>CM055122.1:1162769387-1163969387 GCA_029206835.1 Rana muscosa | reverse complement strand
TGATTCGTTTCGGCCAGTGTAGAGAATTTTTTCCATATTCTGCAGTAGGTGGCATTAGTGGATGCCTTTCTTGCCTGTAATAACGTTTGTACCACGTCCCGAGAGCAACCTAGGTCGCCCAACCTCCTCCTTTCAACTTCCAGGCCCTCAAGTCTAGGATCTCTGGGTGCGGGTGTAGAAAAGCGCCTTGAGATAGCAGCTTGCTCGTGGGTGGGAGGGGTAATGGGTTGCCCAGGGCCATCTCTACTAAGAGCGGAAACCACGGTCTTCTCGGCCAGTAAGGAACAACCGCCAGGATGGTGACCCTCTCTAGAGTCAGTCGCTGGAGAAACCTGAGGATTAAGGGTGTCGGAGGGAAGGCGTAGCCTATCTGGAATTCCCATGGTTGGACTAGAGCATCCGCCCCTGTCGACATCGGAGATGGTGACCTCGTGAAGAAGAGAGGTGCTTTCGCGTTGTGCGGAGACGCAAAGAGATCTATCTGGGGATGCCCCAACTGTTGGCATATCCAGCTGAAAACCTGTGGATCCAACGACCATTCGTTGTTGGATGTGAAGGATCTCGAGAGATGATCTGCCAGCTGATTCTCGGGGGCTGGAATGTAGGTAGCCTGGAGATCTAATAAATTCTTCTCGGCCCATGCAATAATTGGGGCTGCTTCGCTGGCTAGTGTATTGCTGTGTGTTCCCCCTTGATTTTGGATATAGGCTACTGCCGCTCTGTTGTCCATTTGTAATAGCACGGATTTTCCCTTGAGGAGAGGAGCCAAATGCAGGATTGCCATCCATGCTGCCCTTAGTTCCAGGATGTTGGATACCATCCCTTCCGCATTGAACCTCCATCTGCCCTGAACCAGCTGATCTTGGAGGTGTGCCCCCCAACCCAGCTGGCTTGCGTCTGATGTGATAATGGTCCATGAGATTGGGCCGAGAGGACAAGCAGCTAGTAGATTCGGAGACCTCGTCCACCACCAGAGGCTGGACTTCATCGAGGGAGTGATGGCTATCCTCTGACCGAGACGCTTTCTCCTCCACTGCTTCAGAAAACCTTGTTGAAAACCCCGTAAGTGGCTTCTGGCCCATTTTACCATCGGTATGCAGGCCGAGAGGGACCCTAGAAGGCTCAGGCAATCTGACGCTGGCATAGCGTGACTCCCCAATGCATGCTTCACCTTCTGCACCAACACCGGAATTTTGGCTGGTGGAAAGGACACTGACTTCCTCGGTGTGTTGAATAAGGCACCTAGGTATATCATTTTTTGTGTAGGTACAAACTGACTCTTCGAGTGGTTGATTAGCCATCCGAATTGTGTCAAGGTGTTCAAGACCATCTGCAGGTGCGACTGTAGAACTTCTCTGTGCTGAGACAGAATTAATATGTCGTCCAGATAGTGTAGGACTCGTATGCCCTTCTCCCGAAGGGGGGCTAAGATGGCTACCAGAACTTTGGTGAAGGTTCTGGGTGCTGATGAAATCCCGAAGGGGAGACACTGGAACTGAAAATGTAGGTTGCCTATTTGAAACCGTAGAAAATGTTGAAAGTTGTAGTGGATGGGGATGTGCAGATATGCGTCCTGGAGGTCTACAGACACCATCCAGTCCCCTGGCTGTACTGAAAGGATTACCGTGTTCAGAGACTCCATCTTGAAGTGTTCTACATAAAGGTACCTGTTTAGCCTTTTCAGGTCTAAAACCGGTCTCCAGCCCCCCGTTTTTTTGGGGACCAAGAAGACTGGGGAATAGAACCCTAAGTGCTTTTCCGATTCCGGAACCGGTAGGATTGCCCGTTGAGATAGAAGTATTTGCACGTATTGGACAAGTGTTTCCCTCTTTTGTTTTCCGGCTGGTATCTTGGTTGATTGGTAGGAGAAGGATGGAGGGCGGCATCTGAATTTCCAGAAATGTCCCTGAAGGACTGTGGATACCGCCCACTGGTCTGTACAATTTTCCACCCAAACCCGGGCAAAGGATCTGAGTCTTGCTCCCACTGGCCCGGCTTGGGTGGAGGGCGTGTCAAAAGGACTTCTGGTTTTCTATCGCCAGTGTAGGGGCCTTTGATTTTAGTTTGAGGAAAGAGGCCTGTGAGCCTTTCCAGTCCCTTCTGTATTGTTTACCCGGGCGATAAGCCCTGGAGTCTCTTGATCTCTGTTGGAAATTTGCCTGCGGAGTAAACTTCCTCCTTCTGCTCCTATCCTGGGGAATAAGACCGCTTTTCCCGCCTGTGACTCTGGATATTGCCATATCCATTTTATCTCCAAATAAGGACTTCCCGTCATACGGGATGCGACACTATGACTGTTTTGACGACGGGTCTGCTGACCATGGCTTAAGCCATAACGCTCTCCTGGCTGTGATAGAGTAAAGCATTGCTCTGGAGGAGCATCTTAGAACGTCTATGGCTGCTTCCGCCATGAAATCAGAGGTCAGCTTCAATTCATCTAGAGCTTTAATGATTTCTTCAGTATCTAGGCCACGTCTGAGGGCCAATTCAATATTATCTGTCCACACCCTGGTGGCTTTGGAGATTGAGGATTGGGCCACCGCCGGTTTGCAGGCTCCCCCCGATGCTTGGTATACTTTTTTCAGATCGGCGTCTATTCTGCGGTCTAGGACGTCTCTAAAGGAGACTGCGTCTTCTAAAGGTAGTGTTGTATTCCTAGCCAGTCGCATGACAGATGCATCTACTGACGGGACGGCATCAAAAATCTGAGCATCTCCTTCCGTTAGTGGGTAGAGTTTGGAAAAGCGGTTGAAGGCAAAGGGTCGTTTATCTACCTTCTTCCACTCCTCCAATACCACCCCCTTAATCTCCTCTATTAGGGGAAAGGCTGATTTCTTCCTGGCCAAATGTGGGAAGTATTTTCCTGCTTTATGTGGAGGTTCAGGATCTTCCTCCCACTGAATTGCATCCTTAACTGCACCAATAAAGGGTTCAATTAACCCAAAGTCGAAGGTCGATGTGCCCTCTTCTGGTATATTTCCGTCATCTTCTGAATTGAGCTCAGAATCAGGCTGGAGACTAGCTGTCTCCGCTACCCTTTGTTCAACAAGTGGGGTGGATTGATCCTGGGATGAGGCCAATTCCCAGATGGTGTCCTTGACTAATTCTTTGATTGAGCCTATGGACCCTTGTCTGTCGACCGTAGCCTCCAAAAAACACTGGCCACAGGCTAGCTTGTCTGGTAAGGCTTGCTTGCCGCATACCCAGCAATCCTTCCTCCCTGGTTGCAAAGACTTGCGCTGGGAGTCGTGTCTACTTGAGGAGTGGCGGGGTGACCTTCGGTCACTACGGGAAGCATGGGTTGAGGGTGAGCGACCCGAGCTTCTATGTCCCCCCGAACGTCCGTCACGAGAACTTCGATGAGAAGAAGTGCGGGCTGCTTCACGGCGTGGGCTATAAAGAAACAAAACAACTGGTGTTTCTATATATCCTCTAAAGTAGTAGTGCTCTTTGAATGGAAACAACTTACCTAACGTTGCAGCCCTTACCTAGTGGTATGTTGAGGATCTTTTTGGTGCGGCAATACTGGGGCAGCTGTGTAAAATTTTTTATCTAGTCAATACAGCACCGTGCAATGTCAGCGAATGTACATTTATATGTTTACCATCATTACGCTGCAAAATAACATTTTAGCATTAACACACAGGTAATTACCTTGGCTGGGTTCCATCTGGCATGTAGAATAGTTAATACTCACAGCAAGGTGTATTTTCTGACAATCTGCCATTTGATTGTGGTCCCAGGCTGTTTAAATAGGATTTTTTGCTTGGGTGTACCAAGATGGCCGCCGCGCGACTTCCTCCGGCTATTGCGCATGCGCGATTGCGTCATGCCGTGACTCCGCCCCCCGGACGAGTAAAGCTAGGTTGTGTGGGGCGCGCGAAGCGTCCACACTAGCCATAGGCATTTGCGGAAAGCAGACATTTAAATGCAGCAGTGCTAAGCTGCTTATAGAGATCATTACCCGGGTAAAGCAATGTGTGACCCGAGGATTGTAACTGCCGCTGAGGAGAAAGTATGCTCCTGTGTGCCCTTCATGCCCAAAAAAGATCCACAGAAAAAGGGGCTCCCACACTTATATGGCGCATTTAGCAGCCCAAGATGCGGGACTCCGTACTGCAGGAGAGCATGAACCTGCAACGGTAGCACCATGAGACGGTGAGGTAAGGCTGAATAGTGATCCTGTAGGGATTGAGGACAGGAAAAAGAATGTCTGAAGGGGGGAGTAACTCTTTCTTTTATAGAGTTACGTGGTCCTGGGGGTTGACCGGGGGCGGAGCCATCAACCATTAGTATGCTGCCATGGAAGGCACCAGGAAAGTCTGATATCCTTGAGCTAGGTATACTGTAAGTTAATAAATCACATAAAAAAACACAATAAAATTGCATTAACCATATGGTGAACTAATCCTAAATTGACATATCTGTACAAAGTCCATATAACATGCAAATATATATATATATATTATATTAATATATATATATATATATATATATATATATATATATATATAGTGTAAAAAGGTGCTCAGATTTTCTAAACTTCAATAGTCCCTCTTTCTTTGCCATGAAGGAATAACAATGATGATAACTTGCACACCCGAAGAAAGAGTGCTCTCAAAAGGAATCACAAGTGATTAAATGAGCTCCTTACCAGCTGCTCTGATCCCACAAGGAGACCCTCAGACGCCTTGCTGCATAGCAGCTATATATACACCACAATCTCGCATGCAAAGGTTCCACAATCTCCTAAGCCAAGATAGACTCCACATAGTGTAGTAATTCACCAAACTTTTAATAAAATTATAAAATCACACTTACAATTTTGAAGGAATTACTAAGCAGGGCATGTGTTATAAACAACCAGCAGATCCAAACGATCAGGCTTTCTTGCAGAATAATGTCACATGTGAGGCACCTCCCAATGCACGTGTTTCTCTGTAACCAGCGTTGTCTGGGGATATATATATATATATATATATATATATATATATATATACACTGTATATAGTGCCTGGATGGCAAGAATTTATTTTCTGTTTGTTTTGTTTGATTTACATGCAACATTTTAAAAATAAAACTGGCTACAAGTCAGATCTTATGAAAACCTGACGTCTGGACTACCTTTTTCCCAGGAAATGTGATCCCCATTTGAGCTAACCTCCATATATATATATATATATATATCTATAGATATATATATATATATATATATATATATATATATATATATATATATATATATATATAGATATATATCTATATCTATATATAGATGGGTTGTTTCCAGGATGGGAGATATATTTGTCCCAGGTTCATGATGTATATAAATTGCTTTTCTGTTTGTGCTGTGTATTGAGCATGTTTGGGCTCAATGCAGAGTTAACAATCTCAGCTGTAGCAGGTTGAGTACTCTAAGATCCTATACAATTCCCAAGCTGCTTGGGGAAGATGCTCCACCCTGGAACCGGATTTCTGTGTAGGACTGATGAGCAGCATCTTCTCTAAGTGGTGAGATTAAGTCTTTGTGACTAAAAGACTGTTCATTCTGTGGGACAGTTAGGTGCTTGGGCAGCGGTAGGCTATTCTATACCAAGTAGACAGGTTCCTGTGTTGTATCTGATGTGTGAGACAGTGGTTTCCTATATGCTGTGCTGGCCCATATGTGAGTCTGGTAATAAGGTGAGCATCCATTTCACCTGGTGATGGAGCACTATTACATGATTTGCTGGAGCACAGAGGAGATCCAAGACATTCTTATGCATTGTTTTCTTCTGTGAAGAAGTTCAGTGGAGTATTTTCTTCTGCGTTTCTGGGACTCAAATTTTTTCGGTTTTGATTTGGACTTTACAAGATTTTGTCATTAATATTTAATTTATATACTTGGCCCGTTGGATGTTAATTGTGTTTATTAATTGAGGACTAATATTAGATAAAATATTATTTGGGGAGCGCAATCACCACTTTTGTTGTGGGACGGGACCGATGTTTTGAAACAGAATGCCAATTATTACTAATCAAGGCTGCCCGATCTCAATCTGAAGCCAGTTTCCTCCCTCCACTGCTCCTTATAGCCTCAAGACTTGAGCCTGTCGGAGACTACCCCACACTCCCGATCAAAGTCGTCCTGTGTGGAGCCTGGCTCTCCTGGCTCGGATAAACTCACCCATAGGAACTGATTTAACTGCGTGTTGCGTATGACAGCTAGAGGCTAACAACAAAAAACACATACATTTTCTATAGGTCCTTGTTTTTACTCTACCAGTACCAATCTCTTCTGTCAAAATCATATGCAAATAGTTTATAGACTCCAGATGATAATTGCAGGTAAACTCTAAATTTAAGTTATTCTGATTTAAAAATGACAAAAAGGAATTCAAGGTTTGTTCTGTACCTTTCCAATTCCAAAGACCCAGAATATAAGTACAAAATACAAAGAGCAACATAAATAACAAAAATACATACAGTATGAATGATTAATAACATAGAAATCTCCCACTGGTGTGCAGACATTTGGAAGTCACAATATTTTATGGTAAGAACTTCTTCCTCTGGTAAGATCCACCTGGCTGAGTATTGGCACCTACACTGTTTAAATGCACCCAATGGTATCGCATATCTTAGTCCTGACCCTTTTCCTCACCCTGAGTGACCTCACATTCAGGGTCGGATGTTGCTCCTTTGTGATATCACGTCTGCCCATACTCTCTCAGATACGGTCTTCCAGCCACTGGGGGAAGTTGCCAACCGAGGATAGAGAGGTTGTTTTACACTGCTCTTTGAAGATATACACATAGTAACTTAGTAACATTAGAGAATAGAAGAGTAGAGAAGTAAATTCTAAACTCGAGTACTCGAGTCATGTAATTTGGACCAGCAACCGCAGTGAATGTGAGAAATATTTATATACAGCCACAAACCTAATTTACATATATACAAAGAAGAGATCTAGCCACCTCACACTGAGGGGATCAGAAATAGCATGGTGTGGATATTACAAATTCTGACAAATCTACATCCTCATTCATCCCATTGGGGAGAGAGAGAGTCTCCATTTTATAGATCCAGTTTCCTCTGTAGAATTAGTGGACCCAGATCACTTCTGCATCTGAAAGTTTAAACTTTTTCAACAACTACAAAATGTAATTATGAAAGATGATGTCCTGCCCTTCCCCCATAGGTTTTTATGAACAGTTGAGGAAAAGTCAGTCTTCCTAATATAATTTCTTTCACTTGTTAATTTCTGATCATTTCTGTCACATGTTCACCTATAAGTATCCTTTTCGTCCTATATGTTTTTACCACATATCTCAGTATACAAGTGCACTTCAAATGCTAAATATTGATTTGACTAGAACCATTGAAAAGGGACTGTATAAGAAATATTTTTTTTCTGTACGTAACGTGGGTACGTAATAGAATTTCCCCACATGAAAAGATTACATTGGGTACTGTGACCAGTTTTTTTTTAAAGGAATAGTGCATTTCATATGTTTCACGCTTAGTATTATCAAATTCACTGCTCCCTGTACAAACTTTTTCTTTCCTTCACATTAGTAAATGTTCCCTGGGGCAGTGCTTATCTCCCCACCCCTCGTGCATTTTTGCCAATATCTTAGCTATTAGACCTAAAAATGGGGTACATTTACTGTGGTAAATGTACCTAATCCTTAAAAATTTACCGGGTAAAGATTCAGCATCAATCAAACTGCATCTAACCAAATAAAGGCATTTTTGGCTCATCCCTGATCAATAGCAATGTTTTTGGGGATCCTCTATTTAAGGGGACTTCCAGATTCCAATGAGTGTCCCACATTACCACAACCACCAGGCCAGGGTTGTAAGGAAGAGACCCTTGTTCTTATCAACATGGACCTATCACATGTTGAGAGCATGTGGCTTGGTGTGGTTCTGGAAGACTTGGGGGTATTCTTCTGCAGGAAGTTTGTTGTGTGGGGTCATTTATGCTCAAATGCCTGCACAAGGGCCCAATAATTTGGGTTATTAAAGAGAGGGACCACTATTGAGTCTCCACCAATGGTTTTCCCAATACAAGGCTAAAATACCAGATCTACTGCCACCAGAGTAGAGGGAATCTAAAATGCCTATCTTTGAAGAGGTTCAGCCTAAGAACCACTATGTACCACTAAATCACAGAGTGCACACTAAAAAAGTCTAAATAAAGTATATGGGGCTGTAGTTACTAACCCACCAGCATCCACAAGACTAATCAAAAGATATTGCAGCAAAAGGTGTCCCACACCAAGGACTTCAAAATGTGCTTCATGAAAAAAAAAAACTATTTTAATATCTCATAAAAAACAGAAGCATGGCAAAAAATCTTAAAAATATATATATATTTGATGAGAAAAAAAGGGCTATTTTAACATGAAGCATTGTTTGAAGACCTTGGTGTGAGACACCTTTTGCTGCAATAAAAATCAATTTGCTGCATTTCCTTATGATGACAGAATCCCTTCTAATAAACAACGGGGGTTATTTACTAATGGCAAATCAATTGTGCACTTGGAAGTGCAGTCACTGTAGGTCTGAGGGGGAAATGCAAGCAAAATAAAAAAAAACAGCATTTTTGCTTGCACATGATTGGATAATAAAATCAGCAGAGCTTCCACTCCTTTCAGATCTTCCCCTCATATCTACAGTGACTGCACTTCCATGTGCACTTGCAGTGGACTTGAAGTGCAGAGTGGATTTGCCTTTTAGTAAATCAACCCCAATGTGTCTCTGATCCTCTGATCCCTGAAAGGAGAAGCAGTTGTGGCTGTTTCAAAACTACTTTACACTTTTTTATTTACAGTAGCCAGGTAAGGCTACCTAGCTAGATAATATACTCTAAAGCCCTGTACACATGGGTGGGAATCCCGTCTATTTGAAAACCATCAGTTTTCCTAACGGGATTCCTGGCAAGCTTGTCTTGCTAAGCCCTGTGTACAGACGGCCACTCCAAAAAAAGCCATTCTTTTGATTGGCAAGAACGCGGTGACGTCATCGACTACGACGAGCCGGCGCTCGTCACATTCGATGCCGTCGCCGCCATCTATGCTACCGCGCATGCATCAAAGTCTTTTCCAGCATGCCCGGGTTTACCTTAAGCATACAGACGACCATTTTTCTCGGCAGGAAACTCTCACCGACAATAACGATGAGAAAAATAGAGAGCAGGTTCTCCTGTCGAGAATCCATACACACAAACGGTTTTCACGGCAAAAAGCTCTCCCCGCAGTTTTCTTGCCGAGAAAAACGGTCGTGTGTACGAGGCTTGATGTTTATTTCAAGATAAATTCTGCTTTGTTTCTCCCTATAATACTATGGCCTAGCCATGCTGCTTACATACTGTCCAGCCACTGTACAGTATTTCAGGCTTTTATCTCAAATAATATTTACAGTATTTAGGTTATTTCAAGATAAAACCTGCCATCTTACCACACTTCCTACATACTGTGTAGCAGCTAAACAATATTTGTAGCCATTATCTCTCAGATAATACATTTGTGTGCTATCGTGAAGCTAGTCAATTTGTATCACACACCTAAATATATATTCTGAATATTTTTTAATTTAATAATTATTTATGAATAATGGGGGATGAGAGGGGGTTTTTGTGGAATGTCAGATTGTGTTTTTGTGCATTTTTTTTTTGTTCAATAATTTTTATTAAACATTTTTAATAGGTACAAACAATACATACGGAACAGAATGGTGGGGTGGTACAAATATGTATATCATCTATTCTTACTTTGGAAGGAGATGAATAATTGAACATTGTGGTGTGTTCAAACATGCAGTATAGGTACAGCATGAATAACAAAGAGCAAGTATATATCCTGGGGTTAATGTTACCAGTTGCAAGTTAAGACGTTCACACAAGTATAACATCAGTGAAGGTAACAAAGGCTCTCAGTGGTTTTTATGGCTAAGGGTGTCAACCCATATAGCCCAGTTACGTTCAAAGGTAGTGTTGGCAAGGGAGTTTATGGCCAATGGGTGTTCAAAAGTGTAATTTTGTTGGACCAAAGCCATTACTTCTGAGATGTTGAGGGAATCTTGTGGCTTCCATTTTCTGAGTATGAGTGTTCGGGCAGCTAATAGTACGTGCGTAACTACTTGCCTAAAAGAGCGGGGGTAGGCATCAATACCAATATGCAGTATGGCCAGGCCTGGTGCTGGTGGTAGAAGAATTCCAGTGATTGAGGAAATAACTTGGAAAACTTAGTTCCAGAAGCTTGTCAGACTAGGGCATTTCCACAGGGCGTGAAGCAAGTTTTCCACCTGACCGCAACCTCTCCAGCAAATGTGGTTGGGAATATTTTGACTAACATTTAAGGTGTCAGCTGCCATCTGTTAACAATCTTAAACATTAGCTCCCAATGATTGATGCAGTGCATCACTCTTTGAATTTCACAGAAGGCTGATTGCCATTGGTTGGAAGTAAAGAATTTGTTCAAGTCAGTTTCCCATTTCAGGATTTGGGCTGTTTTCCTGAAGAGTAGCTTGCTTTGTAAAAAGTTATAGAAAAATGAAATGCGTTTACAGGTTGGTTTCAGGGAGTTAAAGAATTGTCACACCCTGTCTGGAATGCGGAGCTCTGGAATGGGAAACTTATGTAGGATGTATAAAATGTGGGAGCATGTAAAGTGATCTTGGGAAATTAAATTCTCTGAGCAGAGTCTCCAAGCTTTTTGGTCTGGAGTTATTTATAAAGTATTGTATATAACTCAACCCAGAGTTGCAGAGCGAGCTAGTAGAAAGTATGAAAAACATGGCCTCTAGCTCTTTCAGGGGGAATTTATAGTCCACTATCATCGTTGGTGCGGCTTTTTGTTTGTGAAGGTGGTGACAGGGTTGAAGGGAGGCCTATAGAGGTGGTGACCGAGCAGATGAATCCCAGGGTTTCCACAGGTCACTCAAAAGGAATGAGGGTAGATCTTGTGTGGGAACCAAGGCTGAATCTATATCCAGACACACAAGTTCAGTAGAGCCTTTAAGCCAGTGTTGGATTTGATCTAGTCGTACTGCCCAGTAGTAATCTTGGATATCAACCATACTTGCACCTCCAATAGATCTATGCAGAGTTAAATTTGAATGTGACGGGGGCATGTCCAAGATGGTGCAGGGAGCAGACGTGTTCTAGTGCTGCTCCGCCATCCGTTGCTTTTATCCTGACTACATTGAGTGCAGGACGATAGGCATCTGCCTGGGCAGCTGAGTCTGGTTACCCCCCTTTTGTTCCTCCATGCCTGGATCCAGAAAACGGGGCCCTTCTCGGAAAAACAACCCGCTGCAGGATCGATCGGAAGTTGAGGGCAAGGCCCCTGCCAATGTCTATACTACCCTGGTCACACAGATAGAGGAGACACTCACAATGTCTGAGTCTCCTCCAGTTATCTTATTGACCCCGTATGTCACTGTAAAGTGGACCAATCATGCCATATTTCTATTACAAGGGAACAAAAGTGTAGAAATAAAAAATAAAAGTAAAATTAACAATAAAAAAAAAATGTATTCGCCCCTGTCCGTGTGTGCTCGCACGCAAACGCATAGGTAAGTCCCGCCCACATATAAAAACCACACAGGTGAGGTATCGCTGCGAACGTTAGAGCGAGAGCAATAATTCTAGGCCTAGTCCTCCTCTGTAACTCAAAACATGTAAACAGGAAAAATATTTAAAGCATCTCCTATGGGGATTTTTAAGTACCGAAGTTTGGCGCCATTCCACGAGCATGTGTCATTTTGATGCCTGACATGTTAGGTACCGTATTTGCCGGCGTATACGTAAGATGACTGGGCGTATAAGATGACCCCCTATTTTTCCAGTGAAAACTTAGGTTTTGGGCTATACTCGCCATATAAGACCCCCTTCCTAGGCAACACCATATAAAAAAAAACATCAGAAGCATATAAAAAAAATCAGACTTAACATCAGATTTGATTCAAACACGGTAATTTTAATGAAAACGGTTGACTTTCTGGTACTTAAAATTACCTAAAAACTTCAGACTTAACAACAGATTTTATTTAAACATGGTAATTTTAATGAAAACGATTGACTTTCTGGTACTTAAAATCCTTCAAAATCCTCTTCATGTTCATCCTCCGACATCAGAATTTCATCAATGACATCTTGTGTTACATTTGGAAGACAGTCATCATATAGATCTAGTTCCACATCAGATGGTGTGGCTTCAGCTTTGGCTTCCCCTTCATCTTGCCACAATTACTCGTTCTCCATACAATCCAATGAATTTGATATGCCACACTTCTTGAAAGACTTGATTACTTTATATATCATTCCAGGCATTTATGACAAAGTTGCACAAAACATCCAACTGTGGAGCACTCATGTTTCCTCCTTTTGTGAATGACTTTTCGCCGCTAACCATCCACTCATTCCACTGTTCTCGAATGCGATCTTTAAATGGCTTGATTAGGCACACATCCAGTGTCAATCCTCCAGGAATAACTGGATCTGTGTTTATTCTTGTCATCCTTTCCTTTGTGCTGGGCGTTAAATGAGCCCTGAACATATCCCACACCAGTAGGCTACGTTCTTGATGAAGTCCACCTGGTTGTCTACTCCATACATTTTCAAGCCATAGCTTTACCCCTTCTTCATCCATCCAGCCTTTTTCACGGAACTTTATTTTCTGCATTGTTTTTCTTTTGAAGATAATCATGGGTCTTAGTTTGGCACCATCAGCTGTACATGCTAGTACCACTGTAAAACTGGACTTCTCATGTCCTGTTGTTTTAATTAACACAGTTTTTGCACCTTTTGAATTGACTGTTTTATTTCCAACCATATCGAAATTCATTGGAGTTTCATCCCTATTTCCGATCTGACTTAACGCATAGCCGTGTTTCTTGCGCTGTTTTATTACATATCGATGGAAATTACTTACTTTGCCATCGAGATCTGCAGGTAATTTTTGTGCAATTTTGGTCTTTTGCCTCAGTACCAGATAATGCCTTTCCAATACCCTAGAACACCAGGATATAGTGGCCTTAAATCCTTTGCTGTGATATGGGTTAGATTTGGCCCACTGAAGTGCAGAAATCCGTATGTTGTTTCGTGTCACTACAAAACCATTGTGACGATGCTCATGCACCATGTCTGCTACATGCTTCTCGAGTTCTGGCCAATGTGGGGTGCCTCTTCTTAATGCACACTTAGCCCTTGGCATACTCTTTAATGCATCTTCCTTTGCTTTCCAGTCTCGGACCATCTTTTCCATAACTCCATATTGTCTTGCAGCAGCGCAGTTATTATGTTCCTTTGCAAAGTTTACAACTTTGAGCTTGAAACTGGCTTCATGTTTCCTTCTCCTTGCTGGAGCCATGCTGGGGCCCTGTCTATCAGCCATTTCTGAAATCTGCCAGGTATTGTAATTTGTCAGGTATTACGGTATCACTTTTATGAAATCAAAAAGGAAACTGGTGAACTACAAGTCCCACAATTGGTCCCATAGGTAGCAACAATGAATCCGGTATTTTATATGAAGGGGGGATCTGGAGCTGGATGTGCAGTACATGATGTATATGATGCTTTGTAATATACCGTACAGTAGCGCCAGGTACACACAGTATATGATGCTTTGTAATATACCATACAGTAGCGCCAGGTACACAGTATATGATGCTTTGTAATATACTGTACAGTAGCGCCAGGTACACACAGTATACGGTTATATGATGCTTTGTTAATACCGTAGGTACAGTATATATGATGCTTTGTTCTAGGTTCCGTATCTACTACAAGCTTGTCAACTTGTCACTGAGGAACTGGTAAACTTTTGATGTACGGTAGGGCTTTTAAATCAATGACCTTAGTACAGTCTTAGTACAGTATATGGTAGTACAGTATATGGTAATATGCTTTGTTTGTATGGTTCCGTTGAATGCACTGCAGAATACAGTTTGCATACAGTGTGCACCACTGAGCCAATCACGGCAGGCAATGCATTTTACTAATATGTTGATGGATGCAAAGCCTGCTCAGATTGGCGGAGGCTGTGACATCATCAGCCGGCGCCGCTCCA
Source organism: Rana muscosa (assembly GCA_029206835.1). NCBI lineage: Eukaryota > Metazoa > Chordata > Amphibia > Anura > Ranidae > Rana > Rana muscosa. The sequence continues at coordinate 1,163,955,330 of CM055122.1, read as the reverse complement.
ACTCATGTATAGCCTGCTCGGATTGGCAAAATTTTTTTCTCCAATCCAAGCAGGCTCAACAGGCTCTGGATTCAGCAACAGAGTGCATCGCCCACCGGGATTGGCTGAGCGGCGCACACTGTATACACACAGCATTACCGAGCACACGGCGGCCTCTTCACCCGGTACCAAGCACCCGGCGGGCTTTACAATCATATGGCGGCCTCTTCACCAGGTACTGAGCACCCAGCAGGCTTCACATCAATATTGCGGCCTCTGCACCTGGCGTATAAGACGACCCCCCCTTTTTGGCAGTGTAATTAAGGTGTAAAAGGTCATCTTATACGCCGGAAAATACGGTATCTATTTACTCGGAGTTACTTCATCTTTCACATTATGGCAAAAAATATTTTTTTCCCAAAAAATCGTTTGAAAAATTGCTGTGCAAATACCGTACGAGATAAAAAGTTGCAATGACCGGCATTGTATTCTCTAGGGTCTCTGCTAAAAAAAACATATATGATTTTTGGGGGTTCTATGTAATTTTCTAGCAAAACAATTATGATTTTTACATGTAGGAGAGAAATGTCAGAATTGGCCTGGGTGGCAAGTGGTTAAGGCCTTCTGTAGGCTGATCTAGTTAGAGATGAGGACACAGCAAACTCCTTGGAGACACAATATGTCCAGACTAAGGCCTCGTACACACGACCGATTTTCTCGTCGTAAAAAACACGTCGTTTTTTTCGACGAGATTCTTGTTAAGCTTGTCGATTTTCTCGTCAAGCTTTCTATGCGTACACACTGTCATTTTCCAATTTCCTCGTGGTTCTCTGTGCTCACGTCCAGCACGTACGACGGCACTATAAAGGGGAAGATCTTTTTTCTTGGTGCCACCCCTTGGGCTGCTTTTGCTGATCTCGTGTTACCGCGTGTGAAGTAAAAGTTTGGGAAGAGACGATTCGCGCTTTTCAGTCTTCGTACTTTTCAGATTGTTTTCTGCCGTTCAGTTTGTGCTTGTGGGTTCGTATCTTGACTTTCAGGGCGTCTAGGCAGGTCGTATCTGTTTTACAGTGCGTTCTTGCCTGTTCGTTTCTGAATTTCAGTTCGTTATTCATAGGCCTTGCTGTTCTAAAGTGCGTTCTGTTCTGTACGTTCTGATTAGACGACCGTTTCCTAGCCATGTCGCCTGGACGTTCTCGTCGTCGAGTTCGTGCTGTGCGTGCGCTTGGTGTTGGTCTGCTTGTTTTGGACCAAGACCAGTCCATGAATGGTGTGAGGAGGAGTTCATGGACCAAGAATTGGTTGCTCCAGCGGGACCAATTCTGCCACATGCCTCTGCTGCGGGAGATCGTCGAGAATAATCCTGAGGACTACAGGAATTTTCTGAGGATGTCTGACCCCGTTTTTCAGGAACTGTTGGCTTTGGTGTCCCCCTATATTACCAGGAAGGACACCGTTATGCGGGAAGCCATCAGTGCTGAGCAGAGGCTCATCGCCACGTTGCGTTACCTGGCGACAGGGAGAAGTCTTCAGGACTTGAAGTTCACCACAGGCATCTCCCCCCAGGCTCTGGGCCTCATAATCCCAGACACCTGTTCTGCTATTATACAAGTCCTGCAGGAGGACTACATTAGGGTAAGTTTTCTCCCTTAACATCACATTTTATGTATTACATGTATGCTAATGTATTGTATTTCTTTCATCCTTCCCTAATTACCATGATTGTAATATGCTGAGAATGTCCCCTTTGTCCCCATGCATGTTGGAAGCTTTAGATTGCCCCTTTTTTATCCTCCCTAAATATTTCCCCTCACTAACTTTTCCAGCAGGGGCGCCTGTTGCTCCAAATGTTGGGGGGTTCCAACCCCAATTTCGGAAATAAACTTCCTCCTTTTTTGCGCTGTTGCCTAATAAACGCCCCCAGTTGTCCCCTCCAATGCAGCCATTTAGTCCCCTCTAATGCAGCCAGTTTCCCCCCAGCCCTGCACTTACCTTCTTGTGGTCAGCGCCATCCTTCTTCTGTCCTTGATGTCTTCTCCTTCCCTTCATGTTGCATCAGCCAATCATGTTACCATTAAACAGACTTGGTGAACATGATTGGCAGAGCAGCCTGTCAGTGTTTACACAAGGAATGCCCCCCTCCTTGCGTCCCCGATTTTTCTTTGAGGAAGCCAATTACATCCCTCAGGTTGTAATTTGCAAGACTATTTTAATACCTGTTTCTGCTCTGCAATTTTAACCCCCTAAATGCCGCAATTATTCATATGTCGGTCGCTTTACAAGAGACCATCCACCTGAATAGTGTGCGGCATAGACAATACATAGGTTCATGCAACGCATGAACCTATGTATTGTTCTGAGTGATGGGCACAGGAGAGAGGGGACAGTGCTCCAGCGCCCACTCTGGACGCACCGCCACTGCAATGCTATCCTGTGGCCAAACACATCTCCCCCCCCCCCAGAATAATTTAGTAATGGCCCATCAGAGGGGGTGATGAATATGATAAATGAGCCTTCCATTATACTTTTTTTACACACCTTAATAAACGTATAATTAGATTGATGTTGGTCTCTAATTTTTTGGGATAGAATTTCCTTGTAATGTATGCCTTTGTTTTTCTAATATTATTTCATCTTGTTTCACTCCACAGCTTCCTTCCACGCCACAGGAATGGCAGACTGTGGCATCGGAGTTTGCTACGCGGTGGGACTTCCCCAACTGCGGTGGTGCCATAGACGGGAAGCACGTCCGCATCGTGCCGCCACCCCGTTCTGGGTCCTACTACTACAATTACAAGGGGTTTCATAGCATTGTGCTGATGGCGGTGGTGTCAGCACGGTATGAATTCCTCTATGTTGATGTAGGGAAGAATGGCAGGATGTCCGATGGGGGATCCTTCATCCAGACGGAGTTTGCCCTCCGTCTCCAGAGTGACGACCTTGCATTGCCACCGGATGCAGGGAATATTGAAGGACTCCCCTTTGTTTTCTTGGCTGATGAAGCCTTCGGACTCGGACGGCATCTTATGAGGCCATTTCCACAGAGGACCCTGACCCCAGAGAAGAGTGTGTTCAATTACCGGCTGGCCAGGGCCCGAAGAGTCGTTGAAAATGCCTTTGGCATAATGGCCAGCCGGTTCCGCCTTTTTATGACTTCCATCCACTTGGCGGACTACAAAATAAACTATGTAGTGTTATGCTGCTGTGTGCTACACAACTTTCTGAGCCAAAAATCTAATTCCTATATGGCCTCAGTTTTGCCAGAGGCTGGACTTTCCCCTGCAAATCCCCTTCCGGACCTGGAATCTGCCCGTCTTGGCTTGCCCCCCCAAAATGCCCGTGTGGTTCGGGACAAATACATGGAGTATTTCACGGGTAGGGGGGCAATTCCTATGCCAGCCTATGTCTAAGTATCCCAATAAAAATCTTGTTTAAACCTTTAATTATTTGTTCTTTCCTGTCTCCTAGTTTGTCTTTGTGCATTTGTAGTGGCAAGTGTATTTTACTTTAGTAAATAACAACCAATTTCACTATGTTACCTTACAATAGAACCAAATAAGCTTAGAGAGTATTATAAAAAGAAGCTACACGTTGTTTGTGGTCAAATATTTTACTCTCTGCACATTTTTTTTTGTTTTACTTTGGGGTTGGCCTGGCCACAACTCGGCAAATTTTGGCTCATGAAAATACAAAAATACCACTTGCATTTCTAAAATGACAACATTGGATACCTCTGAGCAATCTGAGACATTCAGTTACACAAACAAATGTCTCTATGTGCCCGTCCTAATATGGGGTCCTGCCACCCCTTGCCCAGCCAAAAATTCAATATGCACACATTTTTACTTTTTTGCAAATAGGAAGTTTACAATCCTGATCCCTATTGTCAACATGTGCTATCTGCCATCAGGGGTGATCAATGGACGTGTTTTGGGGGTGCATCCCCTTCCTCAGTTCACCGACTTTTGATACGAGGAAGGGGTTGCACCCACAAAAGACGTACATGGATATCCCCTGATGGCAGATAGCACATGTTCACACACTGTGTGCATATTCAATTTTTGGCTGCTTTGTTACTCAAAAAATTAGAAAAAATATAAAAACAAACATGTAAAAACAAATGTGTTTGGATGGCTTATTGAATTCTCCCCAAAACATCGAGAATGTCTTTAAATGTTTGTTCCATCACATGGATTCTTTGTTTAATTAGGTCCAGTTCCGTGCTACATTCCATCACTTGCTGGATGAGGCGGAGGACACTGTCAGCAGAGAACCGTGTGCTATCCTTCACAACATTTCCATCCCCTAAAAACCATTAAAAAAAAATAATAAAACTCTGCAGGCCTACCTCGCTTACCTTAAGCTGTGGTGTCAGATACTGACCTGTTGTGGTGACCAGATCCACAACGTCATCCACCTCTCCTTCCTGCACTTCTCCTTCCTCCACCTCAACTTCCTGCACATCTTTCGGTTGTGGATCTTTGGGAGTTTGGGGTTGCTTGGAAGTTGTGGGGTGCATGTGCTCCCTGGAGTGTCCTCCTCCCAGTCTTCTCTCCCCTATGAGAATAAAACCAAAGGTCTATTTATCACACTGTAAAAATCTCATTGTTAAACTAAAAACAGGCTAAATTGTTTGGAAGTGGGGTACAAGTGTGTGTTTGTGCGGAATTTAAAGAAAAATGCATTATTTATGATCCCAAATATGTTTAGTATTCACATTTGGATGTAATTTTTTGGACATGGAGGCACCACAAATAAACTCTGATGCACCTGTGTGGGACACCCAAAAAAGGCGGGTCTGGTGGCCCACACTATAGTGCTCCAAAGTACAGATGTGGAAGCAGCTGCTGAGTGTCCTCTCCTTTACACTGATTAACGTTTGCATTTCATTCTCCTTACAAACACATCATCTAGACTTAAAAATTATCCACAATACTTGATCAAAAATGGCAGATGTCTAATTACTTTTGTGGCTCTTAAATAAGCCAAAACCGCGGATAGTGGCCGAACGAAGTGTCAGTAACGTAACGAACGATTACTGTGCCCAACCTAGTTCAAAATATTACATTTTGGAAGGGAGTCCAATATGATAAAAAAAAAAAAAAATGTCAGTTTCTAAAAAGATTAATAGCAGAAAGGTCGTCATTTTACTTACTTTTAGCGAGCATCCTCTTTATGATCCTCAACTGGTCTGGCTCCCTCAGTTTGAGGTCTGACCACCTCTTTCTGAGCTGCTCATTTGAGCGTTTCACCCCGAACTTCGCCCTCAGACTCTTCACAACTTTAGTGAGGATTTTGGCCTTCCTTCTATTTGGTTTGCTATACGGCCCATGCTTGGCATCATAATCAGCCTTGACCAAGATGTCCACCATCTCCGCCATCTCCGCCAAAGACATATTCGATGCCTTGAATCTCCTCCTTGATCGTGACGTGTCCTCGGTCTCCGGGCTTGTCTCCTCGCTAGTTGCGGAATTATCAGACACCTGCTGTAACTCCGCCATATCTGTCTGCACGCCGAAAGAGAAGGGGCGGGGAAAAGATGTTAGTTAGAACGTCATGGGCGGGCGACGTGTGCGGAGCGACGTGTTCGAATTTGGACGCATGCGTGGTGTGTATATAGCAAACACACATGTGACTATAGTACGTTCGGTGTGCGGAGAGAGGAGTTCAAGTGACGGACATGCGAACGAAGGTATGTGATTTTGTGAGACTTGTAAAAATTGTTGGCCTATACTGTCTTGAGATTGGTGGAGGATATATATGGTGACTAGGATGTGAAGGAGGTTAGACTGTTTGCCTCACATTATTTAAATATATTTTTTTTTACTTGCAGATACAATATGAATGTCTTTATTAGCGACAAAGAGTTCCTGGCGGAATTTATTGACCGGGTAAGGGAGGTGCCGGCTCTGTGGGAGACCAAAAACCCCATCCATAAAAAAAAAAGGGGTGAGAAAAGCAGCGCTGGAGAAGCTGCTCCCATTTGTGCATACCAAGGTGCCCACAGCCACAGCAAAACAAGTGGACACTAAAATTGGGAGCTTGAGAGGTACCTACAGGACTGAACGCTCTAAGGTGCTGGCTTCTCAGAGGTCAGGAGCAGCAGCAGATGATGTTTATGTCCCGATTTTGTGGTACTACAGCAGGATGTCCTTCCTGGATGACCACATTGAGCCAAGGCCATCACTCTCCACTCTTCCCCCCAGACTTCCCTGCAGCCAACCTGAGCCTTCTCTGGAGCAAGAGGAGGCAGCCATCCTGGATGATCCTGATTTGTCCATCTGGAGCCAGGTATAGTATTAACTGAAAATGTAGTGGGATAAAATTAATGTTTCCCAAATATGTCAGGATGAGAAACATACATTATTTTGTATTCCACAAGTGAAATCATGATCTGTAGACATTATTCTGCACTTAATTGTGTGGTAAATAGTCAAGCTGATGTAGTGGTAAATTTAAAGCAAGGATTTATGCATTTACATTCTAATTGCTTCCATCAGGATTACAAAGTTTGATGCAAAGATTAAACCAACATATTAAACTATGTTCCTTTTTCATACACAGGATGAAATCAGCCAGGAGGAGGGTCTGGAAACTGTCAGGCAGGAGGAGGAAGGGCCCAGTGGCAGCCAGGAGGTGGCAGGGCCCAGTGGCAGCCAGGAGGTGGCAGGGCCCAGTGGCAGACAGGAGGTGGCAGGGCCCAGTGGCAGACAGGAGGTGGCAGGGCAAAGGAGAAGCACCAGATCCCAGGTGCCTCCCATCCGGCTTCACAAAAGAGGCAGGAGGGACAGGACCACCAGTGAGGCAGCAATGGCCCTTATTAAAGAGGCCCATGCCACCCTCAAGGAGCCCACATCCCCTGAAGAGGCCATTGCCGGCCTAGTGGAGGCTAAGTTCAAGGTGATGAGCATGGAGCAACGCCTCCTATGCGAGCCCCTGCTCATCACCTTGCTCAACAAGGGGGTGATGGAGCAAATTACCCCCAATACCGCCATATGTGAGGTGGCCCAACTGACCCAACCTCAACCTCCACCTCCACCTTCCTCTTCTGCCCCACCCCCTTCTGCTACACCTCCACCTTCTGCCCCACCCCCTTCTGCTACACCTCCACCTTCTGCCCCACCCTCTTCTGCTACACCTCCACCTTCTGCCCCACCCCCTTCTGCTACACCTCCACCTTCTGCCCCACCCTCTTCTGCTACACCTCCACCTTCTGCCCCACCCTCTTCTGCTACACCTCCACCTTCTGCCCTACCCCCTTCTGCTACACCTCCACCTTCTTCTTCTGCCCCACCCCCTTCTGCTACATCTCCACCTTCTTCTTCTGCCCCACCCCCTTCTGCTACACCTCCACCTCCTCCTCCTGACAGGAGTACCCCTCCAGTGGGCCAGCCTCCAGCCAAACGAAGAAGGAAGGCTTCAGGAAAGGCTTCAGGTAAGGCTTCAGGAAAGGCTGCAGGGAAGGTTGCCAGGAAGAAGAGGAAGTGATGGCCTTGCTTCATTGTGGTCGGACAGAAGGCAGCCTGTTGTAGTACCACACACTTGGGACATATATCTCACCTGCTGCTGTTCCTGACCTCTGGGAGGCCAGCATCAGATTGTGTTCTGAAATGTGGGCCTTCTCAAGCTCCCAATTTTAGTGTCCACACAGGGTTGCTGTGTGCTCTGGGGTCCCTGGGATGCACAAATGGCAGCAGCTTCTCCAGCGCTGCCTTCTCTTTATTTAATTTATAAACATGAATAAATGTGTTTTTTGTTTAAGTTCATACTTGACTAGGTGTATTTTTAAATAAAAAAACAACAAGCTTTGGAGTAAGCAGATACATTTGACTGACAATAAAAGGCACAGATATCACCCCCCCCCAAAAGAATAACTAAATCTGATTAGCTCAAAAACATGGTGTGAAATTTTAAAAATATAGATTCGAAAATTAAATGGGAGATCGCTATCAAAACATTGAGAAATTATAATTAACATCATTTTGAAAAATCTAACCATTTAAATTATTCCTAAAAACTTGCACGATATAATACACATAAATCTTATAAAGAGCAGCATGAAAAAGGTTAAAAATAAGGCAGAACTCTGTGTGAATATCAGCAGCAAAAGAAGGTCACTCGTTTTGATTAATGTAACATTCTAACGAAGAATTCAATGCAGAACATTTAAACGATGAAATATTTATGAGCGTGACGAATGTGCTCTCTCCATTATGAAGGCTTGTTTTACCAGAAGATGCGCTCCCGTCTCATAGTTGCTTGTGAGCATGCGCGCTTTTGGAAGAGTCGTAAAAGCATACACACGAACCATTTTCTCGTCACAAAACAGGCCGACGAGAAACACGACGAGGAAATCTGGAATCCTGACGAGAAAATAGAGAGCAGGTTCTCTATTTTCTCGTCGAGATTCTCGTCAAGTTTCTCGTCGTAAAACCATACACACGAACGTTTTTCTAGACAAAAAAACTCTCGCGGCACTTTTCTTGACTGTTTTGGACGAGAAAATCGGTCGTGTGTACGAGGCCTAAGGATCCACTGATTCAGGAAAGTACTAGGGCCATTCTTCTGCTCCGTACTTCCCTGACTAAAAAAAAAACTCCTTCAGCAGTCTCAAAGTTTTTTTGAGGAGGGCGAGCATAATGGGAGGTATTGGCCTGGCTATTCCATTACAGTCACCATATGAGCATCCCCTGTATAGTTGACACGGCTGGGCACAGGAAGACTTTGTCTAGGACAATTACTGACTGTTTTGCTTCATACTATACTGCACTTTACTCTTCCCAGGTAAACTACTCCATGAAAGATCTTCACATATACCTTTCTGACCTTGTCCTTACCTCGACTTATAGGGATCAGCTTGACTCTTCTATTACCCTCAAAGAGGTTTCGACAGGCCATGTCTTCTCTCCAGGCAGGGAAGACACCGGGGCCTGATGGATTCCCCACTGAGTTTTTTAGGACCTATGTAGAAGACTTGGCATCTAGAATCCACTCTATGCTTTTGACTAAAATGTTACAATTCTGCTGCTTTACAAGGTACTAGGCCAATGGTGATTTAGTCACACTAGCCCTTCCATCCGTGCAAGGAGATTTTAATTGCTATTCATTATTAATTTTACTACAGTTTTCAATAAACTGCCTTATGATCTGATCACATTGACTCTATTTAAGATTTTTTTCCACACTGGATGTTTCTGATTTTAGTTGTGGCCACCTTGGTATGTTTGCTAATTGTTTCACACCACTCCTGGTGTGTCCATCTACACGGCTGCTCCTTGGTCTTCTGTAGGACACTATAAATTGCTCCCAGAGACATTTATATCCCAGTCTCCTGGCGCCAGACTGAATTTTTTTGTTTACTAATTAGGTGACTTTTGAAGGAAATTGGTTCCACTAGATTTTAGTTAGGGGTATCAGAGTAAAGGGGGCTGAATAAAAAATGCACATTACACTTCTCACGTATTTATTTGTAAAAAAATAAAATAAAAGCATTTATCATTTTCCTTACACCTGACAATTATGTGCCACTTTGTGTTTTTCTTTCTTGGAATGAGGTTTCCCTTTAAATCCATACTTGACCCAAAATGCCTGGTATGGATTGCCCCCCCCCATCCTTTTTTTCACTTTTTTTTATTTATTTTTTATTCAGCTGTCAGCGGGGAAGCTCATTGACAGCTCGTGACTCATTGGTTATTCAGGAAGTGGCGGGATTTCTGTCCCACTCCTTAACATCCAGCTATTCACTGCACCCTGATTGGGCAAAGCTTTGAGGGGGAACCTCATGATGTTTTTTTCTGCATTTTTCACTGCTGCCATTCTTTTGTTTACATTTCAGCTGTCAGTGGGGAAACCCGCTGACAGCTGATGAGTCATCAGTTGTTAAGGACATGGCAGACGGTTTCCAGGCTTCCTTAACCACTTCAGCCCCAGACCATTTGGTTGCCAAATGACTGGGGCACTTTTTGCGATTCGGCACTGCGACGCTTTAACTGACAATTGCGCGGTCGTGCGACGTGGCTCCCAAACAAAATTTACGTCCTTTTGGCGGTATTTGATTGCCTCTGTGGTTTTTCTTTTTTGCGCTATAAACAAAAATAGGGCGACAATTTTGAAAAAAAAAATACTTTTTGCTATAATAAATATCCCCAAAAAATATATACCTTTTTTTTTCCCCTCAGTTTAGACCTATACGCATTCTTCTACATATTTTTGGTAAAATAAATCACAATAAGCGCATATTGATTGGTTTGCGCAAAAGTTATAGCGTCTACAAAATAGGGGGTAGTTTTATGGCATTTTTATTATTAAATTTTTTTTACTAGTTATGGCGGCGATCTGCAATTTTTATTGTGACTGCAACATTATGGCGGACACATTAGACAGTTTTGACGCTATTTTGGGACTATTCACATTTTATACAGCGATCAGTGCTATAAAAATTCACTGATTACTGCATAGATGTGACTGGCAGGAAATGGGTTAACCAGTAGGGGGCGGGGAAGGGAGTGTGTCCTAGGGAGTGATTCTAACTGTTAGGGGGATGGCTTACTGTGACATGTCACTGGCGAGGGGGCAGACGATCAGTGTTGTGTCACTAGGCAGAGCAGGGAGATGCCTTGTTTTCAAAGGCATCCCCCCGCTCTGCCGTTCCGTGACCCGTTCGTGGGACAAGTCCGTGGGTCCCGCGGCCACAGTCACGGAGACCGCGGCGGGTGCGCTTGCATGTCAGCTTGGCGGCAGATTCAAAGCAACGTATATATACATTGCTTTGCTTGCCCATGCCATTCTGCCGATGTATAAGTGCGTGAGGCAGTCGGCAAACGGTTAACAACCAGCTATTTTTCACACAGGATTTTAATCTGTCCAAAAAAATTTGACCGATCCAAATTTGAATTGTTCCACAAATTTGGAATTTGTCAGAAAATGAATTAACAAAACAAAATTAAACTAAACAAAATTAAAATAAATGAATTCCAAAACAAATTAACAAAATTAAATTAGTAACAGATTTTTCCAATCTGCATATGTCTAATGTACATCAGCAAATTTTTGGGACAGATTGTTTACGAGGGGCTGAATTTTGTGGAGTTGATCATAGTTAGGGTCACTCTGAAGATGACAGAGGGTACTGTCATTGAATGGCATGAAACACCTTATTATCTCATATATTTTTCTGGCCATTGCAGCAGAGAACATGACATTTGATGAATCGGGTCTGTGGACCAATATGACCCAATTCATAACAGCTTGTACTGCACTAATGGTGCTCACTAATTCACTGCAATACTGCAGTGCTGTCTAAAAGGTATGTACTACATTGTTGGTGCTTGCCAGATCACTAAAAAAAGTAGTGCAGCGCTAGTACTTGTGGCCAGCTGCATCTAAGCAAAATCATATGCTTCTAACATTTCAGAAACATGGGGTTTAGCAAGGACCTCTTCACTATCGTCCAAGCTAGCTGTCAAGGTGCCGCTGCTTTCTACAGGTTCATGTTCTGACCCTTTTTCTGATAGTGAGGCCTCCTGGCTTTGTGGACAATGTATCAGAGGTGGCAGTGATCATAAAAATTATACTGACACTGCAATTGTTGGGGGGGGGGGGGGTTATACATGCAAGGGCTGGCAGTGATCAAGGCTCATCTTGCTAACACTGCATTTTTGGGGACATGATTAGGGACACTAAAATAGTTCTGACCATGACCAGGATACTTATCTGGGCTGACACTATACTGGTAATGGTGGTGATCAGTGACTTACTTATTTAATGCCCCTAGTGACACTAATACAGTGATCGGTCATATTACTGTACAACAACACTGACTGGGTGACAGGGGTCATTAGGAGAGCAATCAAGGGGTTAACTACATGCCTAAGGCAGGCCTTAGATGGTGCAATTTTCTTTCCTTCAAACACAGTGAGTGTTGATGGGGGAATCCCTCTTGTGGAGCGATTGTGTTCTCCAAGTGGGGATGGGGGTTGCGTGGCAGGCCGTCCCTGCCGGGAGAACACAGTAATTATTATTAGCAGCTATAGCTGCTGGCAATCATCCCATGCCAACAATCTGACATGCTGGTTGTACACAAGTCAAACTATGTTGATCTATCAGCCCGGCCAATAGATGGATAGAATCTTGACAGGTCTCTGCTTAACTGGCGGAGCCTCAAACATTAATGGCTGGCTTAACCAGTGTATGTGTGCTGATTTTACTCACAAACTGCCTGACTTTTCTTCCTGATATCAGCTCTTAAGGGTAAGTGAGATCAGGAAGCAGAACCAGCCAGATCTGGGTTGTGTGTTTACTAACACACTGATCTCTGTGCTCTGGTTGGCCATGGCCATCAGTAGGTTCACAGTCAAAATCATTGGCTGTGAGCCTGCTGATAAACTTGTCCTGTGTCTAACCAGGGCATGATCAGCAGGGGGTGTGCACACACCTGTAAACCCAGAGGTTCCCCCACAACATATGGGTAAGTTGAGGCAAAACAACAAAGTCGACAGCCAGCAGTAAAAGTTAACTGCTGGTCAGCAAGTGGTTAAAGCGGGATTCCACCTGGGATTCCAGGAACGGACCTGATGGGTAACGTGAGAAGGGGCGGGTCTATTCATTTTTTTAAACTGAAGAGGAAGTTTCCCATCAGGTCCGCTCAGCCAAGACATAGGCGGGGTCTTAGATACGAGGGTGCCCCCGCCCCCTCGTACCTCAGACCCCGCCTATGTCTTGGCTGAGCGGACCTAATGGGGAACTTCCTCCGCAGTGTAGGTCCGCTCAGCCAATGACGTTTCGAGTGGAGACTGCCGCGCTGGACATCGGATCGCCGCGGGACATTGGATTACATCGCTGGAATGTGTTTTTTATTTTTTATTTTTAATAAAGGACTTTTCCAAGGTGTCTGTGTTTTTTTTACATTTTTTTTTACACTTTCTTCGTGAAATGGTAGGGGTACAATGTACCCCTTACCAATTCACATGGGGGGGGGCCGGGATCTGCGGGTCTTCCAGATTCCGAATAAGCCTCCTGCCCGCAGACATCCACAACCACCGGGCAAGGGTTGTGGGGATGAGGCCCTTGTCCCCATCAACATGGGGACATCTTCCCCATGTTGAGGGCATGTGGCCTGGTACGGTTCAGGAGGGGGGGGCGCTCTCTCGCCCTCCCCTCTTTTCCTGTGGCCTGCCAAGTTGCGTGCTCAGATAAAGGGTCTGGTATGGATTTTTGGGGGAACTCCACGCCATTTTTTTTTAATTTGTGGTGGAGTTCCCCTTAAAATCCATACCAGACCTGAAGGGTCTAGTATGGATATTTGAAGGGGGAACCCCACGTCATTTTTTTTTTTTTTTTTGATGCAGGGTTCCCTTAATATCCATACCAGACCTGAAGGGCCTGGTAATTGAATTTGGGGGGACCCCCACGCATTTATTTTTATTCTTTATCAACAACTTTTCTCTGTTTTGCCGGGAGCCAACAATTCATTATAGCCGCGAGTGGTTTTAAATGGCTTTTTTTCCTTCAGAAATGACATTTTGTGCAGGGACAATTCTGAGCAAGGGAAACAAGCGCTGCTTTACAGGCATACTATACCCCCCCCCCACCAGGTATGAAATTTAAAGGAATATTTCACTTTTTATCGTTTCACTTTATGCATTATTAAAATCACTGCTCCCAAAAAAACGTCCCCTGGGGCAGGACCCGGGTCCCCAAACCCTTTTTAGGACAATAACTTGCATATTAGCCTTTATAATTACCACTTTAGATTTTGAACATGCGAGTCCATTGTATTTAATAGGGTTCTAAAGTTCACGCAAACTTTAGGTCTGTTCGCAGGTTCTGGTGCGAACCGAACAGAGGGGTGTTAAGCTCATCCCTATTCACAACAGTAGCAAAACTTTTCTTATGCCTATAGGTCACTGCACATTATCACAAAATGATGATCTGTGGAGATAAGTCCCCATAGGTCATGTTTCTCACTATTGCTCATTTAGGACACATAATGGAATATTACAGTGGTAACTAGAATATGCAAATGAGGCTAACATGCAAAAAAATCTGGGGTGGGTACCGAGGCAACAAAGAGGACAGAGGGGAGACAGCCAGGAGCAGATATTCAAATCAACATTTGAAGGATAAACTATGTAAGTAGATGGGACTATGAGTTGGCTACAGCTGTGTCACGTACCTTACCAGAGACCGAAGTGCTGGGAGGGCTTCCCTTGCGACTAAGTGCAGTGCTCCCCCTGAATGTGGCACAGGGAGTGCTATACCCAAAGAGGCAGGGGTTGCCAGCTGTGACAAGCTGAGGTTATGTTGGAGATCAGCTTATGAGCAAGGTAGACTGCCAGGCGGGGGTACCTCGGAAGTACCAGATGAGGCTGTGCAGCAGGGAGAACCAGAGGCAGAGTCAGGAGCCAAGCCAGAAGTCATACACAGGGTAGCAAGCAGATGTAGAGTCACTAGAGCAGGTCAAAGGACAAGCCGGGGTCATACACAGGATCAGCAGACAGGAACAGGATACAGGAACAAGCCAAGGATCAAGCCGGGGTCATACACAGAGAAGACTGGTCAGGCAAGTCGGGTCGATAAAGGTAATTCAAGATAGCAGGAACTGAGGAACAATCACAGGAAAGCTGAAGATCATGCATCAGTTATTGACTGCTGCAGCAGGCTTTAAATAGGCCACTGGGCGCCTAGAGTCACTCACGTATTGTGTGCGTTCTGGCGCACGCGCATGAGAACGTAGATTCCTGACAGTTCTTGCCCGTGTGCGTGCGCGCATGCGCATTGTGTTTGTTGATCCTCGATTCTGCTGAACATTGATAGACCTGCCAGTCCTTCTGCGGATAGTTCCCTGGCAAGCTGGAGATAACAGATGAGACAAGAGCCCATCAAGAGCATGGTGGCTACATAAAGATAACAGCAAGAGATATATAGACCTTCCCTGGAGGCACTGGGATTCACCCACTTATCACTTTGGGTCAATAATTATTTTCCAAGTTTGCAAATATATCAGTATCAATTCCCCTTAACCTCCCTGGCGGTATGATTCTGTCTGGAATTTTGTACCAAAAGCGGTACAATTATTTTGCATGGAAATTTGGTGTTATATATTGTAGGACTGCAATTCTTAGTAATTACTTACTTAAACCTGACCAAACAAGAGTCTAGTAGACATCCCGGGTATGATAAAGTTTGAAACACAAAATCATGAATTATAATATAATAAATAACTATAAATAATTATAACAAATAGTAATGTAATTATAATAAAAATGATTCACTAATGTAATCAAATCAAAAACACTGAAATTTGCTCAGTTGCAGAATTGTCGCTTTCATTAGATTTAGTGTTTGATGACGAATTTCCCCACAAATCGCTATCGCTCAATCCTGCAAGTGATTCTCATTTATTATCGGTGTTTTCTAGCTGGTCTAAAACCACTTTTGACGTAAACTGACACTTTTTGGTTGCTATGGACAATCTACAGTTTCCAGGCAGAAAGAACAGTTTTTATAATATATAATATATAATACGCCTACCTTGTTTTGAACCTCATTTAAAGTCCCAAACTCCCCTCCTGCATTATTGTACCAGGGATGGAGGCACAGAGATGTGCCTCATTTAAAGTCCCACCTATGCTGTTGCATAGATTCCCCCCCCCCCCTCGTTTGTATTCATTAGGGATGGAGGTTCTTCACTTAGCTGACATCTATGTGGGCGTTCTCAGTTCCCCTTTGTGGCCATGTACCGCTATTGGGGACCTGGTCTCATCTGTGACAGGTCTTACCTGTCCATGAGATTTATGGCTACAGTGTTTTTTCTTTTGGGTCTGTGCGGTCTTTGACACTATGGGCCGCCTTATTGTTGTCACTTACCCAGAAGTTGCGATGCGCTCTGAACGTCCCTCCTCTGCCCCTTCCCCCACCCTATTGGGCGGGGGTTCCCTGGGGCTCTGGGCGGCGTCCACAGCGTATCGACGTCACGCCCACGTGACTCGCGTCTGACGCCATTTGGTGTCATGATGCGGATCGCGTCACTACCATCTCAGCCTTGCACAGCCTATGGGGGCAAGCTCCTGTCGTGGGCAGGTTTTTCCCTCCCTCCGATCGGAGCCCCTCCCAGCATGTGATTGGCCCGCGGGACGTTGGTGCATGCCAACGTGCGATTGTACGTGGGAGGAGAGGGGTATAACTAGGCTGCCTACACACAGTCTTGTTTATCTCCATGGGATCACGCCACATTGCTTAGGGATTCTGTCCCTTACTGTTCTTTACTCAGGTAATTTTGCTATCAGCTGCCCCTGCTCTGGATAACACCCAGGGTGGTTACTGGATATTCTTCCCTGTTTTTTATACACTCTTTCTATTTTTGAATGTAGATTTACTGGCGTGCCCCTACAACTGACCACCATTTTGGCGCAGCACCCCTTTTTGGTCATCTCCTTCCTGGTCCATCTCGGACCTGCGTTTTCAGTTGCACTTGGCGTATTATCCTCAACTTCCGGGACTGACACCCTTTGCCTGACTCTGGTCCAAAACCACACTTACCCCTACCATCAACACCATTCACCTGTGGTATGTAACCCTTGGATTTTATATACATGCTCTCCTCATATTATGCTCAGTGCCATTTAGATTTTAACATATCTCAATCTTTTTAGATTTGGGTGCATCCGCCCCTGATGAGTGTGCAAACACGAAACGCGTTGGGCAATTCTAGGATGCCAATGTTTTCCCACATGGGTAATTTCAGGATGCCAACGCATTTTTACGTCACCCCAACGATCCATCCACTGATTGACAAGCACATATGAATTTCAATTTTTATTGCATGTTACTATCTTTTCACTGTGCCATTTTAGGGATTTATGTGTGTGCATTTTTGTATCTATGGGAGCGGTTCATTCCTTTCATACTGTTATGTATTGTTGATTGATATCATTGTATATCCTTGATGTCCATGTTTCATATGTAATGCCATGTGTCATGAGTTTCCAAGTTGATATTAATATGTGCCCTCAATGTTCATTAAAATTATGTTCTTATGTGCAGCCCCATTGATTCAGACAGTACACCACATTTTTTCATGTTAACAAACATGTTTCCTTTATCTTACGCCTACCTTGTTTTGAACCTCATTTAAAGTCCCAAACTCCCCTCCTGCATTATTGTACCAGGGATGGAGACACAGAGATGTGCCTCATTTAAAGTCCCACCTATGCTGTTGCATAGGATGTGTAATTATTTGATACAGTACTGTAATCAGTAAGATTACAGTATACTGTATCTATACTGTGTTTTTCACTTTTTTGAATTTGGCGCCGAACTACGTCCCAGTGCGTCGCAATGTCGCAGGGAACAGAGCCTGGCACTCGGCAGTGTGAATCGAGCGAGACACGGCTCACACACACTGCGGGGAGACATCGTAGGATCCAGGGAACAAGGTAAGTAACTCTCCCTGGATACTGCGATGCAGCCCGAGTCTGGTTCGAAGTTACCGCTTTTAGTATGAAAAACACAACCCGAGCCAGACTCTGGAATACCGCTAAGGGGCTTTAATAAGCATTTCCAAATCATCACTATTCATTACTAAGTATGCCTATGAATTCCAATCATCTTGCCCACACATGTAGTCCTCAGAGCTCCTGGTGACCAAATACACATATGGGGAATAAGCACGTCACAAATACTGTAGGTCAGTCCATTCACATGAAATATGTCAAAGAAGCTCATGTGCCAAATGCTGGCACTGAGCCAATTGCTTTTGGTGATGCGTGCTTTGCCGTGATTTTTGCACATTTTGTCATGTGACAAACATGGCAAAATCACTTCATGTTTGGGGTGCCATTAAGAAATTATGATATTGCAAGTGCGTCACGTGTTTTGCATTTCTAAAAAATGCGTGCAGAAACGCACAATTCTTCTTGTATTTTCAGAGCAGCCAAATGTGAATGCAGCCTTAGTGTTTAGCACTGGTGTCCTCAGTTCACATACCATTCATCTGCATGAAGTTGGCATGTTCTTCCAGGGCTTGCCTTGGTTTCCTTCCACAAAGTCATGCTGGTAATTTAATTTGCCCTGCTATGATATTCTACTGAGAACTCCGAAGACATCTGTCCCAGCAGCAGACAAAGTACTTTGAGTCTCCAGGGAGAAAATGTATTAATAACACGGGAGCAGAAATCATTCATCTACTGCTTTTCCTATACAGTACCAGCCCAAATACCCTTCAGCATTGGGAGGGTGTTTTAAGAGGGGTTCACGCAAAACAAATGGGGATCCACCTCCAAAAGCTCCAGTGCCCTAAATGGTGTCAGCATAGAGTGCCCATTGGACTAAGAAGATAAATGTAAATAAATACAATGACAATGCAATGACAAAAATAATATAACAAACATTACTAATATTTACCTTTCAGGTTCCAGGGATGCTAATAGACATCCTGTGGCATTGTATCCAGAGGTTGTAGCTAAGAGATGGGAGGATAACAGATCCCCTATGGACTAATACCAATTGTGGACAATGATTCCCCAGGAACTCTGTCTTAAAATGATGCCAGTGGTGGAAACATCCTCAGTTCTCAAATAAGTGAGTGACAAGAGGTTGATTTGCTAAATTAGGTTGTAGTGAATGATTTCTTTGAAAGTGTATATTCACTTTGCAAAGTGAATTATAGCAAATGAGCTAAACAAATGTTTTATCTAAATTCCTAGTAAGGTATGAGGGAAATTTAAAAAGGTGAATTTTGCTAGCACATGATTGGTTAAAAAAACACATATGCAGCAAAGTGTCCAGTCCTGCTACAGGCATTAGCACCTCAATTTCTCTAACAATTGGAGCAGATTTTCAGTGGTCGCTGGCAGCTCCATAAAATCAATTTCTGGGCAAGAAAAAATTAAATCCATTCTCCATTAAAAATATGTTTATTAACATACTCCAAGCACACCTATCCACTTGTTCTGCAATACTAATGTGTTTTACTTCATCTGGAGTGTATTTGTTAAAATAATACACAGCTTGGTTGAAGGAAAACATCTTATTTACTAAACTCAGTAAAGATTCAGCTTGCAAAGTAAACAGTGATTTTTCTATTTTTCTATACCTTTAGTAAATCGACCCATTAGACCTTTTATAAATCAATTGAAGTGTTTGAAAGGAAATAGCTTCCACTATGCTATCTCTTTAGAAAACCTTTCAAGATTTGGGAAACGTGTCATGTGTTTGAAAACAAATATTTTTTGCACATAGTATAAACATTAACTATAACATCTAATTTAGAAAAGTCCAAGAACGTATAGGTCAAGTCCTTAAAGATCTCAAGCACTTCAGCCTTGCATAAGACCCATAAGCAAAACATGATATATCCAATCTTCCAAACATTGTTTTAGTTGATTTCCACAAGTTTTAATATATTAATAAGATATTTGCCAGTTAACTTTATCACAACAAATATATACTTAAGCAACTTATCACTATGATATCTAAAAAGCCTATGATATGATGACTGGGAAGTGTAATGTTGCATGGTTTTCTTCATAACTGAAACTCAGTAAGACCTGGATTTTCTTCACCACAAAAGTCTACAAAAGGCACATGAAAAAGCTGTGTTAAAATTGTGCAAGAGAAAATAGGATTTTTTACTCACTGTAAAATAATTTTCTCTGAGTCCATGGACCGACACAGCTTCTCTATTGACATAGTGGGTATTATCCGTTAATTAGGAGTGACTAGGCAGAAAACTTGTAAAAAGTGTTGCATCACACCTTCTACAGTACCGCCCAGGGGGCGGACCCTCTGGGTATAACCCCTCAGTCTGCATCTCGCAGATCAGTTCGTCAAAAAGCAGTACAAAATTAAAAAAGGAGGGGGTGGGTGCTGTGTCGGTCCATGGACTCAGAGAAAAGGATTTTACGGTGAGTAAAAAATCCTATTTACTCTTTCGTCCATGGACTGACACAGCTTCTCTATTGACATAGTGGGATGTCCCAAAGCAGTGTCAGAGAAAAAAACGAGGGGTGGTAACAGCATAAAAATAAACTTCACCCCAAACACAAAACAGCACTCCTCCAACGGAGGAGCTGCAACTCTAAACAGCCGCTTGCAAAACCTTGCGGCCGAAAGAGGCATCCGAAGATGCACCTACATCAACTTTGTAGAATTTTGTGAAAGTGTGAGCGGACGACCAAGTCGCCGCTTTACATAATTGGGAGACAGACGCTTGATGTCGGAAAGCCCAAGAGGCACCTATTGCCCTGGTCGAATGGGCCATGACAGGAAAGGGGGGCGCTTGACCCCTTAAGGCGTAAACCTGGATTACTATCTGTCGGATCCACCTAGAGATGGTGGCCGACGAGACTGCTTGGCCCTTCTTGGGACCAGCCACCAAAACAAACAGTGAGTCTGACTTCCGGAACAGGGAAGTAGCAGATAGGTATACTCTCAAAGCTCGGACAACGTCCAAGCAATAAAGAAAGCCCTAGGGCTAACGCTGCGCTAGATGACAAAGGAAGGAATGCAACGCCGACTCCTTAGGATTTGACGGATGAGGACACAAGGATGGAAGTACAATGTCTTAGTTGAGATGAAAAGCCAAAACGACTTTCGGAAGAAAGGAAGGCTGCGGCCGCAGCACCACCTTATCCTTGTGGAAAATCAAATAGGGAGCCTTGCAGGACAAGGCTGCCAGCTCAGAGACTTGTCTAACTGACGTAACAGCCACCGAAAAGACCACTTTCTGAGAAAGTGTCAACAGGGGAATATCTCTAATATTCTCAAACAGTGCCTTCTGAAGCACCGAGAGGACCAGATTCAAGTCCCGTGGAGGTAGCGGGGGACGGACCGGAGGAGCCACATGTCGAACCCCTCGCACAAATGTACTCACGAGAGAGTGAGTCGCCAGGGGTCGCTGAAAAAAGACAGCCAGGGCAGATATCTGTCCTTTAATCGTACTTAGGGCAAGCCTTTGGTCCACCCCATGCTGTAAAAACAGCAGGATTCTGGAAACCAAATAAGTACGCAGATGCCATTTCATTTTCTCACACATGGAGATGTAGGCCTTCCAAGTGCTGTGATAAACCTTCCTAGAGGACGGTTTCCGAGCACTTCTCATAGTAGAGATTACTGAATCTGATAGGCCCCGGTCTCTCAGTACCTGGTTCTCAACAGCCATGCCGTTAAAGCCAGTGACCGTAAAGCAGGATGGAGTATGGGACCTTGTGATAGAAGGTCCTTCCATAGTGGTAGGCACCAGGGGACGTCTGCTACCAGACGTACTAGATCGGCGTACCAAGGAGGCTGAGGCCAATCTGGAGCACTTAGGATCATTGGAATTCCCTCTGACTCCACTCTGCGGAGCAGAAGAGGAAGAAGCCTTAAGGGAGGGAAGGCAAAGATTAGCCGATACTGACCCCACGATGCCACCAACGCGTCCATTGCGTCTGCCCATGGGTCTCTTGACCGGGCCACAAACCTCAATACCTTACGATTGAGTCGGGAAGCCAGAAGATCTACGTATGGTGTGCCCCATCTTTGGCAGAGGAGTTGGAACACCTCAGGGTCCATTCTCCCTGGTCCAGCATCTGGTGGCTCAGGTGGTCCGCCTGCCAGTTTTCCACACCCGGAATGTACACGGCCAACAGTGCCGGTACGCTCCTCTCTGCCCACTTCAGGATGCGAGCGACCTCCGATGCTGCAGCTGAGCTTCTTGTTCCTCCTTGATGATTGACATATGCCACTTCTGTGGCGCTGTTTGACTGGATCCTGACTGGCCGCCCTTGTAGCCTCTGAGACCATCTGAAGAGGCACAGCCTGATTGCCCGGATCTCCAGGACATTGATCGGCAGGCGGGATTCCTCTGGGGTCCAGCGACCTTGTGCCGACTAAACACCCCAGACTCCCCCCCAACCAGGGCCGTCTTTAATATTGATTGGGCCCTGGGCAAACATTTTCTTTGGGCCCCCCCCATGCAATTTGGCTCTCCACCCCAACATCCCAAAAAACAAATAAGCACGCACAAATCGACTTATCTCAAAAACTTTAATAATGTTAACATAAAGAACTGGTTTACACTCACTGAGTGGTTGCTAGAGGTTACTGCACATCCCTACTGCTCACTGATTGGTTGCTAAAGGTTACTGCACATCCTTACAGCTTACTGATAGGTTGCTAGAGGTTACTGCACATCATTACCATCCACTGATTGGGTGCTAGAGGTTACTGCTTATCATTGCCACTGACTGGTTTCTAGAGGTTACACCACATTATTACCGCTCACTGATTGGTTGCTGAAGGTTACAGCCTTTTATCCATTTTTATCATCTTTTTTTTTTTTTTACAACACATGCCTGTGGAATAACAATAATTACCATACTTACGCACCAAAAAAATGTCAGCAGACACAAAATAGGTACCAAATTTACACACCAGAAATACGCCCGCAAACACCAACTCAGTTATAGAGTCAGTACTATAATGACACATCAGAAACATTTCCGCAGATATAGAGTCAGTACCAAACTGACACACCAGAAACATGTCCGCATATACAGAGTCAGTATCATACTGACACATCAGAAACATGTTTGCAGATACAGAGTCAGTACCATACTGGCACACCGGAAACATGTCCGCATATACAGAGTCAGTACCATACTGGCACACCAGAAACATGTCCACATATACAGAGTCAGTACCATACTGACACACAAGAAACATGTCCGCATATACAGAGTCAGTACCATACTGGCACACCAGAAACACGCATATACAGAGTCAGTCTCATACTGCACACCAGAAACACGCATATACAGAGTCAGTACCATACTGGCACACCAGAAACACGCATATACAGAGTCAGTACCATACTGACACACCAGAAACATGTCTGTAGGGCAGTGTACCGAGGAGATTAGAGTATAGGGTAGTGTACAGGGATCAGTAGGGCAAAAGACAGGGGATTAAGAGAGCACAATGCAGGAGGGTACAGTAAAAGGGGTCAGGAGAGCGCAGGGCACAGTACAGGGACAGAGGGCAAAGTATGGGGGGTGGGACAGGATGGCACACCCCAGGGGTCAGGAAGGCATAATATGGGGACTGGGAGGGCACACACCTGGGGGGTACAGGAAGGCACAGTACGGGGGGGTGGGAGGGCAAAGTATAGGGTCTTGGAAGGCACAGTACAGGGAGCAGGAGGACACAAATCAGGTAGGTCAGGAGGATACACACTATGGTGGTAGGAAGGGCACAGTACAAGGATCACGAGGGCACACAACAGGGGGTTTGGAGGGCGCACACCAGGAAGGTTTGAGGGACACACACCAGGGGGTGTTGGGAAGGCACAAACCAGGGTGTGGGTCAGGAGGGCACACACCGGGGGGTGTCGGGAAGGCACACACCGGGGGGTGGGTCAGGAGGGCACACACCAGGGGGTGTCGGGAAGGCACACACCGGGATGTGGGTCAGGAGGGCACACACCAGTGGGGTTTGGGAGGGGCACACACCAGGGGGGGGTTTGGGAGGGGCACACACCAGGGGGGGTTGGGAGGGGCATACACCATGGGGGGTTTGGGAGGGGCACACACCAGGGGAGGGGCACACACCAGGTAGGGTTGGGAGGGGCACACACCAGGGGGGGGACACACACCAGGGGGGGTAGGGAGAGCACACACCAGGGGGTCGGGGCAGTGAAAACCTGGGGGCAGTGACAATGCTTTAGTTAATGCTACATTAAAAAGCGATCTTCCCACTTTTCAGCTAACACCCGGCACTTCTATGCTATACTGCAGTAGCTCAGCAGACTTGGCATAGAGCTGCCTGCAAACTAAGCCACAATGAATCATTAGGTGATTTTACCTTCAGGCACACTCGTTTGGCAGCCTCTGCTCAGCTACTGTCACACCACCCTTCTCCAGGCGGGCACGCTCTCGGAGCTCAGCTCATCCCGCCCACTCAATAGCAGAAGCCTTGAGGCTCCACCCCGGGGATGGTCCTTAGTCTTGCTAGAGAGCAGCAGGGAAACTGCTGATGAGGGAGGTAGGGGGAGGTGCTGGGGGCGGAGATATGGAGGACAGCGGACAGCAACAAGTTAAATGGCTGTATGCTGTCCAAACCGCGGCTCTGCTTTCGGTAATGCAGCCGGGGACAAGAGCACAGAGGGACAGGCGGCAAGTATGCCCAGTGCGGGCTAAGGGGGCAGCAGCTGCTTTGGGCCCCCAATAGTGACAGGGCCCAGGGCACTTGTCCCCATTTGCCCTGCGGTAAAGATGGCCCTGCCCCCAACCTGTAAGGCTGGCGTCTGTCGTGATCACTATCCAGTAAACCGGAAGAAATTACTTCCCGGCCAGAAGAGCCGGTGCTGTCAGCCACCATACCAGGGATCTCCTGACTAGGTGGCTCACTCGGATTTGATAATCCAGAGCTGATGGACATCTGTTCCATCTGGACAGAACTTCCTTCTGTAACACTCGAGTGTGGTATTGAGCATATGGGACCGCCTCGAAGGAGGCTACAGTGAGGCCTAACACTCGCATGCAAAAACGGAGTGACGACCAATTCCTGGAAGTCAGCTGCCGTACTGCAGCCCGAAGGGTCTGCAACTTCTCCACAGGGAGGAATACCTTTTCCTCTGAGGAATCCAGAATCAACCCCAGGTACACTAGGCGTTGAGTGGGCACAGATACTGACTTTTGCGTGTTTAGTATCCAACCACAGTCTCGAAGAGTCTGACAGGTAATGGACACGCTTACCTCTAATTCTGAGCTTGAAGGGCCCTTCAGAAGAAGGTTGCCCAAGTAGCCCACAATAGCTATACCCCGCTGTCTTAGAAGTGCCAGAATCGGAGCGAGCACCTTGGTGAACGTCCTGGGTGCTGAAGCAAGGCCAAACGGGAGGGCCACAAACTGATAGTGGTTCTTCCAAATCGCAGAAACCTCTGATGTCTGGAGTATATGGGGACATGCAGGTATGCATCCTTGATGTCCAAGGAGGCCAAAAAGTCCCCCGGATGGAGCATCGTGACTACAGATCGAACCGACTCCATCTGAAATCTTTGTACCTTCACAAAGCAAATGAGGGCCCTGAGATCCAAGATTGGATGAACCCCATCCTTCTTCGGCACAATGAACAGATTTGAGTAAAAACCCTGACCCTGTTCCTGTTCTGGAACTGGAATAACTACCCAGCAGACCCTGGACCGCCCCATACAGGGCCTCCCAACGGGTTGGTAGTAGCTGGAGATTGGAGGTGACGAATCTGTCCGGTGGACAAGAGAGAAATTCTATCTTGTAGCCTGAGGAGATTACTTCGCAAACCCACCTGTCGGAGACTAGAGCTGTCCACTGAGTTGCGAATGTGCGAAGACGTCCCCCCACCCGAGAGCTGGGTGGGGGCGGACCTTCATGCGGATGCAGATTTGTCCGCAGGCTTGTTGGGTCTGCGGGACCAAGGATGCTTTTGTCCTTGGGCAGGTGCCTTGTCGGCCTGGGGTCTTTTCCCTGTCGCCCTAGGGAGACAAAAAAAACGCTTGCGTGCAGTAAAGGAGGGCCCTTGCCCTTGGCGTGGCCCCTTACCCTTGCTAGTTTGAGGAAGCAAAGTGCTTTTACCTTCTGTGGCATCCTTGATGATGTCATCCAGAGAGGCCCCAAAAAGTCTGTCGCCCTTAAAAGGCAGATCCAACAGGGCTTTCTTGGAAGTCTGGTCCGCAGACCAGCCCTTTAGCCAGATCAGGCGGCCTATTGCTACTGCATAAACCAAAGCTTTTGACAGCAGGGGAATAGTACCCATGTCTGACTCGCATACAAACTTAAAGCCCTGGACCAACTGGTCGGCCAAAGTTATCTCATCAGGAGGAGCATATCGCTCATTTAACCCCTGGAGTAGCAATTTTGCCCATTCAGTAAGTGTCTGAGACACTAGGGCCCCGCCAATGCCGGGCGTACTGCCGAGCCTACCACTGAGTATAGGTAGCGAGCAAGTGCTTCAGCCTTCTTATCCACAGGGTCCTTGAAAACAGGAGCCCCTTCTACTGGAATTATGGTAGCTCTATTAAGTATGACACCGGAGGGTCCACTATAGGGGGAGAGGTCCATTTCTTCAGAAAACTCTCCTCAAAGGGGTACCGTACTGCAAACCTCTTTGGGGCTGTAAAGACCCTCAGTGGGTTCTTCCATTCCTTGTAAGAGTTTATCAAAATAAGACACACAAGGGAAAACCTTAGCAGTGCGGGCAGGTTTACAAAACCCAAAGGGGACCGGAGTCTCTGCTGCTTCTGCAGTATTTTCCAACTTTAGCGTATCCTGCACTGCAGTAATAAGGTCAGATACCAAAGCCGTCTCGCGTACTGACCTGGACTTGGAGTCATCCTCACTGTCCAAACGGTCACGGTCTGCAGTCTCTGATGCATCAGAATTTGGGCCATGAGCCGTAGCTGGGCCTGGTTCTGTCTCAGAAATATCCCCAGAAGCTTGCAGGGGATGGGGGCATTTACTACCCCCTGTATTCCCGTGTGCTGCTTCCACCCTGGCAGCAAACGCCTCTAGGATTGCCTACATAGCGTCCATAGACACCTCAGGGGCACCAGCTGCTAAATCTGGTGTTTCAGGGGAAAAGACATCTGGCTCAGATGCCATTCTGACCACACGCTGACACACACAGGGCTCCAGGCAAGATATCAATAGGCCACACTCCTGTGCTGCAGAGATGCTGGGTCACCCAGAGGACTCACCACCCTTGGATCGGTACCGCTATGCTGCCGTGTGCTGCACCTGTGATGTTGTGTTAGTCTGCTTCTTTTATCAGTGCTTCCTGTGTGAATTTCTTGCGCCAGTGTAATGCACCCTAGAGGCCGGAGACTCTCGCAAAATGGCCGCCAAACGGCTGTATGTAAGATAATGTGGGCTCCAAGAAAATGGCTGCCGAGCCGAAGATAGAGGCCAAAGCAGCCGTAGACCACAAAAAGATGGCCGCCGTACAGCGGTATATACATACAGCGTGAATCATAACAAACATGGCTGCCGATCAGTCGATAGAGGCCAGTGGTTGTGAACTACAAGAAAATGGCGCAGAGCGGTGATATATAACTATAGACGTGAAACTACAGGAAAATGGCCGCCGGGTAGTCACTAGAGGCCGAAACAGGCATGGACCATTGCAAAATGGCCGCCGACAGCATGGAGGGGGAAGAAGCGCACACACAGGTAAGCAGAAATTACATTTTTTAAATGTTAGTTACGGCCAGCCCCGCTCCAGTGGAACCCCCTAGGTGACCCCCAGCACCCAGCAACCTTAGCTAGAAGCCCAGGGAGGAGGGAAGGGCAAGGAGAGAGGGAAGAAAGGGGCCACAACCACTTACTTGGTCTCTCCAGGAATGTCCAGCTAAATCACCCAGCCGAGGCAGGGGAGTTTACTTACCTATCCTGCATGTATCATGCTGGAAGACATTCCAAACAGATCATCGTCCGCGCACGGAAAGTGACTGTTGGCCAGGCATGCTGTGATTGGACCTAAAGGGACGATCATATGTATGCCCTGGAGCGCGACGCTCACCAGACAGGCTGCTGCGACTCGGCCATGAGGTCAGCCGAAGCTGAGCGGTCCGATGCAAGCCTTGGAGCGTAAGCTCACCGGCCAGACTGCTGCCACCTCGGCCGTAAGGTCAGCCGAAGCTGAGCGGTCCGATGCAAGCCCTGGAGCATAGGCTCACCGGCCACCCGTGGAGCGACGGGTATGTAGTGGAAAACCCAGCGCGTAGCTAGGGTCGGCACACGCTCGATGGTCGAAACTGGGGAGACTACAAGGATCGAGGATCCAGACTGTCACCCAGTCGGCAGTTGATCGCAGGAAACAAAAGACGTAGAAAAATATATTTTTCCCCCGGACCAATGGGCCCAAAGGGAGCCATGTCCTACTCCTTGCTAGACAGAAAAAAACTGATCTGCGAGATGCAGACTGATGGGATATACCCAGAGGGTCCGCCCCCTGGGCGGTACTGTAGAAGGTGTGATGCAACACTTTTTACAAGTTTTCTGCCTAGTCACTCCTAATTAACGGATAATACCCACTATGTCAATAGAGAAGCTGTGTCAGTCCATGGACGAAAGAGTAATATGGTTTGTTTACCTCTGTTTTACAGTCATATGGTAATAATCTAGCAGTATATTATGTAGAATGGACCCTGTAAACTAATGAAGATGTTATGCCAGTCCACATTTTGGCATATAGTTCAAGGTCCTATTTTCTGCAGAAAGACGTCAATTTAAGACTTTTAGTTTCTACCTAAAATACCATGAATCAAGGACAAAACTTGAATTGCCCATTTCAGGAAAAGTGTCTGATATCTTCATTCTTCTTTCTGAAAGAAAGAAGGTAGCTCTAATCTAAGTTGCTCTCCAGAGAGTCTGAGGCAACTGTACAAATCTATCCCTTAGCCTCTGTAAACAGCAAGTGTGAAATGATGTAATAATATAGACAAATCTCACTTCACTTTTAAAAAGCTAGTTTCTAAATCCATGAGCCTTTAGCCCTGGAGGAAAGCCCAGATTACAAGAGACCAAGGGAGAACTGGGGTCAGATATGATAAGCTTCTTAACTAACTGGATAAATGGAGATAGAGTTGATTTTATAAAAGGATTTATTTTCCGACTTAGTTTTTATTTATTTTTTAAACATTTCAAGCAAACACAAGCTCTGTATCAAAATATATTGTTTGTGTGTGTATGACACTTTAAATATTGTGTTAAATAGACTCAATGATAATATCTAAAAACAGTTTTCTTCTACAGACTTTAAAAATAAAAGGCAGGAATAAAAAGAATAAAAATAGTATTCTAAGGTTCAGAATTTTAACAATGGCAATTCTTCTCATGAGATTCAAAATAATTTGCCTCCAGAATTAATTACATTCTGAGACCTTTTGGCCTGAGCATAGGAGATTTCTTTATCAGTCCTAAAAGGTCATTGGTCCCTTTAACCACTATGTCCCATGGGAAGTTGCAAGCCATTTCAGTTGAAACTGGCTTTTAATGCTTATATTAAACCCAAGCATCTTAGATTTTTACACAGTACTTATACTTTAAAGTAGTTGCTGTACACAAATTTACCATTTGTTAAACTAAATAAGTGGGTGCTTCCTGATCACGCAAGAGAACTGGCTTCTAGGTCTGCTTCATCATAAATTTATTACACGCATGATCTCTGAAAGCAAGATATTATTATAAAAATTGCTTTTCTGTGATGTTGCCATACCCTGTCAAAAGATCTTTTTTTTTCTTTTTTTACAGAATTAGTAAGACTGCTTCCTGGTGTTCATTGTTACATGGTTACTTAGTTAGACTGAAAAGTAAAACAAGTCTATCTAATTTAACCAACAGAAAAAAAATATATATAATAAAAAAGCAGAAAACCTACATATAGATCTTTTTTTTTTCTTTTTTTACAGAATTAGTAAGACTGCTTCCTGGTGTTCATTGTTACATGGTTACTTAGTTAGACTGAAAAGTAAAACAAGTCTATCTAATTTAACCAACAGAAAAAAATATATATAATAAAAAAGCAGAAAACCTACATATACACAGGGCTTTTTTTCAGCGGGAACGCAGGGGAACGCAGT
Organism: Rana muscosa; assembly: GCA_029206835.1. Classification (NCBI taxonomy): domain Eukaryota; kingdom Metazoa; phylum Chordata; class Amphibia; order Anura; family Ranidae; genus Rana; species Rana muscosa. The sequence continues at coordinate 1,163,925,758 of CM055122.1, read as the reverse complement.
TCCGGCACCTCCAGCACTGAATGTATACACTATAAAGGCAAGGTGTACTGGGTTGTGCTACAGTGTCCATTAATGCTGGGTGATCTATTGTTGTTGGTGCAGTCCAATTGTTTAAAAAAAGAACTCACAGACCTGCTAAGCTGATATATAGTGCAGGTTTTTAAGGGAATTCCCTTAAAAACCCGCACTATATATCAGCTTAGCAGGTCTGTGGGTTCTTTTTTTTAAACAATTGGACTGCACCAGCCACCAGTGGAGGAAACAGTGCAACAAGAGGCAGTGGGAGCGTAAGGACTTCGGAGTCGCGATACCCCCAGGACCAGTACCAATACCCCGCAGAGGGTGATATCTGCAGGCTCTTCTGACCTTGCCACAGCGGAGGTCCAACTTTTGTGGTAAGGTACCCATCTTGATTCCCTATACACCGTGGTGGATGCAGTTCTCCTGTGATCTCTGTGGATCTATCCTGGGCTCTACCTTTTTTCCAACATTTCCTCACAACCTCTTGCTTTTTCATCTGAAGCAATTTTTTGTCGTATTGGAACTGTTTGCCACATTGGACTTTTTCTGAACTTTTAAGGAATATATTTTTTCCACTTCTGCCTTCTCAATATTTAGAGCACCATTACAGCTATAACTGTTATCAGCATTGAGCCTTATGTTTTATTTAAATATTACTCACCAGTTACATACTGTTTAGGTATATTTATATATTTAATATTTTTTATTTTGGTTTGAACACTATCACAGTAATTTGAGGAGAGGTTGATTCCCCACTTTTTTTGCTTACACCTTTTGGTGTTTATATATATATGTCACTATATTTATACTTTTTTCACATTTGTAGATTGACACTCATTAGTGTTCCATTCTTTTCACATGTCTGTGCGCGACATTTTTTAATTTACTATTTGACTTGATATGGTTTCACATATTTTTTATGTCGCAGCCTAGCTGCTAATTCGCACGATATTTTCATTTGTTTACATTAGCGCAGTATTACTTTTATTATTGATCTATTGTTGTTGGAGGGGGATATATTTTTGCAAGGGGGGTGTTATTGTTGCTGGGGAGGCCTATTCTATTGTTGCTGCTGGGAAGTCTATTGTCTCTGGATGGGATCTATTTTTGCTGGGGGTGGGTCTTATGTTACTGGGGGGTCAGTTGCTGGGAGGGATCTACTGTCGAGGGATCAGCCTATTGTAGCTGGTTGTTGGAGGGTCTATTGATACTGTCTGTTGGAGAGAATCATTTTTTTCTGCCGGGGTCTATTGTTGATGGGGGGGTATTTTGTTGTGGATGGTCCATTGTTGCTGTGGAGCTCTATGGTTGCTGGGGGGGCGTCTATTGTTGGCTGCATGGGGTCTATTGTACTGCTTTTCTTGTTATGATTAACAAATTCCATACAAATTACTTAGTACCACAAATGTTACTTAGTTCTGTATTGTCTAAAAGGGGCGGTACTGAGAGGTGGGTAGGAAGTGGAACCAAGGGATGGTGCTCGGAGGTGGGTAGGGGGCGGAGACAAGGGGTAACTCCAAAAGGGGGAGTTCCTGCACCTATTCTCTAAAAAAAAGGCCTGCATATACAGCATCCCATACCCACACCCACAGGTAATCCAGAGGAAGGCAAAATACTATTATAACGCAAGGATCAATTCGCGTTTTGGAATGCATCCAGATCTTTTTTAAAACAATCTACTGAGCTGGCCAGAACAAGCATTATTTTCCTCCAGACTTTAAAAGGTGCCCCCTTGTCCTTTGTAATGACTTTAAGTGACCATATCCCCTTAATCACCTCTTCACAAGAGAGTAAAAAATCAGTTCAACTAACTTTTCCTCATTGCCAAGGGTTTTCCATGCCTCTTATAAGTTTGGAGTCCCTTCTCTGCCCTTTCTCCAATTCTCCAATATCCTACTAATGCTTTGTAAACGGTCAAAACTGTGTTTCTCTCCTGAGTCTGTACCACTTTTAACCACTTCGCGCCCGGGCCATATGAAAAAGACGTCCGCAAAGCGGTCGTCAATTGCTGATAGGACGTCTATGGACGTCCTCCCATTTACTCCCGTGATGCGCGCCACCGCGGGCGTGCATTGGGGAAAAGCTGTGCCCGCCGTGTCAGGTGGGTGCCGATGCGCGTGCCTGGCGGCCGCGATGTCCGCCAGGTACAAGCGATCGGCTGTCACAGAGCCAGGGACGTGGATCTCTGTGTGTAAACACAGAGATCCACGTCCTGTCAGGGAGAGGAGACGGATGGTATGTCCCTTGTACATAGGGACACACCATCAGTCACCTCCCCCAGTCAGTCCCCTCCCCCCACAGTAAGAACATCTAGCAGGGAACATATTAACCCCTTGATCGCCCCCTAGTGGTTAACCCCTTCCCTACCAGTCACATTTATACAGTAATCAGTGCATATTTATAGCACTGTTCGCTGTATAAATGTGAATGGTCCCAAAAATTTGTCAAAAGTGTCCGATGTGTCCGCCATAATGTCACAGTCACAAAAAAAAAACGCAGATCGACGCCATTACTAGTAAAAAAATAAATAAAAAAATAATAAAAAAAAAATCATAATTCTATTCCCTATTTTGTAGGCGCTATAACTTTTGCGCAAACCAATCACTATACGCTTATTGCGATTTATTTTTTACCTAAAATATGTAGAATACGTATCGGCCTAAACTGAGGAAAAAAATAGTTTTTTAAAAAAAAAATTGGGATATTAATTATAGCAAAAATTAAAAAATATTGTGTTTTTTTCAAAATTGTCGCTCTATTTTTGTTTATAGCGCAAAAAATAAAAACCGCAGAAATGATCAAATACCACCAAAAGAAAGCTCTATTTGTGGGAAAAAAAGGACGTAAATTTTGTTTGGTAGCCACGTCACACGACCGCGCAATTGTCTTTCAAAGCGTGACAGTGCTGAAACCTGAAATTTCGCCTGGGCAGTAAGGGGGTTATGTGCCCAGTTGTCAAGTGGTTAATATAAGAATGTATTTTACTTGCTTTAGTAACTGCAGTATGGCATTGCATGCTATTAAGTCTATGATCTACCATATCATGTCAGATCCTTCTGGACCATTGACTCCCCCAGTTTTTCTCCTCCTATAATGTATGATGGCAATGAGAAGAGGGTAGGTTTGGGACTTTAAATGAGGCACCAAGACCCCTGTGCCTCCATCTCTATTTGTATGAAGAAGAGAAAGGGTTTGGGACTTTAACCACTTGCCGACTAGCCACCATTATTATACTGTGGCAGGTGGGCTCATTCCTGGGAATTGCCGTAGCTGTACGTCGGCCCTTTTAAACACCTATAGCAGGCGCGTGCGTGCCCGCTACACGTTGGAAGACCCAATGCACGTGGCCGGTGGTCGCGATCACCGCCGATCACGTTCGATCGCGGGCATGAAAATCAGAACAGGGATGTGTGTGTGTAAACACAAACACTTCCCTGTTCTGACAGGAGATACAGATTGTCTGTTCCTACTAATCAGGGACAGTGATATGTCTCCTCCTCTAGTCAATCACATCCCCCCCCAGTTAGAAACGAGGGAGCACATTTAACCCATTGATCGCCCCCTAGTGTTAACCCCTTCACTCCCAGTGGCGTTCACACAGTAATGGGTTCATTTTTAGCACTGATCGCTGTATAAATGTCAATGGTCCCAAAAATGTGTCAAGTGTCCGATCTGTCCACCGCAATGTCGCAGTCCCGCTAAAAATTGCAGATCGCCGCTATTACTAGTAAAATAAAGAAAATAACAAAAATGTCATAAAAATGCCATACATCTATTCCCTACATACCCTTATTGCGATTTTTTTTTATTCAGTATGTAGAAGAATATATATTGGCCTAAACTGATGAAGAACTTTATTATTTTTTTTTGGGGGGGGATATTTATTATAGCAAAAAGTATAAAATATAGTGTTTTTTTTCAAAATTGTTGCTTTTTTTGTTTATAGTGCAAAAAATAAAAACCGCAGATGTGATCAAATACCACCAAAGGAAAGCTCTGTGTAGGAAAAAAAGGACGTAAATTTTGTTTGGGTACAGTGTCGCATGACCGCACAATTGTCAGTTAAAGTGACCCAGTGCCGTATCCCAAAAAATGGCCTGGTCATTAAGGGGGAAAATCTTCCGGTCCTTAAGTGGTTAAATGAGGTGCGTCACTACCAGTAAATGATAAGCATTACATATGAATCAGACACTCATGCATATTCAAGAAATAATATATTGGTAAAAAACAAGTATTTTTATTACATGGCCTTGATAGCAAGTGGTATGGTATTAAAAGTACATCATTATTGCATCATGGTTACAACATTACGTGGTGAATTGGTAACATATTAATAGAATAGAGCCATGCCCCACTAGCGTAGAGATGTGGGATATAAAGCTGACAACATGAGGGGTCACCATAACAATATTGTCACGGATGCCTAACACGGCATCCAGCACAGGGTACGCAGATCAGTGGGCTGCACTAAAGTTATTAGGCACAAGGTAAGTAAATATATATATGGATTTATTGAAAGGATAATTCATAAACAATAAGGCAACCAGCAAACAACCACAGTGACACACAAAACAACTCCCTACACCAACGTGAATATAGGTTTGAGATTTAAGCATAAACGTAATCAAGCCAGGGTCATACACGAGAGATCAGCCTGATTGAACAGGAAGCCAAAAGGGACAACAGGAGGAAGGGATGAGTCTGCAAGACAGGGGTCCAGGGATGCATGCAGTGTTCAGGAACACAGGACACAAGGTACAGGATAACAGGCCACAAGGTTCAGGACTACAGATCTGGGTTCCAAGACAATACCAGAGCAAATGCTTGAGTGTCTGCTGGGTATTTATACACACCTCCTGCAATCAGTCTCAGGTGACGCCTGATTGCAGGAAATGATGTCGGCCAGACTAATGGGAGACACTCGCTGGTGGCCACCAGAACTGCACCCTTTGGTGCTGAAAGCAATAGCACCACCAGCAGATGACCCAGGCAATGACAATGATCATGACAAATATATATATACATATTGGACAAACAAAATTAAATCCTGTTTTACAGTCATATGCTTTTGACTCGTGATGTAATTTTGTTTATCCAATATGTGTACAGTAGGTGCCGCTGATTTTGTGTCAATCTCGCCTCTTTTAGCGGCGAGATTGACACCCTACGAGCCCCGTTGCGAGAGCCAGCGCCAAGCTGTCTTGTCATTGGGAAAGGAAACATTTTGTTTTTCGTTTCACAATGAGTGACACGCATTGCTGACATTGAGGCCGGTGGACGGGATCCGACATGGATTCCCGTCAATACCAGGCACTGTGTTTGGTATGAATCCTGAGTGGGAACTCCACGTCAAATTTTAAATAAAAAACAGCATGGGTTCCCCCTCCAGGAGCATACCAGGCCCTTTGGTCTGGTATGGATTTGAAGGGGAATCCCCTAAGCCGAAAAAACAGCGTGGGGGTCCCCCTCAAAATCCAAACCAGACCCTTATCTGAGCACGCAACCTGGCAGGCCGCAGGAAAAGAGGGGGGGACGAGAGAGCGGCCTTCTGAACTGTACCAGGCCGCATGCCCTCAACATGGGGGGTTTGGTGCTTTTGGGCAGGGGGGCGACCTGCGCCCCCCCCTGCCCCAAAGCACCCTGTCCCCATGTTAACGGGGACAAGAGCCTCTTCCCGACAACCCTGGCCATTGGTTGTCATGGTCTGCGGGCGGGGGGCTTATCGGAATCCGGGAGCCCCCTTTAATAAGGGGGCCCCCAGATCCCGGGCCCCCACCCTATGTGAATGAGTATGGGGTACATCGTACCCCTACCCATTCACCTGGTGGAAAAAAAATGTCAATAAAAAAACATACACAGGTTTTTAAAGTAATTTATTACACAGCTCCGGGGGTCTTCTTCTGACTCCGGGGGTCTCTTCCGACTTCGGGGGTCTCCGGTGTCGTCTCCACGCTCTCCGGTTCTTCTCTCCCTCTCCGGTTCTTTCTTCCTTCTGCCGGGCTTCCGCTATCTTCTTCCAGCTCTTTTGCTAGCGGAGAGGCCCGGTCTTCATCGTTGTCTTGTCCGGCTCTCCGTTGTCCTTCTGCCGGCCCCTCCGCTATCTTCTTCCAGCTCTTTTGCTAGCGGAGAGGCCCGGTCTTCATCGTCGTCTTGTTCCGATCTCCGTTTTCTTTTCTTTTGGTCTTTTAATACACTTTCAAGTGTCTTCTTCACTGCTAACTAGTCTGTAATTATTTGGTAAAAACTTTGATCCTTTTTTTTAAATAGGTACCACATTGGCTTTGAAATATCTTTTAAACCTTTATTTTGTCTAAATGTCTCTGGACCATATAAGTTTGATTTGTTGATTGTGGTTCTTTTTGGGACCATGTCAATACTATCCTACATATGGACTTGAGTTCCCACATTTTCTTTTATATACACAAAGCTGAAGAAGGTATTTAATTAATTTGCTATTTCTTTGCCCTCAGTTATGAACTCTTTATTATCAATGACCTACATTTTAAATTATAAATGTTCAATGGTGTTTGTCCTACTCTCTTTTACAGTCTACAATTATTTTTTCATTTTTGTGGCTTCAATTTCATTTTTGTTTACATATTCTGCTATATTTTTTGTAACTTTCAAATGATGATAGTGTTCCTTTTATTTTTATATTTTTAAATGCCCTGTTTTATTCTGTATGTTTGTTTTTTTTTTACTTTGGATATGAGCTACGGTGCTTTGCATGCAATCGATTTAAATCATTCTCATTTCTGTTTTGTGTTCTTTGACAATATTCTATCCCAGTCTATGTTTGGGAGAACAACACACAGGGGCTGATTTACCAAACGTTTTTCGCCATGAGTATTGGCGCATCTGCGTGCGCAATGGCTGTTTTGGTATTTACAAAACATTAGCGCCGGTATCGCAGCCCTATTTCCCATTTACTATAGTGTTCTCTGCGCCCGGGAGGAGGCGCTCAGTGCGCTACTATGGACCTGGCGCACAGCATGTTAAAATCTAAATATAAAGAAGTTGTAAGTGAGAATATAATGGGGGTGATGTGGGGTGATGTGAGGAAGTGTAGGGACACCTGCCCAATTAACTAATATGCAATATGCCCAAAATAGAGAGAGAAAGTAACTTTTTCAAAACCAGCCCGCTGCGCCGGCAATTCCGATTCGAGCTGCGGGAGGTATTTTTGAGCTCAGCGCAGGAATTTCAATGGTTTAAATGCGCCGGGACACTGCGCCGGCAAAATCTTAGTAAATGTCAAGTCACATAAACTAATTTGTATAAGTTCAACAGGCGCAGCTCTGAACTTGCCAGTGCGCCGGCAAAATGACATTTCTAAAGGAAAAAAAAAACATTTAAAAGCAACCGGCGGCTGTAATGAATTGTCGGCTCCCGGCAATATAGAGAAAAGTCTTTGAAAGTCTTTGCTAACCAAAAAAAAAAAAGCGTGGGGGTTCCCCAAATTCCATAACCAGGCCCTTCAGGTCTGGAATGGATATTAAGGGGAACCCCGCTGCAAATTAAAAAAAAAAATGACGTGCGGGTTCCCCCCAAATATCCAAACCAGGCCCTTCAGATCTGGCATGGATTTTAAGGGGAACTCCACCCCAAATTTTCTAAAAAAAATGGCGTGGAGTCCCCCCAAAAATCCACACCAGACCCTTATCCGAGCACATAACCTGGCCGCAGGGGAAGAGGGGGGGACGAGAGCGGCCCCCCTCCCTCCTGAACCGTACCAGGCCACATGCCCTCAACATGGGGAGGATGTCCCCATGTTGATGGGGACAAGGGCCTCATCCCGACAACCCTTGCCCGGTGGTTGTGGGGGTCTGCAAAGGGGACCCCCAGATCCCGCCCCCCCCCTGTGTGAAATGGTAATGGGGTACAAATGTACCCCTACCATTTCACAAGGAAAGTGTCAAAAATGTAAAAAATTACAGGAGCCGGTTTTTGACAATTCCTTTATTAATGTATTTTCTTTTCTTCCATCTTCTTCTTCTTCCTTCTTCTTCCATCTTCTTCTTCCATCTCCTTCTTTTCTCCATTTGGGTTTCTTCCTCCATCTTCATCTTCCTCTTCATCTTTATCTTCATCTTCATCTTCCTTCTTCCTTCGGTGTTCTCGTCCAGCATCTTGCCCCGGGGTCTTCCCTTCTTCTTTCTTCTCTGGCCGCTCCGTTTGAATTGGAGGTTCCCGCTGTGCGACGCTTCAGTTCTCCACTTGGTCCGCTTACACCCGGTGGCTCCGCCCCCCTCTGTCACCACGGGGAAAGTCCCCGTGAAATCCATGTGCGTCAGAGGGGGGCGGGGTCACCGGGTGTAAGCGGACCCAGAGGCGAACTGAAGCGTCGCACAGCGGGAACCTCCAATTCAAACGGAGCGGCCGGAGAAGAAAGAAGAAGGGAAGACGCCGGAGCAAGATGCTGGATGAGAACACCGAAGGAAGAAGGAAGATGAAGAGGAAGATGAAGATGGAGGAAGAAACCCGAATGGAGAAAAGAAGAAGATGGAAGAAGAAGATGGAAGAAGAAGAAGAAGGAAGAAAGAAGAAAAGAGAAGACATTAATAAAGGAATTGTCAAAAACCGGCTCTTGTCATTTTTTACATTTTTGACACTTTCCTTGTGAAATGGTAGGGGTACATTTGTACCCCATTACCATTTCACACGGGGGGCAGGATCTGTGGGTCCCCTTTGTTAAAGGGGTCTTCCAGATTCCGATAAGCCCCCCGCCCGCAGACCCCCACAACCACCGGGCAAGGGTTGTGGGGATGAGGCCCTTGTCCCCATCAACATGGGGACATCCTCCCCATGTTGAGGGCATGTGGCCTGGTATGGTTCAGGAGGGAGGGGGGGCCGCTCTCGTCCCCCCCTCTTCCCCTGCGGCCGGCCAGGTTATGTGCTCGGATAAAGGGTCTGGTGTGAATTTTTAGGGGGACTCCGCGCCATTTTTTTTTAAATTTGGGGTGGAGTTCCCCTTAAAATCCATGCCAGATCTGAAGGGCCTGGTTTGGATATTTGGGGGGAACCCCACGTCATTTTTTTTTAAATTTGCAGCGGGGTTCCCCTTAATATCCATTCCAGACCTGAAGGGCCTGGTTATGGAATTTGGGGGAACCCCCACGCATTTTTTTTTTGGTTAGCAAAGACTTTCAATGACTTTTATCTGTATTGACGGGAACCAGCAATTCATTACAGCCGCAAGGACTTTTAAATGACTATTATTTTACTTTAGAAATGTCATTTTGCTCTCCAACTGTTATAAACATGGAAAACATGTGCTACTTTACAGGCATACTATAGACACCCCCGGGGATGATATTTAGGGCCAGTTCACACCGGATGCAGTGCAGTGCGTTTTTTTGATGCCTGAAAAACGCAAAGAAAGTTGATCACATTAATGCCAAGTCCGTTCCAGTGCATTTCAGAAAGCCAAAAAATAATTGGTCATGCTGCATTTTTTAGGTACAAAACTGTACTGAACCCCAGTAAAACACATCAAAAACGCAACGGAACGTACCAAAAATGCACTGGAATGCACCGCAATGCACCTAAATGCACCAAAGACGCACTGCAACACACTTGTCCTAAGTGAAAAGAGGCAGAAAAAAACACTGGACTGCATCAAAAACGCCTCAAAAATGCACTTGAATGTGTCAAAAACGCGCATGCAGAAAAGCACCTGGAACACACCCAGACTGCGTTTCTATAGTGTGAACTAGGGCCAGTTCACACCATAGAAACACAATCCGGATGCGTTCCAGGTGCTTTTCTGCATGCACTTTTTTCATGCGTTCTGGTGCATTTTTGGTAAGTTTTTGATGCAGTCCAGTGCTTTGTTTTCACTACTCTTTTTTATTAACCATAGATAAGGACAAGTGTGTTCCAGTGCGTTTTTGGTGCATTTAGGTGTGTTCCTGTGCGTTCCAGTGCGTTTATGATGCGTTTTGATGCGTTCCAGTACAGTCCAGTGCAGGTAAAATGCAGCATGTTCTACTTTTTTGGTGGAACTGGAACACACTGGAACAAACACTGCCATTTAGAACCATATAACCAACTTTCCATGCATTTTGGATGCATAAAAAACGCAATTTCACTGTGTGAAATGGCCCTTAAGCAATTTGGCATATTTAAAGGCACTTCTCCTTGTTTTGTTTTTGGTGTTTTCCAAATTGGTGACATTAATATATGTCCCTTAGGGTGGGACCTGGGCCCCCATTTTAAGGCCAATAACTACTAGAAGATAAGCCAGCCAAGTGGGGACTAGCAAAATTAACAAGTCAGTTCCCATAGACTGCAATAGTATTTGTTGGTGGGGGGGAGGGGTGATTGTCCCATCTCTAATTTTGTAGCATGCTGGATGATGTGCTTAATTTTGGACGGGGGGAGGGGGGATTATTTTTTGCTAGCTGCATTGGTGTTGTTCTGCACATGCCCAGCCAGTTATTTTTTTTTGGGCGTGCTTTTTGTGTGTGAACAGCGCCTGGATATTTCTGGGCATGCTCACTCAGAGTGTTTTTATGGGTTAGAAATTGAAGGACATCTTAACAGGTGTGCCCACTTTGAATTTCAGTCTCTACATTGGGATAACTTGCATTTTGGGTGTTTCATGGACTGTGCATGTGTTTTCAATTGCCTCATTAGCACACAAACATATGTTATATAAAGCTCACAGAGCATTCGGTCGATTGCCTTAAGAAGAGGCAAGTGTGTGTGTGTGGGGGGGCAAAATGTACATGTTGGTGTCCTTATCGCGTTTGTAACACATGTATTTTATTTTTTATGTCTTTGCAAAACAAGTGATTGGTTAACTTATGTGGATTGTATATTTTTGGTGTGAGGGAGATATGTTCCCCTGAAATAATTCTGATGTTGTTAATGTGTGTTGTTTGTTCACTTTGATTTAATTGTCTGCTGCATTTTTTTGGCCAAAAATTGCTCAAGATGTTGAGTCTGTAACTGTTTCAAATTGACCATGTTTTTATTTTGCCTTCCCTTTTTGTTTTGTTGAACAATAAAATTAGATGGAAAGTTTTGATGTTTGTTTTGTGTTTTCTTTGCAACAAATGTGACAGCTGATTGGCATGTCAAAACAAAACTGGTGTGATTTGTTTAATCTGGAGCCTTCATGGTAGTATATGCATGGATTGTATTGTGTGCTGCCATGGAGCGTCACCAGGAAATGAAATACAGAGCGGTAAGTATTCAATTTTTTCCTTTTTTACTGCAGTGGTTCTCAGCCTCAGTCCTAAAGTACCCCCAACAGGACATGTTTTGTGAATTTATCTTATCGAGAATTGCTGTCCAAAAATCAAAACCATTGACTGTGATTTAAAGCACATGTGCAAGATGAAGGAAAACCAGCAAACATGGCCTGTTGGGGGTACTTGAGAAGCACTGATTTAGAGCACTGCACTTAAAAATAGCTCAAGGCCATACAATTCTAATTGTGGGCATTTTGAGGGAAACTAAGTGTTCGAACCCCTGCGTGTGTGTTTTTTTTTTTTTTTGTAGTTTGGCCTTTGTCTCCTTTTCTTAACATTGGCTTCACTTCCTGTCACACAGCTAAACAGGAAGTGAAGGTAAAACCCTACCAATGGCTTTTCTTGGGGACACAAAGATCAATCTAACTAGTGTCCCCATTAAGCAAATTGCACTCTAGCACTTTGTTGTGTACACCCCAAATCATTGGGTAGTTTGGGGTTTAGTAAAGACAAATCCACTCTGCAGTAAAAGTGTAGCTGCTGAAAATCTGAGTGAAAGTACTGGTGATTGGATGTTACAATCATGTAAAAGCAAAGATGTTGTTTTTTTTGGCTTGCATGTCCCCCTCAGATATACAGCAAGTGCACTTGTAGTGCTAAGTAGATTTTCCTTTAGTAAATAAACCCCACAGTCCAAACTACCTAATAAATTGTGGTGTACACCGCAATATGCTGGAGTGCAATGTGCATAATGGGGAAAGTATTTAGACTGACCTGTGTCCCCAAGGAAAGACATTGTTAGGGATTTTCCCTCACTTCCTGTGTGGCTATGTGACAGGAAGTGAATTATTTGGAAGGATAAAGTGGCCAAATTATTTAGTTTAACTTTTCAAAGACTCATTCCTAAGTTGAATTGTGATGCATGTCAATGGCCCATTTTGACCCTCTTTAATCACTTGAGATCAGCGCTATAACTGATCGACGGCCACAGCATGGTCCTCAATTGCCGGGAGTCCATCAAACGTCCTCCCCTTTGCGTGCGCTGTGGTCACAGAGTCACTGTGACTTGGTTGATGACAGATCCGAGTAAGGGGCCAATCCCTGCCCTTTACCATGTGATCAGCTGTCAGCAAATGACAGCTGATCACGTGATGTAAACAAAATCTGGGTAATGGTTTTTGTTTTCTCTTTGTGCTGACAGCGTGAGCATAAAAAAAGGCAATCACCGGCTTATGTGTAAGGGACATGGGGCCCGAAGAGGAAGAGGCAATTCTGCATCATCTGTGACAATTAGTAGCCCCTGCCAGTGCCACCTATCAATGCCCACCACTGGTGCCAATCAGTGGCACCTAGCAGTGCTGCCAGTGCCTATTAGTGCCCATCACTGCCAACTATCATTGCCACCTAGCAGTGCCACTTCTCACTGCCCACCAGTGCTAAATAGCAATGCCACCTCTCAGTGCCCACCCATGCCACCTTATCGGTGCCCATCAGTGCAGTCTCATCAGTGTACATCAATGAAGAAGAAAAATTACCTTTTTTTAAAATATTAACCAGTTTCCTACCGCCCACCGTCAAATGACATCCTTGGCTTTGGGCGGTGACATCTGAATGATGCCTGCAGTTGCAGGCATCATTCAGATATCATTCTTTTCAGCCGGCGATTCTGTGCACAATAAAAACGATCATAGTGGCAGTTCCGCCGCTTGATCGTTCTTATAGGCGGGGGGAGGGGAAGTCCCCCCCCTCTCTTGCCGCCATCCGGTGCTTCTCCGGGCTCTCCCGTGCCATCTGGGGCTCGGAGAACGATTTGGAGATGACTGGTGACCAGATGGTCATCAGTCATCTCTATGACCGTCGGAGGTGCGGGCACGATGTTATGACATCATGCCGTGTTCCCGTATGTTAACCAAGCCGTGATCTTGGCTGTCAGCATGAGATTGGTGATTTTTTTGGAACAATATCATGCTTTCCAGCCTGGAGGAGAGATGCGGGGTCTTATTGACCCTGCATCTCTCCATAAAGAGGACCTGTCACACACATTCCTATTACAAGGGATGTTTACATTCCTTGTAATAGGAATAAAAGAGATCCCAAAAAATGAAAAAAAAATTAAAAGAGTAAGAAATACAAAAAACAAAAAAAACAAAAAAAATAATAAAAAACGCCCATGTCCCCGGTATCTCGCGCTCAGAAGCGAACACACACGTAAGTCCCGCCCACATATGTAAACACCGTTCAAACCACACATGTGAGTTATTGCTGCGTGCGTTAGAATGAGTGCAACAATTCTAGCACTAGACCTCCTCTGTAATGCCAAAATGGTAACGTGTAAAAAAAATGTAAGCATCGCCTAGGGAGATTTTTAATTACTGAAGTTTGGTGTCATGCCATGTGTGTGCGCAATTTTAAAGCGTGACGTGTTAGGTATCTATTTACTCAGCATAACAACATCTTTCACATTATACCAAAAAATTGGCCGTAACTTTACTGTTTTGTAATATTTTTAGCAAACAAAAGGCGTTTGAAAATTTATTGCGCAAATACCGAGCGAGATAAAAATTTGCAATGACCGCCATCTTATTCCCTAGGGTGTCTGCTCCAAAAACATATATAATGTTTGGTGTTTTGAAGTAATTTTATAGCCATAAATTTATGATTTTTACATGAAGGAGAGAAGTGCCAGAATAGGCCCAGTGCTGAAGTGGGTAAAATATCAATTTTTTTTTTTTTTTAAACTCGGTCTTTTGTATTTATAGAAAAAAAATAAAACTAGAACACAAAGGTGATCAAATAGCACCAAAAGCAAGCTCTATTTGTGTGCCAACAAATAAAACATTTTCATTGGGTTACAGTGTTGTATGAGCGCGCAATTGTCATTAAAAGTGCATCAGCGCTGACATGTGAAACTTGGTCTGGGCAGTGCGCAAGTGGTTAATATAAGGCTACATGCACACGGACGTTTTTTCAACCGCTTGTTTGAGCGTTTTTTGCAGCTTAAAAACATCTCTCCATGTTAGCCTATGGCCTCATGGCCACCATGGCGTTTTGGAGCTGTAAATGGCATAGGCGTTTTTAGGCCCCATGTAGATGGGACGCTGGTGCAAAGTGTTCTGAACTAAGGTTGAAAGTGGCGTTTAGAAAGGCGCGCTTTGTGGCGTTTGCATGCCGTGTTTTACCAGATTTGCATGTATATGATAAGGAGCCGCCCTAAGCTCCAAAAACAGTATTATTTACGATTTTAGCTATTTAGTGAGACCAGAGTGATATGAGCAGCTGAGAACAGCAGTGTAGTTGTATTTAGGCTGGGTTCACACTAGTGCGACACGACATCTGTCCTACTTTGGATCCGACTTTGCCCTGCGACATGAAGCCGACATATGTCCGACTTTCAATGAACGGGGATCCGACTTGGATCCCCGCCAATAGCAGGCACTGTGTTTGGTATGAATCTTGAGGGGGAACTCCAGGCCAAATTTTCAATAAAAAACCGGCATGGGTTCCCCCTCCAGGAGCATACCAGGCCCTTGGGTCTGGTCTGGATTTGAAGAGGAACCCCTACGCCGAAAAAACGGCGTGGGCCCCCCCCCCAAAATCCAAACCAGACCCTTATCCGAGCACACAACCTGGCAGGCCGCAGGGGAAGAGGGGGGGACGAGAGAGCAGCCCCCCTCCCTCCTGAACCGTACCAGGCCGCATGCCCTCAACATGGGGGGTTTGGTGCTCTGGGGCAGGGGGGCGACCTGCGGCCCCCCCACCCCAGAGCACCCTGCCCCCATGTTGATGAGGACAAGGACCTCTTCCCGACAACCCTGGCCTTTGGTTGTCGGGGTCTGCGAGCGGGGGGCTTATCGGAATCCGGGAGCCCCCTTTAATAAAGGGGCCCCCGGATCCCGGCCCCCCACCCTATGTGAATGAGTATGGGGTACATCGTACCCCTACCCATTCACCTGGTGAAAAAAATTGCAATAAAAAAACCACACGGCTTTTTAAAGTATTTTATTGCACAGCTTGGGGGTCTTCTTCCGACTTCGGGGGTCTCCGGTGTCGTCACCGCGCTCTCCGGTTTTCTTCTGCCGGGCACCACTAACTTCTTTAGCTCTTTTGCTAGCGGAGGCCCGGTCTTCTCCGTCGTCTTCTCCCCTCTTCTTATCTCCGGTTCTTCCTTTCTTCTGCCGGGCCTCCGCTAACTTCTTTTAGCTCTTTTGCTAGTGGAGGCCCGGTCTTCTCCGTCGCCTTCTTCTTCTCCCGCTATCTGGTTCTTCTCCCGCTTCTTTCTTCTGCCGGCCCCTCCACTAACTTCTTTAGCTCTTTTGTTAGTGGAGGGGCCGGTCTTCCCGTCGCCTTCTTCTTCTCCCGCTATCCGGTTCTTCTCCCATTTCTTCTCCCGCTTCTTTCTTCTGCCGGCCCCCCCACTAACTTCTTTAGCTCTTTTGCTAGTGGAGGGGCCGGACTTCTCCGTCGTCGCCGTCGGCGTCTTCTTCTCTCTTCTCCTCCTCGATGTTGACTCGTCGCTTCCTCTCACAGTAATGTTACATTTTCGGTCCGCAGAGATTAATATAGGCGTCTCATGTCGTCACAGTCACATGTTCCCATGACGTCACACTCACATGCTCCGGGGCCATGTGCCCCGGAACATGTGACTGTGACATCATGAGAAGCCTATATTAATCTCTGCGGACCGAAAATTTAACATTACTGCGAGAGGAAGCGATGAGTCAACATCAAGGAGGAGAAGAGAGAAGAAGACGCCGACGGCGACGACGGAGAAGACCGGCCCCTCCACTAGCAAAAGAGCTAAAGAAGTTAGTGGGGGGGCCGGCAGAAGAAAGAAGCAGGAGAAGAACCGGGAGAAGAACCGGAGAGCAGGAGAAGAAGAAGGCGACGGAGAAGACCGGCACCTCCACTAGCAAAAGAGCTAAAGAAGTTAGTGGAGGGGCCAGCAGAAGAAAGAAGCGGGAGAAGAACCGGATAGCGGGAGAAGAAGAAGGCGACGGAGAAGACCGGGCCTCCGCTAGCAAAAGAGCTAAAAGAAGTTAGCGGAGGCCCGGCAGAAGAAAGGAAGAACCGGAGAGGAGAAGAGGGGAGAAGGCGACGGAGAAGACCGGGCCTCCGCTAGCAAAAGAGCTAAAGAAGTTAGCGGTGGCCCGGCAGAAGAAAACCGGAGAGCGGCGGCGACGACACCGGAGACCCCTCGAAGTCGGAAGAAGACCCCCGGAGCTGTGCAATAAAATACTTTAAAAAGCTGTGTTTTTTTATTGCAATTTTTTTCCACCAGGTGAATGGGTAGGGGTACGATGTACCCCATACTCATTCACATAAGGTGGGGGGCCGGCATCTGGGGGCCCCCTTTTTAAAGGGGGCGCCCTGATTCCGAAAAGCCCCCCGCCCGCATACCCCGACAACCAACGGCCAGGGTTGTCGGGAAGAGGCCCTTGTCCCCATCAACATGGGGGCAGGGTGCTTTGGGGTGGGGGGGCCGCAGGTCGCCCCCCTGCCCCGAAGCACCAAACCCCCATGTTGAGGGCATGCGGCCTGGTACGGTTCAGGAGGGAGGGGGGCCGCTCTCGTCCCCCCCTTTTCCCCTTGCGGCCTGCCAGGTTGCGTGCTCGGATAAGGGTCTGGTTTGGATTTTGGGGGGACCCCCAAGCCGTTTTTCGGCTTGAGGGGTTCACCTTAAAATCCAGACCAGACCTAAGGGTCTGGTTTGGATTTCGGGGGGACCCCCACGCCGTTTTTCAGCTTAGGGGGGTCACCTTAGAATCCAGACCAGACCTAAGGGCCTGGTATGCTCCTGAAGGGGAACCCATGCTGGTTTTTTCATTAAAATTTGGCCTGGAGTTCCCCTTCATGATTCATACCAAATATGGGACAGCGAGGCTGCCGAGGACCAGTGCGATCACATCGCGCTGGACACATTCTTGGCCAGCTAGTCGCCTCTAGGACACGACTTGAGCGGCTGCTGCACGCTCAGGTCATGTCCAGATCGCCTCGCAAAGTCGCGCTGTCCCTGTGTCAGCCGGCACACGAGTTGCCCGCAAGTCGGATCCGACTTCCCGGGCGACCTCTATTCAAATCAATGGGCTCCCATAGGGAACCTTTCATTTTCAATAGAGCGCCGCTGACATTTCTATTTACTATAACAGTGCGCCGCTGCTTCCTGCGCCCAGTGAAGGAGTTATCCGGCGCACCAATTAAGGTTAGAACCAGCGCAGCGCACTGTTATTAGTAAATCAGCCCCACAGTCTTGTAAAAGGCTGATATAAAACCCAATATAAGAACTTTATTTTTGTATCTTTGTCATTTTTGGCTTGCCTGACATTTTGGCAGACCTCTATATATGGACATCTGAAACGTTTTTTTTAGATTTCTTCTTCATCATAGTAGACTTTAGATAGAGATGTATGTACATTTTCACTTATGTGGATGGCTCAGGACAGTGCTGACAGTAGATGTTGTAGTGCTGTATTATCAACGTCCACATACATTTGTTGTTTCCAGCCAAATGGTAATGACTGAAATGTACCTAGTTTGGAGCTTGCATGCAGGACCGTCAAAAATGTATGGCTGGGCCTGAAACATGTTTGGATTTCACTAGTTCAGAGTTCAGAGGCATGGAGACACAACATAAATAAAACACTGCCTAGGCACTCTGCTCCATAAAAACAAAGAACACAAACAAAAACTGATGTTTAACATTGTACTTATCAGTTACTGCAGCCGCTAAACACTACTTCTTTCATTATTTCATATTCTTGAAAAAAGATAAATATATGTATTTTTTTACCACCATAAACAAATAAATACCCTTTGCAAATTACACTTTCCTCTCATAATAGTTTATTTTAAATAGTTTAAATATATATATATATATATATATAATTATAATGTGTTTAGGTAACAGAGGTTGAATCAATGTGGATCCCTAATAAGAAGCATTCCTTCTCTCTGGCCAGAAAATATTAACCTTATAAATACTTTCTGTGGGAGTTTTGTATCACAAACCTAGATCACAATGGGCAAATTGGCATATTGTTGGTGGGGGATAATTTAAGAAGTTAATTTCCGCTGTTAAATGTAAAAATACAATATTTTTTGCCAAAATGATCTCTGCTGGAATGTTTACAAAACACCTAAAGTACCTTACCTGCTAAAAATACTTAAAAAGAATTCTGAATAGTAAGTCAATAACACGCCTAGACTGTGTACTGTCGAATCAGTAGGGAGCTTTATTCGGGGATTGCAAGACCCTATTTTAATCTTCAAGGGCTAAAGATTCAATTTCCTTATGTTGAGCACCACAAAAAAAAAAAAAATAGAAAATTGCTTCACTGAGTTTTTTGTTTGCTTTCCTCAGGATCAATAAAAAGGACATACAGCTAGAAAAGATTGAAACTGAGAAATGTATACCATGTATTCAATCTCACAACCCATGGAGCCAACATAATTGTGTTTTTGATTTAGTTGCACTGTGGTTTTATTCTTGTATTTTGTTTTATTTAATAAAATGTGGAATTAAGTTTAGAATATGTGGCTGTGTTATATTAATGTAGTATATTATTTAAGGTCAATTGATTTATTTCTGGGGTTAATACATAGATTGCTTGGGTCATATGATGATAGTAGATTACTGTTGTGAGGCAATTGTATGCACTAAATTGTTCTGTAGTAGGAGAGAGGGTGATTGATTTCTTAACTTGAAACCAAGGTGGTGCAATACTATGGAATTCAATTGCAAGTCACTGCTGTAACACATAGATTGATTTAAAACTGAATTCACTGTATAATGGCTTACAATTCAGTCATGTTTTGAAATGAAAAAGCAGTCCCTTTAATCCAACTATAGAAAAAATAAACACAGTAAAAAATCAAGATGCAAGGGCAAATATTGTATCAGTTATTAAGTACATATGTTAGTTAATAACTATGTCCTTATATGCTGCATATACTAGTGTGATTCTAATAGACACTATATTACCAAAAGTATTGGGACACCTGTCTTTACACGCACATGAAATGTAATGTCCGTAGGGTTCAATATTGAGTTGGCCCACCCACTGCAGCTATAACGGCTTCAAATCTTCTGGGAGGGCTGTCCAAAAAGTTTAGGAGTGTGTCTATGGGAATGTTTGACCATTCAGAAGCGCATTTGTGAGGTCAGGCACTGATATGGATGAGAAGGCCTGGCTCACAGTCTCTGCTCTAATTCATCCCAAAGGTGTAAATTTGGGTTGAAGACAGGATTCTGTGCAGGCCAGTCAAGTTCTTCCACCCCAAACTGACGTATCCATGCTTTTATAGATCTTGTTTGTGCACTGGTGCACATTCATGTTGGAACAATAAGGGGCCATCCCCAAACTTTTCCCACAAAGTTGGGAGCATGAAATTGTCCAAAATGTCTTAGTATGCTGATGCCTTAAGAGTTACCTTCACTGGAACTAAGGGGCCAAACCCAACCCCTGAAAAACAACCCCACACCATAATCCCCCTTCCACCTTGCATAAAACAAGGTCCATAAAGACATGGATGAGCAAGTTTGAGGGTAAAGGAACTTGACTGGCCTAGACAGAGTCCTGACCTCAACCCAATAGAACACCTTTGGAATGAATCAGAGCGGAAGCTTGAGCCAGGCCTTCTCATCCACATCAGCGCCTGACCTCACAAATGTGCTTCTGAAAGAATTGTTAAACATTCCCATAGACACACATCTAAACCTTGCTGATAGAGTTAAAGCTGTTATAGCTGGGGTGCGACAACTCCATATTGTACCCTACGGACTAAGACTGGGATGTCATTAAAGGTCATGTGCATGTAAAGGCAGGTGTCCCAAAATATGGTAATATAGTTTATACTATATGTAGATACAGTGGGTAAGGAAAGTATTCAGACCTCCTTGAATTTTTCACTCTTTGTTATATTGCAGCCATTTGCTAAAATCATTTAAGTTATTTTTTTTTTCCTCATTAATGTACACACAGCACCCCATATTGACAGAAAAACACAGGATTGTTGACATTTTTGCAGATTTATTAAAAAAGAAAAACTGAAATATCACATGGTCATAAGTATTCAGACCCTTTGCTCAGTATTTAGTAGAAGCACCCTTTTGATCTAATACAGCCATGAGTCTTTTTGGGAAAGATGCAACAAGTTTTTCACACCTGGATTTGGGGATCCTCTGCCATTCCTCCTTGCAGATCCTCACCAGTTCTGTCAGGTTGGATGGTAGACGTTGGTGGACAGCCATTTTTAGGTCTCTCCAGAGATGCTCAATTGGGTTTAAGTCAGGGCTCTGGCTGGGCCATTCAATAACAGTCACGGAGTTGTTGTGAAGCCACTCTTTCGTTATTTTAGCTGTGTGCTTAGGGTCATTGTCTTGTTGGAAGGTAAACCTTCAGCCCAGTCTGAGGTCCTGAGCACTCTGGAGAAGGTTTTCATCCAGGATATCCCTGTACTTGACCGCATTCATCTTTCCCTCGATTGCAACCAGTCGTCCTGTCCCTGCAGCTGAAAAATACCCCCACAGCATGATGCTGCCACCACCATGCTTCACTGTTGAGACTGTATTGGACAAGTGATGAGCAGTGCCTGGTTTTCTCCACACATACCGCTTAGAATTAAGGCCAAACAGTTCTATCTTGGTCTCATCAGACCAGAGAATCTTATTTCTCACCATCTTGGAGTTCTTCAGGTGTTTTTTAGCAAACTCCATGCGGGCTTTCATGTGTCTTTCACTGAGGAGAGGCTTCCGTCGGGCCACTCTGCAATAAAGCCCCGACTGGTGGAGGGCTGCAGTGATGGTTGACTTTCTACAAGTTTTTCCCATCTCCTGACTGCATCTCTGGAGCTCAGCCACAGTGATCATACAGATGGACATATGCAGGGGGGGCGCTATGGGAGAGGGGTTCTTTACTGATGGGGGTCTGCCCCGAGGGGGGTCTATACTGATGGGGTCTTCCCTGAGGGGGGTCTATACTGATGGGGCTCTGCATTGAGGGGGTCTGTACTTAGGGAGAGGGGTCAGTACTTAGTGGGCGGGGTCTACACTGAGGAAAGGGGGTCTGTACTTAGTAGGGGGATCTTTATTGAGGAAAGGGGTCTATACTGTGGGTGAGGGTCTGTACTGAGGGAGGGGGTTCTGTATTTAGTGGGGTGTATATACTGAGGAAGGGGGTCTGTACTGAGAGAGGGGGATTTATACCTCGGGAGGTGGATCAGTTCTTATTGGGGGGGTCTATAGATAGTTAAGGGGGTCTGTACTGAGGGAGGACTATAGTGGGTGGTGGGGGAGTGACACCAATTCTTTCCGCACCGAGTGACACCAACCCTAGTGATGCCACTGATTGTCCCCACCTATTTAACCACTTGTCCCCCGTCCACTGTCAATCGACGGCAGGCGGAGGACACTCTCGTTCTGGGAGGATGTCATATGACGTCCTCCCTTTAAAACGAGCTAGGGGGCGCGCGCGTGCGCCCGCTGCGTTCCCAAGGCACCGATGCGCGTGCCCGGCGGCCGCGATTGCCGCCGGGCACCCGCGATTGCCCGGGAAACGAGCAGGAAAGTGGATCTCTGTGAGGGAGAGGGGACCGATGGTGTGTCCCTTGTACATAGGGACAACCATCGGTCACCTCCCCCAGTCAGTCACCTCCCCCCACAGTTAGAACACATTGAGGGAACATATTTAACCCCTTCCCGCCCCCTAGTGGTTAACCCCTTCCCTGCCAATCACATTTATACAGTAATCAATGCATTTTTATAGCAGGGATCGCTGTATAAATGTGCATGGTCCCAAAAATGTGTCAAAAGTGTCCGATGTGTCCGCTGCAATATCGCAGTCACAATAAAAATCACAGATCGCCGCCATTACTAATAAAAAAAAAATGCTATAAATCTATCCCCTATTTTGTAGACGCTATAACTTTTGCGCAAACCAATCAATACGCACTTATTGCGTTTTTTTTTTTTTACCAAAAATATGTAGAAGAATACGTATCGGTTTAAACTGAGGAAAATTTTATTTGAAAAAAAAAAATGGGTATTTATTATAGCAAAAAGTAAAAAATTGTGTTTTTTTTCCAAACTGGACGCTCTTCTTTTGTTTATAGCGCAAAAAATAAAAACCGCAGAGGTGATCAAATACCACCAAAAGAAAGCTCTATTTGTGGGAAAAAAAGGACACAAATTTCGTTTGGGAGCCATGTCGCACGACCGCGCAATTGTCATTCAAAGTGTGACAGCGCTGAAAGCTGAAAAATGGCTTGGGCAGGAAGGGGGTTTTCGTGCACAGTAGGGAAGTGGTTAAGGAATACCTGTTTGTTGTTCATGTATTTTTACAATTGCCAGTTTGTAGCCAAATATTATAAGGCTTCATGTACACAGAAGCTCAAAAACGGTAGTTTTGAACGCCAGATGGCAGAAACAGCTGCTTTAAAATATAGCTTTTATCAGCGGTTTTTACTAGCGTTTATTAGCGTTTTTCAGTGTTAGCGTCTTTTAGTTGTTTTTTTTTTTTTTCAATGTATCAGAAAATTCTAAAAAAAAACGGCGTTTTTGAGCGTTTTTCAACGTTTTTCAGCGTTTTGCGTTTTTTAGCGTTTTTCCCACCGAAAAACGGCACTTTGAACGCAAATTTCTTGCGTTCAGAAAAAAGCCCATTAACTCCACTGCTCATTAACGCTAAAAAACTTCCATGTGTACATGAACACATAGGCTAACATAGAGTGCAGTTAATGGCTTTTTAAAAAAAATGCCAAAACGCCAATAAACTGCAGTTTATCAGCTTCAGTGTACATGGAGCCTAACACTTGACCATTTAATACGCAAGTCTTCTCAGTAGACTTGTTTTTGTTTGCTTAAAGGATAAGTTCACCTTTAGAAACATGCTACTAAAGCATCAGCCTTGCATCCCCCCCCCCCCAATTATGGAAGTAGAGGATTCACTCCCTGCACCAGCTGTCACAATATGAAAACAGCACTACTGTGCTGAGCTCTGACCACACAGCCACATCATTTATTCACACAGATCTGTGAATGAACTACAAGTATCGTCTTCCACTGCGGGAGACACCTTATTCTCAATGAACTGCTGATGAAGAGCGCTAATGAACATTATCATAGTTCATTGATTATTCCTGCATTTCAGTACCTGTCTGCTTGTATGGGCAGACAGCTATACTGAGAGTCTGCAGGGGCCTGACATTGTACCCACGATCTACTGGTTGTGGGTACAATGCTTTATAGGCTGCAATGTAAAAATAAATACATAATAAATGCACTTTTTTACCTGAAAAATGATGTGCATTTTTTTTTTTTTTTTTACAAAAGGTCAACTTAGCCTTCAAGTAATGTCAAGACAGTCCTTTTGTTTATAGCACCATATCACTAGACATTAATCCCCTGCAATCCTGTCACTAGCACACCACTGTTAGCCCCATTTTCCACCCTAAATAAATCCTTCAATTTGCCTTAGCATGTCAATCAATGGTTGGATGATATGTGTGGTCTATGGAGTGTCACAGCGCTTTAAAGCAGAGTTCCACCCAAAAGTGGAACTTCCGCTTTAAGCACTCCTTACATGCCACATTTGGCATGTAATTGTTTTGGGCAGGGTGGGGGCTTCGTTTGGAGTGGGACTTCCTCCTTCCACCTACGGACCGCCTAGGTGACTCCTCCTCTCCACCTAGGCAGCCCCTCCCTCTAGGCGATCTTCTGGGACACGTGACAGGTCCCAGAAGATCGCCTGTCCACTCCGAGAGTGCAGTGCATGCCCGGCCGTGAAGCCAAAAGATGTCATGGCCGGGTGCCCAGAGAGTCAATGGAGGCGCCGACCGAGAGGAGGGGGAAAGGAGCGTCGCTCCAGGTGGTCACATCGCTGGACCGTGGAACAGGTCTGTTTATTAAAAGTCAGCAGCTACACTTTTTGTAGCTGCTGACTTTTAATAAACATAAAAAGCCTGGAACTCCGCTTTAAGAGCAAGAAGGGGCAGTAGATTACTTTCAGAAGCATCTTTTCACCTTAACAGGGCTATATGACAAAATTAGAGGAACATTTGGTGGCAACATTTTGGTGGCAAAATCTGTAATGTTGGGGCTAATTAGTTTTACCTAAATCACTTCACTCTTTATATTAGTTATGAGATAAAGTTCAGGCTAAACCCAGTTCCCCACCATACACATTGTGACATCATTAACCTAATATTGTCACATGGCCATATTTGAGCCCTGTTATTGATCAAATATGGTGATGAGGCCATATTAGGTAATTGATGTAACCAGCATCCCCAAACCTTACCCCATCACTTATTTATTTTCATATTATGCACTTATTTTACTTCAAGTTGTGTGTTTACAAATTGAATAAAATAAACAGTAATCCAAGTCCTCACCTTCAATATTACTCAATATTGCACACAGTGAGACTCTATGCTTGTTATTCTGGTGTAATATTTACCATAGGTCACAAAGATTAAAGTTACACCCTCTAACAAATTCACATGATAACTCTGTATTGCTTCATAGTCCAATAAATTATGTATGTCATCTGTAAGCATAACAGACTTAAAGGTGTTAACTTGTGATGTAAACTTGTATGTACCATTATTTTTGAATGCACCTCTTTGGGACTTTTCCCCTCTTTTTGTACTGAAAACATTTAATAAAACTATTGAACAAGAAATTAAACAGTAAATAAAAATGCTACGGTTGTTCAAAGTTCACATACGGTAGATATCTTTATATCAGAACACAATGTTATGCCCTTTGAAGGTAAAGCTGAGCCCTACCCTTGCCAAACAGAAATTGGAAAAAAATACATACCTGCGCATTTATATGCTAAAAAAAATTGTTTAACGCCCCCACTTCTCTTTTTACAAACATTTGCAGTGCAGTTGATGTTCTGTTCATGTATCAAGATGCCTTCCATCTGTAATGCAAACTTACAGGCATCAAAACTAAAACTTGTATTTTGTTCTCAAAGTTTTCCCTAAAAAAATGTTTATAAATGCAAAAAAATGCATCTGAGACTCTTCTTTAGTCACTATATTGTTCTATTAAAATACTAATTTTATTATGATGATATCATAAAACAGTGCAAGCAATCAGTAGGTGAATTCTTGTGATTAGCAAAATCATATGGATGTTTTGCTATAACTGTATTTAGCATCATTTTTAACCTCTTCTTTTTGTCTTTGTTAAGCTCTCTTTCTGCTAGATGCAGCATAGAAAACAACACCCCAGTAAAATCTGCCTTTATTCTTGAGCTTAATGCATTGTTAATGCATGCTGCATCTGCTAGCACATTCAGCGTTTTTAGTTAATGTGCCAACTGGGGCAATCATTGTGTTCTTGTTTGTTCTTACTTATTACTATGAGACGATGATGCAACACAATGTGCAGAATGTGCAAGACCCTTACAACCGGATTTACACAGACTAGTTTATAAAATTAAAAACTGAATTTTCTACGGCATTTAATAAAGCTAAAGCAATTAAGAAAATATGCTGGTCCTATTTTTATTGCCATGCTTTATGGAATGAGATAGTTTTAATCAAATAATTGTCTCTCCAAATATTAATTGTTAATGACTCTGTCAAGACAATGAATAATATAAAATGAATATCATGATGATCCATTGCCTAGTAAACAAAGTTTTCATGGTTTGTGTGAATAAAGGTATGAAATGCTTCAAATGAACAAAGTTAAACACTTAAAAGAAAAATGATGAGATAGTAAAAATGTTTAGTAATTAGATGAATACCAAAAGTGATTTAAAAGTGACTTGTTAATAGCTATACACTTAGACATTTTATACATAAACTTTAAATCACTTTTGTTATTTACCTAATTACAAAACTGTTTAACACCACATTTATTTTATGATTACTTCGGAAGAGCCCCTTGTATGAAAAAACTGTATACATAATGTGGTTTGCTATGAAGTGTATGCTCCAGTACATTCTCAAAGTATGCTGGCTAAGATGTGATATACATATAATGAAAACAAGATTTTTTTTCTACTTTTTTTTTTTTAAGTCTATCTAACTGCTGTAAACATTTTTTAATGTGCATGTGCAAGTAATAAAACTGCATTATTGCTCATTGCCATCATTAAAGGAAATTGTAAAAAGCCTTAGTGAACAGTACAAAGGGAGTTATTGTATTGTGTATGCATTTATTTGTGTGCATTTATAAATGTTCATACACAGGCTGGATATGTGATTTCCTACACTGGTGCTTAAAATGGAGAATTAATGACAAATACCTGTAAACATTACTTTTTTTCTTATGGCAGCATTATACTTTCTTTTTTTTTGTCAACCTGCTTCTTTGCTTGGCACATTTCATTCTCATATGACTTTCTTTTTGTTTTTAGGTAAACTGTTGACACCTATGTGCTCTAGTGCATTTTATCACAAAAAGAAGACACAAAAGCAGCATCGTTTGGATGTTCAACATGCACAGCAAACTGGGTTCACACTCAATGCATTTAGTATCAGTGTACCACCAGCTATCAGGGCTGGCGATGCATTTTTTTCCTAGGGGGGTGGTCAGTCTTTTGTACCGAGAGGACAATAATTAGACAGCGCACCTACTACACTGTGACAAATTCTGGGTGTGGCAAAATTGTGCTAACATTCGGAGAGGCTTTTATCTTGACCCTGCTCACTGTATATATGGTAACATATGCCACAGCCTTGTATCCCAAAAATATGCTTTAAAGGCTAAATTCTAGATCCCCTTCATACCAGTATAGCATTAATGTACTTTTTTTGCAGAAATAAAGAAGCTTTCTATTTATCCTACACAGCCCTCACTGTCAGTGCTTGTTGTATAAAAATATTTCTTCATTACTTCCTGGACGGAGCTTAGGGCGTGAAAACTATTAAGGCACAGGAAGAAATTCACCAGCAGACCTCATTAACACAGGCTCTGCATCTGCCCTCCCTCTTCCAGGAGATCTCTCCCACCCACCTCTGCAGGTGCACATTTCCAATGCAATCAGTGATCACCATTTTCAATAAATACACGGCCAGTGATCGTTTTTTTTTCTACCTTATATAAATTGCATAGATTACTCATTTGGCAGAGTGTGCAGGAGCAGAGCGATCAGATAACAGCCTATATGGTTTAGAGATGTTGTATTGAAAACAGGAGAAGTATGTTATGGGCTCTGGAAATCCCACTATACACTCTGATTCTACAATCTCCTTTGGATCTACCATTAACTATGTAGTGCAAGGGCCTGCCTGATTGAATACAGAATGATTGGATAGATGGTGTGTCCTCCTATTATAGTTTTGGTAATTCTAAAGGAGATATTACAGAGATTGTACAATCAGATTTTATAGTGTATGGCCACATTTATACTAGTTGCGCTTTCGGTGCCACTTTTATTAACTGCACACGAAACACAGAAGCAAACACACAGTTTTCCATGTGAAAAAATGAGTGACAAATGCAGAAAAATGCACAATAAAAAACGTGCAACCCGCAACACTCCAAAAAGTCCCATGAGCTACTTTGCTATGTGTAGGGGAGCCCATTAAAATCCCACTATCCAAGAGTGAACTGGGCCTGAAAGTGATATTGGTGTGTTTACAAAAGAACAACGAGGCTCCATTCACATCTGTGTGTTTCCAAACACATGAAAAACTGCACAGAAAATGTACGCTTTGCCATGTGTTTCCGAAACTCACTGCAAACGCACCGAAAAGCACAGTAAAAAATGCATCACATTCCATTTAAAAAAAAAGTTCTGGAGCTTCTTTGGGGGGATTGTTGTGTGTAGAGCAGCCCATTAAAGTGAATGGACTCCCCTATATGTGACAAGCTAAAATGCTCCAAAACGCCCCCCAAAAAATGCATACTGGAATGTGAGTTCCTGCTAGGCACTATGTGAACGTGGCTTGACAGCTGAGTGTCTCCATCCACTCCCTCCTATGTACTTGCATAAAGCTGGTCATACACTATGCATTCTGTATATAGCATCAGCTACATAACAAGATACAGTGCTATGTCAGGATACAAGATGGGGACTTCCTGTCTCATTCCTTGAACAAAATCAAGTCTGGTTTAGTGCTGCTTAGCCATTCACAGGATGCTTAGTAGTATTTTATCAATGAATACAAAGCTTCCTCTAATCGGCTGAGGTAGAGATTGTGATGTTATCCACCCACCTCAGTCAATCAGAGGAAGCTTTGTACTCATTACTAAAATACAATCTTTCTGTGAATGGCTGAGCAGTGCTCAACCTGACACACACATAGTTAGTCAGGTTGAAAAAAGACACAAGTCCATCCAGTTCAACCATAAAATAAATAAATAAATAATAAAAAAAAAATATATATCATACAATCCCATATACCCAATTCTATACCCACAGTTGATCCAGAGGAAGGCAAAAAAAAACAGAAGAGCATGATCCAATTTGCTACAGCAAGGGAAAAATTCCTTCCTGATCCCCCGAGAGGCAATCGGATATTCCCTGGAACAACTTTACCTATAAATGTTAGTACCCAGTTATATTATGTACATTTAAGAAAGAATCCAGGCCCTTCTTAAAGCAATCTACTGAGCTGGCCAGAACCACCTCGGCAGGGAGTCTATTCCACATTTTCACAGCTCTTACTGTGAAGAAACCTTTCCTTATTTGGAGGTGAAATCTCTTTTCCTCTAGACGCAAAGAGTGCCCCCTTGTCCTTGTGTTGACCGTAAAGTGAATAATTCAACACCAAGTTCACTATATGGACCCCTTATATATTTGTACATGTTGATCATATCCCCCCTTAATCTCCTCTTCTCAAGAGTGAATAAATTCAGTTCCTCTAATCTTTCCTCATAGCTGAGCTCTTCCATGGCTCTTATCAGTTTGGTTGCCCTTCTCTGCACTTTCTCCAGTTCCCCAATATCCTTTTTGAGAACTGGTGCCCAAAACTGAACTGCATATTCCAGATGAGGTCTTACTAATGATTTGAACAGGGGCAAAATGATATCTCTCTCTCTGGAGACCATACCTCTCATAATACAAGAAAGGACTTTGCTCGCTTTGGAAACCTCAGCTTGGCATTGCATGCCATTATTGAGCTTATGATCTACCAAAACCCCCAGATCCTTCTCCACTACGGATCCCCCCAGTTGTACTCCCCCTAGTATGTATGATGCATTCATATTCTTAGCCCCCAAGTGCATAACTTTACATTTATCAACATTAAACCTCATCTGCCACATAGTCGCCCAATTAGACAGAGCATTGAGGTTGGCTTGTAAATTGGCGACATCCTGTAAGGACGTTATTCCACTGCATAGCTTGGTGTCATCTGCAAAGACAGAAATGTTACTTTTGATCTCAGACCCAATATCATTTATAAAGATATTAAAAAGTAAGGGTCCCAGCACTGAACCTTGGGGTACACCACTGATAACCTTGGACCATTCAGAGTAAGAATCATTAACCACTACTCTCTGAATTCTGTCTTTTAGCCAGTTTTCTATCGATTTACAAACTGATATTTTCAATCCTGTAGACTTTACCTTGCACATGAGCCGTGTGTGGGGAACTGTATCGAACGCTTTTGAAAAATCCAAGTATACCACGTCCACAACCACCCCTCTGTCCAAGGTCTTACTTACCTCTTCATAAAAAGAAATCAGGTTTGTCTGACAACTTCTGTCTTTCATGAATCCATGCTGCCTGTTGCTTAAATAGTTTTTTTCCAGCAAGAACTCATCTATGTGGTCTTTTATTAATCTCTCCAGTATCTTCCCAACTATAGAAGTTAAACTAACATTTCTATAGTTACTTGGTAAAGACTTAATTCCCTTTTTAAATATAGGCACCACATTGGCCCTACACCAACCAGTGGTACTATTCCTGTCATTAATGAGTCCCTAAAAATTAAATACAATGGCTTTGAAATTACAGAGCTCAATTCTTTTAGGATCCGTGGGTGTATGCCATCTGGTCCAGGTGCTTTATCCACCTTTATTCCATCTAAATATTTCTGGACCATATCACTTTTGAGCCATTGTGGATTTGGGGCTGTGTCACTACCACCCCCATTTTGGACATGAGCTCCCCCATGCTCCTTTGTATACACAAAACTGAAGAAAGTATTTAATAAATTAGCCTTCTCTTTGTCCCCAGTCACCCACTCTAGATTATTTTGTAAAGGGCCTACATGCTCAGACTTGACCTTTTTACTATTAATATATTTGAAGAATTTTTTGGGGTTTGTCCTACTATCTTTTGCAATCTGTCGTTCATTTTGAATTTTTGCATCCTTGATTTCCTTTTTACATATCCTGTTATATTCTTTGTAACATTTAAATGACACTAGTGTTCCCTCATTTTTATATTTTTTAAAAGCTCTTTTCTTATAGTTTATAGCTTTTTTAACTTTGACAGTGAGCCACATAGGTTTTATTTTTAGCCTTTTAAACTTATTGCCCATGGGAATATACTTTGCAGTGAGTTCACAAACAGTCTTTTTGAAGAATTTCCATTTCTGTTGTGTTCCCATTGATGCCAACATTCCCTCCCAGTCTAAGTCCTGGAGAGCAGCCCTCATCCTTGGAAAATTTGCTCTCTTGAAATTAAGTGTTTTTATCTTTCCCGTATGTGATTTTTGCTTACAACTAACATCAAATGAAATCATGTTATGGTCACTGCTACCCAGGTGTTCCTTTATCTGAACATTAGTAATACGCTCTGCATGGTTTGAGATTACCAGGTCCAACAGAGCATCATTCCTAGTTGGGGCCTCAATAAACTGGACCATAAAATTGTCCTGCAATAGGTTTATACATTTTTGCCCTTTAACTGTCCCAGCAGTTCCATTACTCCAGTCAATTTCTGGGTAGGTAAAATCCCCCATTATCATCACCATCCCAGCCCTTGCAGCCCTTTCCATCTGTGCAAGAAGCTGAGTCTCCACCTCCTCATTAACATTGGATGGTCTATAACAAACTCCAATGATTAACTTTGAACTACGCACATCTGTATGCAGTTCCACCCATAATGCTTCAGACTCATCCCACTCTCCATCCACCAGGTCCTCTTTCACACTCGCTTTGAGATCACTTCTCACATAGAGACAGACCCCTCCACCTTTCCTTTTTACCCTGTCTTTCCGAAAGAGTGCATAGCCAGGAATATTAATAGCCCAGTCATGTGAGGAATGAAGCCAAGTTTCAGCAATACCGATTACATCATAGCTCTCCTCATGCACCAGAGCTTCCAACTCACCTATTTTGCTCGGCAGACTTCTGGCATTGGTGAACAGACACTTTAATGCATTAATATATTTTGACCGGTCACATACTATCCTCTTGGGTGTTCCCAGATTGCAACTAGGACTTGCTACTATACTTACCTTGGGTTTATGTGCTTTGGTTACCCTACCACTAATGCCCCTAATACTACCCTCTAGAATATGTTCCCCGCTGACTCTCACTATCTCTGGACCCTCCCCCCCGTCGCCTAGTTTAAAAACCCCTCTAACTTTTTGGCCATCCTTATTCCCAGCTGATCTGCACCCTCCTCATTAAGGTGCAGTCCGTCCCTTCTATTATTTTTGTTGATCTCTATATTCTTTATTGTTTTTCCATGTTGCATAACATTTTATAAAAATACATACATTTGTTTTATCCTTATTTCACATAAAGTGCTTTAATACAATGTTATGTGATTAACCTCTTACCCCCCTTCCCCAACTAATCTCTTTGCACACTCCAAAAACAGAAGAACCAAAGATGCATTCTACCACTCTCTTGTGTTATTGCTATTTTAACTGTTTAACTAGAACTATTTTATTTTCACTTCATTTAATTTTTGCTTTCCTTCCACTTCCCCTCCCCTTTCCCTTCCTTCCCTTTGATCTTCTAATATGTTTAACTTCTTTATCTAGAGCCCATAGCTTCTCTTTTTACCTGTTCTCTATTCGGCCTTCCTATCTCAACAGTCCAGTTTCCACCTTTTAAGTCCATTCTTTTACTCCTCTTACTGCTGCACCAATTAGGGCGGACACCCCATTTTCCTCAGCCAGGGATCCCACATTGTTTTACATTTTTTGTAGTTACCCCGTCTAGTCAAAACTACTTTTTCCTTCCACATTGTCGCATTTATTACATTGACCCACTCTGCTGATGTCGGTGCTTTCTGAGCTTGCCAGTTTTGTGCTATTACCTTCCTGGCCTGAAGCAGGCACCTCAACACTACTTCCGGAATGTATTTTGGTCCGTATCCCTCCTCTATACCTAATAGACACACCCTGGCTTCTGGTTCCAGAGTTATCCCAAAAGTCATATTTATGATGTTCAATACCTTAGCCCAATATCTTTGTAACTTCGGGCATTTCCACATCATGTGTATGAGGTCCCCTGTATCTTGGCATCTAGGGCACTTATCATCTACTCTCCTTCCAAACATATATAGCCTCTTTGGGGTGTAATAAACTCTGTGTACTAAGAACAGATGTGACACTCTCTGTGATGGGGAGAGTGACACAACTGTCCCCTGTTCCAGTATCCGTTCCCATTGTGCAGTTGTTATAGGGCCTATATCCTCCTCCCACTTTACTTTATTTTTACCCAACCTCTTCCCAATTATAAAATCCCCCTTAATCTGCGAATATAATTGCGAAATAAGGCCTTTTGATGTTCCTGTCTTAATTAACCGTTGAAGGTGGGGAATTTTTTGCCTACACACCGGGTGTGTTTTAAATTGAGCTTGGATTGCGTGTCTTATCTGCAGATAAGTATAGAACAACGAGTTTGGGATAGCATACTCTCTGCTTAATTCTGAAAATGCTTTCAATGTATTGCCTTCATATAACTGCATCAATCTAGTTACGCCTCGCTTTTCCAATTCCTTTAACTTTCCCATGGCTTGAATTTCTGGTAGGTATTTATTTTCCCATAAAGGGGAATATTCTGTTAACCCTTTATACCCCATGGCTTGTTTACCTTCCCGCCATGTTCTTGTGACCACTTTCATTGTTGGGTTCTTAACCACTTAACGACCGCCCACTGTAAATATACGTCGGCAGAATGGCACAGACAGGCAGAATCACGTACATATACGTGATTGCCTTTGTATAGTTGGGGGGTCCGATCGGACCCCCCTTCTTTACAGTGGGTGGTCGTTTTACCTTCGGGAGCGATTCGGCATGAGGGGACGGCCGTTCGATTCCGACCACCCCCTCTCGATCGCTCCCGGCGAATGAGAGAGCTTCCCCTGCCTGCCAGGCAGGAGGAAGTGATGTCATCTCTCCTGCGGCGCTCACATATACCGAGCGCCGTACAGGAGAAGATGCAGGTTAGTACACAAAACAGCACACTGACACCAGGACACATAGGCACATAAATCGCCCCCCCCCAGGCCCCCCCAGACACCCCCAGATCACCCCCCAGCCCCCCCAGCCCCCAGTCACAGTGTCACTGATTGCAGTGACCATTTATTTAGTGATCACTGCAATCAGTGACATTTGTGACTGTAAAAGTGTCACTACATTTAGTTTTAGGTCCAGTGTAGCCCCCTAACCCCCCCTAATAAAGGTTTAACCCCCTGATCACCCCCCAGATAACCCTTTCACCCCCTAGCACCGCCGTCGCTAAGCAATCATTTTTCTGATCAATGTCTTAGTGTCGGTGATGCTGATCGGTAGCAGTATTTTTTTTTAGGTTTGCCGCAGGTTTTTATAGCGTCGGGTACCCCCATATATTACCTAATAAAGGTTTAACCCCCTTGATCGCCCCCCAGGTAACCCTTTCACCCCCTATCACCACTGTCACTAAGCGATAATTTTTCTGATCGATGTCTTAGCGTCGGCGATGCTGATCGGTAGCCAGTAATTTTTTTTAGGTTCGCCGCAGGTTTTATAGCGTCGGGTACCCCCATATATTACCCAATAAAGGTTTAACCCCCTTGATCACCCCCCAGGTAACCCTTTCACCCCCTAGCACCACCGTCGCTATGCGATCATTTTTCTGATCGATGTCTTAGCGTCGGTGATGCTGATCGGTAGCCAGTATTTTTTTTTAGCTTCGCCGCAGGTTTTTATAGCGTCGGGTACCCCCATATATTACCTAATAAAGGTTTAACCCCCTTGATCGCCCCCCAGGTAACCCTTTCACCCCCTATCACCACTGTCACTAAGCGATAATTTTTCTGATCGATGTCTTAGCGTCGGCGATGCTGATCGGTAGCCAGTAATTTTTTTTAGGTTCGCCGCAGGTTTTTATAGCGTCGGGTACCCCCATATATTACCTAATAAAGGTTTAACCCCCTTGATCACCCCCCAGGTAACCCTTTCACCCCCTAGCACCGCCGTCGCTATGCGATCATTTTTCTGATCGATGTCTTAGCGTCGGTGATGCTGATCGGTAGCCAGTAATTTTTTTTAGGTTCGCCGCAGGTTTTTATAGCGTCAGGTACCCCCATATATTATCTAATAAAGGTTTAACCCCCTGATCGCCCCCCAGGTAACCCTTTCACCCCCTATCACCACTGTCGCTAAGCGATCGTTTTTATGATCGTTGTCTTAGTGTCGGTGATGCCGATAGGTAGCCAGTAATTTTTTTTTAGGTTCGCCGTCAGGTTTTTATATAGCGTCAGGTACCCCCATATATTACCTAATAAAGGTTAATTGCCCCTAGTTAACCCTTTCACCAGTGATCATCATATAAGTGTTACGGGTGATGCTGGTTAGTTAGTTTGCTTTTTATAGTGTCAGGGCACCCGCCGTATATAACCCAATAAAGGTTTAACCCCCTGATCGCCCGGCGGGTGATATCAATTAGGTTTTAGCGTCAGAGAGGGTCTGCATCACACCCCAGGCAGCGTCAGGTTAGTGCCAGTAGCACTAACACCCACGCGTGAAGCATACACCCCCCTTAGTGGTATAGTATCTGATCAGCTCAATATCTGATCTGATCAGATCTATACTAGCGTCCCCAGCAGTTTAGGGTTCCCAAAAACGCAGTGTTAGCGGGATCAGCCCAGATACCTGCTAGCACCTGCGTTTTGCCCCTCCGTCCAGCCCAGACCACCCAAGTGCAGTATCGATCGATCACTGTCACTTACAAAACACAACACACATAACTGCAGCGTTCGCAGAGACAGGCCTGATCCCTGCGACTCCAGTACTGTAGGAGGTGATTTCACCACCACAGTTAAAAAAAAAAAGCATATATGCCGAAGCATTGGGGCAGCAGGAGCGGAGGAGCGATTTTGCTCCTAATGCCGCGTACATACGGTCGAAATTCTGACGGAGGCTTGCCCGTGGAAAAGTCTGACCATGTGTACGCGGCATAACTTTTGCGAGAAGATGCCCCCATGCTTCGGCATATATAAATGGTGCATGTATGCCCATCATTAGAAGTGGGTGGATGAAGGGCGGTATTCTAATGGTGGGCATACCCACCGATCAATCTTTTTTTTTCGTTCAGCCAACAGGCTGCATGAAAAAAAAGATTACAATACATGTCCGTCAGGTTTTTATATAGCGTCAGGTACCCCCATATATTACCTAATAAAGGTTAATTGCCCCTAGTTAACCCTTTCACCAGTGATCATCATATAAGTGTTACGGGTGATGCTGGTTAGTTAGTTTGCTTTTTATAGTGTCAGGGCACCCGCCGTATATAACCCAATAAAGGTTTAACCCCCTGATCGCCCGGCGGGTGATATCAATTAGGTTTTAGCGTCAGAGAGGGTCTGCGTCACACCCCAGGCAGCGTCAGGTTAGTGCCAGTAGCACTAACACCCACGCGTGAAGCATACACCCCCCTTAGTGGTATAGTATCTGATCAGCTCAATATCTGATCTGATCAGATCTATACTAGCGTCCCCAGCAGTTTAGGGTTCCCAAAAACGCAGTGTTAGCGGGATCAGCCCAGATACCTGCTAGCACCTGCGTTTTGCCCCTCCGTCCAGCCCAGACCACCCAAGTGCAGTATCGATCGATCACTGTCACTTACAAAACACAACACACATAACTGCAGCGTTCGCAGAGACAGGCCTGATCCCTGCGACTCCAGTGCTGTAGGAGGTGATTTCACCACCACAGTTAAAAAAAAAAGCATATATGCCGAAGCATTGGGGCAGCAGGAGCGGAGGAGCGATTTTGCTCCTAATGCCGCGTACATACGGTCGAAATTCTGACGGAGGCTTGCCCGTGGAAAAGTCTGACCATGTGTACGCGGCATAACTTTTGCGAGAAGATGCCCCCATGCTTCGGCATATATAAATGGTGCATGTATGCCCATCATTAGAAGTGGGTGGATGAAGGGCGGTATTCTAATGGTGGGCATACCCACCGATCAATCTTTTTTTTTCGTTCAGCCAACAGGCTGCATGAAAAAAAAGATTACAATACATGTCCAACAAGGACCAGCAACGTACTGGTATGTTGCTGGACTTTGAATGTTTATACCAGAATGATGCCTGCGGGTTTAGGTATCATCTTGGTATCATTCTTTTCAGCCAGCGGCCGGCTTTCATGTAAAAGCAATCCTAGTGGCTAATTAGCCTCTGGACTGCTTTTACAAGCAGTGGGAGGGAATGTCCCCCCCCGGATATAAAAAGCGCCATTGGGAAATTGGGAAAGCATTTTATCACACCGATCTTGGTGTGGTCAGATGCTTTGAGGGCAGAGGAAAGATCTAGGGTCCAATAGACCCCAGTTTTTTCAAAAAAGAGTACCTGTCATTACCTATTGCTATCATAGGTGATATTTACATTCCCTGAGATAACAATAAAAGTGATAAAAATAAATAAATATGGAAGCAACAGTTTAAAAATAAAATAAAGAAGCAAAATTAATAATAAAAAAAAAAAAAAAAGCACCCCTGTCCTGCCCTGCTCTTGCCCAATGGCGAACGCAAGCGTCGGTCTGGCGTCATATGTAAACAGCAATTGCACCATGCATGTGAGGTATCACCGCGAAGGTCAGATCGAGGGCAGTAATTTTAGCAGTAGACCTCCTCTGTAAATCTAACGGGGTAACCTGTAAATGCTTTTAAAGGCTTTTAAAAATGTATGTAGTTTGTCGCCAATGCGCGTTTGTGCGAAATTTTAAAGCATGTCGTGTTTGGTATCTATGTACTTGGCCTAAGATCATCTTTTTTTATCTCATCAAACATTTGGGCAATATAGTGTGTTTTAGTGCATTAAAATTAAAAAAAGTGTATTTTTTCCCCAAAAAATGCGTTTGAAAAATCGCTGCGCAAATACTGTGTAGAAAAAAAAATGCAACACCCACCATTTTATTCTGTAGGGCCTTTGCTTTAAAAATATATATAATGTTTGGGGTTCAACATAATTTTCTTGCAAAAAAAAATATGTTTTCATGTAAACAAAAAGTGTCAAAAAAAGGGATTTTTATAACAGCTTACCTGTAAAATCCTTTTCTTGGAGTACATCACGGGACACAGAGCGACTTAGTCATTACTAATGGGTTATATAGATTACCTTCAGGTGCTGGCACTGGCCACTTCCAAACCGGAAGTACCCTCCCCTATATAAGCCCCTCCCATCCGGGAGCACCTCAGTTTTGTAGCAAAGCAATAAGTGTCCCAAAAAGAGGGGTGGGAGCTCTGTGTCCCGTGATGTACTCCAAGAAAAGGATTTTACAGGTAAGCTGTTATAAAAATCCCTTTTTCTTTTTCGTACATCATGGGACACAGAGCGACTTAGTCATTACTAATGGGACGTCCCAAAGCAATGCCAAATGAGGGGAGGGATACATAAGCTGGGCGTCATCAGGCATGAGGATCTTTTGCGGCCTGCAACACACTGCGCCCAAAGGCGACATCCTCCTGACTTCTAACGTCTACCTGGTAGAATCTAGTAAACGTGTGTACCGAAGACCATGTTGCGGCCTTACGTGCTTGAGCCAGAGAGGCCTGGTGATACACTGCCCATGAAGTTCCAACTGCTCTTGTGGAGTGCGCCCTAACTTTGAACGGAGGCGGTCTCTTTCTCAAGCCATAGGCTTGTATTATGACCTGTCGAATCCACTTGGCTAAAGTAGATTTTGATGCTGCCTGACCCTTTCTAGGGCCTTCCGGCAGAATAAACAAAGTATCCGTTCTGCGAATCTGAGCAGTGGCTTTTAGATAAGCTTTAACTGCTCTTACTACATCCAAAGAATGTAATAACTTTTCTTCTACCGAGCTAGGTTTGGGGAAAAAAGAAGGAAGAACCACATCTTGGTTCAAATGAAACCTCGATACCACCTTGGGAAGAAAGGCTGGATGAGGACGTAATACTACTCTGTCCTTATGGACAACCAGATATGGCTCCCTACAGGACAAGGCGGCTAATTCCGATACTCTTTTAGCCAAACAAATGGCTACTAGGGATGGGCCCGGTGCTCGATTCGAACCCATGTTCGAATCGAGCATCGGGCGTTCACTCGCTCGTCGAGCCCAGAACTATTTGGGCCGTTCGCATCACATTCGTGTGATGCGAGCGGCCCCGCAATGCATTGCGGCCGGCGCGGCCGGCGCAGTGCATTGCTGGCTGATGATTGGCCAAGCATGCACTGTGACCCCGCATGCTTGGCCAATCACAGCACCCGAAACTCGGAGAGCAATAATTGGCTACAGGCAGGACGCCTGTAGCCAATTACAGCTCAGGGGCTTTAGTACACGCCCCACCATTTAAAAGGCCGCCACGCCATCGGCCCCGGTCACATGAGTTCCGGCTTTAGGAGAGATTAGTCTGCTGATTCTGTCTTTGCTTGATACTGAAAGATTTGCTCTTCTTTGCTAAACCATTGGCTATTTCTTTGCTAAACCATTGCTACCTAAGTCATTGATCGTTCATTGCTGCTGATTGCACAGTTAGTGTGTTATTAGCTGCTGCTGGGGATTAGTCTGGTGCGTGCTTACTGTTAGTACAGTATTGCAGTAGTACCAACCGCAGTGCTGTTAGCACAGCATTGCACCCCAACAGCACCCATAGGACTTCTAGTGTGTTAGTGGCAGCAAACAGAGCTCCTATATTTTCTTCTCAGCAGCACCCATAGGACTTCTAGTGTGTTAGTGGCATCACACAGAGCTCCTATATTTTCTTCTCAGCAGCACCCATAGGACTTCTAGTGTGTTAGTGGCAGCAAACAGAGCTCCTATATTTTCTTCTCAGCAGCACCCATAGGACTTCTAGTGTGTTAGTGGCAGCAAACAGAGCTCCTATATTTTCTTCTCAGCAGCACCCATAGGACTTCTAGTGTGTTAGTGGCATCACACAGAGCTCCTATATTTTCTTCTCAGCAGCACCCATAGGACTTCTAGTGTGTTAGTGGCAGCAAACAGAGCTCCTATATTTTCTTCTCAGCAGCACCCATAGGACTTCTAGTGTGTTAGTGGCAGCAAACAGAGCTCCTATATTTTCTTCTCAGCAGCACCCATAGGACTTCTAGTGTGTTAGTGGCATCACACAGAGCTCCTATATTTTCTTCTCAGCAGCACCCATAGGACTTCTAGTGTGTTAGTGGCAGCAAACAGAGCTCCTATATTTTCTTCTCAGCAGCACCCATAGGACTTCTAATGTGTTAGTGGCATCACACAGAGCTCCTATATTTTCTTCTCAGCAGCACCCATAGGACTTCTAGTGTGTTAGTGGCAGCAAACAGAGCTCCTATATTTTCTTCTCAGCAGCACCCATAGGACTTCTAGTGTGTTAGTGGCATCACACAGAGCTCCTATATTTTCTTCTCAGCAGCACCCATAGGACTTCTAGTGTGTTAGTGGCAGCAAACAGAGCTCCTATATTTTCTTCTCAGCAGCACCCATAGGACTTCTAGTGTGTTAGTGGCATCACACAGAGCTCCTATATTTTCTTCTCAGCAGCACCCATAGGACTTCTAGTGTGTTAGTGGCAGCAAACAGAGCTCCTATATTTTCTTCTCAGCAGCACCCATAGGACTTCTAGTGTGTTAGTGGCAGCAAACAGAGCTCCTATATTTTCTTCTCAGCAGCACCCATAGGACTTCTAGTGTGTTAGTGGCATCACACAGAGCTCCTATATTTTCTTCTCAGCAGCACCCATAGGACTTCTAGTGTGTTAGTGGCAGCAAACAGAGCTCCTATATTTTCTTCTCAGCAGCACCCATAGGACTTCTAGTGTGTTAGTGGCAGCAAACAGAGCTCCTATATTTTCTTCTCAGCAGCACCCATAGGACTTCTAGTGTGTTAGTGGCATCACACAGAGCTCCTATATTTTCTTCTCAGCAGCACCCATAGGACTTCTAGTGTGTTAGTGGCAGCAAACAGAGCTCCTATATTTTCTTCTCAGCAGCACCCATAGGACTTCTAGTGTGTTAGTGGCAGCAAACAGAGCTCCTATATTTTCTTCTCAGCAGCACCCATAGGACTTCTAGTGTGTTAGTGGCAGCAAACAGAGCTCCTATATTTTCTTCTCAGCAGCACCCATAGGACTTCTAGTGTGTTAGTGGCAGCAAACAGAGCTCCTATATTTTCTTCTCAGCAGCACCCATAGGACTTCTAGTGTGTTAGTGGCATCACACAGAGCTCCTATATTTTCTTCTCAGCAGCACCCATAGGACTTCTAGTGTGTTAGTGGCAGCAAACAGAGCTCCTATATTTTCTGCTCAGCAGCACCCATAGGACTTCTAGTGTGTTAGTGGCATCACACAGAGCTCCTATATTTTCTTCTCAGCAGCACCCATAGGACTTCTAGTGTGTTAGTGGCAGCAAACAGAGCTCCTATATTTTCTTCTCAGCAGCACCCATAGGACTTCTAGTGTGTTAGTGGCATCACACAGAGCTCCTATATTTTCTTCTCAGCAGCACCCATAGGACTTCTAGTGTGTTAGTGGCAGCAAACAGAGCTCCTATATTTTCTTCTCAGCAGCACCCATAGGACTTCTAGTGTGTTAGTGGCAGCAAACAGAGCTCCTATATTTTCTTCTCAGCAGCACCCATAGGACTTCTAGTGTGTTAGTGGCATCACACAGAGCTCCTATATTTTCTTCTCAGCAGCACCCATAGGACTTCTAGTGTGTTAGTGGCAGCAAACAGAGCTCCTATATTTTCTTCTCAGCAGCACCCATAGGACTTCTAGTGTGTTAGTGGCAGCAAACAGAGCTCCTATATTTTCTTCTCAGCAGCACCCATAGGACTTCTAGTGTGTTAGTGGCAGCAAACAGAGCTCCTATATTTTCTTCTCAGCGGCACCCATAGGACTTCTCGTGTGTTAGTGGCATCACACAGAGCTCCTATATTTTCTTCTCAGCAGCACCCATAGGACTTCTAGTGTGTTAGTGGCAGCAAACAGAGCTCCTATATTTTCTTCTCAGCAGCACCCATAGGACTTCTAGTGTGTTAGTGGCAGCAAACAGAGCTCCTATATTTTCTTCTCAGCAGCACCCATAGGACTTCTAGTGTGTTAGTGGCAGCAAACAGAGCTCCTATATTTTCTTCTCAGCAGCACCCATAGGACTTCTAGTGTGTTAGTGGCATCACACAGAGCTCCTATATTTTCTTCTCAGCAGCACCCATAGGACTTCTAGTGTGTTAGTGGCATCACACAGAGCTCCTATATTTTCTTCTCAGCAGCACCCATAGGACTTCTAGTGTGTTAGTGGCAGCAAACAGAGCTCCTATATTTTCTTCTCAGCAGCACCCATAGGACTTCTAGTGTGTTAGTGGCAGCAAACAGAGCTCCTATATTTTCTTCTCAGCAGCACCCATAGGACTTCTAGTGTGTTAGTGGCATCACACAGAGCTCCTATATTTTCTTCTCAGCAGCACCCATAGGACTTCTAGTGTGTTAGTGGCAGCAAACAGAGCTCCTATATTTTCTTCTCAGCAGCACCCATAGGACTTCTAGTGTGTTAGTGGCATCACACAGAGCTCCTATATTTTCTTCTCAGCAGCACCCATAGGACTTCTAGTGTGTTAGTGGCATCACACAGAGCTCCTATATTTTCTTCTCAGCAGCACCCATAGGACTTCTAGTGTGTTAGTGGCAGCAAACAGAGCTCCTATATTTTCTTCTCAGCAGCACCCATAGGACTTCTAATGTGTTAGTGGCATCACACAGAGCTCCTATATTTTCTTCTCAGCAGCACCCATAGGACTTCTAGTGTGTTAGTGGCATCACACAGAGCTCCTATATTTTCTTCTCAGCAGCACCCATAGGACTTCTAGTGTGTTAGTGGCAGCAAACAGAGCTCCTATATTTTCTTCTCAGCAGCACCCATAGGACTTCTAGTGTGTTAGTGGCATCACACAGAGCTCCTATATTTTCTTCTCAGCAGCACCCATAGGACTTCTAGTGTGTTAGTGGCAGCAAACAGAGCTCCTATATTTTCTTCTCAGCAGCACCCATAGGACTTCTAGTGTGTTAGTGGCATCACACAGAGCTCCTATATTTTCTTCTCAGCAGCACCCATAGGACTTCTAGTGTGTTAGTGGCATCACACAGAGCTCCTATATTTTTTTCTCAGCAGCACCCATAGGACTTCTAGTGTGTTAGTGGCAGCAAACAGAGCTCCTATATTTTCTTCTCAGCAGCACCCATAGGACTTCTAGTGTGTTAGTGGCATCACACAGAGCTCCTATATTTTCTTCTCAGCAGCACCCATAGGACTTCTAGTGTGTTAGTGGCAGCAAACAGAGCTCCTATATTTTCTTCTCAGCAGCACCCATAGGACTTCTAGTGTGTTAGTGGCATCACACAGAGCTCCTATATTTTCTTCTCAGCAGCACCCATAGGACTTCTAGTGTGTTAGTGGCAGCAAACAGAGCTCCTATATTTTCTTCTCAGCAGCACCCATAGGACTTCTAGTGTGTTAGTGGCATCACACAGAGCTCCTATATTTTCTTCTCAGCAGCACCCATAGGACTTCTAGTGTGTTAGTGGCATCACACAGAGCTCCTATATTTTCTTCTCAGCAGCACCCATAGGACTTCTAGTGTGTTAGTGGCAGCAAACAGAGCTCCTATATTTTCTTCTCAGCAGCACCCATAGGACTTCTAATGTGTTAGTGGCATCACACAGAGCTCCTATATTTTCTTCTCAGCAGCACCCATAGGACTTCTAGTGTGTTAGTGGCATCACACAGAGCTCCTATATTTTCTTCTCAGCAGCACCCATAGGACTTCTAGTGTGTTAGTGGCAGCAAACAGAGCTCCTATATTTTCTTCTCAGCAGCACCCATAGGACTTCTAGTGTGTTAGTGGCATCACACAGAGCTCCTATATTTTCTTCTCAGCAGCACCCATAGGACTTCTAGTGTGTTAGTGGCAGCAAACAGAGCTCCTATATTTTCTTCTCAGCAGCACCCATAGGACTTCTAGTGTGTTAGTGGCATCACACAGAGCTCCTATATTTTCTTCTCAGCAGCACCCATAGGACTTCTAGTGTGTTAGTGGCATCACACAGAGCTCCTATATTTTCTTCTCAGCAGCACCCATAGGACTTCTAGTGTGTTAGTGGCAGCAAACAGAGCTCCTATATTTTCTTCTCAGCAGCACCCATAGGACTTCTAGTGTGTTAGTGGCAGCAAACAGAGCTCCTATATTTTCTTCTCAGCAGCACCCATAGGACTTCTAGTGTGTTAGTGGCATCACACAGAGCTCCTATATTTTCTTCTCAGCAGCACCCATAGGACTTCTAGTGTGTTAGTGGCAGCAAACAGAGCTCCTATATTTTCTTCTCAGCAGCACCCATAGGACTTCTAGTGTGTTAGTGGCATCACACAGAGCTCCTATATTTTCTTCTCAGCAGCACCCATAGGACTTCTAGTGTGTTAGTGGCATCACACAGAGCTCCTATATTTTCTTCTCAGCAGCACCCATAGGACTTCTAGTGTGTTAGTGGCAGCAAACAGAGCTCCTATATTTTCTTCTCAGCAGCACCCATAGGACTTCTAATGTGTTAGTGGCATCACACAGAGCTCCTATATTTTCTTCTCAGCAGCACCCATAGGACTTCTAGTGTGTTAGTGGCATCACACAGAGCTCCTATATTTTCTTCTCAGCAGCACCCATAGGACTTCTAGTGTGTTAGTGGCAGCAAACAGAGCTCCTATATTTTCTTCTCAGCAGCACCCATAGGACTTCTAGTGTGTTAGTGGCATCACACAGAGCTCCTATATTTTCTTCTCAGCAGCACCCATAGGACTTCTAGTGTGTTAGTGGCAGCAAACAGAGCTCCTATATTTTCTTCTCAGCAGCACCCATAGGACTTCTAGTGTGTTAGTGGCATCACACAGAGCTCCTATATTTTCTTCTCAGCAGCACCCATAGGACTTCTAGTGTGTTAGTGGCATCACACAGAGCTCCTATATTTTTTTCTCAGCAGCACCCATAGGACTTCTAGTGTGTTAGTGGCAGCAAACAGAGCTCCTATATTTTCTTCTCAGCAGCACCCATAGGACTTCTAGTGTGTTAGTGGCATCACACAGAGCTCCTATATTTTCTTCTCAGCAGCACCCATAGGACTTCTAGTGTGTTAGTGGCAGCAAACAGAGCTCCTATATTTTCTTCTCAGCAGCACCCATAGGACTTCTAGTGTGTTAGTGGCATCACACAGAGCTCCTATATTTTCTTCTCAGCAGCACCCATAGGACTTCTAGTGTGTTAGTGGCAGCAAACA
This sequence comes from Rana muscosa, assembly GCA_029206835.1. NCBI lineage: Eukaryota > Metazoa > Chordata > Amphibia > Anura > Ranidae > Rana > Rana muscosa. The sequence goes on along the minus strand of CM055122.1, from coordinate 1,163,880,913 downwards.
GAGCTCCTATATTTTCTTCTCAGCAGCACCCATAGGACTTCTAGTGTGTTAGTGGCATCACACAGAGCTCCTATATTTTCTTCTCAGCAGCACCCATAGGACTTCTAGTGTGTTAGTGGCATCACACAGAGCTCCTATATTTTCTTCTCAGCAGCACCCATAGGACTTCTAGTGTGTTAGTGGCAGCAAACAGAGCTCCTATATTTTCTTCTCAGCAGCACCCATAGGACTTCTAATGTGTTAGTGGCATCACACAGAGCTCCTATATTTTCTTCTCAGCAGCACCCATAGGACTTCTAGTGTGTTAGTGGCATCACACAGAGCTCCTATATTTTCTTCTCAGCAGCACCCATAGGACTTCTAGTGTGTTAGTGGCAGCAAACAGAGCTCCTATATTTTCTTCTCAGCAGCACCCATAGGACTTCTAGTGTGTTAGTGGCATCACACAGAGCTCCTATATTTTCTTCTCAGCAGCACCCATAGGACTTCTAGTGTGTTAGTGGCAGCAAACAGAGCTCCTATATTTTCTTCTCAGCAGCACCCATAGGACTTCTAGTGTGTTAGTGGCATCACACAGAGCTCCTATATTTTCTTCTCAGCAGCACCCATAGGACTTCTAGTGTGTTAGTGGCATCACACAGAGCTCCTATATTTTCTTCTCAGCAGCACCCATAGGACTTCTAGTGTGTTAGTGGCAGCAAACAGAGCTCCTATATTTTCTTCTCAGCAGCACCCATAGGACTTCTAGTGTGTTAGTGGCATCACACAGAGCTCCTATATTTTCTTCTCAGCAGCACCCATAGGACTTCTAGTGTGTTAGTGGCAGCAAACAGAGCTCCTATATTTTCTTCTCAGCAGCACCCATAGGACTTCTAGTGTGTTAGTGGCATCACACAGAGCTCCTATATTTTCTTCTCAGCAGCACCCATAGGACTTCTAGTGTGTTAGTGGCAGCAAACAGAGCTCCTATATTTTCTTCTCAGCAGCACCCATAGGACTTCTAGTGTGTTAGTGGCATCACACAGAGCTCCTATATTTTCTTCTCAGCAGCACCCATAGGACTTCTAGTGTGTTAGTGGCAGCAAACAGAGCTCCTATATTTTCTTCTCAGCAGCACCCATAGGACTTCTAATGTGTTAGTGGCATCACACAGAGTTCCTATATTTTCATCTCAGCAGCACCCATAGGACTTCTAGTGTGTTAGTGGCATAACACAGAGCTCCTATATTTTCTTCTCAGCAGCACCCATAGGACTTCTAGTGTGTTAGTGGCAGCAAACAGAGCTCCTATATTTTCTTCTCAGCAGCACCCATAGGACTTCTTGTGTGTTAGTGGCATCACACAGAGCTCCTATATTTTCTTCTCAGCAGCACCCATAGGACTTCTAGTGTGTTAGTGGCAGCAAACAGAGCTCCTATATTTTCTTCTCAGCAGCACCCATAGGACTTCTAGTGTGTTAGTGGCAGCAAACAGAGCTCCTATATTTTCTTCTCAGCAGCACCCATAGGACTTCTAGTGTGTTAGTGGCAGCAAACAGAGCTCCTATATTTTCTTGTCAGCAGCACCCATAGGACTTCTAGTGTGTTAGTGGCATCACACAGAGCTCCTATATTTTCTTCTCAGCAGCACCCATAGGACTTCTAGTGTGTTAGTGGCAGCAAACAGAGCTCCTATATTTTCTTCTCAGCAGCACCCATAGGACTTCTAGTGTGTTAGTGGCAGCAAACAGAGCTCCTATATTTTCTTCTCAGCAGCACCCATAGGACTTCTAGTGTGTTAGTGGCAGCAAACAGAGCTCCTATATTTTCTTGTCAGCAGCACACATAGTACCTATAGTGTGTTAGTGTCAGCACCCATAGGACCTACAGTGTGTTGTGAGCACACATAGGAGTTCTATTTTTTATACTATATACACTACCGACTACAATGGCTGGAAGACCGCCAAGGAGAGGCAGAGCGTGCCGAGGCAAGAACACAGGGCAGGCAGGCTCTGTTTCTAGAGACAACAGTGCTGGCCGTGGACGTGGTCGTGCATCGTCATCAGCACGTGGCCATGGGACACGCTTGTCTTTGTTTTCGGCAGCTGGACATGTGGAGCCGCATCATGCCGAAGGCTTGGTAGAATGGATGACCAAGCCCTCCTCATCCTCCTCATCCTCTCTCACCCAGGCTCAGGGTACTGGCAGAGCAGCTGCCAACGCGTACTCAATGGCATCATCAGCCACCCCTTCCCTAGACCCACCATGTCCTCCTGAGGAGTCCCCCGAACTGTTTGAGCACAGTGTTGGGTACATGCTCCAGGAGGATGCCCAACGATTCGAAGGCTCGGATGATGATACCCAGCTTGAGGAAGTCAGTAGTGTGCGCGCAGAGAAAGGGGATGCTGAAGGACAGCAATCTGGCAGTAGTGTTCCACCAGCTGCAGCTTACTGCCAGGTTTGCTCTAGTGGTGAAGAGGGAGGGGATGATGAGGTCACTGACTCCACGTGGGTGCCTGAAGGGAGAGAGGAGGAGGAGGAGGAGGATGCAGCGTCACATGTCCAACGAGGCAGGATGCCCCCTGGAGGCCAGCTAGAGGCCAGCACAGCAACTGTACCACACCGCAGAGCTCCGCCTGTGCAGGGCGCTGCCTCTGCACGTTATCACAAAAGTTCTTTGGTGTGGGCCTTTTTTGAGACGAGTGCATCAGATCGCACCACTGCTATTTGCAATATTTGTCTCAAGCGTATCTCGCGTGGCCAAAACATCAGCCGCTTGGGCACCACAAGCATGAGCAGACATATGTCGACCTGCCATGCAGCTCGTTGGCAAGCACACATAAAAGACCCACACCAAAGAACAAAGCGGACCTCTCCTTGCTCCTCATCAGCTGGGATCTCCATCCCCACTATATCTTCAGTCCTCTCTGAAAGCTGCTCTGAGAGGACTGAAGGTGTAGAATTAGGTGTGTCACAACCAAGTACTTGCAGTACACCGACGTCCGATTGTAGCAGGCAAATTTCCCTGCCCCAGCTGCTGGACCGTCGAAAGAAGTATACTCCCAGCCATCCACATGCCCAGCGGTTGAATGCTAGCTTGGCTAAATTGCTAGCACTTCAACTGCTGCCTTTTCAGTTGATAGACTCGGCCCCCTTCCGTGAGTTTGTTCAATGTGCGGTTCCTCAGTGGCAGGTTCCCAAACGCCACTTTTTCTCACGGAAGGCGATTCCGTCTCTCTACTGGCATGTGGAAGGCAATGTCCATGCCTCGCTGGACAGGGCGGTCAGCGGTAAGGTGCATATTACCGCTGACTCATGGTCCAGCAGGCATGGACAGGGACGTTATCTTTCTTTCACGGCCCATTGGGTCACTCTATTGGTAGCTGGGAGGGATGCAGGACAAGGTGCAGTAGTGTTGGAGGTTGTTCCGCCACCACGCCTCCAAAATGCTACTACTGGTTGTGACACACCTCTCTCCTCCACCCCCTCCTCTTCTTCTTCCTCCATGTCCTCTTCGAGTGCTCTGTCCTCGGAACCAGCGGTGCTCCGTAGGCGTACAAGGGGCTACGCGAGTACGCAGGCAAAAAGATGCCATGCCGTGCTTGCGCTGGTGTGTTTGGGGGACAGGAGCCACACTGGGCCAGAGGTTCTGGCAGCTCTGCAGGGGCAGGCCGAGAGGTGGTTGACGCCACGCCAGCTTAAGCCAGGAATGGTCGTTTCTGATAATGGCACCAACCTCCTCTCCGCCCTGCGACAGGGGCAGCTCACCCATGTGCCCTGTATGGCTCACGTCCTCAACCTGGTGGTGCAGCGGTTCTTGGGCAGGTTCCCAGGCTTACAGGATGTCCTGAGGCAGGCCAGGAAAGTCTGTGTGCATTTCCGCCGATCTTATAATGCCAGTGCTCGGCTGACTGAGCTGCAAAAGGAGCTGAACCTGCCCAAGAACCGCCTAATATGTGACATGCCCACCAGGTGGAACTCAACGTTGGCCATGCTGCAGCGACTGCACACGCAGCAGAGGGCCATCAATGAGTACCTTTGCGACTACGGCACCAGGACAGGGTCAGGGGAGCTTGGCTTTTTTTCCCCACGCCAGTGGAGCATGATCAGGGATGCATGCACTGTCCTCTCACCATTTGAGGAGGCCACGAGGATGGTGAGCAGTGACAGTGCATGCATCAGTGACACTGTACCTCTTGTCCACCTGTTGGAGCATACGCTGCGTGGGATAATGGACAGGGCACTTGAGGCAGAACAGAGGCAGGAAGAGGAGGACTTCCTTGTCTCTCAAGGCCCCCTTTATCCAGACAATGTTCCTTCTGTCCCACCCATCACACAGGAAGAGGAGGAGGAGGAGGAGGAGGAGGAGGATTGTGTGAGCATGGAGGTGGAGCCTGGCACTCAGCATCAGCAGCAGCAGTCTTTTAGGGATGATGTACAGTCCCAACAAACCAGTGGACTTGTACGTGGCTGGGAGGAGGTGGCTGGCGATCATGTCATCCTCAGTGACCCAGAAGACTCCGGACCGAATGCCTCAGCTAACCTACGCTGCATGGCCTCCCTGATCCTGCAAAGCCTGCGGAAGGATCCTCGTGTTCTTCGGATCAAGGAGAGTGACCATTACTGGCTGGCCACTCTCCTTGATCCACGGTACAAGGGTAAGGTTGCGGACCTTATCTTGCCGTCGCAGAGGGAGCAGAGGATGAGACATCTCAGGGAGGCCTTGCAGAAAGGTCTGTGCAACGCGTTCCCAGAAACTGGGAGGTTACAAACTCCTGGTCCTGGACGACGAGTTGCTGAGGCTTCGGTCAGTAGCAGAAGGAGCGGTGGGGAAGGTGGACGTCTGACCGATGCGTTCAGACAATTTTTTAGTCCGCAGCCCCAAGGTATGATCGGTTCCAGCAACCATCGCCAGCGTCTGACATACATGGTGCAGGAATACCTAGGGGCAAGGTCAGACTTGGACACCTTTCCCACCGAAAATCCTCTGGCTTACTGGGTCCTGAGGATGGATCACTGGCCAGAGCTTGCACAGTATGCAATTGAGCTACTGGCCTGTCCTGCATCCAGCGTTCTTTCCGAACGCACATTCAGTGCTGCTGGAGGATTTGTCACCGATCATAGGGTGCGCCTGTCCACCGACTCGGTTGATCGACTGACCTTCATAAAAATGAATCAGTCTTGGATCACCACCAGCTACCAGACACCTGAAGCGGATATAACGGAATAATTTATAATGTCACATCCCTTCAAGACTGCCTATGCTGATGCTGAGTGACTGTCCTGTTATGTTCACTGACTATCCTCTTCCTCCTCCTCAATGATCCATGCCACCACACCAGTGCCTAAGGCACAATTTTTCAGGTGTGACTGCTGTGCTCAGAGTACAGTATCTGTGAGGGGTTGCAGTGTTGTGGCACCAGCACCAGTGCCTAAGGCACAATTTTTCAGCCCCTGTTGGGGCGTGTAATTACAATTTTTAGGCAATGCTTTGCAACAGGTCTCATTGCTGTGCTCAGAGTACAGTATCTGTGAGGGGTTGCAGTGTTGTGGCACCAGCACCAGTGCCTAAGGCACAATTTTTCAGCCCCTGTATAACAGGGGCGTGTAATTACAATTTTTTAAAAAGATGCTTCGCAACAGGTGTGACTGCTGTGCTCCAAGTACAGTATCTGTGAGGGGTTGCAGTGTTGTGGCACCAGCACCAATGCCTAAGGCACAATTTTTCAGCCCCTGTTTAACAGGGGCGTGTAATTACAAATCTTGATCTAATAGTTCACAGCAGGGCCCATTCCTGCGCCCACCAAGAGTAACTATGAGGGCCTACAGTCTTGTGGCAACACCGTCCACCACCACCACCACCAAAGGCCCAATTTTTCTGCCCTGTTCAACAGGTGCATGCAATTACAAATCTTGATCTAATAACTCACAGCAGGGCCCATTCCTGCACCCACCAAGAGTAACTGTGAGGGCTTACAGTCTTGTGGCAACACCGTCCACCACCACCACCACCACCACCACCAAAGGCCCAATTCTTCTGCCCGGTTCAACAGGTGCATGCAAGTACAAATCTTGATCTATTAACTCACAGCAGGGCCCATTCCTGTGCCCACCAGTCTTGTGGCTACACCAACATCTAATAGGGCAAATTTCTGCAGAGTATATACGGCAGGCCCCTACTTTCAAACATCCAACTTACAAACGACTCCTACTTGCAAACGGCAAGAGAAAACAGGAAGTGAGAGGAAATCTACCCCTAGGAAGGAAAATTCTATCCTGTTAGATTTAATTTGGGAAAAAGGTATCTCCTCTCTACTGATGCTTTATCACCAATCCTTGTTTCAATTAAAACCCCACTTTTCCAAAAGCATTTGTCATTGGGACGGAAAGTGAGGTGACATGTTCTGAACAGATGTGCAAAGACAGCAAATGTTACAGGGGTGATAACCCCTCCCTATGTTCTCCAAAAAGCTTAAAAATTGATTTTTTTGGGATGTAGCTACACTTCATAATGTACCTGTTCAGATTCTACTTAAGAACAAACCTACAGTCCATGTCTTGTTTGCACCACCTATATACTGCTGTTCAGAGTATATAGGGTTGTAGGTATAGGGTTTTATTTTGGGTGCGGGGTCCCCCTTAGTATCCATACAAGACCCAAAGGGGCTGGGGTGGGGGGGGGGGGTGATGGGGTAGCCATGCCATTTTTCTCAAGGATTTTCAGCCATATGGCGGCCAGGACAAGACATGACATTAAAGCCGCAAGTGGTTTTAAATGGCTTCTTTTTTTCCTTTACAAATGTCATTTTGTGCAAGGACAGTTCTAAACACGGGAAACACATGCCACTTCACAGGCATACTTTAGACACCCCCCAGGTACCGTATTTAAAGGAAAATTTCACTTTTTTTTTTTCACTTTATGCATCATTAAAATGACTGCTCCCGAAAAAACTTTAGTTTTTAAAATTTCTTTTTGCATTGATATATGTCCCCTGGGGCAGGACCCGGGTCCCCAAACCTGTTTTATAACATTAACATGCATATTGGCCGTTGTAATTAGCAATTTTGATTTCGAACGTTCGCGTCCATTATAACGAATAGGGTTCGAAAATTCGCGCGAACTTTCGGTCCGTTCGAAGGTTCTGGTGCGAACCGAACCCGGGGGTGTTCGGCTCATCCCTAATGGCTACTAAGAAAATCAATTTCCTGGTGAGAAGAACCAAGGAAATGTGTTGCAATGGTTCAAACGGTTGTTTCTGTAGAACCGACAGAACCAGGTTTAAGTCCCATGGACATATGGGAATACTAACCGGAGGGCTAATACGCATCACTCCTTGTATGAAAGCTTTGACTAGTGAATGCGAAGCCAAGGGCCTTTGAAAAAATATTGACAAGGCCGAAATCTGACCCTTGATAGTACTCAAGGCCAGCTTCCTATCTACAGCCCACTGTAGGAAGTCCAAAATCCTACCTATCACGTACTTACGTGGATGCCATTTCTTGGCCTCACACCACGTAATGTACGCCTTCCAGATCCTATAATAGATCTGCCTGGATACCGGCTTCCTGGCATTGATCATGGTAGATACCACAGAATTAGAGAGCCCTCTCTTTTTCAGAATGTGGGCTTCAATAGCCAGGCCGTCAAACCTAGGGCTGGTAAGGAAGGGTGGTATATCGGTCCTTGCGACAGCAGGTCCGGACGATGTGGGAAGGTCCAAGGACTCCTCACTGACATTTTTACAATCTCCGCGTACCATGCCCTTCGGGGCCACGCTGGAGCCACCAGAATCACTGGTTTCTTTTCTACCCTGATTCTGCGGAGTAATCGCGGTAACAATTGTGGCGGTGGGAATGCATATATCAGCTTGAACTGATCCCAAGGGAACACTAGGGCATCCGAGCCGCAAGCTAGGGGATCCCTTGTGCGAGACACAAATCTGTCCACCTTTGCGTTGAATCTGGATGCTAGCAGATCTACATCCGGTGTTCCCCACCGCTGGCATATTGCCTGGAAAACCTCGGGGTGAAGAGACCATTCCCCCGGGCATAATTGTTGGCGACTTAAAAAGTCCGCTCTCCAATTTTCCACTCCTGGGATGAAAACCGCGGATATGGCTGGGACATATTTTTCTGCCCACTCCAGGATGCAATTTGCTTCCCTCTGGGCTGCACGACTCCTGGTGCCACCCTGGTGATTGATATATGCCACTGCTGTGGCATTGTCTGATTGAATTCTGACAGGGGACCCTTGGAGTTTGGATGTCCATGCTACTAGGGCATACCGGGCTGCTCGTATCTCTAAGAGATTGATGGGCAGGGCCTTTTCTGCTTCTGACCACTTGCCCTGGAGAGACCATTGCTCCAGTACTGCCCCCCAGCCTATGAGGCTGGCATCTGTAGTGACCACCTTCCAAGAAACCGGACTGAAGGGTTTTCCTTTTTCCAGATTCTGGGGCACCAACCACCAATGGAGGCTCTTGCGAACGGAAGGGGACAGGGACATTGGTAAGTCTAAAGCCTGAACTTTTTTGTTCCAGGCTGACAGTATGGCCCTTTGCAAATTCCTTGAATGGAATTGACCGTAGGGTACGGCTTCGAATGAAGCCACCATTTTTCCCAGCAGCCTCATGCACAGGCGTATGGATGGTTTTCTTTTTTTACCCACTAAGTGGGTCAAATCTTTTAAAGACGACACCTTCTCTGGAGCAGGGATGAGCCGAACACCCCCCTGTTCGGTTCGCACCAGAACCTGCGAACAGACAAAATGTTCGTGTAAACTTTAGAACCCTATTAAATACAATGGACTCGAACGTTCGAAATCTAAAGTGTTAATTATAAAGGCTAATATGCAAGTTATTGTCCTAAAAAGTGTTTGGGGACCTGGGTCCTGCCCCAGGGGACATGTATCAATGCAAAAAGAAGTTTTAAAAACGGCCGTTTTTTCGGGAGCAGTGATTTTAATAATGCTTAAAATGAAAAAATAAAAGTGAAATATTCCTTTAAATTTCGTACCTGGGGGGTGTGTATGATATGCATGTGAAGTGGCGCATGTTTCCCGTGCTTAGAACTGTCCCTGCAAAAAATGTCATTTTTGAAAGAAAAAAAATGCATTTAAAACTGACTCGCGGCTATTAATGAATTGTCGGCTCCCGGCAATACATACAAAAGTCATTGAGAAAAAAAAAAAAAAAAAGCGTGGGGGTTCCCCAGAATTCAATTACCAGGCCCTTCAGATCTGGCATGGATTTTAAGGGGAACTCCACCCCAAGTTTAAAAAAAAAATGGCGTGGAGTCCCCCTAAAAATCCATACCAGACCCCTTATCCGAGCACGCAACCTGGCCGGCCGCAGGGGAAAAGGGGGGGACGAGAGAGTGGCCCCCCTCCCTCCTGAACCGTACCAAGCCACATGCCCTCAACATGGGGAGGATGTCCCCATGTTGATGGGGACAAGGGCCTCATCCCCACAACCCTTGCCCGGTGGTTGTGGGGGTCTGCGGGCGGGGGGCTTATCGGAATCTGGAAGACCCCTTTAACAAAGGGGACCCCCAGATCCCGCCCCCCCCCCTATGTGAATTGGTAACGGGTACATTGTACCCCTACCATTTCACGAAGAAAGCGTAAAAAAAATGTTTAAAAAAACACACAAACACCTTGAAAAAGTCCTTTATTTAAAAAAATAAATAAATAAACATTCCAGCGGTGAAATCCAGTGTCCCGCGGCGATCCCGATGTCCAGCGCTGTCCTTCATTGGTTGTGCCTGAGCGGACCTGATGGGGAACTCCCTCTCAGTATTTTAAATGTATAGACCCGCCCCTTCTAAAGTTCCCCATCAGGTCCGCTCAGCGGACGAGATGCGGAACATGAGAAGGGGCGGGTCTATACATGTATTACCAAAGTGAGAGCAGTTCCCCATCAGGTCCGCCCCCTCGGTATGTCGGACCCGCCTACGTCATTGGCTTGAGCGGGGAACTTCCTTCACTATGTAAATTTAAATTTACATAGTGAAGGAAGTTCCCCGCTCAAGCCAATGACGTAGGCGGGTCCGACATACCGAGGGGGCGGACCTGATGGGGAACTGCTCTCACTTTGGTAATACATGTATAGACCCGCCCCTTCTCATGTTTTTTTTTTTTAAATAAAGGACTTTTTCAAGGTGTTTGTGTGTTTTTTTAAACATTTTTTTACGCTTTCTTCGTGAAATGGTAGGGGTACAATGTACCCCTTACCAATTCACATAGGGGGGGGGCCGGGATCTGGGGGTCCTCTTTGTTAAAGGGGTCTTCCAGATTCCGATAAGCCCCCCGCCCGCAGACCCCCACAACCACCGGGCAAGGGTTGTGGGGATGAGGCCCTTGTCCCCATCAACATGGGGACATCCTCCCCATGTTGAGGGCATGTGGCTTGGTACGGTTCAGGAGGGAGGGGGGGCCGCTCTCTCGTCCCCCCCTTTTCCCCTGCGGCCGGCCAGGTTGCATGCTCGGATAAGGGGTCTGGTATGGATTTTTAGGGGGACTCCACGCCATTTTTTTTTTAATTTGGGGTGGAATTCCCCTTAAAATCCATGCCAGATCTGAAGGGCCTGGAATGGATATTTGGGGGAACCCCACGTCAATTTTTTTTTTATTTGCGGCGGGGTTCCCCTTAATATCCATTCCAGACCTGAAGGGCCTGGTAATTGAATTCTGGGGAACCCCCACGCTTTTTTTTTTTTTTTTATCAATGACTTTTGTATGTATTGCCGGGAGCCGACAATTCATTAATAGCCGCGAGTCAGTTTTAAATGCATTTTTTTCTTTCAAAAATGACACTTTTTGCAGGGACAGTTCTAAGCACGGGAAACATGCGCCACTTTACATGCATATCATACACACCCCCCAGGTACGAAATTTAAAGGAATATTTCACTTTTATTTTTTCATTTTAAGCATTATTAAAATCACTGCTCCCGAAAAAACGGCCGTTTTTAAAACTTCTTTTTGCATTGATACATGTCCCCTGGGGCAGGACCCGGGTCCCCAAACACTTTTTAGGACAATAACTTGCATATAAGCCTTTATAATTAGCACTTTAGATTTCTCCCATAGATTTTTCGAATTTGCCGCGAACACCCCAATTTGTTCGCTGTTCGGCGAACGGGCGAACAGGCAATGTTCGAGTCGAACATGAGTTCGACTCGAACTCGAAGCTCATCCCTACTCTGGAGGTAAGAAAATCTTTCTCTGATTTGAATCCAGCCTTAGCCCTAAGTATTCCAGACTTTTGACTGGTCTTAGAGCTGACTTGTCCCGGTTGATAATCCAACCGTGATATTCCAGATACTTGATTGTCTTGTAAATAGCTACTTCCAGCTTTTCCACTGAGTGGTCTATTAGTAGCAGGTCATCTAGATATGCCATTATCGTTACACCTTGTGTTCTTAGATTGGCCAATAATGGGGCCAGAATTTTTGTGAACACTCGTGGTGCTGTGGCCAGACCGAAAGGTAAGGCTCTGAACTGAAAATGGCGCCCTTCTACTGCAAAGCGTAGAAATTTCTGGTGGGCCGGAAAGATGGGAATATGCAGGATAAGCATCCCTTATGTCGATCGAGGCTAACCATTCCTGCCCTTGTAGGGCGGTGGCCACCGATCGGATCGACTCCATCTGAAAAGTCCTGATATTTAGGAACTTGTTTAGCCCTTTTAGATTTAATATGGGCCTCACGTCCCCATTTGGTTTGGGGACTGTGAAAAGGTTCGAGTAAAACCCGAATCCGCTTTCTTCCAGGGGAACCTTCATGATTACACCTTGGAGCAATAGTTGTTCTAGTGCCAGAAGGAGGGATCCTCTCTTCTGGGGATCTCTTGGCACGTTTGACCTCATAAATTGGGCAGGAGGCGTGCCTTTTAACTCCAGCTTGTATCCCAGACTTACTGCGGAGAGCACCCATCTGTCTCTGATGGTGTCCCGCCAGGTCTCTGTGAACAACTGAAGCCTTCCCCCCACCCGATTGAGTGGGGGCAACGCTTCATGACTTGGGGGGAGGTTTTGTACCTCTCTTGATCCAGGGCTTCTTGTTACCCTGTGATTGTCCCTGATTTCTGCCCCCTGAATTTGACCGCGGAGGCCGTCGGAACTGCTTCACAGCCGATGTGCCCGGGACTGGAGAAGTAGGCCTCTTAAAAGAAGGACTTCTACTCTTGTTCTTAACCGGTAAGAGTGAACTTTTACCGGCAGAAATTTTCTGGATATATTTGTCCAGATCTTCTCCAAATAAGCGTTCTCCATGAAATGGGAAGCTAACCAGCAGTTTCTTACAGGGAGCTTCAGCAGACCAGTTTTTGAGCCACAGAAGCCTACGCATATGTACTATAGACAGCGTAAAGCGGGAGGCCTGTTGGATTGTATTCTTTATGGCGTCCACCGCAAAACACAAGGCTCTAGGCAGGTCAGCTAGGGCAAGAGCCTGCTGTTCTGGTAAGTCCCTTAAGACTTGTTTCAACTGATCTTTCACTGCTTGGCAGACTCCAATCGCTGCTACCGCAGGTTGTGTCACCATGCTTGCTGTAGAGAAAGCAGATTTTAGTAAAGACTCCAATTTTTTATCTATTGGGTCTTTGAACATTGGAACATTATCTACTGGACATGTCAGTGATTTGTTCACAGAAGAGATGGCTGCGTCCACTGTAGGGACCCTCCATTTTTTTATGAACTTATCCTCCATGGGATAGATCACCGGAAATCTCTTGGGGGGAGCAAATATTTTATCAGGATGCTCCCAATCCTGGTAAATAAGCCCTTCTAATAAAGGGTGGATTGGGAAGGAACAGACAGCCTGGGGAGCTTTTAGCGACCCCAGCGAGGAAACCGTAGTGGATGGTGGTTCCGCCAGAGGCATTTTAAATGCTGATCGGACCATGTTAGTCAGAGACTGAACCCATAATCTTTCAGCCTGAGATGCTGAGAAAGGTTCTTCCACTGTTGATTCCTCCATAACTGAATCAACCTCATCCTGATCCCCTTCAGGTAGGTCGATCCCTGTGTGGGGCTGTTCCTCCACTAACAGGCACTCTGAAGGAGGAGACGGAGATCGGACGCGCTTTCCCTGTGACAGGGAAGCAGCGATCAATGCTGTTAATCTCTCTTCCAATCCTCCCAGAGTTGAGGATAAAACCTCCTCTGTTATACATACAGGAGCAGGTGGACTGGGGACAGCCGCAGCACCAGGCACTCCTGCGGGGTTTCTACGGCTACTGACCTCTGAATTCTCAGGGGAGATTGGTGCAGTACAAGCATGCCCAATATCCTCAGAGCCCGATGGAGACCCCTTTGGCTTCCTGGAAGACCTATTTCTGGAGCGTCTGGACGACAAATCCTTTAAGCACAAAGCTGAGGTATTCCCGTCGTCATACACCAATTTTGCTAGTAATAGTCTAACACAGTTGCTGCTATATACCAGCTGGTGTCCACTAAAGTGCCTTTCTATGGGGATGCCTGCATCAACCGCCTCTGTGTGCCACTGTTTGTTGCTAGCTCTGTTTGCATCCAGCTGACACTTGTACTGTGTCTTTATACAAGCTGGGACGCCTGCACATGCACAGAAGCGCCGTGGCGCGCATCGAACGTCATCCACCCGCCCCGCCCCTTTTTTTTCATAGGAGGCGCGTGCACGCGCCCGCGCGCGCGCCCGTGCGCCATTGGCGCCCTTTTCGAAATCAAACAGGGACTAGGAGCCAGGGCCCTTTTTGCCGGAGGGCCTCTGCGGTGGATGAGCGCAGCAACAGGGCAGAGGAAGTGGATTCCCACAGAGAAACTTACCAACTGCCTGAATCTTTTGACTTGAGAAAACCAAAGATCCACATGACAAGAAAAATGGACTACAGCGGCCTCTAGTGGTTTAACACAGGTACCGCGGTCCTTTTTTTTTTTTTTTTCTTGACTACTATTAAAATTTAAAATTTTCAGTAGTTACAGGCATACACAGATATTAGCGGGAATACCGTTAGGTAACAGACAGAAAGACAAATTAGGCTTGGGGTCCCCCAATAGAACCAAGTTCCTGGGGGCCCCCACTTACCTGATCCCCGCCGCAGGACTTTGTTTGGTCCACAGAAGCCCAAACTTCACCTATCACGGCAGGCATTGTAATTAAACCTTCAGGGACCGGGTTCCCAAGGATTCCACTCCCCTGGACCTGTATAGCACCCTGCACAGACAACATCTTGGTCGTGGGTATGACCAGAGCTCTGGATCCCAGGGTCCAGCCCTCCTAAGAGAGGCATTACAGGCAAAACCTTGCTCTTCTGCTGCAAGGCCCGGGTACCGACCGTTTAGCTATGAAGCTTTTTTGGTGGGATCCGGAACAGCTTACTAAGGCCCAAAAGAACCTGTACGCAAGCCCAGTGAAAACACATGTTACTCTTTGGCCAACACCTTAGACACTGGCAAAAAACTGAGGTGCTCCCGGATGGGAGGGGCTTATATAGGGGAGGGTACTTCCGGTTTGGAAGTGGCCAGTGCCAGCACCTGAAGGTAATCTATATAACCCATTAGTAATGACTAAGTCGCTCTGTGTCCCGTGATGTACGAAAAAGAAAGGGCTTTGTCTTCAAGTGGTTAGAAGAGTGGATGTAAGCTTCCTAATGTTGTGTATAAAATGCCAGAACAGTTCAAACCCCCCCCAAATGACCCCATTTTGGAAAGTAGACACCCCAAGCTATATACTGAGAGGCATGTCGAGTCCATGGAATATTTTATATGTTGACACAAGTTGCGGAAAAAATAATTTTTTATTTTTTTTGCACAAAGTTGTCACTAAATGATATATTGCTCAAACATGCCATGGGCATATGTGGAATTACACCCCAAAATACATTCTGTTGCTTCTCCTGAGTACGGGGATACCACATGTGTGAGACTTTTTGGGAGCCTAGCCGCGTACGGGACCCCAAAAACCAATCACCGCCTTCAGGCTTTCTAAGGGTGTCAATTTTTGATTTCACTTCTCACTGCCTATCACAGTTTCGGAGGCCATGGAATGCCCAGATGGCACAAAACCCCCCCAAATGACCCCATTTTGGAAAGTAGACACCCCAAGCTATTTGCTGAGAGGTATTGTGAGTATTTTGCAGATCTCGCTTTTGTCACAAAGTTTTGAAAATTGAAAAAAAAAAAAAAAATGTTCTTTCTTCATTTTCAAAAACAAATGAGAGCTGTAAAATACTCACCATGCCTCTCAGCAAACAGCTTGGGGTGTCTACTTTCCAAAATGGGGTCATTTGGGGGGGGTTTGTGCTATTTTGGCATTTTATGGCCTTCAAAACTGTGATAGGTAGTGAGGAGTGAAATCAAAAATTTGCGCCCTTAGAAATCCTGAAGGCGGTGCTTGGTTTCCGGGGTCCCGTACGTGGCTAGGCTCCTAAAAAGTCCCACACATGTGGTATCCCCGTACTCAGGAGAAGCATCAGAATGTATTTTGGGATGCAATTCCACATATAACCATGGCATGTGTGAGCAATATATCATTTAGTGACAACTTTTTGTAATTTTTTTTTTTTTTTGTCATTATTCAATCACTTGGGACAAAAAAAAAAAAAAATATTCAATGAATGCCTCTCAGCAATTTCCTTGGGGTGTCTACTTTCTAAAATGGGGTCATTTGGGGGGGTTTTGTACTGCCCTGTCATTTTAGCACCTCAAGAAATTAGATAGGCAGTCATAAATTAAAAGCTGTGTAAATTCCAGAAAATGTACCCTAGTTTGTAAACGCTATAACTTTTGCGCAAACCAATAAATATACGCTTATTGACATTTTTTTACTAAAGACATGTGGCTGAATACATTTTGGCCTAAATGTATGACTAAAATTGAGTTTATTCGATTTTTCTTATAACAAAAAGTAGAAAATATCATTTTTTTTCAAAATTTTCGGTCTTTTTCCGTTTATATCGCAAAAAATAAAAATCGCAGAGGCAATCAAATACCATTAAAAGAAAGCTCTATTTGTGGGAAGAAAAGGACGCAAATTTCGTTTGGGTACAACATTGCATGTCCGCACAATTTACAGTTAAAGCAGCGCAGTGCAAAATTCTGAATTCACCTCTGGTCCTTTAGCTACCAAATGGTCCGGGGCTTAAGTGGTTAACAGGAAAGGAATCAGCCTCCAGATTTTCTATTACGGTATTGTGTGGGGCCCCCATTAGCATCATTTTCCCGCTGGCCCCTCCTCCTCCCTCTGTTATACATCCCCTAAGATGTTGTAACTGGGCCGCTATAAAATAGCTGTAAGGGTGCGGGATAGCCAGCCCTCCCTCATTTATTGGCAACTGTAATATCTGGAGACTGATTCTCGCCCTACCCTTTTTCCAAATTAATTCCCTGAAAAGGGTCTCTATTTTTTTAAACCAGGCTTTCCCGATCCATACTGGAGCATTATGGAGCACGTAGAGTAGTTGTGGCATCCAGATCATTTTAATAAGATTACTTCGTCCAGCTACTGATAGGGGAAAGCGTTCCCAGATATCGGCCTTTTGCTTAAACTTAGCTAGGAGTGGTCTTAAATTATTATCTATGTATTGTTCTGGGTCTCGTGTCACCACTATCCCCAGATAATCCATTTTTTCCACTACTTTTAATAGAGGGATACCTTCACAGACGGCATTGTCTACTGGATCCACCGGCAGAAGTGCAGACTTCTCCCAGTTTATCACTAGGCCAGAAAATCGGGCAAATGCTACCACCGTCTGCATCGCCATTTTTAAAGACGTTGAGGAATCCCCCAAAAAAAGCAAGATGTCGTCTGCGTAAAGTGCAATTTTCTCCTCCCCCACTTTCCTCTGAAACCCCTGTATCACCTTTTTGGTTCTAATCGCTATTGCTAATGGCTCTATTGCTAGCGCGAAGAGAAGGGGAGACAGGGGACATCCCTGCCTTGTCCCCCTCTCTAACCTAAAACTCTTTGAATATTCGTTATTGATTTTTATTTTTGCACTTGGGGAGTTATACAGCGTTTTTACCCATTTAATAAAGACAGAACCAAATCCAAATTTCTCTAACACATGCCAGAGGTAGTCCCATTCTAGGCTATCAAAAGCCTTGGTGGCATCCAGGGATAGGATAGCTCTGCCGCTTCTGTTCTCAGTTGGCGTCTGTAAATTCAGATACAATCTTCTAATATTGGTGCTGGCAGCTCTATTAGGGATGAATCCGGATTGATCCGGATGTATTAATTTCTGAATGTATTTGTTCATCCTGGCTGCCAGCACTTTAGCCAATATCTTAACATCTGAACAGAGCAATGAAATTGGTCTGTAAGATGATGTGTCTAATTGATCTTTCCACTCTTTTTGGAGTACTATTATGGTGGCCTCTGACATTGAGGCAGGCAACTTCCCCCCTTCTACCGCCCAATTCAGAACCCTTAGCAGTTCTGGGAGGAGCACCTCCCCATATTGTTTATAGATTTCCACCGGTAAGCCGTCTGGCCCCGGGGACTTTTGATTAGACATTTCTGCTACTGCCAATTGAAGTTCCTCTAGGGTTATCGGGGACTCTATAGCTCTTCTATCTTCCTCAGTTAAGACTGGTGTTTCTATCCCCCCCAAAAAATTCCTCCATTTGTAATGTCTCATCTTCCCTCTTTGACGTATATAAGTCCTGATAATAAGCCTCAAATGTCTCCAGAATTTCAGATGACTGAGAGGATATCTCTCCCCCCATCTTTCTTATTGCGGGAATACTAGAGGGGGCTGAGTTGGTTTTAGCCAATAGGGCCAGTGTATGACCTACACTCTCCCCTTCTGCAAAAGTGCTCTGTTTTTGAAATAGGCGCTTGTTCTCTACTTTCCTTACAACTGTCATTTTGTACTCCTGTTGTTTCTCAAGCCATTTCCTCTGTTTCATCAAAGTTGGGTCCTCCACATATTGTTCTTCTGCTTCTCTTACCTCTTTCCTAATCTTCTGTTCCCATTCCCTAGAGTTTTTTTTAATCTTGGCTATTTGTTGGATCAATATTCCCCTAAGGAAAGCCTTTAGGGTGTCCCATATCACTCCCACCGGCGCTGTCCCTTCATTAAAGCCCACCATCTCACTCAATTTTATATTTATCTCTTCTGGTTTTTCCATTAGTTCTAACCAGAAGGGGCTTATTTTCCAGTTGCTTGGAGGGCGCTTTTTCCCTGTGTTCATTGTCAGCACCAGTGGTGAGTGATCCGACACCCCTCTTGGGTAATAAACAATTTTGCTAACCCGCTGCAGGCTCATCTCATTTCCTAAAGCCATATCTATTCTATATAATGTGGAATATGAGCTTGAGAAACAGGAGTACTGCCTCTCGTCTGGATTTCCCGTTCTCCAGATATCGCGCCATCCAACCTCTTCCAAAAACTGGGTTAAACGTCCCTCTCCCTTCCCATCCGTCCGTATCCCGGGTGGAAATCTGTCTACTGTCCTGTCCAATACTACGTTAAAGTCCCCTACTACTATTATGGGGCTTTCTGCGCAAATTCCGCAAATTTATACAAAATCTCCATATTAAAGGGTGGCGGAACATAGATATTTGCCAGTATATATGGTTTGTTTTCTATCAAGCAATGCAAAAAGATAAAACGACCCAGTTCATCTATCCTAGCCTCTTTGCAAACAAAAGACACCCCCCTTTTCACCAGTATACTCACCCCCCTAGAATAAGAAGAGTAGACTGAATGGTACTGGCACTGATATTTCTTATTGGATAATTTTGCCTTTGTTTCTTTTGTTAAATGGGTCTCTTGAATAAAAATTAACTCCACCCCATACCATTCAAGCGTGGAGAATATTACAGCCCTTTTTATCAGGTCACCCATCCCCCGGACATTCCAGGAGCCTATATTAAATGTTTTGGGCCGCATACCAATGCAACAGCTTAATAACAACAAAAAAAACACATGCAGTAAGAGCCAGAGACCCATCTGGGCCCCAAAAAGTACAACCTTAGATAAAAGAGAGTTTTTTGTCCCATCGTACAAAAAGAAGAAAATACTAAACAAGCATAACCCTTGAAAAAAATCCCTAATACACAAAATCAGTAAAAAAAATAAACAGGTACAGAGAAAACCGATTACTCTACTACTCCATTTTTGTCCTTGATCTGTTACTAAATTACTTTTTTTTTTAGTGTAAAAAAAAAAAAAAAAGATCCCGTCTTTTAATTTAAACTGTGATGTCGTGATTTTGTATACCAAACAGGAGAGCCTTACTTCCTATCAAAAAAAAAAAAAAAAAGGCAAATACGAAAAAAAAAAGGGAGAAGAAAAGAAAGGGAAAAAAAAAAAAGGGAAAAAAATTCATTGATGGTGTAAAGGCACAAAAAAGGGATAAGAAAAAAATTACTTCTTTTAAATGTGTTTTTCATAAAGTGTGGATTTCCCCAAATTATCTTCATCTCATATTTCCTTCTCTCCTGTGCTTGAAATGTGACATTTGTGCAATTTTATCCCCCCCTTCTGTCTCTTGAGCCACCCCCCAACCACCCTCGCCCCCCCTCCCCCAGCCTATCTAGGCATACCCTAGGGGCTGTACTTGTGACCACTACCTGCCATCCCTCCCTTTCATACCCCTCCAAATTCATATCCTCTTGTGACCTTCCCCATCCCCTCCCCCATTCCCCCCGAAAAAATAAATAAAGAAGGAGAAAAAAAATATTAATTTGTGCGTCGGAGAACTTCCTATTTAGTGTATCCTATTCATGCATTCGTGTGTTTGATGCTCCATTACAAAAAACAGTCCCCTAATTTATAAGGGGAGGAAAAAAAAAAAGAAAAAACAACAACATTAATTCATGAACAAATTCTAATCAAAAATTGGGATCTTGTCTGAACTTTCCCATAGGTATACTGTCTATAATTTAGTTTTGTTTTCTTCCAGCCACTGTGCTGCTTTTTCCGGTGCGTCAAAAAATTGAGGGCCCTCCAGAGTCATTATCCTTAGGCGTGCTGGGTACAGTAGTGCATATGTAATTTTATTTTTTAAAAGGTTACGCTTGACTGGTATAAACTCGGCTCTACGTTTTCTTAATTCCGGCGAGAAATCTGGGTATAATGAGATTTTTAACCCTTTGTAGAAGATGTCCCCCTTCTCTCTTGCTTTTTGCAGTACAGTTGTCTTATCAGTGTAATTAAGGAATTTCACTAATAAGGGTCTAGGATATCCATCTTTTAGATGGGCTCTAAATGGAACTCTATGAGCTCTTTCTATCACAAAAAGTGGTGAAAAGACATTCTCCCCAAACGTGTCTCTGAGCCAGTTCTCTAGAAAGCTAATGGGGTGGGTGCCCTCACTTCGTTCCGGGAGGCCCACCATCCGTATATTATTTCTACGTAGCCTGTTTTCGATTTCATCGAGTTTTGATGCCTGCCACCCCATTTGTTCTTTCATTGCTTTAATCTCCTGTTTCAATGGGTGCACCTCATCTTCCACTTGGCTCACTCTCTCCTCTAAAGCTGTTGTCCTTAACACTGTCCTCTGCAGTTCTTGGCCCATAGACGCTAGTCGCTCCTTTATCCCCCGTATCTGTTCAGATACACTGTCCAATGACCCTCTGCATGCATTCACAGCCCAAAGTACTTCTCTTTAGCGTTGGCTCTTCCTCCGCAGGTAGAACAGCGTCCGGGGCTATTACAGGGATTGCCGTCAGGATTGTTGCCAGTGCAGCCATAGCCCCCAGAGTCTCTCCCGCAGAGCCCTTTTTACTCCCTGTTTTCGGGCCTGTCGTACCGTGGCCTAAGCTTTTTCTGTCTGCCACTGTTCCTGTTTGATTTTTTCCCTGTGCTTGTTGATGTTGAGTCCCTTTGCCTGGTGAATTTGCCGAGGTATGAGCGAACCTCTCCAATTTGGCTGCTGTAGCTGCCGCTGCTATTTGCATTGCTTTCTCTTTCTCTTTTGCCGAGCGCGTTGTTTGAGACCCCCCGCTCTCCAGATTAGACAGCTCTTTTTTTGATGACATCCTATACTCTGTGCCCTGGCCAACTACAGATGACCATATATATGAATATAGCTGACAGAGAGATGGAGGCCTGAGCTAAAATAGGAATAGAGTAAGTTTTAACTTACTATCAAATCACAGTTCAATTCAATACAGTACTGTGCAGTCCTTGCTGTCTATCCCTCTAAGACCAGCTGTTGGCAAAAGGACCGGCTCTGGAACGGCTTCACTAGCACAGTTCATACTTCATATTGCACAGTTCATAGTACACAGTTCATAGTGAATGGTTTATCATGTGCAGCCTACTGCCCTGCTACTCAAACCGTCCGGGCACAAAAAAAACAAACACACCAACTGTCCAGGTACATGCATATATAATGTAGCCTCCGCAACTACACCCCCCAGCAGTCTTAACAATTTTGCTTTGACTAGTGTGGCTGCTGCTGCTGCTGCACTTCTTAATCACAGACTCTCTTCACATGTCTATACAGGCTGCACATACCGGTGAAAAAGTGAGTCTCAGGGCCCCCTCCGCTTCTGCCGCGCGAGTAGCCTCCGTGCCTGGCGTGCTGGTCTCCTTTCCTCCTCTCCTCCTCCTCAGTTCGTAACTCCCGGCTCACAGTTCCCGATCTCGCGAGATCACGTAAGGTCCTGCGAGATTACGGAGGGTAATGCTACTATTGGTGCACAGAGCACGCCGGACTCCCATTCAGATTACCCGGCACTTCCGTGATGACAAAAGTATGGGAGTTGCTATAGTTGTATCCAGCGGCAGCGCATCTCACACCGGCCTTCTTCACACTGCCATTGTCCAGGCGGGGGGACAAAACAGGGGGATAGAACGGGTAGAGGTCACACGGACATCCCCACTCCTTACTCCTCACACACATCCGTCCCCTCCATCAGCATCCGGTCACGCCCCTCGTCCGTCCCTTCTATAGTACTGGTTATCGACTGAGAAGTCGGCCCAGTCCTCCAGGAACCCAAACCCCTCCCTACTACACCAGCTCTTCAGCCACTTGTTCACTTCCCTAATCTCCCTCTGCCTTTCTGGTGTGGCTAGATGTACCGGTAGTATTCCTGAGAATACTACCTTGGAGGTCCTTTTCCTCAATTTAGCTCCCAAGTCCCTCAAATCGTTCTTTAGGACACTCCATCTGCCTCTGACTTTGTCATTGGTGCCAACGTGCACCATGACAGCTTGGTCTTCCCCAGCCCCTCCCAGTAATCTGTCCACCAGATCCGTGATGTGCCGAACCCGAGCGCCCGGTAGACAACATACAGTTCGGCGCTTCAGGTCTTTGTTACAGATTGCCATCTCTGTCCTTCTAAGAATTGAGTCCCCTACCACCAGAATCTGTCTTTCCTTTCCCTTCGCTTCCCCCCCACTCTCACTGGAGGATTTCTTCCCCCGGCAGCTAGGAGAGTCCCTCAGCTCCAGCAGTGCTGGTCCCTGATTGGTTTCACCAATGTCACTCAATGGAGCATTCTTATTGGGATGCTCCAGCCCTGGATCGGCCTCCCTGGCACTTCGCCCTCTACCCTTCCTGACTGTCACCCATCTACTATTTTCTAGTGCCTGCACCTCTTTGTCTCCACCCACCTCTGTGCTGGCCCCTGCCATCACCTGCCGGGTACGTTTCTAGCTCTCCTTTAGTGTGGAGGGTCTTCCCAGTGCTGACAGTTGCTTCCCTTCAGAACCTGGGCTTCCAGGGAAACAATGTGCTTACATTTTGCACAGCAGTAATCGCCCTCGATCAGATGATCAAGGAACGCATACATGCTGCAAGATGTACACCGAGTGGCCTCGCCACACCCGCCAGGCCTCATACCTATTAATTTAATGAGGATTAGAGATTAGACCCTGTCCAAATTACCTAACACTAGCTTCCTGACCCAACTACTCAACAAGACAATACACAGGTACTCAACAAGACAATACACAGGTACTCAACAAGACAATACACAGGTACCACGCAGACCCACGTGCACCTGCAGACCAACGGACCTACGTGCACCCGCAGACCAGCGTGCACTCGCAGACCAATGGACCAGCGTACACCCGCAGACCAGCGTGCACTCGCAGGCCAACGGACCAGCGTGCACCCGCAGACCAGCGTGCACTCGCAGCCTACTGCCCTGCTACTCAAACTGTCCGGGCACAAAAAAAAACACACCAACTGTCCAGGTACATGCATATATAATGTAGCCTCCGCAACTACACCCCCCATTAGTCTTAACAATTTTGCTTTGACTAGTGTGGCTGCTGCCGCTGCTGCACTTCTTAATCACAGACTCTCTTCACATGTCTATACAGGCTGCACATACCGGTGAAAAAGTGAGTCTCAGAGCCCCCTCCGCTTCTGCCACGCGAGTAGCCTCCGTGCCTGGCGTGCTGGTCTCCTTTCCTCCTCTCCTCCTCCTCAGTTCGTATCTCCCGGCTCACAGTTCCCGATCTCGCGAGATCACGTAAGGTGATCACGTAAGACCAGCGTGCACTCACAGACCAACGGACCTACGTGCACCCGCAGACCAGCGTGCACTCGCAGACCAACGAACCTGCGTGCAGCCGCAGACCAGCGTGCACTCGCAGACCAATGGACCCGCATGCACTCACAGACCAGCGTGCACTCGCAGACCAACGGACCCGCGTGCACTCGCTGACCAGCGTGCACTCGCAGACCAACGGACCCGCGTGCACTCGCAGACCAGCGTGCACTCGCAGACCAACGGACCCACGTGCACTCGCAGACCAGCATGCACCCGCAGACCAATGGACCCGTGTGCACTCGCAGACCAGCGTGCACTCGCAGACCAATGGACCCGCCTGCACTCGCAGACCAGCGTGCACTCACAGACCAATGGACCCGCGTGCACTCGCAGACCAGCGTGCACTCGCACACCAACGGACCCGCGTGCACTCGCAGACCAGCGTGCACTCGCAGACCAATGGACCGCGTGCACTCGCAGACCAGCGTGCACTCGCAGACCAATGGCCCCGCGTGCACTCGCAGACCAACGGACCCGCGTGCACTTGCAGACCAGCGTGCACCTACAATACACAAGTACTAACGATCCACACACACTACTCAGACAACACTCAGGTACTCACACTACACATCTATTATGACCCCTTTTTTAAACTCTTGATTTTAACTCACCACTTAGTCCAGTTCCACTTGGACAGAGTTCCAGCAAACTCAAAATGAGCAGGCTCTAAATGAGCTCTACAGAAATGTATATAGGCCTCAAGCACCTGTGACCAATTAACCACTCCCCTTAATTAGTAGGCTGAATGAAAAAAAAAAAGAAAAAAAAGGTTGTTTAAAATGTGCCAGTAAAAGGTGTTAAAAAGCTGCAAGGAAAAAGACCCAAAAATAGCCAAAAAGGCAACCCAGCAGTCAAAAAGCAGAAACTTCTTCACTCTCCACGCAAGGTCTCCACTGACTACCCTCCAACCAACAAGACTGGCCTTTCACATAGGCAGTCTAGGGCAGGGGCCAAAAACAGATAGCTAAGCGTACTGCCCTTGGCCACCCACCTGAAGTCTAAAATACAGTTGGAGGAGGTAACTTACATGCTGTCCCTTATTAAATACATAAAAAAACAGGCGCAAGGACAAGTGTGGTGTTTGTGCCCCTGAGGATGTCACATTTGATGAAACACATTGGTCTGAGTTAATGCACATGACGTTGCCATGCCTACTTGGACCAGTAATTTTTGTGAGGCATTGTTTGGAACCTCTATCTTGCATCTTGGGAATGTTATGCATACACAGTGTGCATTGTTTTAATCCATGTGAGTAGTATTAATACTTTGAAGTGCAGAAAAACCTTTTAGACAGTTTTACACTATGTGGATTCTTCTATTTTGATTTTATGTGGAGTTTCATGCATTCATGGTTGCCATTGATGTTACCATTGATTGGATTCACAAGATACACTACTGAACTCCAGCCAAACAATATGAACCAGAGCTCTGCTTGATGGGATTGTCATATATATATGCTGATTTGACTCTATAGTGAAGTCCTCATGTTCTGGTATAAAAATAAGACCAACGTTTTTTGAAAAAGCAAAAGTTTTTCTTAGTTTCTTTCAGTAAATTTTGTAAACAAGTATTTTTTTCTCCTTCACTAATGTGCGCTGATGAGCAGGCACTGATGAGCACTGATGAGGTGGCACTTATGGGCACTGATTAGGTGGTACTGATGAGGAGGCACTAATATGCCGCACTTATGGGCACTGATAGGAGGCACGAATATATAGCACTGATAAGCACTGATATTTCATAGTACAGATATAGGGTAGCTCTGAGCAATGTGGAAGCTTACCCTGTCAGATGTCTGTGTGCCGTGGTGGATCCATGTCAAAGCGTCCAGAAGCCATGCAGTGCCTCGGTCTATGTGACCCCTGTAGATTAGTGTCCTGGTTGTCACTTTTGGTCCTTCCACTGTATGTAGGGGGCCGTTTGCCGTCTCCAGAGGATGAACGCTGCCGTCCGACTGTGGCGGCGTCTGTGTTCAGGTCACGTGTGGTCTCAACGTGAGATTCCAGATAGAGTATCACGTGACCGACGTTGCTGGACGGGACTTTCGACGCTGCTGGATGGAAATTTCGACCAGGACTAGGAGTAAACAAAGAGGGGCTGACAGGACATAATGTGAGGATCCAACCACTGGGGACAAAGTTGATTCCTTTAGACCAAATAGGTCATTGGCTTAATAGGCAGATTTCCCGCGATGTCAACGGAAGGGGGGGGGGAAACACGGTCATATGGAGGTAGAGAGGAGGAAGTCCTAGAGTCATCTGTCCCGGTAGGACATGACGCGTTTCGTGACGTGAACCTTCACTTCATCTGGATGTGTCAGCGTTTAATCAATGTTCATCTTAAATAGCCATGGTTGGCCAATTAGGAACTTTCTCACGCTGAATCGCCAAATAGCACCATCTAGTGGTTTCATCAAAAAATTGCTGTTAGAGGTTTCTAATACTATAAAAAACTTTTCAAAGAAAGGTATAATCTGAGGGATGATGTCATGGTGGAGGGCCGATACCAATACATAGGATCCATGTATTGGTCATTACCAGGGATTAATATAGTTGACAGTTACAGCAAAGATACATACAAGGCTATTTATAACTCATACATATTGAACATTAATCCAAGTATGGCATAGTGACAATACAGGTACAAATACACATATTCACCCATGATGGTAATGTTACACATTTGCACATGTCTACAGGCTGGTGGTTTTTAGCCAGATACCTATCTGGTACACTCAGGGATGGCACTATAAATTGCATAAATCCCATGAGCTTGTTATTCAAAGACCAACGAGTGTTACGTCAAGTAATGTGTCCCAAATTGAGACTGCATTCATTACTTGATCATGGATGGTGAATATAGTGTTGTATTGTCTTGATTCAGTTTAAAGCCCATGGGGTGCCTAGGTTATAAATTACCTGACACTGGGCCATGTTAGAAGCTATTGTAACATATCATGGCCTGTTTAATAGGGCAAAGCTAAAAACTCTCATGGAAGTTAGGACCAGTGGACTGCACCTCATAGAGATCCCAGAAGTGGGTTAGATCAATCAACAGATCATCATGGTTTAAGGAATACCTTAAGACTCATCTCAGAGTTAAGGCCCTTGGGCTGGAGAGTCTGTAGTCGAAAGATCCAAGATTTTTCGTGTTTTATCAATACTGTGTCAAAGTCACCGCGTCTGTCTGGGAGGTTGAGGGCAAAAAACCCCTTCACTTGTAAACCAAGTGGCTCTCCATTATGATATTTTAGAAAATGTTGTGCCACCGGGGTATCCTCCTTCAAACGTATACTTTTAAGGTGCTCCGCAAAACGTACTCTGAGTTGGCGTTTGGTCTTGCCGACATAGAGCAGATGACATGGGCATTCCAAAATATAGAGGACCCGTGGTGTGCTGCAATTGATAAAAGTCCTAATCTCAAACACCTCCTTGGAGGCTGAGTCTCTGTAGGATTTGGTCTTATCAACATACCGGCAAATACCACAGTGTCCTCAGGGGAACATACCAGTTAAACGTGGCATATCAGTCAGCCAGTTTTTATCAATGGGGCCCTTGTACTCACTGGCCACGAGTTCGTATCTTAAATTTTTGGCTTATTTAGCCGTCATCTGAGGTCTAGGTCCAACAATTCCCTTGAGGTTATTGCATCCGGTGAGTATGTGCCAGTGCTCCGATAGCACTGATCTCACCTGATGTCATTGTTGGCCAAAGGGTGTTATGAACCTAACCAGTCCATCTGGATTGAACAGACTTTGAGATTTTGATTTTAATAACTCGTGACGGGGACGCTTATTGGCCTTACTCATAGCTGTACGTAGTACTCGATGGCCATAACCCCGCTCACGGAACCGCTGATAAAGAAGTTAAGATTCTGAGCGATAGTCCTCATCACTGGAGAAACTGCCCCACTGGAATGCCTCTCTTCAGGGAAGTGGAGTGATGGCTGTCTGCCATAAGCAGTGTATTGGCTGCCGAGGGTTTCCTAAATGTTTTGGTAGTAAGTCTACCTGTTTGGACCCTAATTTTCAGGTCCAAAAATGAAATCTCATGGGGATCTGAAACATATGTGAGGCCCAGGTTACGGGTGTTGGTATTTAGTTCACACATGAATTGTGTCAATTGCATAGGAGTACCTCTCCATACCATGAATATGTCATCAATGTACCTCAGCCAGGTACATACATGGCTGAGGTACATTGAGGAGGTAAACACAGTATCGGCTTCCCACCAGCCCAAGTGGAGACATGCATATGACGGAGCCCATGGGGCTCCCATCGAGGTCCCCTGGAGCTGCTGGAAATATTTGGTAGCAAATTGAAAGAAATTGTTCTTCAATGCTAATTCCAGCAGCTCCAGGATGAACTCATTTTGAGTGGCCATATGTGGAAATCTCAATTCAAGAAAATGATATACAGCCAAAAGGCCCCACTCATGGGGAATAGACGTATATAATGACTCCACTTCAATACTGACGAGGAGTGCCCGCTCTGGGATAGACAAGTCTTGGATGTGTCTAAGCACATCTCCTGTGTCCCGGACATAGGAAGGGAGCTCTTTAACCAGGTCTTTAATAAGACTATCGATGTACTTGCCTATCCGTTTGAGGGGACCTTTGATGGCAGATACAATAGGGCGACCTGGTGGTATATCGCAGTTCTTATGGATCTTGGGGATTATGTAGAAAGTGGGGGTATTGTACTCCCCCACTTTCAGATGATCAAATTCCCGTTTGGAAATGAGAGCCTCATCCGCTGCCCACTTCAGTTTGTCATTGATCAAAAATACCAGGCCTATGAATGGGTTATGGTCCAATTTTTTATATGTTGACGTATATGAAAGGAGGCGTTGTACCTCCCTTTCATACATGGAAGTTGACAGAAGGACCACATTGCCTCCTTTGTCACTGGGTTTGATGACTATGGCGTCAGTCTTGCGCAGCTCTTCTAGGCCCTTTCTTTCTAGCTTGGTAAGATTGTCATTAAATTTAGTGTGCCAATTTAGTTTTGACAGGTCTTCCTGGACTAAGTCCAAGAAGACCCCAATTTGTTTATTTTTTTTGAAGTGGGTCATATTAGTAGAGCGTATCTTAAGTGTGGATTTGCGTTTAGCTGTATCAGATTCATCGTTATCCTCATCACTATAGGGGACGTCTCCCTCTTCAAGTAAGGATTCCAATTGGTCTAAGGCCTGTTCTTCAGCTGTATTAAGTGACTCTGAAGGTGTTGCTTGGGTAGTGTTGTCTGAAAATAATGATTTAAAGAATACCCATCTCAGAAATAGATTTAAATCTTTAAATGTCTCAAAGTGGTCCATGTCGGCGGAGGGGGAAAAAAGAGAATCCACGGCTCAATAAATCAATGTGATATTGTTCTAAGGGGAAGTCTGATAAATTCACAACTTTCGGATCATCCACCTTATCAAGGTCAGAGACTCTTATCGGTGTCTTCTCTGACTGCTCCGAATTGTCTGGTCGTGTCGTGGAGCACCGCCTCTTCCTTGTCTCCCTCTGCCGCCTGTTCCCCCTACTCTGTCTCCCTTGAGGATCCCCTTTATAATTGGTGGACCTTCCTGTTCTGGCAATTCCTTGTCTAAAAAAGAGACTGAGTGCGGGATGTCGTCTTCGCTCCCTGAAGACTGGGCACAATTTTCGGTTCCTGATTGGGAGTTTGGTCGTCTCTGGCGAGAACGACCCCTTTGGCTGTCAGGTCAAAAAGTTATACACCGCTCCTGCACCGCCCCCAAAGATGCTGCTTGTAGGACTTTTTTTCCTGTCCTGCAAGTGCACCGCCCTATCTGGAAAGCATTCAGGCTTTCACACTGGGGCTGCAGAAGAGGCAGTTCACAGGCACTTTTCAGGCGCTATTTTTAGTGCAAAAAAGCCTGTAAAACACCCCGGTGTGAAAGTAGCCTTAAAGTATGGGATGATCCTGTATTAAACGGGGAGGGCGGCAACCTTTATATACACCCTCCTTGCCATGCCCCCCTGCCTATCAGCAACATGGAGGCTTTACTACCGTGCTAACGTTACTAACCTAGCTGTTGTGATGCTAGGGGGGGGGGGGTTGGACCAAACAGCTATAGATTCAGTTAGCTAAAGGATTGACTTCATTATAAGCATGTACATTTGCATGCTCATAAAGCCTAGGATACAGGTGTAGCATAATGATTTATCTCTGCAAATGCAGAAGCATTGGGTTAATGTATGAGCCATTAGAATGCTGAAAATAAATGTAATATTAAATACTGCAGAATAAGTACTCAAAAAAAGACAAGGTATAAGGTCATTGTTTTTTTTCCAGGAAATCCTAACAGGTGTCTCTGAAAAGACATATATATGTATACGTTAATACAACTCAGTAAATTATGTGTTAAAAATAGAACCATCAACTACTAAACTTGATTCCTAGCATAACTGCATGCTGAAATTCAAGTTTGACAGCAATGACTACAAAGAAGCAAATATTGGTACACATGAGCATTCCAAGTGTACTTATATGTCTGTGCACCATGTCTACAGTAAGCACCAAGAACCCAATTTGCTAAAATGTGAAGCAAGCCTAAATGCAGTAAAATTATCTGGTGTGTACCTGTGTTTAGTTTGGACACCTAATTATGTATACCTGTGTTTAGTTAGACACGTAATTATGTACAAGGGATTTGAAAATTAACATAATTCCTTCACATAGAAAAATACGTTTGATGTGAGAACAGGTTCACATCACACTTTAGTAAATTAGGCCCCAAGACTCAGAAGTACTCATTAATGTTTGTATGTAAATATTTTAACCTAAATTCAATGCAGAGTGAGGTTCTGCTATTTCTGTCACTCACAAAAGCTGTTGAGACTTGATGTAATGATTCCCCATTGCTGATCTAGTTTGCTGTTCATATTAGAAAATTATTGTAGTATTTTAGTAAATGAAAAATACACTGTTTTAATAAATCCAGCAGCCATACTGTATGTCTGGTTTGCACAACATTGCCACAATAAATAAATAAAAATATCTGGTGCTTAGTATTCATAGAATGTTCCATACCAGCACCAGAAAATGGAGGCAGTCTTGCCAAACTAAATACACCCTAAAATGATGAATGATCTGTATACTGTGATCTGGGGATCATTAGCTCAATGTGGTAGATGTGTTTTTAGTGAGACGTGTCAGTCCGAACTTCAGTTTAACCTCCCTGGTGGTATGATTCTGTCAGATTTTAGGTGCTGAAAGCGGTACAATTATTTTGCATGGAAATTTGGCATTTTATATTGTAGGCCTGCAATTCTTAGGAATAACTCACTTAAATCTGTCCAAACAAGAGTCTAGTAGACATCCTGGGTATGATGAAGTTTGAAACACAAAATCATAAAATATAATATAACAAATAACTATAAATAATTATGCCAAATAATATAATAATAATAATAAAAAATATCCAATAATGTAATCAAATCAAAAACACTGACATTGCTCAGTTGCAGAATTGTTGCTGTCATTAGATTTAGTGTTTGATGATGAATTTCCCGACAAATCGCTATCGCTCAATTCTGCAAGTGATTCTTATTTATTATTGCTGCTTTTCTAGCTGGTCTAAAACCACTTTTGACATAAAGGGACACTTTTTGGTTGCTATGGACAATCTCCAGTTTCCAGGCAGAAAGAACAGTTTTTATAATATAAAACTGCATGCAGGGCACTGGACAGACCACTAGGGACAAAGAGGGTGTGTAATTATTTGATACAGTACTATAATCAGTAAGATTACAGTATACTCTATCTATACTGTGGTTTTCACTTTTTGAATTTGGCGCTGAACTCCGTTCCCGTGCGTCCCAACGTCGCAGGGAACGGAGCTCGGCACTCGGCAGTGTGAATCGAGCGAGACATGGCTCGCACACACTGCGGGGAGACATTGCAGGATCCAGGGAACAAGGTGTCAGTGTACGTACCTTGCCGGGCGCGTCGGTGGTCGCTTCGGTGTGCGTTCGCGTGCGCCGATACGCGCTGTGGTTTGGCATGTTCCCGTCCGCGCTGGTACACTTCCTGGATCGCGGGTGCGCGTGCCTGTGCGCGTCGGTGCACCGGTGCGTGCGGGTGCATGTGCGCGCATTGCGGGCGCTAGCGCGCGTGCGTGCGCCGGCGCACGCCGGTTTGCTTATTTAAACCCCTGGAACACTTCAGACCGGTGCTGTCTGATCTGCAGTCCCCTGTGTATCCTGCTCCTGTTGTTCGCCCAAAATCCGACCTTCTGACCACCCGGCTTGTTACTGGACTTTCCTTGCTATCCGCCTGCACCCGACCTCGGCCTGTCTTTGACCCTGAACCTGCCTACCCCGCTGTACCACATTGCCTGAACGTTGCCGAACCCTGCCTGTCTGACCACTCCTTCTGCTTCTGCCCCGCTATGCTGCTCTATATACCTGCCTGCCTACCTACCTGCCTGCAGCCTGCCTGGCTAGCTACCCTCCTGAACCCAGGATCCGGAGCCGCTCTCTTGGAACCGATCTCAGGCTCTCTTACCCTTCCGCACTCCCGTGCCTCCTGTCTGCACTACCAGGGGCCCGTGAGTCGGATCCGTACGGGTGACCTCTCTCTGCTCCAACGGACTCGCTGATCAGGTGCGTATCCCGCTGACAGTATCAGACAGCCATGTCCGAGTCCGAGCAGGGGAGGGATTCCATGGAGGAATTATGCCGACACCTGAACGGGCTGACGCAAGCCGTGAAAGACCTCCAAGCCGGCTATACCAGGTTGGAGGAAAGAGTTCAAGTCCTGTCCTCGCCTGCCAGCCCGCAAGGCACCACATCCACGGGATATCCGGCTACACCCTCCGTCGTCATGCTTCCTCCGGAACCCAGGGTCCCTACACCCGAGAAGTTTGCGGGCGATCGCAGCAAATACCGAGCGTTCCGCAACGCTTGCGAGCTTTTCTTCGCCCTACAACCCCGCACCTTTTCCCTGGAAGCAACCAAAGTGGGCTTCGTCATCTCCCTACTGACCGACGAGCCGCAGGCCTGGGCTCACCGCCTTCTAGAGCAGAAAGATGCCTCCTTGGAGACCCTTGCCACGTTCTTTGCCGCGATGTCTCAACTCTATGAGGATCCGCAACAAGCGGCTACTGCAGAATCTGTTCTTCACTCTCTCCTGCAAGGTCGCAGAGCGGCCGAGGACTATGCGGCAGAATTCAAACGTTGGAGCTCTGACACAGAGTGGAATGACGCTGCTTTGCGCTACCAATTCAGGATGGGCCTGTCGGATCAGCTCAAGGACGAGCTAGCACGTGTCGGAGTTCCTCAAACCCTGGACAAGTTAATAGATCTGTCAATTCAGATCGACCGGCGCCTGAGAGAGCGTCACTCCGAGAGGACCTCCAGTCAGTTCCAACCCACCTGGTTGCTCCCCAAGGTCTCAAACCCAGCCCGTATTGCACCTCCGGCGCCCCCGTCTCCGGCGTTAGATGACCCAGAACCCATGCAACTGGGCTTACTGCGCCCATCGCTCTCTCCCGAAGAACGCCAGCATAGGCGTAGTAACAATCTGTGCATGTACTGTGGCGAACCGGGACACTACGTGAGATCCTGTCCGGCTAAGATGCGTAAGTGCCTGCCTGTCTCTTCTACTTGTGCCTCTTTGTTGCCTAACCCAACTTCTCACTTGGCTCTCTCCATCTCTTTACAGCCCCCCGGAAGGACTTCCGCAATCCTAGTACCCGCCATAATTGATTCAGGGGCATGCAGCTACTTTATCGATTTGACATTTGCTGCCAGTCATCACATTACCCTGCGGCCGAAATCCCGGGGACTTGCAGTACATCTCTCTGACGGCTCTATTATCAATTCCGGCCCCGTCACTCAGGAAACCGTCCCTTTGATGGCCTCGGTGGCAACCCACCATCAGGAGTTCCTAAGTCTGGATGCCATCTCCTCTCCGCTATTCCCCGTCATTCTGGGGATGCCCTGGCTGCAAGCCCATAACCCCAACATTGACTGGGCTACAGGGAGAGTTAAATTCCTCTCAGATTATTGCCTGCAACACTGCCTGCAACAAGCCTCTACCGACCACCCTCACCTGCTCTGTCTGGGCACAGACCCTGACCTTCAGAAAACCATCCCTGAGCCCTACCATGATTTTCTGGACGTGTTCAGTAAGAAGGGAGCAGAAACCCTTCCTCCTCACAGACCATATGATTGCCCTATAGAACTTTTGCCTGGGACCGAAGTACCTTTTGGGAGGATCTTCCCGTTGACTGAGCAGGAATTGGGCACCCTGAAAGTCTACATTGACGACAACCTAAAGAAAGGGTTCATCCGCCCGTCCACCTCACCTGCAGGTGCAGGCATCTTTTTCGTTGAAAAAAAGGACCATTCCCTACGCCCCTGTATTGATTATCGGCAGTTGAACAAGATCACCATTAAAAACCGTTATCCCTTACCTCTCGTGCCGGAACTGTTCCAGAGGCTGGGAACGGCGGTCATATTCACCAAGCTTGACCTCCGAGGAGCGTACAACCTGATCCGCATTCGAGAGGGGGATGAGTGGAAGACGGCCTTCCGCACACGGTTCGGGCACTACGAGTACCTAGTTATGCCGTTCGGACTGTGTAACGCGCCGGCTACCTTTCAACATTTTGTCAATGACATCTTCCGTGATTACCTGGACTTGTACGTCATAGTATACCTGGACGATATCTTAATATTCTCCTCCTCTGTAGACGACCATCGCAGGCATGTCCAGAATGTCCTTGTTCGGCTCAGACGACATGGGCTTTACGCCAAGCCAGAGAAATGTGAGTTCGAGCGGCAAAGCATCCAGTTTCTCGGTCTGATCATTTCAATTGAGGGCATTAAAATGGACCCTCAGAAGGTGTCGGCTATCCTGGACTGGCCTGCCCCCACAGATAAAAAGGGGTCCAGCGCTTCATCGGATTCTCCAACTTCTACCGGAAGTTCATCAGAAGTTTCTCTGCAATTGTCGCCCCCCTTACCGAACTGACCAAACAAGGAAACCGCTTCTACTGGTCCCCTAGAGCCCAAGCTGCCTTTGACAAACTGAAGGAATTATTTGTCTCTGCCTCCATCTTGAAGCACCCTGACCCCGCATTACCTTTCGTCCTGGAAGTGGACGCGTCCGAAAATGCAGTGGGGGCTGTGCTATCCCAGCGTCAGGGGGCTAAAGCCTTACTTTTTCCAGTGGCCTTCTTCTCGCGCAAGCTTTCCACGGCGGAACGTAACTATGACGTGGGTGACCGGGAACTCCTGGCTATCAAGGCCGCATTAGAAGAATGGCGTTACCTGCTCGAGGGGGCGGCACACCCCATTTTGGTCTACACGGACCACAAGAACCTCGAGTACCTGAGAACAGCCAAGAGGTTGAAGCCAAGGCAGGCAAGGTGGGCACTTTTTTTCTCAAGGTTTCTGTTCCACATCACCTACAGGCCTGGCTCAAAAAACATTAAACCGGACGCACTGTCCCGAATGTTCAGCACTCCTGAAGAGAACTTACCTGTTGACACCATCCTCCCTGCCGGGAACTTCCTGCTGCTTCAAGAAGACCTCATGCCCCGTATTTAGCGGGCGTCTGCTGGCTTGACCTCTCTTCCGGAGGACTGTGTCAGGGCACAAGATGGTCTGATCAGGCACGAGGGCAAAATTCTGGTCCCTGAGGGTCTTCGGATAGCTGTTCTGGAGCTTTGCCATGACCACAAGTTGGCCGGACATTTCGGTACCTTGAAAACGGCCGAGCTCATCAAGCGCACGTTCTGGTGGCCGCAGCTGGGTAGTGACTGCAAGAGATACGTGGACTCATGCAACACCTGCTCCCGGAACAAGAATAGCCGGATGAGGGCCTGGGGTCTATTAAAACCTCTACCTGTCTCTGAAAGACCCTGGAAGATGGTGTCGATGGTCTTCATAGTGGAGCTCCCTCTGTCCGAAGGGTTCTCCACGGTCTTCGTTGTCGTTGACAGGCTGTCCAAGATGGCTCATTTTTTGCCCATGAAAGGTACACCTTCCGCCATGGAAACGGCGAGGGTTTTTATCAGGGAAATAGTGAGGCTCCATGGAGTTCCGGCAAGTATTGTCTCAGACCGAGGCGCCCAGTTCACCTCCAGATTTTGGAAGGCTCTTTGTGATTCCCTGGAAATCAAGTTGGCATTCTCTTCGGCATACCACCCCCAGACGAATGGCAAAACTGAGAGGACCAACCAAACATTAGAGCAGTACCTCCGTTGTTTTTCCTCCTTTTCCCAGGAGGATTGGGCCTCCCTACTCCCCATTGCTGAATTCGCTTACAACAACTCCCTGCACTCTGCCACTAAGCAAACCCCATTCTTTGCCAACTATGGATTCCATCCCTCCTTCTTGCCAAGTACCATACCCGAATGCACTATCCCTGCGGTGTCCGAAACAATGGATTTCTTCTTCTCCAATAACAAACTTCTACAGGAGACCATGTCCAAGACCCAGGAGTACAACAAGAGGATGTTTGATAGGAAAAGGAGAGGGGAACTCATTCTGGAGCCCGGCAACCAGGTGTGGTTATCCACAATTAACCTAAAGATGGCCTGCCCGTCCAGGAAATTGGGCCCTAAGTTCATGGGACCTTTCTCGGTAAAAAGGAGGATCAACAATGTAGCATATGAGCTCGACCTGCCTAATTCCCTGAAGGTCCATCCAGTCTTTCATGTGACCCTGTTAAAGCCGGTTGTCCCTAACCCCTTCCCTGGCCGTAACATTGGCCCACCGGAACCTGTTCTGATTGACGGCGAGGAGGAGTTTGAGGTAGAGGCAATCCTGGACTGTAGGAAGAGACACAACCAGGTACAATATCTGATTAAGTGGAGGGGTTACGGCCCAGAAGATAACTCTTGGGAACCCTAAAGCGGCATACATGCGGAGGAACTCATGCAAGCTTTCAGGAGGTCTCACGCCACGAAGATCGCTCAATTGGGCATCCGGAGGCTGCCCTAAAGGGGGGGGCACTGTCAGTGTACGTACCTTGCCGGGCGCGTCGGTGGTCGCTTCGGTGTGCGTTCGCGTGCGCCGATGCGCGCTGTGGTTTGGCATGTTCCCGTCCGCGCTGGTACACTTCCTGGATCGCGGGCGCGCGTGCCTGTGCGCGTCGGTGCGCCGGTGCGTGCGGGTGCATGTGCGCGCATTGCGGGCGCGCGCGTGCGTGCGCCGTGCGTGCGCCGGCGCACGCCGGTTTGCTTATTTAAACCCCTGGAACACTTCAGACCGGTGCTGTCTGATCTGCAGTCCCCTGTGTATCCTGCTCCTGTTGTTCGCCCGAAATCCGACCTTCTGACCACCCGGCTTGTTACTGGACTTTCCTTGCTATCCGCCTGCACCCGACCTCGGCCTGTCTTTGACCCTGAACCTGCCTACCCCGCTGTACCACATTGCCTGAACGTTGCCGAACCCTGCCTGTCTGACCGCTCCTTCTGCTTCTGCCCCGCTACGCTGCTCTATATACCTGCCTGCCTACCTACCTGCCTGCAGCCTGCCTGGCTAGCTACCCTCCTGAACCCAGGATCTGGAGCCGCTCTCTTGGAACCGATCTCAGGCTCTCTTACCCTTCCGCACTCCCGTGCCTCCTGTCTGCACTACCAGGGGCCCGTGAGTCGGATCCGTACGGGTGACCTCTCTCTGCTCCAACGGACTCGCTGATCAGGTGCGTATCCCGCTGACACAAGGTAAGTAACTCTCCCTGGATACTGCGATGCAGCCTGAGTCTGGCCCTGGGTTACTGCTAATGATACTGAAATCTCATCCGGAGCCAGACTCGGGAATACCGCCAGGGAGGTTAAGGGTGTCGCAGACCCCTTCTGTTTAAAACAAAATGAGTTTCAACTTCACAAAGCAAACAACTGAAAAATGCACTGCAGCTCTCTTTTGTCTTCACTTTCCAGTAAACACAAATTGCCAAGTTGGCTGTATAAGCTTCTGCCTTGAAACAACTTCTCACAGAACCCAGGCTCTGCCTTTCTCTTAATGCTTCATTGGTTCTCAGACTCCCAGCTCTGTTCAGCACAGGTCCACACTCTAACCTCTCAATATGAACCCATCTGACACCAGTGCTAAGGCACACCTGACCCCTGGCTGAGACATCCTGTCTCCTCTCTGGAGCCCTGTCTCCAAACTCAGCCCTGGACTATCTTCAGGCCTTATTTATAATTACCTTGCACACCTGTGTGCTCACACAAGCTGCAAGCATCCGGCAAAACCTGGACATGGGGTGGAAGTTTCTGTCCCACCCAAGACACTTTGAAACCTTAAAGCTCCAGGACCCAATTCGGAACTAGGAAACCCTGAGAAAACTTACAACACAATTTTCTCCACTCTCAATAAACATGCTGGAGTTTCCCAAACTGCAATTTTGAAAGTCCTGTATCATCTTATCCCTTTCCTAATCTCACATTGTGACAGGGCCTCGTACTCTCAAAATACTAAAAGCTTAAACCTCTCATTTTACTTTTAAACAGAGTGTTAAATGGTTAGAGCGTCAGGTTTAATTGCGGTCTGTAATCCCTTTTGGAAGTGAAACCCTCTTTATTTGTCCTGGTGAACATTGTCACTGGTGAAAGTGAGGGAAAGTCCAAAAATATTAGTTTTTATTAGAATAAGAAAATAAATTTTCTCTCTTTTTCTTGCAGGTCTTCATGATTAAAGGTAAAAGGAAATCTCTCAAACAAGACATAGACAGTAAAGCTTAAATTGACAGGCATTTTGACTCATCCCTACACTAGGCAGAAAGAAAAAAAGGTTTATGTATTCATTTACCTATTTTGGAACAAAAGTTCAATTCCAAGAAACACAGAGTGACCCCAGCCAACAGGTGAAAACAGTCAGTGAACTGCGATATCTTATATTAATTAGCTACATTCAACTGGACTTGTTTTGTAATGTTGAAGACTTGTTGCTACCTATTTAAATAGTTTCAATTTTAATGAGTGAAAGGAACACTTACCGGTATTTAGATTCTAAAAAATCACTTTGTAAAACAACCCAGTTTAAAATAGAAAATATATCTATTTTTGTATAGATATGAAAAAAAATATGTGTATATATATATATATATATATATATATATATATATATATATATATATATATACATACATACCTTTTTTCCCTTTTTTATAAGTAATCACAGTCCCTCGGTTCTCAGCTGCATAAGAGCTGGGAGTGAAGACACAACATTACACTGATCTTCCCAGGGAAATGCTGAAATGCTGTGTGGGGGGGGTTGGCAAGGCAAGTCAAATGATTGAAGGAGCACCCACTGAGTTCCCAGCATAGCTAGAGAACTGACCATGGTGTGTTCTCATGCTTAGTGTTGTCAGTTTTTAATTGGAAA
Organism: Rana muscosa; assembly: GCA_029206835.1. Lineage (NCBI taxonomy): Eukaryota > Metazoa > Chordata > Amphibia > Anura > Ranidae > Rana > Rana muscosa. Next base: position 1,163,842,092 of record CM055122.1, on the reverse strand, counting down.
GCAGAGGGACTTCAGGAACATCAGGGGTTTCACACAAAGGGAGCAATACAAATAGAACAGAATACTTTTTCATACAAGTACACTGTACAGCAGGCACATATCAGGAAAATTAAATTTTGGGCTTACGTATTCTTTAGGCTCCCATTAATGTCAGTGGAGCTAATTTTTGGCACCCACACTTTATTTCTGTTATCCAAACATGCTCTGTACTGAATCTGGATATATTCAGCTCATCACCAGGAGTTAAATCATAAAGTGTCCTATTACTTTAAATGTTAGTGGCAAAATTAGTCCAGATGGAACTTTTTCAGATTATTGATCTGAATGGCTTTGTGGTATAAATTTTTTAACCCGGTTATCTATACAAGTGTGTAACTGTATTATTCTAATTCAGATGAATTAGAGTTTTAACTAATCTTTAATTTTGTACTGTATGATTAATGAATTTATATCACAAGATTTTGCAATGGTTGGATGTTAGTGGTAAATAAGTGACTGGATTCCATTTCAGATTTATGGATTTTAAGTATATATGTTTCATGGCAGTAATATTGTCTGGTGTTATATTGACAGTGTTGTTGACTTGTGGTCTTATTGACTTTGTTATTGATTAGTGGTCTTACTAATGGTTAATGGCTGGTGTCATCATTGACTGAGTTATTGACTTACAGTGTTGACTATAATTGGTTTGCAGGAGCTTTTAAAATTAGAGGAAACTTGTCATGGAAGAAGCATGTGGGCTGCCACTGCTAACCTTCTTCTGCCTGGCTGTGATTCTGATGCTTTACCTTTTATAAAATCCTTGTCACCAGGTTAACCAATTGCAGGTAAAAGCACAGGATATTAGGTATTTTTAAATCTTAGTTGAAGTGTTTCCACAAACAATTTTTACTTTCAATCCTTTTAATTATTTTGAAAAAGTAGAGTACAAAGTTACATTCAAAAGTGAGGCCAGAGTACTGGCGAAAATAGAAAAATACAGCTTGGTGTACATAACAGGACAGGAAAAGACTGAAAAATGTCCAAATATCACATTATAAGTGAAAAAAGACCTGCTAGATACTGTACATTGCAGATCGCTAAAGGTCAATATGAACATAGCTGGCCCATGGACTCCAAACCCATTCAAATCATTGGGAAGGGCCATTAAATTTGCTGGCTAGGTGCTCGTTGAGCATAATCCAAGACACCTTGTGCCTGAACATTAAAATTGAAACAGTGGGTAATTTCCATTAGCAAACTATGGTGAGCTTAGCAGCCAATAACATAAAGAAGATCAGTCTTTGGTTCATTTAGTAAGGCAACACTGGAATTTGAGGTATCGGGGCCCCTGAGACCCTCCTGATGAAAGCAAAGACTCTGTTCCAGAAGCCCCGCAGTTTAGGGCAATCCCACCAAATATGATGCATTGTACCATTAGAGTGACAGCCACGAAAGAACAATGGCGAGGAATTCAGAAAGAGCCTCAAAAGAGGAGAAGGGACTATATACCATCTAGTCATAACTTTGACATTCGCCTCCACTAAAGAAATGTAAAAAAAAACACCTTTGTATGCTGAGTGGAAACAGGTGTGCCAATGGTCCGAATCCTTCTCCAAAGCCAAGTCCAAGTCCCAGTCCCGCATGTAAGGCAGTTTGTTAGCAGTGTCCAGCAATAGCCTGTAAATAACGGAAATCCCACCTCTCTGACCCACATTCTGGGTGCACCATTTTTCATAAGAAGGTACTTGAGGATCCACAAGAACTCCTGGTCCCAAAGACTGTAGGAAATGGGAAATTAGGTAGAATTGGAAGATCTCAGAGGTGGGCATTTTCAGTTTGAGTCGACAATGTTGATTTCCTAGGGCTCACAAGGGGCCAAGTCTATAAAGATCTTTATTAAGCCACCATCGGAAAGCCTCCAGATCTAAGCCCAGATGAAAAGCAGGGTTATTAAAAAGGCGGGACAATAAATGTAATGCCCAGGAGAACCTTTCAGACGTTACCAATCTCTCTTTCCTCCTCTTTCCTCTTTCCTCAAAGACCTGCCGCCCACTTTTCTAGCCTTTTTAGGCCAAAAAAAAGCAAGAATTTCTTTCCATATTCTTAGGTCCTCGAAACATAATGGGGGGATCAACTTCCCTGACCCAGTAAGATATTACAAGGCCTCTCACCTGGCTAGAATACTGCATTGGAACATTTCTTATTCCTACAATCCCTGGAACCAACTTGATCATGAATTTACACCTTTGCTCTTGAGAGGCCTTTCTTGGAACTCAGCACAGCTCACATTGAACCTCAAGCACCATCTTTTGACTGGTCCTACATGTACGGTAGCTCAAAAAAAAATTCAATCTGCTTTGATTTCTTCACTCCCGACTCCTATTTTGGGCTGTTTGAGCCTTTATCCCAGGTTATACGGATTCTAAGTTTCTCAACCTTATCTGTGCTGGTATACATTGTGTGTTCCATTTTACTTCAGAGGGTACATTATACACAACTGGTCAGGTTAAAACCCAATTGCATTCCCAGTTGGGAGATTGGCGTCTGTTGCAATTAACACATTTTTTACGATCTAAAATAATAATAATTTGTTTCAAGATACTACAACATTCAAGAAATTATGTTTTAGTTCTTCTCCACACAGGCACATACTCTCTTATTATATACTATTCTTCAAAATGCGGAAACCTGTACTTATATATTCAAGTTTGGGAAAAAGATCTCAATTATACTTTTACACAAGGCCTTCTTTTAGCACAAAAAGCCTTTATCTCCCCAAAAATTCAGGAAGCAGGTTATAAATTACTCACTAGATGGGGGTGTGGTCTAGCAACGGGATGAGATGGCTACCTAGTCCCTTGGCTCTGCTCCTTCCCGAGGCAAAAAGCAACCCCCAGCACTGGTGACAGACACTCTGCCTCCCTGTGTAGAGGATCCTTTCTCGGGTCTCCCCAGGACATGTTTCGGAAGAAGCCACTGCCTCTGGGATCGAGATGGCTTCAGGACTTTTTCATGCAGCCGCCACAGCACAGCACACAAGATGGCACTCACAAGCACCGCCGACATCCCAGCTCCCCACTGAAAGAAAGCACCCTGAAAGCTATGCTCCTATCATTACAAGCAGACATGCAGAACGAGCTGAGGATCTCTCTACAGCGTATGCAGGGCCAAATTGAGCACTTAGAGGAACGCACATACTTCCACAATGACAGATGAGTTATGTAGCACAAGCACATAACTCTGTAATAGACACCCAGGACGAACATGCCCATGTTTTACACCAAATTCGTATTAAAATCACTGACCTGGAAGATCGCCCCCTGTGAAATAACATAAAGTTCAGGGGCATCCCGGAGATGGTTAAACCTGGGGAGCTGACATTCTATCTACAAAGGCTATTCCGTACCATACTTCCTAACCTCTCATCACTCGATGTGATGATTGATCGAGTGCCCAGGATTCGGAAACCTGATTACCTTCCAGGTACTGTGCCCAGGGACATACTAGCTTGTCTACACTTTTTCCATGGAAAAGATCAGATATTGTGGGCAACTAGAAACATGCAAAAACTTCCTGAACCTTATCAGAACACATGGGCATCCGCTGAACTTTTTTCAGGGGGGGGGCATCATTTTAAGGTCATCCATGCATCTTTGGGGCAGTGGAGCAGCGCTGTATACACCACTCCTCCACCGCCCCTGCCCATTGAAATAAATGGGCACCGATGTCGAAGCGTCTGCAAAGCTCTTCGGCTGCGGCGATACACAGTTGCATTTAACCCTGTCTTCAACCGCTAGCTGGGGTTAAAAGTGCCCCACTAGCGGCCGAATAGCGCAACTAAAACGATGGTAAAGCGCCACTAAAACTAGCGCGCTCTTTACCGATAACGCGGCCATCTGGCAGTGTGAAATAGCTCTTGAGATAATTCAGCTTTACTCCATGTCCATATAAATATAGCCTAGAGAATGTACATCATTCTATATTGCAATGTATTGCAATACATCTGTTGTGGCCATATTTTGATCTTTATGAAAACAGCCTATACTGTATAGGTTGTTTTCATCAGGATCAAAACATGGCCGCCCACAACAAATGTATTGCAATACATTGCAATACAAAAATATGTACACAGTGGTGTCGTGGCACAGGCACTGCTGTTACCTGTAGTTCTTCATCGATAGGCCCAGGGCAGGCACTGGCAGCGTATTCAGTCTCTTGTCTCAGCCACTGCACGCCACGCACCTGTGGGAGGAGCCGGCGCCACGCCGGCCGGATCGGCATAGGCACATTTACACAGGCAGAGGCAGGCTGAGGCAGCAGCCAATCACAGAACAGCTGGGTAACGGTGATTAAGCAGAGGCCCGAGCGGCAGAGCCAATCTGATGCTCGGGCCGGGGGTGAGGAGGGAGGGATGGATAGTCGGAAAAGACTGAGAGCAGCCCCAGCCCCCAGGCCAGCAGCAGTCTGCAGACTTAAAAAAAAAGTCCACGGCTGCCGCGTAGGTGGCCACGGGGGCTATTGCAACACAGGGGCAAGTGTGTCTTCACTCTGACTTCCAGGGGGGGGGCAATTGACCCCCCTTGCCCTATGGAGCGGATGCCCATGTGACAGAACATATTAATCACTTTTAGTGACATTTCTGTGGCCACTGCGCAGGCACGTAAATCATTTGATCCTGTTACTGCAATCCTGAGAGAACGCAATATAATCTACAGATGGGGATTCTAGATTAAGCTCATTGTTACCTAACAAAACCAGCTCATTCCCTTCCTGGCACCGAAGGATGGTCTAAAGCAACTCCACAACTGGGGCCTTGTCTCTACAGCTCTGCCGAGCACCTCATGATCCAAACCACCACAGAGGATCTCCGATCCATGGATTCCAGCTAACAACACCTGATTAGATCCCTGAGGACCCAGTTCATTCATTGCCCGAACATGTTCCAGACTATTCTTTCGTTAAGTTCAAGTGCCGTGGGAGGAGTGAACGGTTCTTAGGTTGAGTATTTTCCACCCCCTACTGTTATAGTGTGCTAAGCACATTCTTACCTATTACTCTTTGCAGTTCATTTGGTTAATTGTTTTACCCACAATATATGCTCTGTTCTGATTCATTACAATGCATCTAGCACATATTTTTCTGCCTCTATTATTGCACCAAGTGCTCAAAAGATTTATACATGCTTCTTATTTGCTTTGTATTAACTGTGAGGCCTGCAGTACCGCTCTCAACCCATGCTAGCATCTCCTACTTTATTTCCATATGACGTTGTCAATTACATCCATAAACGCCAAGGGCCCTAATCGACTCGTGAGGCGCTCTCTGCTGTGGAAGGAGACAATCAAGCAGAAAGCAGACATTCTATCCATCCAGGAGATGCATTTTGTGATAGACAAGGCTCCTCATTGTATGCTCAAATTGTTTCCCCACTGCTTCTTCGCAAATGCAGACAAAAAGGCACGAGGAGTCATGATCTCGGTAGGAGCTTTGGTTGCCTTCCATGTTGATGTAGACCCCTCTGGCAGATACTTGATCCTTTCAGCATCATTTTAACGACCGCCTAATTGTGATAGTCAACATATACTCTCCTAATACCCGCCAGAAGTCTTTCTACAATGCTATTCTGTCTAAAGTATCCCCTTACCCTAAAGATCAGATTGTGACATGTGGAGATTTCAATGACATCACAGATGCCTCTCTAGACTCTTCCAGCTCCCACAGGAGATGATCCTCAGCCCTGTCCTCCTTACTCCTTCAGAAAGACTTGTGTGATGCTTGTAGATGCCTGCATGGTACAGAGAGGGACTACATGTTTTATTCTTCCACCCAAAGGTCCTATTACAGGCTCAATATGTTTCTCTTGTTTAAATCCATGCTTCAATTTGTCTCCTCTGCCTCTATAGGACTGATAACATGGTCTGACCACACACCACTCACTCTCACCTTACAATTCACTACCCCCCCCCAAAAAAAAAACAGCACTATTTGGAGAATGAACTCCTCTATACTGGTGGGCACGCGATACAGGCAGCTGATTGAGTCTGGCATAGATACCTATTTTCACTTCAATACAAGCTCAGTCTGTAACCTTACCACCATGTGGAATGCCCATAAATCGGTCATCAGGGGTTTGTTTTTGAAGTTCGGTGCTCAGGAAAAAAAGAAACAATCCATACTCACTGATCAATACTTAACACACATCTGCACACTTAAATGCAGAAATAAAGTCTCTACCCAAATATCTAGCAAATTCCGTCAGCTTAGACTTGACCTTAGCTCCCACCTCCGTCGGGGATATGATTTCTATATTAAACGTATGTGCCTCACTTGGTATTCCCTAGGGAACAAACCTGGGAAAATTCTAGCCAACGCAGACTAGCACAGACTAAAATCCCATACTTTAAAAGCCCACAGGGCAACCGATTAACTAATCCTCAAATCTAATCTAACCTTCTCAAGCATAGACCCAACCTACAAATCAACTAATACACTCCTTCCTCTCCTCTGTCGACAAAAGCCCTGGGACCAGACGGGTTCTCCAATGAATATTATAAAAAATTATTTGTGAATCTCTGAATAGATTCCTTGCCACAGGAGGAATCCCTAAAAATCTCTAGAAGCAGTTGTTATCACCATGCAAAAACTTGGTAAACCCTTTGAAGACCCAGCTAACTATCGCTTCATCTCCTTACTCAAATCTGATTTGAAACTTTATGCCAAAATGTTAGTGACCTGTTAAGCTAAAATGATCCCCATGTTCATACATACTGACCAGGTAGGTTTCATCCCAGGCCACCAAGCCTCAGATGGGACAAGGAGATTTATTGAGTGGGCTGAGCAGCATTGAACGCCTTCTCTGCTTATCTCCCTTGATGCAGAGAAGGCATTTGATAGAATCCATTGGAGATATCTACAAGCAGTTCTTCTCAAGTTTGGGTTGTTGGGAAGCCTCCTGCAAGCCATAATGGGCCTCTAATTGGCTCCTAGTGCCAGAGTATGGACCTCAGGCTACTTGTCTGAACCAATTGCTATAACTAATGGCACCTGCCAGGGGTGCTCGTTGTCTCCCCTCATATTTGCTCTAGTAATAGAGCCACTAGCAGCGACCATTCAAACCCATCCCCTATCACAAGTATCTCCATTGGCGAAACATCCCACAAAATAGGATTATACGCTGACGACATTATTGTCTTTATTACTGACCCTACACACTCTCTCCCTACAGAAGTTGCTACGTGATTTTGGGCAAGTCTTACTATACAAGCTCAATCACTCTAAATCTTCTATGCTGTTTGTATCTCTCACCCGTACTGATAAGGAACAAATTTCTCAATAAACCCATTTTTCCTGGGCACCAATTTCTACTCTCAACTACCTAGAGATACAACTAGTTTCACAATCCTCCCTTTTAATCAGTATCAACTTGGAATTTGTATTCCGGAAACTTCAGGACAATAACAAAGCTCAGGCATCATGGTGCATAGACTTAACAAAAATGTTATTACTGCCTCACATACTATACTTCTTTAGAACTATATCTGTTGCCACCTCACTAAATTACAGGGGATCTTGAACTCCTTTATCTGGCAACACAAAAGGCCTTGGATCCATAAGTCAGCGCTATACCTTTCAAGCACTAGGGGGAGTTTAGGAGCTCCAGATGTTAAGGCATGCTATAAGGCAATTATCCTAGATCAAGCCAAATCCTGGTGGACCCCTCACACCACCTCCCCCTGGAAGCAAATTGAACTGCACGTGCTGACACAGGACTCCCGCCTGGCATTATGCGCCTCCTGGATACGCCACTGCCCCCCCAGAACCTTTCTCTCCACCATCAAAGCAACTTTGAGAGTGTGGCACTCTATTTTGCAACTGAACTCGGCATCTCATGTCAAACTCTATCCTATCTACCATTAGCTGCCCTAGAGTTGCTTACTCCGGACTTATCCCTTCAGCATTGGACTGTGGCAGGTATACGCAATGTCGGCTGCCTGTACACCTCACGGGGGCAAATAATGCACACCAACGCATGTGTATGTATAATAATGTAATTAGAGACAATTATCTGTTCAATAATCTTTATGTGTGTGGCGGGTCACTAAAAAGGCAGGTGTCTTCCACCCAATATATAATGGCTAGTCTAAAAATAAGTGTGACCGGCCACAACCAGTATGTGCGCGCCTCCATTCCTTTATATATATATGTCAAGAGAAGAGAAAAAGGTTGGTGGGACTTTAAATGAGGCGTGTCTGTGCATTTAATAAATTGGATAAATAATATGTTTTCAATAGAAAAATTTGATGTTGGTATGAAGTTATGTGGTGGCCCCGCAAATAGGTGTAGAGCCGACCACCAGTATCGGACCAATGCATGTAAACTGTATGATTATAATAATTAGAGATTAATGGTAGTGATAGCAATAATGCATCACCACTAATAATGTTAATACTGATGATAATTGTAATAATAATAATGATACTCATAAAAATATGATAATGATAATGATAATAACATTAACTCTAATATCAATATGCTTTAATCAAAGACACATTAATTCGTAGTCAAATGATAAAAGACATTATTAGGTACAGAAATGACTAGCCCAGCTCCCTCTCCTCCTTGATGGGGGTGGAGTCAGATCTCGTCGCCTAATTATTATAATCATACGGTTTACATGCATTGGTGCGATACTGGTGGTCGGCTCTACACCTATTTGCGGGGCCACCACATAACTTCATACCAACATCAATTTTTTTCTATTAAAAACACATTATTTATCCAATTTATTAAATGCACAGACGCGCCTCATTTAAAGTCCCACCAACCTTTTTCTCTTCTCTTGACATATATATGTAAAGGGATGGAGGCGCGCACATACTGGTTGTGGCACACTTATTTTTAGACTAGCCACAAAATTAAAAAAGTTATTAGAAAAAGTAAGTAATTTTCATGTTACTCAGATTATTATTACTAGCATGGTGCTGCTTGTGCTTTTTCTTTAATGTAGTACAGTTCAAGATGTCAAGTTTCATGTTCTTGGCCACAATAATCGGTCATAGGAATCATTGTTCATTCGCTCACTAATAATAATACAATGTTTTTTGTCGGATACAGTGTTAACTAAACTTGACCATGCCTATTTAGGCACGGTCAAATTTAGTTAACACTGTATCAGACAAAAACATCGTAATTTAATTAGTGAGCGATTGAACGATGATTCCTACGACTGATTATTGTGCCCAAGAACATGAAACTTGAAATATTGAACTGTTTGTGTGTGAATATTTTTGGAACATGGTTGTGTAGATGTGTTGGTAACTATATTTAACTAATCTAACTGGATTTAGTTCACGGTAAGGAGAGTATGCTCAGCAGCTGGTTACACATCTGGACTCATTAGCACAAAAGTGGGCCACAAGAACAACCTTTTTAGGATGTCACACACAGGTGATCCAGTGGATACTTGGTGTGTTTCCATGTGTGAAACTTGACCAAAATAGATCAATGTACCAGCTTTGGTAATTGATACAATCATGTGTTCAGCTTAGAACTATTGACAAAACAGACAATTGTACCACACTTGCAAAGAATGATTCATATTCCTCTTTCAGGCCTAAAATCTTTTTTTACTCAAGTATACCTTTTGGTTCAATCTCATAGGGCTTCAAAGAGCTTCGAGATGGGAGCCTAGGAACCCCACATCTCCAAACCAAGACCCACAACCGGGGGATGTGGAGGAAGAAGTGGAGGAAGTGGAAAATGGCAACACAACAGGTCAGTGTCATACACCACAGATTCAGGTAATAGATGTAGGCCTGCATATTTATAATACATTGTGTGTTTCCAAATTTCAGGAGCTTTTCTGCCTGTGGAGCAAGAAAGATTCACCAGTCACAGTGCCAAGATGGTGATCAATGAAATCACGGTGTGCTCTCGTGACCTGGATCACATCAACCAAAACTTGCTCCAGATCAGACAAAAGACCAAGCAGCTGGAGCAAAGAATAAAAAAGATCAGAGATGTGCTTGGGGGGGGGGGGGGGTAAATATTGAATATGGCACCAAATTTTACTTTTAATTTTGTTTGTTGTTTTGATTGTTTGTTTTGTAATGTTTTAATTGTTTTTAGTACAAGTGTACATATATATATACCATTTTCTATTTTGTTAAAATAAAAATACACATTTAAAATGTGCAACAATTAAAAATATTTTATACGCAACAATGTGTGGCTTCTTATATCAATGTTGCCTAAAAACAAAAAAAATTGGGGGTGATTACACTGACAATAATGGTTATTTACTAAAGAAAAATACACATTGCATTACAAGTGCACTAGGATAACCCAGGAGAAAGATTAAATCAACCCAAAGAAAAATAAAACAAGATGTTTTCATTATAAAGTATTTTTATTAAAAGCAAACATTCAAACGTCATCAGGCATTGCAATGGCCCCCCTACCCATAAAATAGTCCAAATAATGTTGGCGCACATCACGGCCGCTTTGGGGGGCCAAGCCTGTAGGGCCAGATTCCTGGGCTGGCAATGCAAAATCTGAATATCTGAATATCTGAATATCGTGTGGCCTCAGGCCCAACTGAAGAAAAATAATTTGGAGAGTGTTGTTTTAGAAAATGATGTAGGATGCAACAGCACATTACAATGTGATTCCACTTGTACTCTGCCATATTTATTGAGGTCTGAAAGAGGCGGAAACGGTTGGCCATGATGCCAAAGGCATTTTCAACCACCCTTCTGGCTCTGGCCAGTCTGAAATTAAAGACCCTCCTCTCAGGGGTGAGGGTCCTTTGGGGAAAAGGCCTCATCAGATGTGCTATGAAAACAAAGGGTAGTCCCTCTTCATTCTCTGCCGCAGGTGGCAATGCCAGGTCATCCGATTGTAGCCGTTGGACGAACTCCGTCTGGGCAAAAACTCCACCGTCAGACATCCGTCCATTTTTCCCCACATCCACAAAAAGAAATTCATAATTGGCAGACACCACCGCCATCAGCACAATACTGTAGAACCCTTTATAATTAAAATAATAGGATCCAGAATGGGGTGGTGGCGCGATGCGGACGTGCTTGCCATCAATGGCTCCTCCACAGTTGGGAAAGTTCCAACACTGTGGCGTAGAAGGGAACTGTGGAGTCAAACAAGAAAAAAAAAAATACTTTGATACATAAACATTGCAAGCAGATAATCACAAAACATTCTTGGCAAAACATCAGTATAACATTAATTTTGAAGGAGTATTTTAATAAGAGCTAAAAAAATGAGCACTAATCAGATTCCTCACCCCCTCTGATGGACAAATTAAATAATTTTAAGGGGGGGGGGTTCGAGATGAGTTGGGAACCTCAGAAATAAAGGCTCTAGCACTCTGTCTGAATTAGAACAAAAAAAATAAATGAACACATTTTAGGGGGGGGGGGGTCAAGCACTACAATGGAGCTGACAAAAAACATTGGGAAGTCACTAGGCTAGGTGTTTTTGGGCCCAGGATAGAATGCTGGAGTGGTTGGTTATTGGAAATATGCATATAGGCCAAAAAACAAGCATTAAAAGCTTACGACATGCATGGGGACAAAGGGGACATTCACAGCATATTACAATCAAGGTAATTAGGGACTGTTGAAAAAAATACTATACATTAGCAAGCATTAAATACATAGAATGTGAGGTTAAAGGTCAAAACTTACCTTAATATAGTCCTCCTGCAGGACTTGGATTATGGCAGAACAGGTTTCTGGGATAATGAGGCCCAGAGCCTGGGGGGAGATGCCTGTCGAGAACTTGAGGTCCTGCAAGCTTCTCCCTGTTGCCAGGTAGCGCAATGTAGCAACTAGCCTCTGCTCAGCAGTGATGGCTTCCCGCATAACGGTGTCCTGCCTGGTGATATAGGGGGACACCAAAGCCAAGAGCTGCTGAAAAACGGGGTCAGACATCCTAAGAAAATTCCTGTAGTCATCAGGGTTATTCTCCTGGATCTCCCGAAGCAGAGGCATGTGACAGAATTGGTCCCACTGGAGCAACCAATTCTTGGTCCACGAACTCCTCCTCACCCTGTTCATGGACCGGAGCTGGGATAAAGCAACAAGCCCAGCACCAAGCACAGCACGATCTCGGCATCATGGCTACAAAATGGTCGTCTAATCAGAACGAACTAAAAGAATGCACTGAAGAACAGCAAGGCCTCTGAAGAACGACCTGAGAAACAGTAACGAGCGGACAAGAACGCACTGAAAAAACAGATACAAACTGATTACAAGCACTGAAAGACAGATACAAACCCACAAGCACAAACTGAACACCAGAAAACGATCTTCAAAGCACGAAGACTGAAAAGCGTGAATCGTCTCTCACCAAACTTTTACTAACACGCGGTAACACGAAATCAGCAAAAGCAGCCCAAAGGGTTTCGCCATCCGAATGGAACTTCCCCTTAATAGTGCCGTCGTACGTGTTATCGAACGTGTTGTACGTCACCACTCTTTGCTCAAGCATTTTTTTTCACGATCGTGTGTAGGCAAGGCAGGCTTGAGAAGAATCACGTTGAGAAAAACGTAGTTTTTTCAATGACATTAAAAACGGTCGTGTGTACGCGGCATTAGTGTAAGGGTGTGCACACTTATGCAACCATATTATTAAATTTTTTTTATTTTTACTTCCCTCCGCCTAAAAGATTTCAGTTTGTTGCTTAACTGAGTTGTACAGTTTATAGATCACATTAAAGGTGGAAGAGCTCTGAAGAGATTTATCTTTGTCTCATTTTTTTTACATCACAGGAACCTGACATTTTTTATATCCACTGTCTATCGTATCGATATATATGATATAGATATATATTTCTCACTATTTTAAAGAATATATGTTATCATGTTGTGGGTTCTACATGTTTTATATTATTATCATTATTGTCATAACTATGATTACTAATTAAAGAGTCATTTAAAAATATTGGTGTATTGTTATTGCTTGAAATATGAAGATTTAAAATTGCTATTTACACAGATATTATAAAAGTAACACAAACATGTTTTTTTTTGTTTGTTTTTTATCATATTCCTCTTACTTATCTTCCTCCAAGTGTCCTTTAGTTTTAATCTGAGCTTGGTATTGTATAAAAGCTCATTTTAAATGCAAGTAGGTTTTCACTTATTAAAGGCCAATTAAACATTGTCATTGCACATCGGCAAACACCACGGAACATCACAAATTGACTATTTGAACCATTTATTAAGATTTTGCTCATTTACAGTCAGGTGCAGAACCCAGTGGTTTTTAGACTTGTCAAACAATAAACATCAGTTTAGACTACTCAGGAAACCAGTTAACAAATAGTTAAGGAGTAGGTTCTAGAAAAATTGCAACAAGATGCAAGCTTGGATAAATAAAATCAGTCATTATAACATCTTTGCTGCTTTAGCCATAGTAAGGGTCACTGATTGAACTTTCAATTCTCAGTTTATACTAGTAAAAGAATAACAGCCCACCTTTCATAGATCTCCTCTCCTGTTTTTTTTAGCTGAAATGGCATTCAATGAATGTGTGGTAATTAGGGATGAGCCCGCGGTTCGAGTCAAACGTAAGTTCGACTCGAACATGTGTTCGTTTGTTCAGAAACTATTGTCCAAAACTGTCTCCTGTCATTTCTACTTTTTTTACACTTTTTTTGTTGAATGGGTAGGGGTACAATGTACCCCTACTCATTCACATAGGGGGGGCTGGGATCTGGGGCCCCCCTTGTTAAGGGGGCTTCCAGATTCCTATAAGCCCCCAGCCCACAGACGCCCACAACCACCGGGCAAGGGTTGTGGGGATGAGGCCCTTGTCACCATCAACATAGGGACAAGGTGCTTTGGGGGGACCCCAAAGCACTGTCCTCATGTTAAGGGTATGTGGCCTGGTACGGTTCAGGAGGGGGGGGGCGCTCTTTCATCCCCTCCCTTTTCCTGCGGCCTGCCAGGTTGCGTAGTCAGATAAGGGCCTGGAATGGATTTTGGGGGGACATCCACGCCATTTTGTTTTATTTTTGGTGTGGGGTTCCCCTTAATATTCACCCAAAGGGCCTGGTAATAGACTGGGGGGAACCCACACAATTTTTTCAATTTTTTTTTATGTATATTGCCGGGATCTGGCAATACATTACAGCCGCAATCAGTTTTAAATGACATTTTTTTCTTTTAGAAATTAAATTTTGCAGCGGGCTGTTACGAACATGGGAAAAATGTGCTACTCTACATGCAGACTAAGGAGACCCCTAGGCACTATATTTAAAGGAATATTTAATTATTATTGTTTCACTTTAAGCATTAATAAAATCACTGCTCCTGAAAAAAAATTCTGTTTTTAAAACTTTTTTTTGCATTGATACATGACCCCTGGGGCAGTACCCAGGTCCCCATAAACTTTTTATGGCAATAACTTGCATATAAGCCTTTAAAATTAGCACTTTTGATTTTTCACATTCATGTCCTATAGACTTTGCACACATTTTTTGTTTGTTCGCATGTTCTGGTGCGTACCAAACTGGGTTCGGCTCATCCCTAGTGTTAATTAAAATGAATTTCACTAGCTGCAACATACCATTTGATGCTATAGGAGTAGAGATACCAATGACAAATCTATTTTCCTATCTAGAAAAATGAAAATCTTGATACTTTTGGGATACTAAAGACCAGGCCCATCCACATTCTTGTTTAGGTCATTGCATGCCACTGGGCACTTCACAACATTACTATGCATTAACACTTGTGTTTAGTGATCCAAATTAAGAAAAAAATAAGATTACAGGACTGCACACTGTGTCCACTAACAACTCCTTCCATTTTTTTTTCAAAGTAAGCACAGAATATCAGGTAAGGCTCCAACACATTCTCCCCTGCACTCAGCTGGGCTGAGAAGGAGCCTACAGTAGGTGCCACCGATTTTGTGTTTCCAGCGCTGGGACCGCGCTGGAAATCACTGCTGCGAGCTGTGCTTCTCGCTCTCGCCACCCGCCTGAGATGCCGCACATCCATAGGAATACATTGTTGGCGGCGAGCAGGAGGAGCGACATAGCTCGGCACTGGATCCCGCGACGGGGCTTGCGAGTGTCAATCTCGCCGCTAGCAGAGGCAAAATCTGACAAGCAATGTCTCCAAAGAAATGGGAAAGCTGGCCCAAGAACTAAGAGGGGAGATAGATCATTTAGGCGAACGTACTGACATGTTAAAAACTACGTTTGATGACTTAATACAATACGTTCACGTTTTGGAGGAGGATAATGCAGGCTTAAAACAAACTATCTCCCAGCTCCAATGCCAGCAGGAGGATTTGGAGAACAGGAAACACCAGCAGAATCTGCGTATAAGAGGTGTCCCCGAAGCCATTGGTGATGGGGAAATCCGACCATATTTGTTGAGTCTCTTTAACACCATAGCTCCCCTAATACTGGACATAGACTGGTGACTGGACAGGGCACACAGGTCACTGGCTACTAAACCCCCTGCTGGGGCGAATCCAAGGGACATCATTGTACGCATTCACTACTACGACAGCAAAGAAGCCTTAACCATAGCCACCCGCAATAAAACATGGCTGGAATTTAAGGGGGCTAAAATACTATTTTTTAGCGATTTGTCACCTATAACTCTCGCTAAACGTCACAGCTTCTGAAAAGTGACCACTTACCTGCAAAACCATCAAATTTCATACCGATGGGGCTTCCCCTTCCGCCTGTCCGCCTCTAGGGATGTTATCCAATATTCCATGAGGGATCTCCAGGAAAGCGAGGCATTCATTCACAATCTGGGCCTTCCGCCGATGCCAAATTAAGATCTCACACCACTCCTGGCAACGCCTAAACCTGTATCCAATCCGGTCCGGATCTGGACACGTGTCCGCCAGAAATCACAGAAGGCCTACTCCACTCCCCAGCGATACCCCTTTCCCAGGCTCCCACCTTGAGAAATACCTTCTACACGTTTTATTCAATCCTGCTTTGGCCCCTATCTTGTTGAGTTCCCCCTAATTTGGGGAGTCTTTGTCCATACCCATGGGATGACATTATCTTTGACTGTAACTCAATCTTTTTACCAACTCTCTTGTATTCAGTCGGAAGACGGCGGGGATCACTCCAAACACGTTGGAACCCCTCATGAGCCTCCTTTTGATTCACAACCATAGTTGTGAAATCCAGGGTGGTCCTAGCCCCCCAGGTTACAATTCAAACTTTTTTTGTTTTTATAGGTCCTTTTTTGACCTATTTTTCTCTTTTTGTTTGCTCTGCTTAATTTCTCCTTCAATGTTGTTTTTTCATAATATAAGGTACTGTTTACTGTTTTCCCCCCACAGATTACACCATGGACCTTATTACCAAATTGTTATGTTTGTGCTACTGTTTATGTGTTCTAAGGACAACTTCAGCATAATCATGTTGTTCCATGATGGCTTTACGGATTCTTACTTATAATGTGAAGGGTTTGAACTCCATTCATAAAAGATGGTTGGCCTTGAAGGAGTTCAAATCCTCAGCAGCTGACATAATGCTAATCCAGGAAACCCACTTCCGATCTGGGGGATCCTTTAAATTTGCTGCAAAACATTTTCCTGCCTCAATTACAGCCTCCGATTCCTCTGGTAAAGCAGGTGTTGCCATTTTGATTAAAAAATCATGACCCCTAAAAGTGAAATCTTCATATCTGGACCCTCACGGGAGACATATTTTTCTGGCCTGTGATTATCTCTCACGCTCTTTTACTCTGGTTAATATATATGCCCCTAACTCCGGTCAAATTCAGTTTCTTACTGATATACTTGGGAAGCTTGGAAAATATGCTCAACCTTTTATGATTGTTGGGGGAGATTTTAACATGATTATGTCCCCTAGGAGAGACAAACATACATTATTTTCCTCCACCCCCTCAGCTAAAGTAGAACGCCAATCAACCTCTTTTCGCAGACTCATTAGATCCCACAATTTACTGGATATTTGGAGAATTAAACACCCCACCCATAAGCAATTTACTTTTTTCCCCCCTCCCCACAAGATGTACTCCAGGTTAGACTATCTCTTTGTCACGGCCCCCTTATTGACTTCTTCGGTTGCATCGGAACTGAACCCAAAAACCTGGTCAGACCATGCCTCTGTCCATCTTGACCTTACACTCTCTTCATCTACACCTAGAAATTGCCATTGGAGACTTAACGACTCATTTCTTCACAATCCTATCACTAACACTCAATTATCTCAAGCCCTAACCGAATTCTTCCAACTGAACGAAAACACTGTGTCAGATGTGTTTACTCTATGGGAAGCTCACAAGGTGTACTTTAGAGGCCAATGTATTTTGGCTGGCTCTCGCTTAAAGAGAGACTCTAATGCCCAGAGACTTGATATTATTTCTCAGCTACTGTACGTAAAGCAGAACACTTACTCATAGCCCCCCCTACGGTAGCACGCCTACACACGGTCACCTCCTTATGCAAAAGGTTGAAATCTATTGACATGAACAAATGTTCCAAATCCCTTCTATGGGCTAAACAGGAATTCTATAAATACGCTAATAAACCTCACAGAATGTTAGTGAATAAACTCAAGCCGCGCCCATTCCTACCCCGAACTCCTCATTCAAGATGATGGTACTCCAACCCATTGTCCACAAACAATGTCTAAAGTCTTTGGGAAATTCTATAAGAAGCTATATAATTGTTTACGCACAGACCCTAAACATCCTTTCCCCCAAGACAAATTCAATTCCTTTTTTGATTCTTTACCATTGCCCAAACTGTCCTCATCTCAAAGATCTGCACTTAACGCTGCTATCACACCAGAAGAATTAGCTGGGGTTGTCAAAGACCGACCTCTACACAAATCTCCAGGCCCAGATGGTTTATCTTATTTTTATTACAAGACCTGTCTCCCAATCCTAAGCCCATATTTAATAGATCTTTTTACCTCTCTACAGAAGGGTATCACCCCCAATTCCTACATGCTCACATCACAGTTCTCCCGAAACCTGGCAAACCCCCCTCACTACCAGACAACTATAGGTCCATAGCCCTACTTAATTCGGACTATAAAATATTTTAAAAAATTCTTGCTAATAGACTCTCTTATATAATCCCTAGGCTTATTCACAATGACCAGGTGGGCTTTGTTTCAAGCAGACATGCTGGAGACAACACTAGTTGCACCATTGACCTGATAGACTTACTTGACAAGACCTCCCGCTCAGCACTTATTCTGAGCTTAGATGCTCAGAAAGCATTTGACAGGCTTGGTTGGCCATATATGTTCGCCACACACGCTTTGGATTTACAGGCTCTTTTATGGCAGCTCTCCAAGCCTTATACTCCTGCCCTACCTCCCAAGTAGAATTGGCATCTTTTTTGTCCCCGGCCTTTTCTCATAGTAATGGAACTAGACAGGGGTGCCCCTATCCCCTTTATTATTTATTCTATGCCTTGAACCCCTAGCCGAAGCCATATGCACACATCCAGACATAAGTGGAGAAACCTTACGACAAAGAGAGTACAAACTGTCTCTCTTTGTGGACGATATACTTTTAACATTAACAAAGCCTCACATTTCTCTTCCCAACCTCCACACTCTGCTAGACACGTTCGGTAAACTATGCGGATACAAAGTTAATACGGCCAAGACGGAAGCTTTCCCAATACATATCTCCCCTGCACTCCTCACTACATTACAAAACAACTTTCCTTATCATTGGTGTTCCAGCTCCCTTAAGTATCTGGGTATATATCTAACTGCATCTTAGTCCACTCTTTATCGGGCTAACTATCCTTATTTAATTTCAGAAACGCACAGGTTACTAAGTAGATGGGAAGGGTGCCCTTTGTCTCTCCTAGATAGGATAAATGTTCTTAAAATGTCTATACTCCCGAAGTTTTTATACCCTTTTGAAACCCTGCCAATTGCAATTCCCATGCCACAACTCCAAAATATCCAACGGGCCTTCACTAAATTTATATGGGGTAATAAAGCACACCGGATTGCTAACACAGTGATATTTGCCCCTCGATCACATGGTGGACTAGGAGCCCCTGACATTAGTAAATATTATTATGCTACCCACCTTTCAGCGACCATCTCCTGGTCGACACGATTTGCATCAAACAGATGGTCAGAATTGGAACTGAGCGTCACCAGCCCAGTGCACCTTTGCTCCATGCTCTGGTCTGACCTAACCACTTCTATATCCCAGTTAAAATGTATCTGTTTAGGACCGATAATATTCACCCTCTCTATCTTGAAAAAATGCCACAAAAGGTTCTCTCTCTTCTCCATGTCCACCTCTTTTAAATGTTCTTTTCAATACTGATATCACGGATAGCCTATCCTACAGCAGCATGTATCTATGGTCACAGGCAGGCATTTTTCAGCATCGTCATCTAGTTCATCCTGTAACCTGTAAACTACTCTCATTCCAAGACCTCCGAAACAAATTTGAGCTACCTGAAAAGCTCTTCTTTTCATATCTCCAATTCAAACACTACTTTCACTCTATATCACCCTCTTTAGCTTTAGAAAAACCTAACACCTTCGAAATCTTATGTGCCCAAGGCCCACATCAACCTGGTCTCATATCCTCTATATACAAGATTCTTCATGAATCAAACCCATCCACGCTAGACTCTCACGCATATATGCAGAAATGGGCCAAGATAATTCCGACCCCTATATTCCTACCTCAATGGCAAAAGATTTGGGAATCCATATCCAAAGTTTCCAGATGCGTGGAGCAGAGAGAGACAGCTTACAAGGTCCTCATGTTATGGTATAGGACCCCAGACGCTATTCATAAATATGACCCTTCTGTATCCCAGAAGTGTTGGAGATGTTTACGGGACGTGGGAACACACTACCACATCTTTTGGGAATGTCCGTTAATTCGACCATTTTGGACCTCGGTGCAATCGGTGCTTCAGTCAGTGCTGGCAATGGATTTCCTGTTAGATCCGGTAAACTACTTATTAGGCCTCCCAGTCCCGGGAATATCTAAATATGCAAAAAAATTGATGTCTTATGTTCTGTTAGCTGCCAAGAGAGTGATACCCACCCATTGGTTATCCTCTATTCCCCCTGTACAATCCCAATTGATCTCAGCTATAGGACAGATACGTAGAATGGAACATATGACAGCGGAGATTCACGACTCTTTACCTCAATTCTCAAAGATATGGGATCCTTGGGATAATTCCACATTCAACATTGAGACAATATCCCATACCTCTGATTGAATCCTTATATACAACTAGTCCTTTGGTCCTTATGTGCTCAAATGATTTAACATGTATACTATCGTCATGCATATGATATGTTGGAATCCATGGTGTACCTTCCCCCCTTTTTTCTTTTTCTTTTTTTTATTTCTTCTTCTCCTTTGTTCCCTCATCTATCATTATGTTAATGTTACGTTCATTCATAATGTTCTGAGTTTCTCTCGGAGACTGATTCCTTTGAATGTCATACAAGATATTTTCAAGATAGTCTGCACATTGTCTAGACCAGTGATGGCGAACCTTTTTGAGCCTGAAGCCTCGTACACACGAACGAGTTTCTCGGCAAAAAGCATGCAAGAAACTTGCTGGCAGAGATTTCTTGCCGAGAAATTTGTTCGTGTGTATGGTTTTTCGTCAAGAAAAGCGACAAGAATCTCGACGAGAAAATAGAGAACCTGCTCTCTATTTTCTCGTCGAGATTCTCGTCAGCCTGTTTCTCGACGAGAAAAGTGAGTGTGTGTACACTTACCTGTCCTCCGGGAAGCCCGTGCATGTTCGAAATTAATTCGACGCATGCGCGGTAGCTTCCTAGGCATAGGTAGGGTATACCAAGATGGCGGCGACGGCATCGAATGTGACGAGCGCATGCTCGTCGTAGTCGATGACGTCACTGCGTACGCTTCATTCAAAGAACCGTGGGTTCTTTGAATCGAGCGTGTGTACACTCGGCCGGGACAAGTTTCTTGTCCAAGAATCTCGTCGAAAAAAATGTTTTTTTCGACGAGAATCTCGGCCGTGTGTACGCGGCTTCAGTGCCCAAACTGCAACACAAAACTATTTTTTTTTCAAAGTGCCTTCACTGCAATTAAACTTAGGTCCAATTTAGTTAGGGAGATATCCAAGCTCGAGACCCAATGGATCCATTCTGTAGACACTCTGGTCCATAAGGGGTTAAACGTTGACCTTGACATTAATTGCTTCATTAGTGATTATTGAATTAATGCCCTTTTTTAAACATTTTTAACATTTTAATGTTTTAATATTTTTTATATTTCGGTATATTATTAATATTCAATATCTACATTTCTGATATATATAATTTGGGAGGTGTGGTACCCCTTTAGCTTATTTCCTTTGCCTCCATTATTACTATTTTTATTTTATGATTTTATATATATATATATATATATATATATATATATATATATATATATATACACGGTAGACCTTTATATATATATTGTGTATGATATGCATTTATATATATATATATATATATATATATATATATATATATATTTTTTTTTTCCTCTATTTTATTCCATTTTAAATTTTCCCCCTTTTTATATGGATTATATACTCTTATAATACAGTTATTCGGAAAAGGGAGAAAGGAAAAACTTGGGACTTTAAATGAGGCGGTGACCGGGTAAGGCCGGTTGCCTCCATCCCTATCTAATTGAAGAACAACGACTGAGGCCTGGTTCACACTGGGGCGACAAACGCTCCGACATTAGGAGCTCATGTCGCATGACGTGTGAAAATCAATGTTTCCCTATGGGAGCCGTCTTAACTGGTCCGACACATGTCGGTCCGACATTAAAAATTCTCCCTGTACTACTTCTGTCCGACTTTGATCCTACTTCAGCCCATTGACTATCATTGAAGTCGGATCAAAGTCGGATCCTTGTCCTAACCATACGACTTTGGCATCCGACATTGTGATTACAGCAGCAGTAAAAGGAATTTATCTCACCCTGGGATTGTTTTGATTGGTCAAAGGACAAGTCAGACTAGCACAATGTCGGATCAAAGTAGTATCCTGTTCATGAATGTCGGATGGATGTCGGACCAATGTCGGACCAATGTCGGACCAATGTAGGACAGATGTCGCAGAGCAAAGTAGGATGAAAGTCGTGTCGTATAGTGTGAACCCAGCCTAAGGGTTGGGACTTTGAATGAAGCAGGCAGGTGTAGATAATTTAAATTTATTGGAAATCGATGATAAGTTGCATGAGGGTAATCATGAGAACAAAGAAACCAATAATTCATTCAGTAGATATACATACAGCAATAACAATTTGCCACACAATAGTACAATTCACAAATCACATGGTACAGGTTATCATAGGGTGAAACATATCGTGGGCATAAAAACATGGCATATAATAGCTCTATGCATTTTGTGGATTCATCCACTCTTCAGGAGCATGTGCATGAAAAACTGAAATCTGTTGTATAATGGTAATAAAAATATCTGTAATAATTCAGATATTCAATAATACAGTTATTATAACCTTACATGTTCATGAAAATAAGGGTTAATCTTATAATGCTAACAGGTAATGCTGAGTACTTTAGTGCAATATATGTTTTAAACTGCACTAGTTTACTGTCTGTTTCACTTTGCCTCATGTTTGCATTGATGTAATCGGTACCAGGGGACAGGTCTGTCACAGCTACAGTGGCAGTATACTAGATAGGACACTGAGTGCAGCGCAAGCTATCATGGTTCAAAACTCATAAAATTATTTTTGACATGTATATTTAACTTCATTAAGGTAGCTCCTGCCTTACTTTCCAAGTTGGCTACTGTTTTGTCTAAGCTTATTAGCCGTGACATGGCCCTTTGGATGCTAACAGCGTGCAGTATCCTATACTGTGCATTGCTGACTCTCATCCGCTCTGAGACACACCAATCAGAGCGGATGTATGGCACAACTCTGACCAATAGGCGGGGGAGAATGAGTATTTAGATCAGCTTGTTAGCTCCGTGTAGCCACGCCCTCTGTTGAAGTCGATTGGATGACGAAACCGGTCAGGGCGTGGCTACAACGATGCTTCTGTAACCAGGAACTGATGGATGTTGTTCCCTGCTAACCGGCCACATTAAGGAAGGAATTCCCCCAGCAACACAGGCGCTGCTGTGGTCGGGTTAAAAGCGGTGAATACATACACACTTATGCTGTTTGACTGTTGATATTTCTGTCCGTGCATTTGTAGCAGGGGTTTGCTGCATGTATTTTATCTCATTCATTAAAGCAGGATTACACTATGTCAGTGTCTTTTGTGTTTTATATGAATATTAAATGGAGTTAACCCTTGCTGCCCCCTGCTTGGTGATGATGGATGGTCAAGTGAGAGAGCCCACCAGTATTAATATCTAAGGCCTATTTGTTTCATCATTGTGGTGAGTTTGCACCCCGACGGGTGAGAGTGCCTCACGTGTGGTGAAGTCTGGGAACAGGTGTAGGATGCACTTTTGATCCACTGTTTAGAAGCACTCACGGATTTAAGACTTACTACTGTGTCATCACCCGAATGTTTTTTATGCAAGTGGACATTTATACAAATATAGCGCTGTTTTATCATTTGGACTTTTATGTTTCAGGATTTTTTTGATAACTTCTATTTAATTAAACTTGAATACAGAGGTTTTGGTTTAGAAAAAACAACTCGTACAGTTGTCCAAACTAATTAACAGCTTTTGTTTTAAAAGAAAAACACAATAACAGTGCTTTCTATTAAACATTTTATTTTTATTGAAAAAAAACAACAACTGTACACGTGCATGTATTTTTGGATAAGGATACGTTTGTTGAGCACTGGTAAGGATGCCTTTGCTGATCGCTGGTAAGGATGCCTTTGCTGATCGCTGGTAAGGATGCCTTTGCTGGGCATTGGTACGGATGCCTTTGCTGGTCATTGGTAAAGATGGCTTGGCTGGGCATTGATAAAGATGCCTTTGCTGGGCATATTTAAAGATGCCTTGGCTGGGCATTGGTAAGGATGCATTGGCTGGGCATTGGTAAGGATGCCTTGGCTGGGCATTGGTAAGGATGCCTTTGCTGGGCATTGGGAAAGATGCCTTGACTGGGCATTATTAAAGATGCCTTTGCTGGGCATTATTAAAGATGCCTTTGCTGGGCATTTTTAAAGATGCCTTTGCTGGGCATTGGCAAGGATGCCTTGGCTGGGCATTATTAAAGATGCCTTTGCTGGGCATTGGTAAAGATGCCTTCGCTGGACATTATTAAAGATGACTTTGCTGGGCATTTTTAAAGATGCCTTGGCTGGGCATTGGTGGGGATGCCTTTGCTGGGCATTATTAAAGATGCCTTTGCTGGGCATTGGGAAGGATGCCTTGACTGGGCATTATTAAAGATGCCTTTTCTGGGCATTTTTAAAGATACCTTTGCTGGGCATTATTAAATATGCCTTTGCTGGGCATTGGCAAAGATGCCTTGGCTAGGTATTATTAAAGGTGCCATTGCTGGGCATTGGTAAGGATACCTTGGCTGGGCATTGGTAAAGATGCCTTTGCTGGACATTATTAAAGATGCCTTTGCTGGGCATTGGGAAGGATGCATTGGCTGGGCATTGGCTGGGCATTGGTAAGGGTGCCTTTGCTGGGCATTATTAAAGATTCCTTTGCTGGGCATTGGGAAGGATGACTTTGCTGGGCATTATTAAAGATGCCTTTGCTGGGCATTGGGAAGGATGCCTTGACTGGGCATTATTAAAGATGCCTTTGCTGGGCATTATTAAAGATGCCTTTGCTGGGCATTTTTAAAGATGCCTTTGCTGGGCATTGGCAAAGATGCCTTGGCTAGGCATTGGTAAAGATGCCTTTGCTGGTCATTATTAAATATGCCTTTGCTGGTCATTAGGATGGATGCCTTGACTGGGCATTATTAAAGATGCCTTTGCTGGGCATTATTAAAGATGCCTTTGCTGGGTATTATTAAAGATGCCTTTGCTGGGCATTAGTAAGGATGCCTTTGCTGGGCATTTGTAAGGATGCCTTGGCTGGCCTTATGATATGTCTTGTGACAAAAAAGCCTCCATCACAGCATTGTAGATATCTATCCCTTTGGGATCCTGTTTGGGAAATCATGAAAAAGGGAAAAGCTGGCATTTGACAGATAATTTGTATTAGAAAGATAGTTGCAAAAACTACAATACTGGCAGTGATAGTTCCTCAATTTCCCATCAAGAAACTCTTTTCTTTCAGCTTCACCAAGTTCGGCAACACTTTTGTGGTAAAGATGCCTTTGGTGGGCATTATTAAAGATGCCTTGGCTGGGCATTTTTAAAGATGCCTTTACTGGGCATTGGTAAAGATGCCTTGGCTGGGCATTGGTAGGGATGCCTTTGCTGGGCATTATTAAAGATGCCTTTGCTGGGCATTGGGAAGGATGCCTTGACTGGGCATTATTAAAGATGCCTTTTCTGGGCATTTTTAAAGATACCTTTGCTGGGCATTATTAAAGATGCCTTTGCTGGGCATTGGCAAAGATGCCTTGGCTAGGTATTATTAAAGGTGCCATTGCTGGGCATTGGTAAGGATACCTTGGCTGGGCATTGGTAAAGATGCCTTTGCTGGACATTATTAAAGATGCCTTTGCTGGGCATTGGGAAGGATGCATTGGCTGGGCATTGGCTGGGCATTGGTAAGGGTGCCTTTGCTGGGCATTACTAAAGATTCCTTTGCTGGGCATTGGGAAGGATGACTTTGCTGGGCATTATTAAAGATGCCTTTGCTGGGCATTGGGAAGGATGCCTTGACTGGGCATTATTAAAGATGCCTTTGCTGGGCATTATTAAAGATGCCTTTGCTGGGCATTATTAAAGATGCCTTTGCTGGGCATTTTTAAAGATGCCTTTGCTGGGCATTGGCAAGGATGCCTTGGCTAGGCATTGGTAAAGATGCCTTTGCTGGACATTATTAAATATGACTTTGCTGGTCATTAGGATGGATGCCTTGACTGGGCATTATTAAAGATGCCTTTGCTGGGCATTATTAAAGATGCCTTTGCTGGGTATTATTAAAGATGCCTTTGCTGGGCATTAGTAAGGATGCCTTTGCTGGGCATTTGTAAGGATGCCTTGGCTGGCCTTATGATATGTCTTGTGACAAAAAAGCCTCCATCACAGCATTGTAGATATCTATCCCTTTGGGATCCTGTTTGGGAAATCATGAAAAAGGGAAAAGCTGGCATTTGACAGATAATTTGTATTAGAAAGATAGTTGCAAAAACTACAATACTGGCAGTGATAGTTCCTCAATTTCCCATCAAGAAACTCTTTTCTTTCAGCTTCACCAAGTTCGGCAACACTTTTGTGGTAAAGATGCCTTTGGTGGACATTATTAAAGATGCCTTGGCTGGGCATTTTTAAAGATGCCTTTGCTGGGCATTGGTAAAGATGCCTTGGCTGGGCACTGTTAAAGAAGCATTTGCTTCCACAAGGGATAGAGATCTACAATGCTATGATGGGTACAGGCACAGTATACTTTGCATAGCCACCGGACATTATTGTACATAAGCAGAGGACGTGTCTAAGGATCCTTGGCTGGGCATTTTCAAAGATGCCTTGGCTGGGCATTGGTAAAGATGCCTTGGCTGGGCATCTTTAAAGATGCCATTGCTGTGCATTTTTAGAAATGCCTTGGCTGGGCATTTTTAAAGATGCCTTGGCTGGGAATTGGTAAAGATGCCTTGGCTGGGCATTTTTAAAGATGCCTTGGCTGGGCATTATTAAAGATGCAACTTGTGTCTTGGACAGCAAACACTGCATTAGGTAAAAGTAGACATTTGGTATGCTTTTGCACAATTAATGTGATTTTTGCTGTTGTATGCATGCTGATAACTTGTCAAACCTTGGCTCATACTCCGTTAGTTTGAGAGCAACACATACAGCACTCAATTCATCTGTTAGTCTATTTCTGGCATCACATTTGATATAATTCAATGCTGAAAAAAGCTGCTTACAAGCATAGGATGACACAAACAAAGTAAGAAAAGCAATCCCAAGTGTTTTCATTGCCTTAAAAAATTTTGGCAGAGAATTCCACACTTTAAGTATTTAATTTTCTGAACTAGCAACTGTGCTGTCCTTTGTCATCCCTTCACACTCTATCTTTTCAAGTGTGGCACGCAGGTCATGGAATTTATTTTTCCAGATAGAGCTTTTTTGAAATTCCAGTAGCTCCATTTCCAGATTTCCTAAATCTAACCAGTGTAAGCAGGAAAGATCAAGTTCTTAAAATTTGGCTTTATCTGGAGAAGTAAGAAAACACAAGCCCTGTACACACGATCGGATATCCTATGGATTCTAATTCGATGGTTTTGTCCATCGGAAATCCGATGAAGCTGACTTCCATCAGTTTTGCCTACACACCATCAGTCAAAAAACTGACCGTCCCAACGCGGTGACGTAAAACACTCAGATGAGCCGAGAAAAAGGAAGTTCAATGCTTCTGAGCATGCGTTGACTTGATTCTGAGCATGCGTGGGTTTTTTATCCGATGGACTTGCCCACAGACGATCGGAATTTGCTATCGTTTTTTTATCCATCGGATAATTTTAAAACATGTTCTATTTTTTAAAACCGATGGAAAAAAGACCGATGGGTCCCATATACGATCGGTTTGTCTGATGAAAACAATCCATCGGACGGTTTTCATCAGTTAAACCGATCGTGTGTACGGGGCTACAGGGTTGTCTCCATCTTACGGAACTGTACAAATCTGTTACTAAAATTCTCCTTTGCAACTGCTATAATGCTAGAAAATTCCTTGTAGATTTAATGATGGTTTGGCTTGTCTGTAAATGTTGTAGAATTTTCCAAATGCATTTTTAGATTGGGAAAATATTTCAGCTACCCACTTTCAAGGTCTCTTTCAAAAACCTGCAGTTCTCTCTCAAATGTTCGGATATCACAAAACATCCTTTCTGCTGTTTTCCCTAAACATTGCAGTTTTTTGTTCAAGACATTGAAGTGTATTGTAAAATCAGTAAAAAACATGAGGTTGGTGAGCCAGGTCATATCAGTGAGCTGTGGCTATTCCTGCCCCTTTTCATTCATAAACAGCCTAATTTCATCTAAGCAGGCTACAAATCTCTCCAAGACCCGTCCTCTGCTTAGCCACCGTACATTATTGTACATAAGTAAAGTATTATACTGTGCCTGTACCTCATCAAGAAGTGCTTGAAACTGACGAAAATTAAGAGCACGAGCCATGATGTAATTCACCATTTTTGTGACATCCTTGAGGATATCGTCTAATTGTTTGCTGCTTTCCTTGGGACAAAGAGCTTCTTGATGTATAATACAATGAAATTGAATAACTGGATGCTTTGCTTCTTTGACACAAAACTGTATGAAACCAGATGATACCCCCACCATGGAAGGTGCCCTGTCACTAGTTATTGAAACCACTTTTCCTGGCCTTATGTCTTGTGACAAAAAAAGCCTCCATCACAGCATTGTAGATATCTATCCCTTGTGTTCTTCCAGGCAAAGATAGCAGTTTCATGAGCTCCTCTTTCATGGTGTCACCAACAGCATAACGCAAAATTACTGCTAGCCTTGCATGATTATTTATATCTGTGCTTTCATCCAAGCACATGGAGTAACAGGCTGCCTTTTGTAAGTCAGTGGTGAGCTGCTGACTTAGATCACTTGCCATACGCAGGACTCTATCTTTAACAGTATTTCTGCGAAGTGGCATTTCAGAGATTCATTGCTTAACTTTGTCCTTGATTGGGAAATCATGAAAAAGGGAATTACTCACAGCCAACATGGCCGTTTTGATAAAATCGCCATCAGAGAGGGGCTTTCCATGTTTTGCTATGCACAGTGAAATTTCAAAGCTGGCATTTGCCAGATAATTTGTTTTAGAAAGATAGTTGCAAAAACTACGATACTGGCAGTGATAGTTCCTCAATTTCTCATCAAGAAACTCTATTCTTTCAGCTTCACCAAGTTCGGCAACACTTTTGTGGTTGGTATCAAAATGATGTCTGACACTTGATGTGCGAGATACCACACTTTCACTACACAGAACACATAACGCTTTCCCATTGCATTCAATCACTCCAAATGACTTTGTCCATGTCTCTTGGAATGATCTTCCACTATTTGTTTTTAATTTTGCTTTTTTGGATGTACTCATTTTTGGGTGTTCAAGTCTACAAAAAACACAAAATGTATAAAATAAATATGGATGAAACACGCAATACAAATCTATCCCTACCTACCTATACCAAAAATATTATTGCAACATTTCACAAAAAAGGTAATAAACCCAGAATTGTAGAAGAGCAACTCACGGTTTTGTAGACAGATACACATCGTCCAATGTCCTGTGAAACAACAAGGCGCGCTGTGCCGCTGCTGACACCGCTCTGCTGGGTCTGGAAGCTGCTGTAGATTCTACAAGAACTGCAGAGAAGAATCCAGGAGAGAGGGCTGGAATGAAAAAATAATTTTTTTATCATTGTTGTCCTTAGGGACACAGGAAACTACCATAGCCCCGGGGCCGGATGTGGGCATTAACAACTCACGTTTTTGTAATGTAGACAGATATAAGCTCAAATCGTCCAATGTCCTGTGAAACAACAAGGCGTGCTGTGCCGCTGCTGACATCGCTCTGCTGGGTCTGGAAGCTGCTGTAGATTCTACAAGACTGCAAAGAAGAATCCAGGAGAGAGAGGGCTGTAATGAAAAAAAAAATGTTTATCATTGTTGTCCTTAGGGACACAGGAAGCTACCATAGCTCGGGGGCCAGATGTGGGCATTAGCAACTCACGTTTTTGTAATGTAGACAGATATAAGCTCAAATCGTCCAATGTCCTGTGAAACAACAAGGCGCGCTGTGCCGCTGCTGACACCACTCTGCTGGGTCTGGAAGCTGCTGTAGATTCTACAAGAACTGCAGAGAAGAATCCAAAGGGCTGGAATGAAAAAACAAAAATTTGTCTTTAGGCCATTGGTCACCGGATGTGGCCCTTTGCTTGCTTTTATTAGGCCCATGGGGCACTGATTTATCCACTGATACCAACAATAGGTTATATTTAATCCCCCCAACTCACATGAATGAAGGGGCACACATTCCTCCCAATGACACCAAAGATAGGGGCACTATTACCCCCAAATTATGTTTCCCAATGACACCTATAATGAGGCACATGAACACCAATGAGGGGGGTAATATGTTTCCCAATGACACCGATAATTAGGCCGAACAGCAATGATGGGGGGTAAAATGTTTCTCAATGACACCTATAATGAGGCACATGAACACCAATGAGGGGGGTAATATGTTTCCCAATGACACCGATAATTAGGCCGAACAGCAATAATGGGGGGTAAAATGTTTCCCAATGACACCTATAATTAGGCCGAATAACAGCAATGATGGGGGGTAAAATGTTTCCCAATGACACCTATAATTAGGCCGAATAACAGCAATGATGGGGGGGTAAATGGTTTCCCAATGACACCTATGACAGCAATGATGGGGCAGAATGTTTCCAAATAACACAATGACACCAATGAGGGGGGGGGGATGTGCCCCAATGTCACTAATAATGAGGCCTTTTTTTACAGTGCATTTTTTTTTTAGCTATCGCCTGTCTCACCTTCCGACTCCTGCAGCTCATTCCTGCACATCTTCTCCTCATGCTCTCTCCGCGTGTTCTCCCAGTCACGCCCAGCACGTCAGTGCTGATTTGTTTGGGCGGTGTGGCGATGTGGATGAGACAGCCTCTTTAATTGGACAAGCTAGCTGGCACGTCACCTCCGGGTGCTCATTCTATGTCACGCCCACTTGGACACGTCACCGCTAGCCCAGAGAACTATGGGAGATGTACTTCCTGGGTGCGGTGTGACGATTCTATGATTTTTTATGTGTAAAAGTGTCGAGTGTCACGACGTGCCCACAGAGACGGCTCTTTACTACGATTGGAGTTGCGGTGTGTCAGAGTGACACACCACACCACTGATTGCTGCGCTGCGCACCTCAGCAGTTGCGCAATCGCGGCTTATCCTGTTTGACATCATATGGCTCCCAGTCAGAATAGCGTAACTATAGGCAAAACATGTTTTATAATTTTGGATAGAGTAAGGGGGGGGGGATTATAACTCAAGTATGTTTTATTTTTGCCATTTTTGTCCTATTGGAAGGATTTACCTTCACTTCCTGTTCAATATTCGAAACAGGAAGTGAGAGGAAATCCCTTCAAATTAAGGGTCACCCGGAACTACTGTCTCCATTGGAAGTCTTCCAATCTTCCAATGGGGATACTAGGTCTGGTGCCCTGATGACACCCCAGGATTTCCACTCACATAATTTTTTGGCTATACAACAGAAAGTAAAGGGAAATCCCTCCAATGGGACACAGATAGCAAAAAAAGACTAACAGGGGTTATAACCCTACCTTACTCTATCCGAAATGAAAAAAAAATATTTAGTGAAACTATAAATGTTATATCATAAACATATTCCTATTTAAAGTTGTTGTAAACAAACACCTGCAAGACAAAGGCATAATGAGCTAGTATGCATAGCATACTAGCTTGTAATACTCACCTGAGATTGAAGCCCTCGCTGCGTTTCCCGTACACAGCACCGGCCGCCGACATCACTCCCGGAGTTACTTCCGGGTATCGCGGGCTCTGGCGCTGTGATTGGCCAGAGCTGAGATGTCGTCACTCCCGCGCATGCGTGCGGGAGCCACCGGTAATGGCTTCAGTGTGCATGTGCCGGTGACTTTGGTGCAGGTTTAGGAGATATCCAGGGTAGCTACAGGTAAGCCTTAAAGGGGTTGTAAAGGATACATTTTTTTTTTAAAATAACAAACATGTCATACTTACCTCCACTGTGCAGTTTGTTTTGCACAGAGTGGCCCTGATCTTTCTGTTCTGGGGTCCCACGGCGGCTCTTGCGGCTCCTCCCCGCAATAGCTAACCTCCTCTGGAAAGCTCTTTCCCGAGGGGGTTACCTTGTGGGCACGCTCCCGTGTCATACACTCAGCGTCCATAGACGTATGACTCAGGCCCCGCCCCCGGTGGTATCATTAATGGATTTGATTAAAAAGCAGCGGGAGCCAATGGCTGTGCTGCTATCAATCTATCCAATCTATCCAATCAACGCAGAGACTCCGTGAAAAGGAGGATGCCGGGGGACGCGCAGAGCAGGTAAACGGGCTCAGGTAAGTAAAACGGGGGCTGGGGGATCCGTGACAGCCAGTTTTTTTTTTTTACCTTAATGCATAGGATGCATTAAGGTGCAAAAACACGAACCTTTACAACCCCTTTGTCAGAAAATGCGTTTTAGTAATCTGCCTAGCAACAGCAGTCTCAGAAGAATGCCCGTGTGTGGAAGAGCCGTTCGGCGCACGCGCGTGCGCAATAGCGCGAACGGACCGCCTGGGCGCACACACGCACGCTGTGACAGCATTTGGCGCCAAAATAGGCTATTTAAAGAGATCAGACACCTTGCTGCCTTGCTGTCCGGTTTACAACGTTCCTGAGACCCCTGCTACATGTGACTCTGATTACTGACTTGTTACCTGATCCGGCTCTCCCTTGACTACTCCTGCTTGCTGCCTGTCTTTGATCCCGGCTTATCGTGACTTCGCTCCTGCCTCTCCTTCAAACCTGATTGCTGCCCGCCTGATGAAATGACCCGGCCTGGACTTTGACTATTCTCTGGATTCTGCTTCTGCACCTGATCTGCCTGGCTGTGTTTGACCCGGTCTGTCCTCACCTGCCAATCTCCTGATCCACGAGTGCCGTGCTACTGTCTACAGTTCTCAGACTGCTGACAGCATTCTGCTTTGGACTACAGTACACCTCCTCCCTGCTGCTGCATCCAGCCCTCTACACCAGCTTACCTGCCAGGCACTTGTGCCCCTTTGCACTCTCGAGCTCCTGTCTGCTCTACCAGGGGTTCTTGAGCCAGAGGTTTATGAGAGGCCGCTCCTTGCACGTTGGGCTCTACTACCAGGTACGTGACAGTACCGGACAGCCATGTCCGACCCTACGCAGGGAGCCTCTCCCATGGAGGACTTATGCCGTCACCTGGATGAACTTACTACGGCCGTCAGAAACCTGCAGGAAGGCTACACCCGTCTGGAGGAGCATGTTCAGACCCTGTCTACCACGGCTCCTATAGCATCTGGAACTTCTCCTGCACCTTCGGTTGTGATGTTGCCGCCTGAGCCCGGGGCCCCACTCTGGAAAGATTTTCTGGGAACCGTAGCAAGTATAGAGCTTTCCGCAATGCCTGTGAACTTTTTTTCGCTTTACAGCCCAGGACCTTCTCTCTTAAATCCACCAAGGTGGGCATTGTTATTGCTCTATTATCAGGCAAACCTCAGACATGGGCCCACCGCCTCTTGGAACACAAGAACGTCTGTCTCAACCTCCTGAGTACCTTCTTCCAAGCAATGGGCCTCCTCTACAAGAATCGGCAACTAGCAGCCACCGCAGAAGCAGAACTATGTTCACTGTCACAGGGTCGTAGGGCAGCAGAGGACTATGTGTCGGAATTCAGGCATTGGAGTTCCGATACAAACTGGAATACCGCTGCCCTGCATCACCAGTTCCGCATGGGTCTCTCCGAACCCCTAAAAGATGAACTTGCCTGGGTTGGCATACCGGCAACACTTGACGCTCTAATCCTCCAGTCTATCCAAATAGACAGACAGTTAAGAGAACAAAGGGCTAAGCGAACATCGGGGCCTTCTCGCCCGGTGTGGATGTTACCACGTGTGCCCAGCTCTCCTCACCCTGCTCCCCCTATTCCTGTGCACACCTCCATTGATACTTCTGAACCAATGCAACTGGGCCTGCTCCGCCCTTCACTTACTCATGAGGAGTGTCAACGCCGACGGGTCAATAACCTTTGCCTCTACTGCGGGGAACCGGGACATTATGTGAGGACTTTCCCCGCAAAGCTCCGTAAGTGCTCTTCCCTCTCCTCTACTATTTCACCGGCCTTGCTTAACAATACCACTCACCTGGCTATCTCCATTTCTCTACAGCTTCCAGGAGGGAATATTCAGGCTCCCGCCATTATTGACTCCGGTGCTTGCAGCGGCTTTATGGACTTATTCTTCGCCATCAAATACCAAGTTTCCCTACGACCCAGATCCAAGGAACTTTCTGTCCATTTAGCCGATGGATCTGCTATTAGATCTGGCCCTGTCACACAAGAAACAATTCCCCTGAACACCACTATTGCCGACGACCATCGTGAACTACTCTGCTTGGACATTATTGAATCCCCCTTATTTCCCATCATTCTGGGCATCTTGGCTGAGGGCTCACAACCCGCAAATTGACTGGAACTCTGGGAAAATCAGTTTCCTTTCTTCCTACTGCCGCCAACACTGTCTACGGGAAACTACTGATATACCGTCTCCTTTACTGTGCCTGGAAACAGATGTTGAGGACTGTCAGCTTGTCCCAGAAATCTACCACAGCTTCTTATGCTGGCCATACACTATACGAAAAATCGTCCGAACAAACTGTCGAAAAACAAAAGTTCGTTCATGAGCGCAAATGATAGTGCCATCATGTAATGACCGATAAATCGTTCAGTGGACATAAATAAATTTTTTTTTTTTTTTTTACATATGCCTAGTGCAGAATGTTTGGACGGGAAACACATTAACCTTCCGATTTATCGTTCGTTCGGCAGAAAATTTCCAAACTTGTCCTTCGTTTTTTCGGCTCAAAAACGTCCCAAAGATTATCGATTTTGTGCCCATTAACTGTTCGAAAAACGAAAGAACTGTCTGAATGACCGATTTTCGCCTGATTTTTTGTATAGTGTATGGCCAGCATTAGACGTTTTCAGTAAGAAGGGCGCAGAGACTTTACCACCACATAGGCCCTACGCCTGCCCAATCAAACTTCTCCCTGGGGCAGAGATTCCTTTTGGGAGAATCTTTCCCTTGACCGAATTGGAGCTGGTAAATCTAAAGACTTATCTAGACGATAACCTGGAGAAGAGATTTATACGCCCTTCCACCCCTCCTGCAGGAGCTTGAATATTCTTTGTGGATAAGAAAGATCACTCTCTACATCCCTGCGTAGATTACAAAGATCTAAATAAAATCACGATTAAGAACAGGTACCCCCTTCCTCTGGTACCGGAACTGTTCCAAAGACTCGGAACTGCAGTTATATTCACCAAGTTGGACCTCCGCAGAGCCTATATCCTAGTCCGCATTCGAAGTGGCGATGAATGGAAGACCGCGTTCCGCACCAGATTCGGGCACTTTGAATATTTGGTCATGCCCTTTGGCCTTTGCAACGCCCCTGCCACATTTCAACATTTCATAAATGATATCTTCAGAGACTATCTTGACTTGTTTGTCATAATCTATTTAGATGATATCCTGATCTTTTCCTCTTCTCTGCCTAATCATCGGGAACATGTCAGAAAAGTACTAACTCGGCTTTCTCAACATGGCTTGTACGCTAAACCTGAAAAGTGCGAGTATGAACGACAAAGTATGCAGTTCCTAGGTATGAAAAAAACTCTAGAATTTGGGATTATGAAGGCAACAAAAAATATTTTATACAAAAATATATTTATTTAAATACCAAGAAAAAGAAAGGATCATAATATACAGTGCACAAATATGCTAGTATCAATAAAATCTATAACATGATTGAGACATAGGAAATACAATTGCCAGGATTGAGCACTCCAGATCCTCCAGAGACAGTCAAAGATGGCTTAATCCAACGCGTTTCAAACAGTTTTATGGAAAAGTTCTTCATCAGGGATATTTAGCTTGTATCCTTGTCTATAACAGATCACAGAAATTCATTAAGTACAACGCAGGTTCCCCCATTCTCCCACCCCCCCCCCTAACAGGTGCATAAAGGGACAGAGGGGAAAACGTACTTCATCATGTTCATTAAAAATATATATACTGTATGCACTTCACATTCCGGTCACATCAATGACATGAACTCCCTCCCATTGCTCTCTTTGTGTGCCTTCATATAATGCCTCATACTCATATAAGGAATCAGGATAAAAAATCCAATCAATATGGTGCCTTTAAGAAAAATATATATATCATATAAGGAGAAGGGTAAATAAAAGATGTGCAAAGAGAGAAAAGGAGATATTCTACAGGCAGGGCTTCAATAACTCACCAACCAAAATAAAGAGTATCAATCCAAAGCAAAAAGAATCATCCAGAAAGCTCTCCAGTGTTCCTTGCAATCATCTGTCAAATCTCCATATGAACATATATGCAGGTCCTCTGCCGTCCAGCAGAGGAAGAGGAATGACACCATGAGATTCCTCTGGCATCCTTTTATATCCCTCTGCATGCCTGATTGGTGAATACTGATCACATGGTGCATCGGCCTGGAATGCCAAGCATCATGTGTCTCCATGGCGACGCGGCATGCGTCGAGGGCGGGGTACGTCGAAAGCGCATCACATGACATAGCCGCACCAATGGGCGGCATGTCTGAGATCACTATGGCGACGTGGTGCCCATCAGCCTTGCTTGGTCTCCTGTGGCTAGCTAGTCTTTCCGGATACAACCAGTCTTCCATGTGGCTTTGCTCAAACCTACAGTCCCGAACCCCTTCACTAACCGGAATACCGGTCCTCCTGAACCAGTGCTCATCAATGGTGAGGAGGAATTCAAGGTGGAGTCCATCCTGGATTGCAGGAAAAGACGTAACCAGGTTCAGTACCTGGTGAAGTGGAAAGGTTACGGCCCGGAGGAGAACTCTTGGGAACCAGAGACTAATATCCATGCTGAAAGACTGATTCTGGCCTTTAAAAGCTTGTGTATCCTCTGGTCCTTTCCTGGGTAGTGATAGTTCATGTTTAATTTCTTTCCCACGGCAGTCCACTGCTCATGCACACTTTTTCAGGTGGTATGCGCAGTGTTTTGCTCTATATGGACCACAATGTGCTCCTCTATACATACACGCCTGATTGGTTTTGGATGGTGTCTACCTTGGCCGTGCAGTGCACGCCCTGTCCTGGGGCGTGTAGTGGTCGGACGATGGGATTTGACATTTCCAATTATTTTGATCATTTTATTTCATTCCATCAATTTTATTTTTTATTAAAACAGAAAATACAATTATCCCCATTTAATAGAATTTTAATGGGAACCTCCATTATTTATAGTTAGATATTTATAGGATTTGAGATTTACTAATTGGCCATTTTTTGGGCCATTTATTATATGTAGATGTCCATTAGTAGTCTCAAAGTCTATTATTCCTTTTTTCTCCTTTTTGTCCACTAGATGGCGATCTCATCATAGGCCTTCATTGGTGCTGCAGCGTCGCTGTATCTCACTGC
This sequence comes from Rana muscosa, assembly GCA_029206835.1. NCBI lineage: Eukaryota > Metazoa > Chordata > Amphibia > Anura > Ranidae > Rana > Rana muscosa. The sequence goes on along the minus strand of CM055122.1, from coordinate 1,163,804,732 downwards.
TTGGGAGATGCCGCCGCGCTCTTGCACAATAAACGTCCTCCTACTGCAGTCAGCTGTGGCAATGAGGTGACGCCGTGACGTCAATAGCGTCATGACGCCGTCCCCGTGAACACGCACGAGACATGCGGGGGGATGACGCGCTGTGGCACCACGCTACAGCGGTGTCCCCAATGGGATTTGCAGCTGTATTAGAGACATGGCGCCGCTTGTATGGATGGAGATCTGCTTTTCAGTGCAGTATGGCGTATTCATGCAGTATGGCGTCTTAATGGCAGTCATTTCCTGCATAGGGGGTGTCATTCATTCTTTCACCACGATTGGCTTATGTTTTTTGGTGGGAATATTTGCATTTTATGCTCTATGTGCTTTTGAATAAGAATCATATACAGCCATAACTTTTTAAACTTTTCTATTTATCTCCAATAGAATGATCATAATTTAGGTTATTGTATTGCTGTGTATTGATGTTAGTCTGATGCTTTGTGGAATAGTTTGTTATTTCCTGTTCTGGCTCTGCCCCTTCAGGGCGGGCCAGATTTATTTCAGACCTTATATATGTTGGCAATGTGGGGGGTGCAACAATATGCCCCTGTGGAAGACTTTGTAGTCGAAATGCGTAGGGCTTACCTATGTTGCACCCCACATTGCTTTTATCATCCATTTTGTGATCACTTACATTTTTGTCTAATTTTTGTACTCAATAAATCCCTACCTGGTTTTATTGACCTGCACCAATTTGAGTGTTCTCCTTCTTTTTATCCTTTCATCTTCCTTGGACCTTCTTGGAGCTCGTATGCTGGAGGAATTCCATCTTGTGATCCGTGCATTGAATCATCCTGCCCGAGACGGCCTGAGGTATCCACAGCATCCTGCTTCATCGGTCCCGGTCACTGAGACCATTAAGCCTTACTGACCCACTGTCGTATGACAGGTGGATCCACCATGTGCGGTAAGAGTACCCAACTACACCATTTGTATCTTGTGTTGTGAGTTCCACTATCAACATTGGGGTCCCTTCATCAGTCAATATTGTGGTAGTGATATCTTCGCTTTCCATGAGAAGACACCGATTTAATTTGGCGCTTATTGTTTGGACTTTCACATTTGTGTTGTTGTTTCTTTTACACTTATCATATTTGAGTTGTGTTTAGTCTACAAGGACCACACTTCCATGATTCATCAGAAAGACATTTTCACTGTTATGGTTGTTCATTTCAGTTGATTTTTTCACGGACTATATTCATACATTTGTTTATTCACTAGCATACAGTGGGTTTTCCGAATATTTTTTACTAAGTCATTCATACCGTTTTTTTGCCGCCTTCTGGCAGCAGCTTCACTACTATTTTTAGCGCTGCACCATTTGTTTGTATATGTTTTACCACTTTGTTTGTTTGAGTGCTGGCGGCTTGAGCTATTTTTGACTGTAGCGCAGTTTTTCACCTTCACACTTTAAAAGATCTCACCCAAGTAAGATGGCCCAGTTGGGCATCCGGAGGCTGCCCATTGGGGAGGGGGGCAATGTCAGGAAAGGCATTTTAGTAATCTGCCTAGCAACAGCAGTTTCAGAAGAATGCCCGTGCGCGGAAGAGCCGTTGGGCGCATGCGCGTGCGTGATAGCGTGAACGGCGCACACGCACGCTGTGACAGCACTTGGCGCCAAAATAGGCTATTTAAAGAGATCAGACACCTTGCTGCCTTGCTGTCCGGTCTACAGCGTTCCTGAGACCCCTGCTACCTGTGACTCTGATTACTGACTTGTTACTTGATCCGGCTCTTCCTTGACTACTCCTGCTTGCTGCCTGTCTTTGATTAAGGCTTATCCTGACTTCTCTCCTGCTTCTCCTTCAAACCTGATTGCTGCCCGCCTGATGAACTGATCCGGCCTGGACTTTGACTATTCTCTGGATTCTGCTTCTGCACCTGATCTGCCTGGCTGTGTTTGACCCGGCCTGTACTCACCTGCCAATCTCCTCATCCACGAGTGCCATGCTACTGTCTACAGTTCTCAGCCTGCTGCCTGCATTCTGCTTTGGACTACAGTACACCTCCCTGCTGCTGCACCAAGCCCTCTACACCAGCTTACCTGCCAGGCACTTGTGCCCCTTTGCACTCTCGAGCTCCTGTCTGCTCTACTAGGGGTTCTTGAGCCAGGGGTTTACGAGAGGCCGATCCCTGCACATTGGGCTCTACTACCAGGTACGTGACACCCTTTAATAAAGGCTTACCTGTAGCAAAAAGTTACCAACCACTTTTAAAGAGTAGTCACTTCAAATTATGTTTTCGCTTGTTTTTTATTTGTTTTTTGTTTGTATTTTATCAAAAGTGCTGAGCTTTGCACAATAAATTTACATTCAAGAATAGTGCCCCTAGGATGTGACAAGATGCTTTGTCAAAACATCCACCCTCAGTTCAGAAATTACTATCCCAAACCAGGGGTGTACCTAGAGCATTTGGCACCAGGGGCGGATCCAATATGTGGCACCCCCCACGTTAAAATGTAAAAACACCCCACTGTGCCCCCTGCATACCTCTGCATCCTTCAATATCTCTTTGTTACTACTGTGTACCCCCTCTCCACAACTGCCGCCTGCACCCCTTTACATTACACAGCCCCCTTCACCTATGCATCCCTTTACATTACACAGCCCCCTGCACCTCTGAACCCCTTTACATTACACAGCCCCCTGCACCTCTGGACCCCTTTACATTACACAGCACCATGCACCCCTTTACATTACACAGCCCCCCTGCACCTCTGGACCCCTTTACATTACACAGCGCCCTGCACCTCTGCACCCCTTTACATTACACAGCCCCCTGCACCCCTTTACATTACACAGCACCCTGCACCTCTGGACCCTTTTACATTACACAGCCCCCCACAGCTCTGGACCCCCTGCATGTTACACAGACCCCCTTCAGTGCAGACCCCACTCCAGTTCACCCCCCTTCAGTGCAGACCCCCCTCAGTGCACCCCCCCCTCTGTGCAAACCCCCCAGTGCAAACCGACCATGCAAACCCCCCAGTGCAAACCCTCCCCCCAGTGCAAACCCCCCTCCCATTCAGTACCTCAGATCAGCGCACGGCGGCACATGCACAGAAGGTCCCCTACCCCTCTGTACACATAAGCAGAAGGGAGGGGGAGGCGGCTTCACTCGGCTGTGCCTGTGTGACATCAGGTGTTCTGTGAGAAGTGCCGAACTCCGCTAATCGGGACCATGAGAGGAGGGGATGGATGGTGCAGCGATGTCACCCCGCACCCCCCTCCCCCATTGAATCGCGGTATCTGCCTGTGCCTGGAGTCTCCCTGCAGCTCTTATTTGCCGCGGTGCAGCCTAAAGTCACAGAGCGGCGGTGGCGCTGTCACTGCTTAAGACACGGAGGGTGGGGGGCGCCGGCCTGACACCCCCCAGTGTGTGGCACCCGGTGCTGCCGGCCCCCCCTGCCCCCCACTTAGTACGCCTCTGTCTCAAACGTTGTTTTATGCAAAAAAAAAGAATTCTAAAATTCAGATAATATGGAAACAGTCTTTGACAAGACCCACAAGTAGGGATGAGCTTCGTGTTCGAGTCGAACATACGTTCGACTCGAACATCGGCTGTTCGATCGTTCGACGAAGATCGAACGATTTGGGCCGTTCGCGCCAAATTCGAGTGACGCGAACGGCCCACAATGCACTACGCCATCGCAGTGTCATCCAGGCGCTGTGATTGGCCAAGCATGCACTGTGACCCCGCATGCTTGGCCAATCACAGCGCCGGCAGCGAGGAGAGCAATGATTGGCCACAGGCAGGATGCCTGTGGCCAATTATTGCTGAGGGTGTTTAGTACACGCCCCACACTATAAAAGGCCGCCAGCACGGCGGCCTAGTGTAGTGTGTTCCGGAGCAGGGATAGAGCAGCATAGGCAGGGACAGTGACTGTTATTTCTTTCTTGCTTAACCTGGATTCCTTTAGTTTAGGGAAAGAGAAGGATAGGTAGGGAGAGTGTCAGTGTGTTTTGTGCTTGTGCTATAGTGTGCTTAAAAAAAACATTTATTCTAGGGACAGAAAACTGTAGGTAGGGACAGTGTCAGTTTCTTTCACTCTGCAAGTCCTTGTTTCCAGGGACCTGGAAGGACAGTGAGTGAATTGTCCTTGTGCTATATTGTGCTTAAAAAAACATTTATTCTAGGGACAGAAAACTGTAGGTAGGGAGAGTGTCAGTTTCTTTCACTCTGCAAGTCCTTGTTTCCAGGGACCTGGAAGGACAGTGAGTGAATTGTCCTTGTGCTATATTGTGATTAAAAAAAACATTTTTTCTAGGGACAGAAAACTGTAGGTAGGGAGAGTGTTTTTTTTCTTTCACTCTGCAAGTCCTTGTTTCCAGGGACCTGGAAGGACAGTGAGTGAATTGTCCTTGTGCTATATTGTGCTTAAAAAAACATTTATTCTAGGGACAGAAAACTGTAGGTAGGGAGAGTGTCAGTTTATTTCACTCTGCAAGTCCTTGTTTCCAGGGACCTGTAAGGACAGTGAGTGAATTGTCCTTGTGCTATATTGTGATTAAAAAAAACATTTTTTCTAGGGACAGAAAACTGTAGGTAGGGAGAGTGTTTTTTTTCTTTCACTCTGCAAGTCCTTGTTTCCAGGGACCTGTAAGGACAGTGAGTGAATTTTTCTTGTGCTATATTGTGATTAAAAAAAACATTTTTTCTAGGGACAGAAAACTGTAGGTAGGGAGAGTGTTTTTTTTCTTTCACTCTGCAAGTCCTTGTTTCCAGGGACCTGTAAGGACAGTGAGTGAATTTTTCTTGTGCTATATTGTGATTAAAAAAAACATTTTTTCTAGGGACAGAAAACTGTAGGTAGGGAGAGTGTTTTTTTTCTTTCACTCTGCAAGTCCTTGTTTCCAGGGACCTGTAAGGACAGTGAGTGAATTTTTCTTGTGCTATATTGTGATTAAAAAAAACATTTTTTCTAGGGACAGAAAACTGTAGGTAGGGAGAGTGTTTTTTTTCTTTCACTCTGCAAGTCCTTGTTTCCAGGGACCTGTAAGGACAGTGAGTGAATTTTTCTTGTGCTATATTGTGATTAAAAAAAACATTTTTTCTAGGGACAGAAAACTGTAGGTAGGGAGAGTGTTTTTTTTCTTTCACTCTGCAAGTCCTTGTTTCCAGGGACCTGTAAGGACAGTGAGTGAATTTTTCTTGTGCTATATTGTGATTAAAAAAAACATTTTTTCTAGGGACAGAAAACTGTAGGTAGGGAGAGTGTTTTTTTTCTTTCACTCTGCAAGTCCTTGTTTCCAGGGACCTGTAAGGACAGTGAGTGAATTTTTCTTGTGCTATATTGTGATTAAAAAAAACATTTTTTCTAGGGACAGAAAACTGTAGGTAGGGAGAGTGTTTTTTTTCTTTCACTCTGCAAGTCCTTGTTTCCAGGGACCTGTAAGGACAGTGAGTGAATTTTTCTTGTGCTATATTGTGATTAAAAAAAACATTTTTTCTAGGGACAGAAAACTGTAGGTAGGGAGAGTGTTTTTTTTCTTTCACTCTGCAAGTCCTTGTTTCCAGGGACCTGTAAGGACAGTGAGTGAATTTTTCTTGTGCTATATTGTGATTAAAAAAATTTTTTTTCTAGGGACAGAAAACTGTAGGTAGGGAGAGTGTTTTTTTTCTTTCACTCTGCAAGTCCTTGTTTCCAGGGACCTGTAAGGACAGTGAGTGAATTTTTCTTGTGCTATATTGTGATTAAAAAAAACATTTTTTCTAGGGACAGAAAACTGTAGGTAGGGAGAGTGTTTTTTTTCTTTCACTCTGCAAGTCCTTGTTTCCAGGGACCTGTAAGGACAGTGAGTGAATTTTTCTTGTGCTATATTGTGATTAAAAAAAACATTTTTTCTAGGGACAGAAAACTGTAGGTAGGGAGAGTGTTTTTTTTCTTTCACTCTGCAAGTCCTTGTTTCCAGGGACCTGTAAGGGCAGTGAGTGAATTGTTCTTGTGCTATATTGTGATTAAAAAAAACATTTTTTCTAGGGACAGAAAACTGTAGGTAGGGAGAGTGTTTTTTTTCTTTCACTCTGCAAGTCCTTGTTTCCAGGGACCTGTAAGGACAGTGAGTGAATTTTTCTTGTGCTATATTGTGATTAAAAAAAACATTTTTTCTAGGGACAGAAAACTGTAGGTAGGGAGAGTGTTTTTTTTCTTTCACTCTGCAAGTCCTTGTTTCCAGGGACCTGTAAGGACAGTGAGTGAATTTTTCTTGTGCTATATTGTGATTAAAAAAAACATTTTTTCTAGGGACAGAAAACTGTAGGTAGGGAGAGTGTTTTTTTTCTTTCACTCTGCAAGTCCTTGTTTCCAGGGACCTGTAAGGACAGTGAGTGAATTTTTCTTGTGCTATATTGTGATTAAAAAAAACATTTTTTCTAGGGACAGAAAACTGTAGGTAGGGAGAGTGTTTTTTTTCTTTCACTCTGCAAGTCCTTGTTTCCAGGGACCTGTAAGGACAGTGAGTGAATTTTTCTTGTGCTATATTGTGATTAAAAAAAACATTTTTTCTAGGGACAGAAAACTGTAGGTAGGGAGAGTGTTTTTTTTCTTTCACTCTGCAAGTCCTTGTTTCCAGGGACCTGTAAGGACAGTGAGTGAATTTTTCTTGTGCTATATTGTGATTAAAAAAAACATTTTTTCTAGGGACAGAAAACTGTAGGTAGGGAGAGTGTTTTTTTTCTTTCACTCTGCAAGTCCTTGTTTCCAGGGACCTGTAAGGACAGTGAGTGAATTTTTCTTGTGCTATATTGTGATTAAAAAAAACATTTTTTCTAGGGACAGAAAACTGTAGGTAGGGAGAGTGTTTTTTTTCTTTCACTCTGCAAGTCCTTGTTTCCAGGGACCTGTAAGGACAGTGAGTGAATTGTTCTTGTGCTATATTGTGATTAAAAAAAACATTTTTTCTAGGGACAGAAAACTGTAGGTAGGGAGAGTGTTTTTTTTCTTTCACTCTGCAAGTCCTTGTTTCCAGGGACCTGTAAGGACAGTGAGTGAATTGTTCTTGTGCTATATTGTGATTAAAAAAAACATTTTTTCTAGGGACAGAAAACTGTAGGTAGGGAGAGTGTTTTTTTTCTTTCACTCTGCAAGTCCTTGTTTCCAGGGACCTGTAAGGACAGTGAGTGAATTGTCCTTGTGCTATATTGTGCTTAAAAAAAACATTTATTCTAGGGACAGAAAACTGTAGGTAGGGAGAGTGTCAGTTTCTTTCACTGTGAAAGTCCTTGTTTCAAGGGACAGAGAAGGACACCTGAAGGTAGCCCTTATTGCTTTTTTCCCATCTCCGTGCAGGCCATCTATTAGAATGTCTGGAAGGCAAACAAGGAGAGGCAGACAGTCAGGAGGCAATAAAAGAGGGCAAGCAGGCTCTGTGTCTGGGGGCAACAGTGCTGGTCGTGGACGCGGTGCATTGTCATCAGCACATGGCCATGGGACACGCTTGTCCTTCTTTTCGGCAGCTGGACATGTTGAGCCACATCATGCCGAAGACTTGGTAGAGTGGATGACCAAGCCCTCCTCCTCCTCCTCATCCTCTCTCACCCAGGCTCAGGGTACTGGAAAAGCAGCTGCCAAAGCGTCGTCTTCCCTGGTATCAATGTCAGACAAATCATCAGTCACTCCTTCCCTAGACCCACCATGTCCTCCTCCTGAGGAGTCCCCCGAACTGTTTCAGCACAGTGTTGGGTACATGCTCCAGGAGGATGCCCAGCGTTTCGAAGGGTCTGATGATGAAACCCAGCTAGAGGAAGGCAGTAGCGTGAGAGCAGACAGAGGGGATGCTCAAGAAGGACACCAATCTGGCAGTCATGTTCCAGCAGCTGCAGCATACTGCCAGATTGGCTCCAGTGATGAGGAGGGAGGGGATGATGAGGTCACTGACTCCACGTGGGTGCCTAATAGGAGAGAGGAGGAGGAGGAGGATGAGGAGGAGGCACATCTCCAACGAGGCAGGATGCCCTTTGGTGGCCAGCGTAAGGGCAGTACACCGACGGAATCACACCGCAGAGCTCCGCCTGTGCAGGGCGCTGCCTCTGCCCGTCATTCAAAAAGTTCTTTGGTGTGGGCCTTTTTTGAGGCTAGTGCATCAGATCGCACAGCTGCTGTTTGCAACATATGTCTCAAGCGTATATCGCGTGGCCAAAACATCAGCCGCTTGGGTACCACATGCCTGACCAGACATATGTTGACCTGCCATGCAGCTCGTTGGCAAGCCTACCTCAAAGACCCACACCAAAGAACAAAGCGGACCTCTCCTTGCACCGCATCAGCTGGGATCTCCAACCCCACTATAACTTCAGTCCTCTCTGAAACATGCACTGAGAGGAATGAAGGTGTAGAATTAGGTGTGTCACAGCCAAGTACTTGCGCCCACTCTGCTAGCAGTACACCGACGTCCGATTCTAGCAGGCAAATTTCCCTGCCCCAGCTGCTGGACCGTCGAAAGAAGTTCACTCCCAGCCATCCACATGCCCAGCGGTTGAATGCTAGCTTGGCTAAATTGCTAGCGCTTCAACTGCTGCCTTTTCAGTTGGTAGACTCGGCCCCCTTCCGTGAGTTTGTGCAATGTGCGGTTCCTCAGTGGCAGGTTCCCAAACACCACTTTTTCGCACGGAAGGCTATTCCGGCTCTCTACCGGCATGTGGAAGGCAATGTCTTGGCCTCGCTGGACAGGGCGGTCAGCGGTAAGGTGCATATTACCGCTGACTCATGGTCCAGCAGGCATGGACAGGGACGTTACCTTTCTTTCACGGCCCATTGGGTCACTCTTTTGGCAGCTGGGAAGGATTCAGGACAAGGTGCAGTAGTGTTGGAGGTTGTCCCACCGCCACGCCTCCAAAATGCTACTACTGGTTGTGACACACCTCTCTCCTCCACCCCCTCCTCTTCTTCTTCCTCCATGGCCTCTTCCTGTGGTTTGTCCTATGAACCAGCGGTGCTCCGTAGCCGTTCACGGGGCTACGCAAGTACGCAGGCAAAAAGATGCCATGCCGTGCTTGCGCTGGTGTGTTTGGGGGACAGAAGCCACACTGGGGCAGAGGTCCTGTCTGCTCTGCAGGGCCAGGCCGAGAGGTGGTTGACGCCACGCCAGCTTAAGCCAGGAATGGTGGTTTGCGACAATGGCACCAACCTCCTCTCCGCCCTCCGACAGGGACAACTGACCCATGTGCCCTGTGTGGCTCACGTCCTTAACCTGGTGGTGCAGCGCTTCTTGGGCAGGTACCCGGGCTTACAGGATGTCCTGAGGCAGGCCAGGAAAGTCTGTGTGCATTTCCACAGATCTTATAATGCCAGTGCTCGCCTGGCTGAGCTGCAAAAGGAGTTGAACCTGCCCAAGAACCGCCTTATATGTGACATGCCCACCAGGTGGAACTCAACGTTGGCCATGCTGCAGCGGCTGCACACGCAGCAGAGGGCCATCAATGAGTACCTGTGCGACTACGGCACCAGGACAGGGTCAGGGGAGCTTGGTTTTTTTTCTCCACGCCAGTGGGGCATGATCAGGGATGCATGCACTGTCCTGGCACCATTTGAGGAGGCCACGAGGATGGTGAGCAGTGACAGTGCATGCATCAGTGACACTGTACCTCTTGTCCACCTGTTGGAGCACACGCTGCGTGGAATAATGGACAGGGCACTTGAGGCAGAACAGAGGCAGGAAGAGGAGGACTTCCTTGCCTCTCAAGGCCCCCTTTACCCAGACAGTGTTACTTCTGTCCCACCCATCGCACAGGAAGAGGAGGAGGAGGAGGAGGAGGAGGAGGAGGATTGTGTCAGCATGGAGGTGGAGGCTGGCACTCAGCATCATCAGCAGCAGTCTTTTAGGGATGATTTACAGTCCCAAGAAACCAGTGGACTTGTACGTGGCTGGGAGGAGGTGGCTGCGGATCATGTCGTCCTTAGTGACCCAGAGGACTCCGGAGCGAATGCCTCAGCAAACCTACGCTGCATGGCCTCCCTGATCCTGCAAAGTCTGCGGAAGGATCCTCGTATTCTTCGGATCAAGGAGAGGGACCATTACTGGCTGGCCACTCTCCTTGATCCACGGTACAAGGGTAAGGTTGCGGACCTTATGTTACCGTCGCAGAGGGAGCAGAGGATGAGACAACTCCGGGAGGCCTTGCAGAAAGGTCTGTGCAACGCGTTCCCAGAGACTGGGAGGTTGCAAACTCCTGGTCCTGGACAACGAGTTGCTGAGGCTTCGGCCAGTCAAAGAAGGAGCGGTGGGGAAGGTGGCCGTCTGACCGATGCGTTCAGACAATTCTTTAGTCCGCAGCCCCAAAGTATGATCGGTTCCAGCAACCATCGCCAGCGTCTGATAAACATGGTGCAGGAATATCTAGGGGCAAGGTCAGACTTGGACACCTTCCCCACCGAAAATCCTCTGGCTTACTGGGTCTTGAGGATGGATCACTGGCCAGAGCTTGCACAGTATGCAATTGAGCTACTGGCCTGTCCTGCATCCAGCGTTCTTTCGGAACGCACATTCAGTGCTGCTGGAGGATTTGTCACGGATCACAGGGTGCGCCTGTCCACCGACTCGGTTGATCGACTGACTTTCATCAAGATGAACCAGTCTTGGATCACCACCAGCTACCACACACCTGATGCTGATATAACAGACTAATTGATTTTAACATGTCACATCCCTTCAAGACTGATGCTGATGCTGAGTGCCTGTGCTGTTATGTTGACTGGCTATCCTCCTCCTCCGAGTCCTCAATGATACGATTGATGATGATAGCTTGGAAGATCATTTTTGTTTATGGGTGCCGCCACCAGTGCCTAACGCCCAATTTTTCAGCCCCTGTTTAACAGGGGCGTGTAATTACAATTTTTGAAGCAATACTTTGCAACAGGGCTCATTGCTGTACTCCAAGTACAGTATCTGTGAGGAGTTGCAGTGTTGTGCCACCAGTGCCTAAGGCCCAATTTTTCAGCCCCTGTTTAACAGGGGCGTGTCATTACAATTTTTGAAGCAATACTTTGCAACAGGGCTCATTGCTGTGCTCCAAGTACAGTATCTGTGAGGGGTTGCAGTGTTGTGCCACCAGTGCCTAAGGCCCAATTTTTCAGCCCCTGTTCAACAGGGGCATGTAATTACAATTCTTGATCTAATAATTCACAGCAGGGCCCATTGCTGCACCCACCAAGAGTAACTGTCAGGGCTTACAGTGTTGTGGCACCAGCACCACCATCAAAGGCCCAATTTTTACTACCACTGTTCAACAATTATATGTAATTAAAATTCCTGATATAATAGTTGACAGCAGGGCGTTCCAGCACCAACCAAGAGTAACTGTGAGTGCTTACAGTGTTGTGCCAACACCAACAACTAAGGGGCCTATTTCTGCAGAGTATATACGGCAGGTCCCTACTTTCAAACATCCAACTTACAAACGACTCCTACTTGCAAACGCAAGAAGACAACAGGAAGTGAGAGGAAATCTACCACTAGGAAGGAAAATTCTCTCCTGTAAGAATAAATATGGGAGAAAGGTGTCTCCTCTGTACTGATGCTTTATCAGCAATCCTTGTTTCAAGAAAAACACCACATTTCAAAAACAGTTGTCATTGGGACGGAAAGTGAGGTGAAATGTTCTGAACAGGGGCACAGACAGCAAAACAAATGTTACAGGGGTGATAACCCTTACCTATGTTTTCCAAAAAGTTTAAAAATAGATTTTTGGTCTGGAGCTACACTTCAACAATGTACCTGTTCAAAATTACAAACAGATTCTACATAAGAACAAACCTACAGTCCCTGTCTTGTATGCACCGCCTGTATAGGGCTGTTCAGAGTATATAGGGCCTTTTTTATTTTATGTGCGGGGTTCCCCTTAATATCCATACAAGACCCAAAGGGGCTGGTAATGGGCTGGGGTAGGGGGGGGGGTCATGGGGTAGCTATGCCATTTTTCTTAAAGAATTTCATCCATATTACCGGGACCAGACATTACATTAAAGCCGCAAGCAGTTTTAAATGGCTTTTTTTTTCCTTTAGAAGTGTCATTTTGTGCAGGGACAGTTCTAAACACGGGAAACACGTGGCACTTCACAGGCATACTTTAGACACCCCCCAGGTACGATATTTAAAGGAATATTTGACTTTTTTTTTTTCACTTTATGCATCATTAAAATGACTGCTCCCGAAAAACGACCGTTTTTAAAACTTCTTTTTGCATTGATACATGTCCCCTGGTGCAGAACCCGGGTTCCCAAACCCTTTTTAGGACAATAACATGCATAATAGTTGTTATAATTAGCACTTTAGAATTCGAACGTTCGCATCCATTCTATTTAATAGGGTTCTAATGTTCGTTCGAACTTTCGGTCCGTTCGCGGGTTCTGGTGCGAACCGAACAGGGGGGTGTTCGGCTCATCACTACCCACAAGCAGTTTGACTCACCAAGAAGGCTCAAAAGTAGCTTGGCAAAAACAGATGATTTTATTTTGACTTGCTTGAAGGTAAAAAAGACAAATCTTTCCCAAAAGTTCCTTGCTCTGCATGTGTAAGAACTGACTGACTGCATGGTAAAGCTTAAAGTGGCTAACTAGGGGCTGAATTAGTCAGAAACAAGAGGAGGAAGACAAACCAAAGCACAATAAAACAGCTAATTAAACAGGTTGCTTATGGCAGCACTTCAGAAGCATTTAAGAGAAACCAGGATATCTGCATCACCCAAAAACACAGCACACATGTAATTTTAGCTAACCACTTCAGCCCCGTAAGATGTGGCTGCTCAATGACCAGGGCATTTTTGCGATACAGCACTGTGTTGTTTTAACTGACAATTGCGCGGTCATGCGACGCTGTACCCAAACAAAATTTAGGTCCTTTTTTCCCTGCAAATAGAGCTTTCTTTTGGTGATATTTGATCACCTCTGCGGTTTTTATTTTTTGAGCTATAAACAAAAGAAGAGTGACAATTATGAAAAAAAAACACAATGGGGGTTATTTACGAAAGGCAAATCCACTTTGCACTACAAGTGCAAAGTGCACTTGAAATTGCACTGAAAGTGCACTTGGAAGTGCAGTCGCTGTAAATCTGAGGGATAGATCTGAAATGAGGGGAAGCTCTGCTGATTTTATCATCCAATCATCCAATCATGTGCAAGCTAAAATGCTGTTTTTAATTTTAATCGCATGTCCTCCTCAGATCAACAGCGACTGTACTTCCAAGTGCACTTTCAGTGCAATTTTTAAGTGCACTTGTAGTTTGCACTTGTAGTGCAAAGTGGATTTGCCTTTAGTAAATAACCCCAAATATCTTCTACTTTTTGCTATAAAAAATGTCCCATTTTTTTTTTTTTTATAATTTTTTTTTCCACAGTTTAGGTCGATATATATTCTTCTACAAATTTTTGGTAAAAAAATTGCAATAAGCGTATATTGATTGGTTTGCGCAAAAGCTATAGCATCTACAAAATGGGGGATAGATTTATGGCATTTTTTTTTTACTAGTAATAGCGGTGATCAGCGTTTTTTTTTTAATCGGGACTGCGATAATGCGGTGGACAGATCGGACACTTTTGACACATTTTTGGGAACAGTGACAATTATACAGCGATCAGTGCTATAAAAATGCACTGATTACTGTATAAATGTCACTGGCAGGGAAGGAGTTAACACTAAGGGGGCAATCAAGGGGTTAACTGTGTTCCCTAGGTGTGTTCTAACTGTGGGGGGGATGGGACTGACTAGGAGGAGAGAGAGATCAATGTTCATACTTCGTATAAACACACAATCAGTCTCCTCTCCCCTAAGAGAACCAGGATCTGTGTGTTTACACACACAGATCACGGTTCTCGCTCTGTCACGAGTGATCGCGTGTGCCTGGCGGTCATCGCGCCTGCCAGGCACTCGCATCGGCTCCGGCAGCAAGCTGCACGCGCCCCTAGTGGCCAAAAGGCGAAGCAACGTAAGGTAACGTTGTTTCGCCCAGGGGAGCCAACCTGCCGCAGTAAAACTGCGGCGGCTGGCCGGGAAGGGGTTAAAAGATGCATTGTAAGTAGAGGGGACATACAGACTGCCTACGTATGCAGATTTTTTTCTTTCTCTAATAAACTATCTTAACTTAAAGCAGAGTTCCGCTGAAATCTTTTTTTTTAAAGTCAGCAGCTACATATACTGCAGCTACTGACTTTTAAAATATGGACACTTACCTGTCCAGGTCGCCCGCGATGTCTGCACCCGAAGCCAATCTGTCCCTCGGCTCTCGGGTGGAGGCGCCGCCATCTTCGGTAAGGGTATCAGGAAGTATAGCCTTGTGGCTTCACAGCCTGGTTCCCTACTGTGCATGCGTGAGTCACGCTGCGCGCTCTCACTGATCCCTGCTGTCTTCTGGGACCTGTGTGTCTCCCAGAAAACAGCGGGGGGCGGAGAAGGAGCTGGACATGGCGTAGATATCCGCGGATACTGCGGCTATCTATGCCCGGAAGTGGGAGCAAATACCTGGCTTAGAAAAAGGAATTGTGGGGGACTTTGGACTTTATAGGCACAAATTAAGCAGAATACAATTATGAAAAAATATGACAATTTTATTAATTTACAAAAAGAAACATTAAAAAGATTTTCTAAAAGCCATTTGAGCAATTATATGTATGGGCCGACCAGGTACAATCACTGAGGGATACAAAGTATACAATAACAGTAGGATCTGTAGGAGAATGATTCTCTGGATACCGTAGAGTCCAAACGGTTAGCTAGATACCGACAGTGAAGACTAGAATTGTAATACCCAGTAGGTCCACAGCTTTAACAAGTTTTGCGTGAAAACACGCTTCTTCAGAAAGCAACAGCATACAAAGCTAATGAAATAGAAATACAATGTATTAGAAATATCATGGTTACCTAATGGATGCTTGTATGAGTAAAAATACATAAAGATATACATAAAAAGAAAAGAAAAGGAACAAGTCAGCCGAACAGCAGCTCACAGGACAGAAAAAGGACATGAAGCCACATAGTCCATGAGGACGCAAACCGATCATGGGGGCATGGTAAACAATAAAACAATTGATATGTATATATTATAGACAAGGGGAATTTGGTAAATATATAGATTAATTGGGGTGCTCGATGGAGCATATAGTATAGCCATAAAATTGGAGAAGTATTGAAAAGATAACTGAACAACTACTTGGTAAGTAATACTCACACTCAGAAGTCTTTACGTTTGAATGTCACTGGAGTAAGATCCAATATCATTACCAAAGCCCTACCAGGGTGGGCTGAGAACTATTGAAATGGGAAGGGAAGGTGGGGGAAGGTAGGGAGGGAAGGGAGAGGGAGGAAAGGAACAATTCTAGGGCAGAAGATAGGACATGGGAGAAGGACGAGAGGGGAAGGGAGAATGGGGGAAGGTAAGGTATGGAAGGGAATGAGATAAGGGGTAAAATTGCCAGTTAGAACCGATGCCAGCCGAGCCGATGGTGAGGCACAAGCCAAATAGTAGTTAAGCTAGAACAAAAATAGTTTAAATGAGCTGATTGGTATACAAAATATGCCTGTAATAGCAGTGTGTATAATGTAGTACTCACCCTAAATCGCTGGGGTGAGACTAGATTGGTAGTAGACCAAAATTCTGATGGTCTCCAAACGGTTAATATTAAACTGATAAAGAGGGGGTATATATATCATAGCGGAAATTAAACAAGCCGCAATGTCCAGTTGTCAGTGGATAGACCACATTGGTTTAGAAGATATGTATATTCACTATTGAGAACTAAAGAAAAAAATAAAAAGAGGGGAGACCGTCAGTATACTGATAACAGATAAATTCAAAAGGATAATAATAGCAGCTTTTTAAGCAGGATACATAAAACAAAAAAGTAAAAAACTGTATCCTTACGATTGAGTAAGTGGCTAGCAAATAGCCTGAATGGTAACAGAGAAATGACTGGTTATACGAATGGTATAGGAAGCTGCAAAACAGGTGTGGAGAAACAACAGAGCCCTGTGAGGGCGCAAACATTAGCCTGAAATGACCATGTTAAGGCAGGAATGGTTATCACAAGAAAAGCAAAGTTGAAAGATGCGTACCTGTAATATCGGCACGGCTGGCAACGGAGCAAACGGGCAGTGATATTGTGTGACCTAGTTGACACGCTGGAAACAGCGTGTTTAAGTAGCCATGTCCCATCGCTGATGCGTCAGTCCATCAAGGCGGACTGACGTCAACGGCGTCGGCCAAACACCAAGTGCGACGAGAGCCGCCCATTCAATGGGAGGAGCCCATGACCGGCGGACTCCACGTAAGCACAAGGTAACCAGGCAACCAGTCGAGAGCAAGGGAGCCGCTCTCGAAGGATACATGGATGCGTCATCAACCTCAAGGGGAGGGGGAGGAGAGGGGATAGGAGGTGTATAGATGACGCTGAGCGGCCGCATGAAGGATTGAATCCAAGGATCATGAGGAGCCTGTCCAGTGCCGTAATAGAGAATACCGGTCGGCATGACTGTTCCAAGCAAAATAGACAGTAAATGAAGACATATCTAATGATATTATAAAAATCAAAGAAACCCATACATTTTTTCAAATCTCAATTTAAGTGGCCGTCATAGCAGACACAGCAATATGTCCATTACAGTAACCAACATAACAGATATATGTCGGACTGTAATAGCACACATACACAATATAAATAAGAAGGTAACAATAAAAAAATATGATATAATTTTTCCCCAAATTCTAAAGGGAGAAGAAAGAAAAGAGACCATGAAGGTAGAAGGAAAGCTAATGGGATAAGGAAACAATTGTGTAGAAATAATGTATTGGGGCACTCTTGGTCAAATCATGAAGCACCACATCCCATTTTAACTGAAAATTGAAAAAGGGGGACAATGGGTATACTCAATACCCTGGGATTTTTAGAAAAAACGGTGCTTGGTAGAGATAAACACAGAAATCAAATCTTTGAAAGATTATATTTTATTACATAACATTGAAAGACAATACATAAAAGTAACCATCCTCATAGATGTGTAGTTCAGTTGTCAAGAGATGCAATTCGCTGCTTAGTTTCCACTCAACTAGTTTCGCTCCTAGCGGAGCTTCCTCAGGAGTAATTGGAACAATAGCAGATTAAACTGAAAATACAGGGTTTATATAATTAGCGCATAGAATGGTTAAAGATTAATATTGTAGCACTGGACATTAATGAAGCTTATTGACGTGTGTCACCACGTTGTTAATCACATTATTTATAAGGGCGAAACATTTAAACATTGAACAATCATATAGGATCATGGCCCATGCTGAGCATCATGCATACGTGAAACATACACATGCACTCACCAATTTGCAACAAAACCACAGACTTAAAGGAAAAATTGCATTTTCCTCTGGTCTGCTCAACCGGTTGACACAATCCGATGACCCAACCATTAGTATTTGCAACCATAGGGGTAAAGAAAAGTACCTGTTGAGACATGAAATATAGAATATATATAATAAATATATTCACATATTTACACAACTGTGATGGGAACTTAATAGAATTCAGTGAATAGGTAAAGATGCAGCCTCTTACCTTGAAAGGTTTTTCTACGTGTCAAAATTCAAAATAATAATATGCCAATAGGAAATGGTAAACATGTTGAAAAAAAAAACGTTGCTCAAAAAGAGAAGACACTTGAGCTAGAATGTTCAGAAATAGGGGATGGGGAGGCTTGAATAAATGAGCTTCACCCTGAATGGCTGGATAAGATCAATAACACTCTGTCAACTGTAGGCAAAAGAAATGACAAAAAAGGAAATATAATGAGCAACCACGACCACTGCGAGGACAAAAATCATCACAGCGAGGGGAAAGTTGTCCATATGACATCCTACCTTAATACGTGTACAAAAACGGAAGAAATCCGGCTGGAGCGGACACGTCCCACCCATCAGAGCGGCGAGGGAACCCGGCAGACTGTCGGCGGCTGAAGCCGCATTTCAAATACCCCCATCGCGGCGGTGTCTGACCTCATCGCCGCGATGCGGACGTCTATTGGTTGATCAATGATGACGCGCGCCGTCCATTGATTGGACTAGCGCAAGCGTCATTGGAGCAGCAGACGGCGTGGCGCGTCACACGTCCGAAGGCGTGTGAACTAGCCAACTGCACACTGCTGAAGTCAGCCGCGCCATCTTGGAAGTGGGAAAAACAAACCCAAGAACACCGAGGTGATGTGGGAAAAGGATGTTACAAAAGAGTAATGAGACAGCGCAGATGGAACTAGGGGGTGACTATAAGCATTGATCAGCCATTAAGGGGCGCCCTGCTAGATACTTGATTGGCATCACGAGTCAAGTCAAACATGGGGGCCCCCGGGCGTCCGTATGGTTGCACTATGGTGGGTCACGGAATGAGCCTGACAGTCAAGAAATGCCAAGCGGAATGTAATCAAAGATTCTATACATAAACATATACATTATCTAATGAACAAAATTAGATCATAGTTCAATTGCCATGCCTTCAAGTCAAGTGGTATCCAAAGGGAATATATGTAAAAGTGGTGTTATTCAAAACTTTGTATGGTTTAAAACAATGCTAAATAGTGAATGCAAATTGGCGAGATTGGGGAAGCACAGGATGGGTCATGAAAATACAATATACCAAAACATATATTTACTGTGGCGTCACAGAATTTGTGACGTACACCATTCTTATAGATTAAGTTATGGATAGTATTATATAACATAGATGAAACATACATTAGTATCTGAGAACTGCAAGGTGAAATCAAAACGAGTACATATATATATATATATATAAATCTGAAAAAAATATATATACACATATATATAAATCTGGAAATAAAAATAAAAATGATGAAATAATAATAAAAAAAAAAAAAAAAAAAGATGAATCAATGCAGGGGAACATTAATTGTCAACAGAGCTCTATAAAAAAGGCTTGAAACTGAAGGCATCATTTAAACCCGGATGCCTGAGAGCCGATAGTCTATGAATCCACCTGGCCTCTTTCTGAAGCAAAATTTTGTCAAAATTACCCCCTCTGTCTCCTGGGGGAATGGAAGCAACCCATCCTATTCTTGCTTCCCCAATCAGGTGGATTTTCGGCTGGCCCAGCCAGTTCCGTCACCGGCACCAGACCTAAGGAAGCAGTTAAATACAGATCCACTGAATCAAAAACCTCCGAAATTGAACTCGAGGTAATTAATTTGTCGTCACATGTACTGACTCCTGACCAGATTTCAATTTTGAAACTGGGACTTACTTTTTGCCCTACCCACCAAATTGATAAGTTTGAACTATTCCGAGTTCTTTATGACAAACCCAAAGATATGTCACAGACTACCACTCCTGCCAACCCTTTATGGCAGGAAATGAATATTGAGGATATTAAAGCTCTTGAGGAACTTATGGAGCTATGGGAGGAGGGAAACATTGACCTCACGGACCTTGATGAGGCAACGGCTCTAGAGGGACAATGTGTGGCATCCCCGCCCCTCCCGCCCCCCCTGGCCACATCTTCTTCCAATCCTCCAGTAACTAAATCCGTTCAACGAGAATATAAACCAAAATCCAATTTATTCCCACTACTACAGGGAAACCCGAATATTTGGGCCTTCACAAAACAGGTGACTTTGGAGATAAACCAGTCCAATTGGAAATCACAGGCTGAATCCAACCTAAGTGATTCTCAACGTGACGCACTGCGATCCCTACAGCTCAATAAAGAGATTATTATCAAGCCCTCCGATAAGGGGGGCAACTTGGTAGTCATGAATTGTCGTGACTATGAGCAAATGGTCATGAATTTATTGACCAACAAAGATTGGTCAGGAAGAAAAAAAAGGCCCTAAGGCTAACGCTGCGCTATATGATAAGATGTAAAAATGTGTTTGTTTAAATAAACATTTCAATAATAGCTGCTAGCACTATAAGTTCAATACAGAAAACTTATAAGGTAAACAAGAAAAAAAGGGAATGGGAGTGCAGCGCTAAAAAAACACCAATTAAAAAATTAAAAATAGGTGATTAATTATGCAAAAAATATATATGAATTATATGCAATAAATTGATGTTTGAAACCAAAACTTTAAAAAACTTTGAAAGAGGAAGAGGAAAACTAATGCAGAGTCTCCAAATGAATAAATATACAATTAGTGACAAGTGACACAAAAATGTAAGTAAAAAAGGAGAATAAAGTCCCAAGCAAAAAATAGTAGTAAAAATTCCAAAAAAAGTGTCCACAGTGAAAGTAGAAATGAATCAATCTTCCCAAGGAAACTTCAGGTGTATCACCCTTGTGATAAAAGATCTGCTTACCAGAATGTCGTGACTGTAAAACAGTCTCTCCCAGCTCAGGGAATAGGTTTCCCCAAGACCTCAGAGTCTTCACAGCAGTACTGCAGATAACAGTGGTCCTCATACACTCGTATACCAGTTGAAATGTGTTCTGATATATTTTTTCTTTGAATGTTGTTTTTTCCAAACAAATCTTTAATCATCCTCGTCTAGTTATGCAGTGTTAAAAAAAGCCTCAAGCCTGATGTGCCGGTTTCAAACATCAATTTATTGCATATAATTCATATATATTTTTTGCATAATTAATCACCTATTTTAAATTTTTTAATTGGTGTTTTTTTAGCGCTGCACTCCCATTCCCTTTTTTTCTTGTTCAACAAAGATTGGTATCGGAAGGTGTCAAGTGCTCATCTCCATTTAGTCACTGAACGGTATAAACACTTGATCAGCAATGCCTATCATGAAGGTCTAATCACCAAAAAAACCTGAGAGTTTCTCAATGTTACAAATCCTAGAACCCCTACTCTCTACGCATTGCTGAAGGTTCACAAGTGCCTGTCCTCTCCACCGGGACGTCCCATTGTCTCCGGCAATGGTTCCCTGACGGAGACGGCCAGTCAATTGGTCGATGACTTTCTCAGACCCCATGTTGAAGGATTGGTATCATATCTACAAGATACAACTGACCTTCTTAGGACTTTGGATGGTATCTCTGTGCCTGAAGGATCATGGTTGGTGGCACTCGATGTTGAGGCCCTCTATAACTCAATACCACACCATCTGGGTGTGCGGGTTGTGGAGGGCTTCATCACCGAAGACAGGGGCATCTCTCGGGCCTATATCATGTTTATTTTGAATCTTCTGGAATTTATTTTATCAAACAATATTTTTCTGTTTGGAGACTCCCACTACCTCCAGATACAGGGAGTGGCAATGGTTGACCAAGTGTGCCCCCTCCTATGCCAACCTGTATCTGGGGGGGTGGGAGAGAAACCTTTTTTTCAGAGAAGATTTACAAAGCTATTTGGACTTCATTCCAATATAGCGATGATTCATTGATGATATTTTCTTTATTTGGACCGGCCCCAGAGATGCCCTTACCACCTTCCTTGATTGCCTAAAGACCAATAATTTTAATCTCAAGTTCACCTTTGAAATCAGTCAAACGGATTTGACTTTTTTGGATCTCAAAATCAGTGTAAAAACTGATGGTATCATCAGCACCTCTCTTTTTCGTAAATCCTCGGCCGGAAACTCCCTGCTACATGCAGGGAGTGCCCATCCCAAGTCCTTGATCTCCAGTGTGCCCTACGGGCAATATCTTAGACTGCGGCGGAATTGTAGCAGTCAAAAAGACTTTGAACATGAGGCCAAATTGCTGAGGGCCCGCTTTCTAGAACGAGGCTACAGCAACAAATGCTTCAAAAAAGCATATGCCAGAACCAAGAAACAAAACAGAACTGCTCTTTTGCATGGTCCTAAGAAAGCCAAATCTGACCCCGGTATACGTTTAATAACCAAATTTTCAAACCAACATCAACAAGTGCGCCTTATTTTACAAAAATATTGGTATCTACTAACCAGTGATGATCAAATTTCGAAATTCATTAAACCTTACCCACAGATCACCTATAGGAGAGCTCGATCTCTACGAGATACCTTGGTTCACAGCCATTTTTCTCCATCATCGTCCAGTGCCATCCCTTTTAGGGGCACCAGGCCTTGTCATAAATGCAAATATTGCAGATATTTGCATTCCTCATCTACTGTTACTCTTCCTGATGGACAAGTACATAGACCTATGTTCTCAGTCACCTGTCAATCCATTGGCATAGTATATCTTATGCAATGCCAATGTGATTCCTTTTATGTCGGAAAGACCAAAAGGCCATTTTTTCATCGTATCAGAGACCATGTCTTTCTGATCAACAAGAAAAAAATGGAAACACCAAAATAAGCCGGCAATGTAGGTTTGTTTCACCAATTTGACAGTGCAGTAATGCACTTTTCTGCTTTAGAACACATTCCCCCTCGAGACAGAGGGGGTAATTTTGTCAAAATTTTGCTTCAGAAAGAGGCCTGGTGGATTCATAGACTATCGGCTCTCAGGCATCCGGGTTTAAATGATGCCTTCAGTTTCAAGCCTTTTTTATAGAGCTCTGTTGACAATTAATGTTCCCCTGCATTGATTCATCTTTTTTTTTTTTTTTTTTATTATTTTTATTTCATCATTTTTATTTTTATTTCCAGATTTATATATATGTGTATATATATATTTTTTTCAGATTTATATATATATATATATATATGTACTCGTTTTGATTTCACCTTGCAGTTCTCAGATACTAATGTATGTTTCATCTATGTTATATAATACTATCCATAACTTAATCTATATGAATGGTGTACGTCACAAATTCTGTGACGCCACAGTAAATATATGTTTTGGTATATTGTATTTTCATGACACATCCTGTGCTTCCCCAATCTCGCCAATTTGCATTCACTATTTAGCATTGTTTTAAACCGTACAAAGTTTTGAATAACACCACTTTTACATATATTCCCTTTGGATACCACTTGACTTGAAGGCATGGCAATTGAACTATGATCTAATTTTGTTCATTAGATAATGTATATGTTTATGTATAGAATCTTTGATTACATTCCGCTTGGCATTTCTTGACTGTCAGGCTCATTCCGTGACCCACCATAGTGCAACCATACGGACGCCCGGGGGCCCCCATGTTTGACTTGACTCGTGATGCCAATCGAGTATCTAGCAGGGCGCCCCTTAATGGCTGATCAATGCTTATAGTCACCCCCTAGTTCCATCTGCGCTGTCTCATTACTCTTTTGTAACATCCTTTTCCCACATCACCTCGGTGTTCTTGGGTTTGTTTTTCCCACTTCCAAGATGGCGCGGCTGACTTCAGCAGTGTGCAGTTGGCTAGTACACACGCCTTTGGACATGTGACGCGCCACACCGTCTGCTGCTCCAATGACGCTTGCGCTAGTCCAATCAATGGACGGCGCGCGTCATCATTGATCAACCAATAGACGTCCGCATCGCGGCGATGAGGTCAGACGCCGCCGCGATGGGGGTATTTGAAATGCGGCTTCAGCCGCCGACAGTCTGCCGGGTTCCCTCGCCGCTCTGATGGGTGGGACATGTCCGCTCCAGCCGGATTTCTTCCGTTTTTGTACACTTATTAAGGTAGGATGTCATATGGACAACTTTCCCCTCGCTGTGATGATTTTTGTCCTCGCAGTGGTTGTGGTTGCTCATTATATTTCCTTTTTTGTCATTTCTTTTGCCTACAGTTGACAGAGTGTTATTGACCTTATCCAGCCATTCAGGGTGAAGCTCATTTATTCAAGCCTCCCCATCCCCTATTTCTGAACATTCTAGCTCAAGTGTCTTCTCTTTTTGAGCAACGTTTTTTTTTTCAACATGTTTACCATTTCCCATTGGCATATTATTATTTTGAATTTTGACACGTAGAAAAACCTTTCAAGGTAAGAGGCTGCATCTTTACCTATTCACTGAATTCTATTAAGTTCCCATCACAGTTGTGTAAATATGTGAATATATTTATTATATATATTCTATATTTCATGTCTCAACAGGCACTTTTCTTTACCCCTATGGTTGCAAATACTAATGGTTGGGTCATCGGATTGTGTCAACCGGTTGAGCAGACCAGTGGAAAATGTCATTTTTCCTTTAAGTCTGTGGTTTTGTTGCAAATTGGTGAGTGCATGTGTATGTTTCACGTATGCATGATGCTCAGCATGGGCCATGATCCTATATGATTGTTCAATGTTTAAATGTTTCGCCCTTATAAATAATGTGATTAACAACGTGGTGACACACGTCAATAAGCTTCATTAATGTCCAGTGCTACAATATTAATCTTTAACCATTCTATGCGCTAATTATATAAACCCTGTATTTTCAGTTTAATCTGCTATTGTTCCAATTACTCCTGAGGAAGCTCCGCTAGGAGCGAAACTAGTTGAGTGGAAACTAAGCAGCGAATTGGATCTCTTGACAACTGAACTACACATCTATGAGGATGGTTACTTTTATGTATTGTCTTTCAATGTTATGTAATAAAATATAATCTTTTAAAGATTTGATTTCTGTGTTTATCTCTACCAAGCACCGTTTTTTCTAAAAATCCCAGGGTATTGAGTATACCCATTGTCCCCCTTTTTCAAGAAACAATTGTGTAGTAAACAGTTGTCAAGGGAAGGGAAAATGACAGGAGTGGGGGTGGGATTCGGAGGACATTGAGATGAATATTAGTAGCATGCAATTGGCAAGCATAAGTATTGCCTAAGGTACATTAAATTACAGAAACGGTTTGTAAGAGTGAGCTTCATTGATACCCGGGGCACAATGTGGTACTGATGACCAAGTCCAATTATGAGACTATGGCATTTAACATCCTTCGTAATAAAGAATGGTATAGAGGAATTAATGAGACTCTCATTAATCAATTCAAAACTGAATATTTGGATATCATCGGTTCTGCTCACCAAGACGGCCTAATAGATTCGGATTTATACAACTTTTTGAATACACGTAACCCCAGACTGGCTACCTTCTATGCTCTTCCCAAAATTCACAAGCACCCTTCCCTTCCCCCTGGCAGACCAATCGTTTCAGGGATTGGTTCCTTGACTGAGAATGCCAGTAGATTTGTTGACTCCATCCTTATGCCCCAGGTGCATGCACTCAAGTCCTATACCCGTGACACTTTGGACCTACTCAAACAGATAGAAGATACGGTCGTCCCTCCTGATGCCCTGCTCGTGACTCTGGATGTGGAGGCTTTATACTCCAGCATCCCTCACGAGCAGGGCATCCGGATGGTTCGTACCTTTCTTCGGGAACAGGACCATTATAACTGGGATTTCTGTGAGTTTGTTATCTCACTGCTAAGATTTATTCTGACCAGGAACTGTTTTGTTTTCAAAGAGTCCCACTTCCTCCAGGTACAGGGTGTGGCTATGGGCACATCCTGTGCCCCGGCCTATGCCAACCTGTACCTGGGGGGGTGGGAACGAGCTCTTTTTTCGGATGAGCTGTTGTCGATGTACACTGGCCACGCACTATGCTGGCTAAGGTACATCAACAACATTTTCATCATCTGGACGGGTACTCCTACCCTACTCCAGACATTTATCGAGATTCTCAATGACAACTGCTATAATCTCAAATTTACTTTTTCATATGACACTCACTGTATCACTTTTCTAGATTTAAATATCTCTAAAGACACTAACGGCTGTTTGGCTTTGACGCTGTTTTGGAAAGAAACAGCTGGAAACACTATTCTACATGCAACCAGTGCCCATCCTGTAAGCCTAATCCGAAGCAGACCTTATGCACAATATCTAAGGTTACGCCGGAATTGTACACATACCAGAGATTTTAAAGTGCTTTGCGTGACCGTCTTAGAGCACGAGGCTACATGAAATCTCTTTTACGAAAGGCCTATAACAAGGCCCTACGCCAGTCACGTAACTCGTTACTCTACAAGACAAAAACCAATAAGACGGATCAGGTGGTTAGATTTATTACTAGATACTCCAGCCAACACGGTGAATTGCGTAATGTACTAACTAACAACTGGTCACTTCTGACAGAGGATCCCATCCTTGCAAAATACCTACACAGCAAACCTGACATCACATTTAGAAGGTCACGTTCATTACGTGACAAATTGACTTCGAGTCACTATTTGCCTCTATGTAACCCTAAGGACTTGCTTAATGGCATTACCAAATGCGGTAAGTGTGCATTTTGCCCTTGGATTAATAATGGTACCAGTTTCGTACTCCCCAATGGGGAAACGTTTACACCCAATCTCCATGCCAATTGTGAGACGCAAGGTCTAGTATATCTAATGTCCTGTCAGTGCAAGGCTTTCTATGTGGGTAAAACTATCCGACAATTTCGTGCCCGCATTAAAGATCACGTATACTATTCAGCAGGAGGCAAAATGGTGACCTCTGTGAGTAGACATCTAGATCTCTACCATAGGTTTGATACATCTCTGATATCTTTCATAGCTCTTGCAGTGATCCCTCTGTCCCAATTACCTCCTCGTGGGTCACAACAGATACTTTGCAAAGAAACTTTATGGATAGAACGCTTTAATGCACTATGTGCCCCGGGTATCAATGAAGCTCACTCTTACAAACCGTTTCTGTAATTTAATGTATCTTAGGCAATACTTATGCTTGCCAATTGCATGCTACTAATATTCATCTCAATGTCCTCCGAATCCCACCCCCACTCCTGTCATATTCCCTTCCCTTGACAACTGTTTACTACACAATTGTTTCCTTATCCCATTAGCTTTCCTTCTACCTTCATGGTCTCTTTTCTTTCTTCTCCCTTTAGAATTTGGGGAAAAATTATATAATAATTTTTTATTGTTACCTTCTTATTTATATTGTGTATGTGTGCTATTACAGTCCGACATATATCTGTTATGTCGGTTACTGTAATGGACATATTGCTGTGTCTGCTATGACGGCCACTTAAATTGAGATTTGAAAAAATGTATGGGTTTCTTTGATTTTTATAGTATCATTAGATATGTCTTCATTTACTATCTATTTTGCTTGGAACAGTCATGCCGACCGGCATTCTCTATTATGGCACTGGACATGCTCCTCATGATCCTTGGATTCAATCCTTCATGCGGCCGCTCAGCGTCATCTATACACCTCCTATCCCCTCTCCTCCCCCTCCCCTCCCCTTGAGGTTGATGACGCATCCATGTATCCTTCCAGAGCGGCTCCCTTGCTCTTGACTGGTTGCCTGGTTACCTTGTGCTTACGTGGAGTCCACCGGTCATGGGCTCCTCCCATTGAATGGGCGGCTCTCGTCGCACTTGGTGTTTGGCCGACGCCGTTGACGTCACTCCGCCTTGACGGACTGACGCATCAGCGATGGGACATGGCTACTTAAACACGCTTTTTCCAGCGTGTCAACTAGGTCACACAATATCACTGCCCGTTTGCTCCGTTGCCAGCCGCGCCGATATTACAGGTACACATCTTTCAACTTTGCTTTTCTTGTGATAACCATTCCTGCTAATGGTCATTTCAGGCTAATGTTTGCGCCCTCACAGGGCTCTGTTGTTTCTCCACACCTGTTTTGCAGCTTCCTATACCATTCGTATAACCAGTCATTTCTCTGTTACCATTCAGGCTATTTGCTAGCCACTTACTCAATGGTAAGGATACAGTTTTTTACTTTTTTGTTTTATGTATCCTGCTTAAAAAGCTGCTATTATTATCTTTTTGAATTTATCTGTTATCAGTATACTGACGGTCTCCCCTCTTTTTATTTTTTTATTTTGTTCTCAATAGTGAATATACATATCTTCTAAACCAATGTGGTCTATCCACTGACAACTGGACATTGCGGCTTGTTTAATTTCCGCTATGATATATATATACCCCCTCTTTATCAGTTTAATATTAACCGTTTGGAGACCATCAGAATTTTGGTCTACTACCAATCTAGTCTCACCCCAGCGATTTAGGGTGAGTACTACATTATACACACTGCTATTACAGGCATATTTTGTATACCAATCAGCTCATTTAAACTATTTTTGTTCTAGCTTAACTACTATTTGGCTTGTGCCTCACCATCGGCTCGGCTGGCATCGGTTCTAACTGGCAATTTTACCCCTTATCTCATTCCCTTCCACACTTTACTTTCCCGCATTCTCCCTTCCCCTCTCGTCCTTCTCCCATGTCCTATCTTCTGCCCTAGAATTGTTCCTTTCCTCCCTCTCCCTTCCCTCCCTACCTACCCCCACCTTCCCTTCCCATTCCAATAGTTCTCAGCACACCCTGGTAGGGCTTTGGTAATGATATTGGATCTTACTCCAGTGACATTCAAACGTAAAGACTTCTGTGTGTGAGTATTACTTACCAAGTAGTTGTTCAGTTATCTTTTCAATACTTCTCCAATCTTATGGCTATACTATATGCTCCATCGAGCACCCCAATTAATCTATATATTTACCAAATTACCCTTGTCTATAATATATACATATCAATTGTTTTATTGTTTACCATGCCCCCATGATTGGTTTGCGTCCTCATGGACTATGTGCCTTCATGTCCTTTTTCTGTCCTGTGAGCTGCTGTTCGGCTGACTAGTTCCTTTTCTTTTCTTTTTATGTATATCTTTATGTATTTTTACTCATACAAGCATCCATTAGGTAACCATGATATTTCTAATACATTGTATTTCTATTTCATTAGCTTTGTATGCTGTTGCTTTCTGAAGAAGCGTGTTTTCACGCAAAACTTGTTAAAGCTGTGGACCTACTGGGTATTACAATTCTAGTCTTCACTGTCGGTATCTAGCTAACCGTTTGGACTCTACGGTATCCGGAGAATCATTCTCCTACAGATCCTACTGTTATTGTATACTTTGTATCCCTCAGTGATTGTACCAGGTCGGCCCATACATATAATTGCTCAAATGGCTTTTAGAAAATCTTTTTAATGTTTCTTTTTGTAAATTAATAAAATTGTCATATTTTTTCATAATTGTATTCTGCTTAATTTGTGCCTATAAAGTCCAAAGTCCCCCACAATTCCTTTTTCTATAACTATAGGACGCGGCACACGCTTATCATGTATCCACAATACCACTATGTGTTAAGATACAATTAAATTCCTTTTCAAATACCTGGCTTAGACAGGTATCTGTACCCACTCCCCCCTGTAAGGTGCCAAATGTGACACCGGAGGTGGGGGGAGGAACCGAATAAGCGGAAAGTAAAATTTTTGGGTGGAACTCCGCTCTAAGTAAATAATATGGCCAAAATTTTTTTGGCTACATCTTTGTTTTGAGTTACATGAGTACATTGGTAAATGTAGTCCTGTGACACAAAAGAGAGGTGTAGCCAAAAAAGATTTAGTAAATGTACTCCTGTGACCCAGAGTCAGCTGATAGTGGGTCTCCATATTCAGGAACCCGACAATATTGTTGAGATTTACTAGTTGACTGAATAATAGCTGGCTTCACCTTCAGAGACTCACAATCACTGTTTAGAACTGCCAGCAGACCATGAGATGATGTAGATGCTGCAGAATGCAGGCGAGTATGTATATTTGTTTTTATACCAATACCATAATTTTGAAAATTTTAAATGTGGACATATTTTTGTCTGAATCGTGACTTTGTTCTGCCAATAAATAAATTTTCCAGTTAAATTGCTAAACTGAGGGTAGGACCTCTGACTATTAAACAGAGACCCGTAATTCCCCCAACCCACCTAACTTTCACAAAACACAATTGTGCAATCATGCTACAATGATACATTCACACATTGTTCAAACTATTGCTAAATTTTATGCAAAACACACTTAAAATAGACTGCAGTGTTGCATACAGTATAGCATCTCAATCAAACTTGTAGTGATAAATCACATTATTACTTTACACATTTAAAAGCTTCTACTTTCTTTTTATTTTGTTATACGGGCTAAAGTAGTAAGTTAAAAGAAAAAAATCTGTTATTTAAATAGAAGTTCATAAAAAGTTAGGCCTATTTTGAAATCATCCACACTGGCGTTGTTCTTTCTCATTTTGTCAGTTTTGACAGTTACATCTGATATATTTAGACTAACGTGCTTGAAGGAAATGTAAGCCTTCTGTTCAGTTTCACCTCATTTAACCACCTTGTTTTATAAGCATTTTAAGATGTTTAAATGTTGTATTTGAGTAATATTACCAGATTTGCATGATGTGATTTATTAATTTTGCTGTTTTAAGATTTGGAAGGTCTAGGGATTTGGCAAACATTGTTTTGCCCAATCCTATGGACCATAGCACTGAATTGGCGGTCTCCTACAGTGCCATGGCCTCAGGTACTACAGAGAATGAAAAGAATTTGATTAATGGAGTAGGTGCATCATACTATTATGGGTACTATGAATACAGGCATACCCCACTTTTAAGTACACAATGGGTTTTATTTACTAAAGCTGGAAAGCCCAAAATCAGGCTCACTTCTGCATAGAAACCAATGAGCTTCTAACTCCAGCTTGTTCAATTAAGCCTGGTAATAAAACATGGAAGCTCATTGGTTTTTATGCAGAAGTGAGACAGATTTTGCGCTTTCCAGCTTTAGTAAATAAAACCCATTGTGTACTTAAAAGTGGGGTATGCCTGTATATTCAACCGCAAATGGACAAACTGGGAACCATATGGTGGTTGAGTGGACCGCAGATAAACTTCCCTACAGCAATTTCATTAGTAGCATGGGCTACCAGCCCTTTATAGTGCATAGCATATCTCGTTTTTTATTCCTTCTATTTTTCTTTCTTTTCATCCTCATTTTTGTTATGGCTATGATTTAGATCTACACGTTACTTAGATGATACCTAGTTATTCAAGGTTGTGGTTACAATATAAGTATCAAAAGACAGAGATGCAAGTATTCTGGATACAGTTAACCCTCTCTGATTATGCAATTTGAACTACTGTACATCTTGGCTAAAAAGACAGGGAACGGCCTACAGTATATCTCACCATACAAGTATAGCACATCTTAAAACCTTTACTGTATATACACAGAACTATGTAAAAAAAATATTTCTTCATAGTTTTATACCTGATATTCTCTGTATATGTATTTCTTTTGTTATGCTTTTGATAAAAGTGTTTGTATTAAAAAAAAAGAAATAGTCAACAAAGTCACAAGAAATGTGTTGAGAAAAAAAGATCTAAATTAACTGCCAAAGATTTGAGAAGAATCAAAGGTGAAGCTACCAGGAACCTATTATCCTCCAGTGCTGTCATATTCCAGAACTGCATCCTTCTTGGAGTGCCCAGAACTACAAAGTGTTCAGTGCTCAGAGACATGGCCAAGGTAAGGAAGGCTGAAACTAGGGCACCACTGAACAAGACACATAAGTTTAAATATCTCCGTAGACATATTTTTTTTTTTTTTACAAACTTTTTTATTGTGTACAAAATAATGGTACAAACGTAGACATATTTTTTAAAGGTTTTATGGACTGATGAGATGAGAGTTACTCTTGACAGACCAGGTGCATGGGCCTGTGGCTGGATAAGTAAAGGGCACAGAACTCCACTTTGACTCAGACGCCAGCAAGGTGGAGGTGGGGTACTGGTATGGGCTGGCATTATTAAGGATGAGCTAGTTGGACCGTTTTGGGTTGAAGATGGACTCAGATTTGACTCCCAAACCTACTTCCCGTTTGTAGAAGACACTTTTTTCAAGCAGTGGCACCGGAAAAAGTCTGCATCTTTCAAGAAGACCATGATATTTATGCAGGACAATGCTTCATCCCATGCATCAAAGTACTCCACTCCGTGGCTAGCCAGTAAAGGCCTTAAAGATCAAAAAATAATGACATAGCCCTCTTCCTCACGTGACCTAAACCCTCTTGAGAATTTGTGGGCCCTTCCTAAGCAAGAGATTTACAGTAACGGAAAACAGTACACCGCTCTGAACAGTGTCTGGGAGGCTCTGGTTGCTGCTGCACAAAAAGTTGATCGTCAACAGATCAAGAAACTGACAGACTCCATGAATGGAAAGCCTATAACTGTTATTGAAAAAAAGTGGGTTATATTGGTTACTGACTCTTTATTTTTTGGGGGGAAATGTAAAAAATGTTTATTTGCAAATTTGACCTGTTTATTTTTATATGTTAACGTGAGAATAATACACAAACAGGTTAGATGAGAACATTTTTGTTTTTCCATTTAGTTGCATAATATTTCTGCACACTAAAGCCCTGTACACACGATCGATTTTACCGATGAAAACAGTCCGATGGACTTTTTTCATTGTGTTTGGGCCCCATCAGTCTTTTTTCCATCGGTGTTAAAAAATAGAACATGTTTTAAATTTATCCAATGGAAAAAAAAAGGATAGCAAATTACTATCGTTTGTGGGGAACTCCATCGTATAAAAAACCCACGCATGCTCAGAATCAAGTTGACGCATGCTCAGAAGCATAGAACTTCATTCTTCTTGGCTCGTCGGAGTGTTTTACGTCACGGCATTTGGGACGATCGTTTTTTTGAGTGATGGTGTGTAGGCAAGACTGAGGGAAGTCAGCTTCATCGGATTTCCGATGGAAAAATCCATCGGTTTAAAATCCATAGGAAATCCGATCGTGTGTACAGGGCTTAATAGTTGCTCAATAATTGTGCACACAGATATTCTCCTAGGAAAGCCAAAACCTCACTTTTACTTTCTTAAATATTAGGGTTTGAGGGCTATTAACATTTTAGATTGACCGAGAGCACTGTAGTTGTTCAATAATGAACTTAATCCTCAAGAATACAACATGCCTAATAATTGTTCACACAGTGTATGCGGATGTGTGCAAATATCATACATCACATATCATCATTCTCCCCTAGGTGAGGCTGCTGGTAGCAAAAAGTAATATTATTAAAAAAAAGAATATTATTAAAAAAATATACTTTTTGTTTACATTTTTTTTCCAATTAGGTTAGGGGAAGGGAGATGTCAGAGGAAAGAAAGCTATTTTAACCACTTAAGCCCCGGACCAATACGCAGCATAAAGACCAGGCCCCTTTTTGCGATACGGCACTGCGTCGTTTAACTGACAATTGCGCGGTCGTGCAACGTGGCTCCCAAACAAAATTGACGTCCTTTTTTTTCCCACAAATAGAGATTTCTTTTGGTGGTGTTTGATCACCTCTGCGGTTTTTATTTTTTGCGCTATAAACAAAAATAGAGCGACAATTTTGAAAAAAATGCAATATTTTTTACTTTTTGCTATAATAAATATCCCCAAAAAATATTTTTAGGCCGATACGTATTCTTCTACATATTTTTGGTAAAAAAAACCCGCAATGGGCGTTTATTGATTGGTTTGCGCAAAAGTTATAGCGTTTACAAAATAGGGGGTAATTTTATGACATTTTTATGATTTTTTTTTATACTAGTAATGGCGGCGATCAGCGATTTTTTTTCGTGACTGCGACATTATGGCGGACACATCGGACACGTTTGACACATTTTTGGGACCATTGTCATTTTTACAGCGATAAGTGCAATAAAAATGCACTGGTTACTGTAAAAATGACACTGGCAGTGAAGGTAACCACTAGGGGGGCTGAAGTGGTTAAGTTTGCCTAAGGACGTGATTCTAACTGAGGAGGGGCGTGGCTACGAGTGACATGTCACCGATCTCCGCTCTGATTACACAGAGCGGAGATCGGTGACAGTGTCAGTAGGCGAGCGGGGAGATGTGTTTACACTAACATCTCCCCGCTCCATCCCTCCGTGAGACGATCGCGGGGATCCCCGCGGCGATCGAGTCCGCGGGATCCGCGGTCCAACTCACGGGGATAACTGCAGGGTCGCGCGCGACCACACGGCAGGCAGTTAAAGGGCCACGTACAGGTACGTGATTGTGCCTGTACGAGCCATTCTGTATATATGCCGTGAGCGGTCGTTAAGCGGTTAATGAACTGAAGTGTATGCTCACAATCAGTGTATACATTTTTGTTCGCAGTGTACATTAAATATCAAAATATTGTGCCTTATGTGCAAATAAAGTGAAGTAAATTTGTTCTCTATGAAAAAAAGAGTTAAGAAAAAACTAAGATTGTATTTTATTTTAGAGTGCATTGATTTACATTCACTTGCATGTATACCCAAATGTATACAAGTGTATATGTATAGATTTCAACACTGCAGCCAGAAGAGGATGAAAAGTAATTTTAATCTCTTCATGCTTACGTAATGCAAATATGCGGCCTTCGGCTTCAAGGGGTTGTACAGGGGTGATGCCTGCAGCTGCTTTTCAGAGCAGATGGCCAGCTTTTTTGTAATGACAACTGATGTGGCTAAGCACCGCCAGGAGGCCCAAGCGACCAGCTGGCATGTCCGTCGGCTGGCCGGAGACCCGGAAAATGCCAGAATCACTTTGATCGGGTCTCAGATCTAGTCATGACATCACTTCCGGTTTACTAAAGACTTAAAGGCGCCAGTTTTTAAAAAAATGACAGCATTCAAAACAGCCAAACTTTGCATGTTTAATGATTTTAAGTGCAAAGGAGGGGTTTGGGGTCTTATAGACTCCAGATCTCTCCATAAAGAGTACCTGCCACTGCCTATTACTGTCACAAGGGATGTTTACATTCCTTGTGACAGCAATAAAAGTGATCAAAAAAATAAAATAATTAAGGGATAGTGTAAAAATAAATAAATAAAAAAAAAAAAAAATGGATCACCTCTGGTGAAACCCCTGTATTCACGAACAGAATTGGCCCATCTGTATGTGATGACAGGTTGATCCAGCACAAAGGGACCAATGGAGGGGTCCATGCTCAAAAGGTGCCAATATTTGAATATGATGTTCCTGAATGCTGGTTGCCTCATTTGCCTGAGCATAAGCATTTTATATGCTACCTGGGAATTTGTTAATTGAGCTCTTCCTTCTTGATATCTGTCTATCCTATATTTTATATATATTTTTTGTTTAGACCCTGGATGCTCGGTTTGACCACCCTGTTCTGGTTGCTCTTAGGAGACCTTGTGGTTCTTGTTCCAGCTCCCCCACTCTTTTTCAGGAATCCCTACTTCCCTGCTCTCATAGTGGATGTAGCTTATTTTTAAACCTTGTGGTCAGGCCCGGACTGGGACACAAAATAGGCCTGGGCATATTAGACTGAGCAGCTGGGGGGGGGGGGGCGCGGCGGTGGCGCTTTGCGGTTGTACCTCTGGACCCCTTTACATTACACAGCACCTTGCACCTCTGGACCCCTTTACATTACACAGCACCCTGGACCCCTTTACATTATCAGCGCAGGACTGCATGTTGGGTCCCCTCCCCCTGGGTGGACATAAAGGAGGAGGGGGAGGCGGCTTCACTCTGCTCGGCTGTGTTAGACAGCCGAGCCTGATCAGATCATCAGTGCCGCGGCCACCTTGCCAGAGATAAGGGGATCGTTGCGGGTCCCGGCCCCCTGATGTGCCGACGGGTGTCACTGTCACTTGAGTGCGGCTCCAACTCACAGCTGAGAGTGCACTGGGGCAGTGGTGTCACTAGGGTTGGTGTCACCTGGTGCGGAAAAACATGGTGTCACCCCCCGCCTGTCTATCCTGCCTAGTGCCCTGCAGGCAGCACACAGTCACGAGGTGCACCCCCAAATGACCCCTGTAAATGAAAGTATAGGGTGGTATTGGGCCGGCTGGGGCGATATAGGGCAGGTTGCGGTGGTATAGTGCAGGTTGGGGTTGTATAGGGCAGGCTGGGGTGGTATAGAGAAGGTTTGGGTGGTATAGGGCAGTTTGCGGTGGCATAGGGCAGGTTGGGGTGGTATATGGCAGGCTGGGGTGGTATAGAGCAGTTTGCGGTGGCATAGGGCAGGGTGTGGTGGCATAGGGCAGGTTGCGGTGGCATAGGGCAGGCTGGGGTGGTATAGGGCAGGTTGCGGTGGCATAAGGCAGGTTGCGGTGGCATAGGGCAGGCTGGAGTAGTATGGTGCCAGGTTAGGACTCTATGTAGTGACATGTGCAGCAGTGCAGTAACTTACAGCATGCCTGGAGATGAAGACACTCTGGCTGCTGTGTCCTCGTTTCTTTCTCCTTCAGCTGTGGGATCAGCCAGAGTGAACAAGTCTGTGGGAGGAGTGGAGGGGCAGCCACACCCCCAGCTCCACCCACAAACTCCGACTGCCTCCGGAGACATTGGAGATCCCCGAGGGATGGGGGAGCATTACAGGGCTGGGGGGAGACATCACATGCATATGCCCGGTATGCCCTATGGCCAGTCCGGGCCTGCTTATGGCTGTTGCATGAACAGTATTGTTCCTTATTGGTGTTTCAGTTGCCATGCCTGCCATGCTATGGTTTTGTCATTTTTAACACTATTGTATCAATAAAATTTGCATTACTACTTTTTTATTTATATCTTTCTCTCATGTTTTTTGTAAATTGTGGGCTCATGCAATCCCATTCTTGGTGGGCTTTTTCTCTGTCTATATCCTTTTGAGGGATATAAATAATAAATACTACTAAAATAATACTTGCATATAAGCCTTTAAAATGGGCACTTTAGATTTTTTCTGTTTGGCTCCAATAGACTTTAATGGGGTTCACCATTCAGGTTAGAACTTTTCCCCTGTTCAGGAGTTCTGCTGCAAACCGAACAGGGGGGTGTTCAGTCCATCTCTAGTAATTGCCAGTAATAGCAGTGGAGGGGAGCAGCAGCAGGGGTAAAGGAGCTGGGCATAAGGGATGTGATCTTTAAAATAAATTCTAGCTATTTTCTAGACTAATAGGCAAGACCTTGTCACAGAAAGGGGATGGGAGGCTGGCAATGGCCTTTGGTGAAATGTAACAATGAAAAAAATATACTCCAGAGAGAAAGGGGTCTTCTATATACCGTAAGTGATTTTCAGGGTGACATGGGAAAAACACTAAATGATTTCAATTACAAGTTTGGAAGAAGATTTTAGTTGTATATGGTGTTACAGAATATTACAATTTTTACTGACACCTTTAGCACTTTTGGGCAGTGGCAAAATAATTTCACAGAACAGATTGTGAGCTAGCTTCTTTTTTTTTTTTATTGTTTTTTATGTAGAGAATTTGCATAATACAAAACAGGGTATAAAACAGTACAAAAGGTACAGGGAAAAAGGGCAGAACT
This sequence comes from Rana muscosa, assembly GCA_029206835.1. Taxonomy (NCBI): domain Eukaryota; kingdom Metazoa; phylum Chordata; class Amphibia; order Anura; family Ranidae; genus Rana; species Rana muscosa. The sequence goes on along the minus strand of CM055122.1, from coordinate 1,163,767,712 downwards.
CCAAAAGTTATACATTTACAGGGTTATCTATAAAGCACAAGTGTGCAAGGAGCATTCAAACAATAATAATAATAAATAAAAAAATAATAATGAAGTAAATGGTCAGGTAAATGGACATCATCTGATCGTCAATTGAGTAAAGAAGGATAACAGTTGAGGTATAGCGTTATCAGAATGCCTTAAACCATTCATTCTATATTTCCCACTGTTCTTTCTAGTACCACATTTATTGGCCAGTAAGGATTCGTAAATTTAGTGAGACTGTATAATTTCAAGTGCTTCAGATACATTGGGCACCCTGTTGAATTTCCAGTATCTCATTATTAATGATCTAGCTGCCAATAAAACATGAGTGACAACCGTGTGAAAAGAGTGGAAATTCTCAATACCCAGGTTAAGTAGTGCCATGCCAGAATCTGGGGATGTAATCACTCCCGTAATTCTAGAGATGTGTCGGAAGCTGGTTAAGTGCTTCCAGAACCAGATATATGTAGGAAATTTCCTACTGCCCCACACTCTCTCCAACATAGCAGGGAATTAATCTGAGTGAATCTAGACATCCTATTGGGTGTAAGATTCCACATCAGGGCTATTTTTTGGGAGAGTTCCCAGTGGTTTACATATTTAGAAGCTTTGTATATTGTCTTGAATGCATATTGCCATATGGAGGTTGTGAAGGTTTTACTTAAATCTGATTTCCATTTTTGGTAAGGAGGTGATTTGATGAAGGTAAGTTTATAATGGAAGAAGGAGTGGGCATCTTTGTATAGAATTGCCATACCATATCTTTGAGGTATATGTGTCCCTTATGCTGCGTACACTTGGTCGGTTTTCCCATCTGAAAAGTCAGATGTGAGCTTTTGGACAGGAATTCCGTCTGTGTGTATGCTCTATCGGACACTTTCTGTTGGAATTACTGCCAGCAAAAGTTTGAGAGCAGGTTCTCTTTTTTCCGACGGGAAAAATTCCTATCGGAAAAAAAGTTTGTCTGTATGCAATTCGGGAAAAAAAACACGCATGCTCGGAAACAATTTGACGCATGCTCGGAAGCATTGAAATGATTTTTCTTCCCTCATCGTATTGTTGTACGTCACTGCATTCTTAACGCTCGAAAGTTCAGAGAACTTTTGTGTGACTGTGTGTATGCAAGACAAGCTTGAGCGGATTTCCGTCGGAAAAAACATCCAAGGTTTTTCCGACAGGAAAACCGATAGTGTGTACCCGGCATAAGGATCTCAGGAAATGAGAAATTTGGAAGTACTTATAACAGTTTATGGGCAAAAGATTAAATTGTCTTTTAAGTACATCAAATGACTTGAGGGTGTTGTTATCATATAGATCAGCAATCCAGGTAATACCTTGGATATGCCAGTCTAGAACTGTAATATTTAGAATTGCATTTGCCAGGATTAGGGATGAGCTCGGTGTTCGAGTCGAACATACGTTCAACTCGAACATCGGCTGTTCGATCGTTCGGCGAACATCGAACGATTTGGGCCATTCACGCCAAATTCGAGTGACGCGAACGGCCCACAATAGACTGCGCCATCGCAGTGCAATCCCGGCGCTGTGATTGGCCAAGCATGCACTGTGACCCCGCATGCTTGGCCAATCACAGCGCCGGCAGCTAGGAGAGCCATAATTGGCCACAGGCAGGTTGCCTGTGGCCAATTATAGCTCAGGGGGTTTAGCACACGCCCCACACTATAAAAGGCCGCCAGCGCGGCGGCCTTGTGTAGTGTGTTCCGGCGCAGGGTAAGAGAAGGATAGGCAGGGACAGTGTGATATTCTTTGTGCTATTCTTGTGAGCAGGGAGAGAGAAGGATAGGCAGGGAGAGTGTCAGTGTCATATTCTTTGCTAAACCTTGTGTACAGGGAGAGAGAAGGATAGGCAGGGGACAGTGTCAGTGTCATATTCTTTGCTAAACCTTGTGTGCAGGGAGAGAGAAGGATAGGCAGGGGACAGTGTCAGTGTCATATTCTTTACTAAACCTTGTGTGCAGGGAGAGAGAAGGATAGGCAGGGAGAGTGTCAGTGTCATATTCTTTGATAAACCTTGTGTGCAGGGAGAGAGAAGGATAGGCAGGGGACAGAGTCAGTGTCATTGTTGCTAAGCCTCCTGCACAGTATACACCTAAATCTAGCCCTTATTGCTGTGTTTTCCTGGTGTGTTACACTAACAGGCATTTGCAGCACTTACAGCGGGCGGAGTGTGCCTCCTGCACATTATATACCTGAAGCTAGACCGTATTGCTGTGTTTTCCTGGTGTGTTACACCAACAGGCATTTGCAGCACTTACAGCAGGCGTAGTGTGATTCCTGCAAAATATACTCCTGAAGCTACGCCTTATTGCTGTGTTTTCCTAGTGTGTTACACCAACAGGCATTTGCAGCACTTACAGCAGGCGTAGTGTGATTACTGCAAAATATACTCCTGAAGCTAGCCCGTATTGCTGTGTTTTCCTAGTGTGTTACACCAACAGGCATTTGCAGCACTTACAGCAGGCGTAGTGTGATTCCTGCAAAATATACACCTGAAGCTAGCCCGTATTGCTGTGTTTTCCTGGTGTGTTACACCAACAGGCATTTGCAGCACTTACAGCAGGCTTAGTGTGATTCCTGCAAAATATACTCCTGAAGCTACGCCTTATTGCTGTGTTTTCCTAGTGTGTTACACCAACAGGCATTTGCAGAACTTACAGCAGGCGTAGTGTGATTCCTGCAAAATATACTCCTGAAGCTAGCCCATATTGCTGTGTTTTCCTGGTGTGTTACACCAACAGGCATTTGCAGCACTTACAGCAGGCGTAGTGTGATTCCTGCAAAATATACTCCTGAAGCTAGGCCTTATTGCTGTGTTTTCCTGGTGTGTTACACCAACAGGCATTTGCAGCACTTACAGCAGGCGTAGTGTGATTCCTGCAAAATATACACCTGAAGCTAGCCCGTATTGCTGTGTTTTCCTGGTGTGTTAAACCAACAGGCATTTGAAGCACTTACAGCGGGCTTATTATGCTTCCTGCAAAATATACTCCTGAAGCTAGGCCTTATTGCTGGTTTTCCCATCTCCCTGCAGGCCATTAGAATGTCTGGAAGGCAAACAAGGAGAGGCAGACAGTCAGGAGCCAATAAAAGAGGGCAAGCAGGCTCTGTGTCTAGAGACAACAGTGCTGGTCATGGACGCGGTGCATCGCCATCAGCACGTGGCCATGGGACACGCTTGTCCTTCTTTTCGGCAGCTGGACGTGTTGAGCCGCATCATGCCGAAGACTTGGTAGAGTGGATGACCAAGCCCTCCTCATCTTCTCTCACCCAGGCTCAGGGTAGTGGCAAAGCAGCTGCCAAAGCGTCCTCTTCCCTGGTATCAATGTCATCATCAGTCACTCCTTCCCTAGACCCACCATGTCCTCCTGAGGAGTCCCCTGAACTGTTTGAGCACAGTGTTGGGTACATGCTCCAGGAGGATTCCCAGCGTTTCGAAGGGTCTGATGATGATACCCAGCTAGAGGAAGGCAGTAGCGTGAGAGCAGAGAGAGGGGATGCTCAAGAAGGACACCAATCTGGCAGTTATGTTCCAGCAGCTGCAGCATACTGCCAGATTGGCTCCAGTGATGAGGAGGGAGGGGATGATGAGGTCACTGACTCCACGTGGGTGCCTAATAGGAGAGAGGAGGAGGAGGAGGATGAGGAGGAGGTACATCTCCAACGAGGCAGGATGCCCTCGGGGGGGCAGCGTAAGGGCAGCACACCGACGGAATCACACCCCAGAGCTCCGCCTGTGCAGGGCGCTGCCTCTGCCCGTTATTCAAAAAGTTCTTTGGTGTGGGCCTTTGAGTCGAGTGCATCAGATCGCACAGCTGCTGTTTGCAACATATGTCTCAAGCGTATATCGCCTGGCCAAAACATCAGCCGCTTGGGCACCACATGCTTGACCAGACATATGTTGACCTGCCATGCAGCTCGTTGGCAAGCCTACCTTAAAGACCCACACCAAAGAACAAAGCGGACCTCTCCTTGCACAGCATCAGCTGGGATCTCCAACCCCACTATACCTTCAGTCCTCTCTGAAACCTGCACTGAGAGGAATGAAGGTGTAGAATTAGGTGTGTCACAGCCAAGTACTTGCAGGCACTCTGCTAGCAGTACACCGACGTCCGATTCTAGCAGGCAAATTTCCCTGCCCCAGCTGCTGGACCATCGAAAGAAGTTCACTCCCAGCCATCCACATGCCCAGCGGTTGAATGCTAGCTTGGCTAAATTGCTAGCGCTTCAACTGCTGCCTTTTCAGTTGGTAGACTCGGTCCCCCTCCGTGAGTTTGTGCAATGTGCGGTTCCTCAGTGGCAGGTTCCCAAATGCCACTTTTTCTCACGGAAGGCGATTCCGGCTCTCTACCGGCATGTGGAAGGCAATGTCTTGGCCTCGCTGGACAGGGCGGTCAGTGGTAAGGTGCATATTACCGCTGACTCATGGTCCAGCAGGCATGGACAGGGACGTTACCTTTCTTTCACGGCCCATTGGGTCACTCTTTTGGCAGCTGGGAAGGATGCAGGACAAGGTGCAGTAGTGTTGGAGGTTGTTCCGCCGCCACGCCTCCAAAATGCTACTACTGGTTGTGACACACCTCTCTCCTCCACCCCCTCCTCTTCTTCCTCCATGGCCTCTTCCTGTGCTTTGTCTTCGGAACCAGCGGTGCTCCGTAGGCGTTCAAGGGGCTACGCAAGTACGCAGGGAAAATGATGCCATGCCGTGCTTGCGCTGGTGTGTTTGGGGGACAGGAGCCACACTGGGGCAGAGGTTCTGTCTGTTCTGCAGGGGCAGGCCGAGAGGTGGTTGACGCCACGCCAGCTTAAGCCAGGAATGGTGGTTTGCGACAATGGCACCAACCTCCTCTCCGCCCTCCAACAGGGACAACTGACCCATGTGCCCTGTGTGGCTCACGTCCTTAAGCTGGTGGTGCAGCGGTTCTTGGGCAGGTACCCAGGCTTACAGGATGTCCTGAGGCAGGCCAGGAAAGTCTGTGTGCATTTCCGCAGATCTTATAATGCCAGTGCTCGCCTGGCTGAGCTGCAAAAGGAGTTGAACCTGCCCAAGAACCGCCTTATTTGTGACATGCCCACCAGGTGGAACTCACTGTTTGCCATGCTGCAGCGGCTGCACATGCAGCAGAGGGCCATCAATGAGTACCTGTGCGAATACGGCACCAGGACAGGGTCAGGGGAGCTCTTGTTTTTTTCACCACGCCAGTGGGGCATGATCAGGGATGCATGCACTGTCCTGGCACCATTTGAGGAGGCCACGAGGATGGTGAGCAGTGACAGTGCATGCATCAGTGACACTGTACCTCTTGTCCACCTGTTGGAACATACGCTGCGTGGAATAATGGACAGGGCACTTGAGGCAGAACAGAGGCAGGAAGAGGAGGACTTCCTTGCCTCTCAAGGCCCCCTTTACCCAGACAGTGTTCCTTCTGTCCCACCCATCGCACAGGAAGAGGAGGAGGAGAAGGAGGATTGTGTCAGCATGGAGGTGGAGCCTGGCACTCAGCATCATCAGCAGCAGTCTTTTAGGGATGATTTACAGTCCCAAGAAACCCGTGGACTTGTACGTGGCTGGGAGGAGGTGGCTGCGGATCATGATGTCCTTAGTGACCCAGAGGACTCAGCTAACCTACGCTGCATGGCCTCCCTGATCCTGCAAAGTCTGCGGAAGGATCCTCGTATTCTTCAGATCAAGGAGAGGGACCATTACTGGCGGGCCACTCTCCTTGATCCACGGTACAAGGGTAAGGTTGCGGACCTTATCTTACCGTCGCAGAGGGAGCAGAGGATGAGACAACTCCGGGAGGCCTTGCAGAAAGGTCTGTGCAACGTGTTCCCAGAGACTGGGAGGTTACAAACTCCTGATCCTGGACAACGAGTTGCTGAGGCTTCGGTCAGTCAAAGAAGGAGCGGTGGGGAAGGTGGCCATCTGACCGATGCGTTCAGACAATTCTTTAGTCCGCAGCCCCAAGGTATGGTCGGTAGAGTTGAGCGGACACCTGGATGTTCGGGTTCGACCGAACTTCGGAAAAAAGTTTGGGTTCGGGACCGAACTTTAACCCAAACCTGAACCCCATTGAAGTCAATGGGGACCCGGACTTCTAAGGACTAAAAAGGCTCTAAAAAAGTAATGGAAAGGGCTAGAGGGCTGCGAATGGCAGCAAAATGTTGTTAAGAGCATGGCAAGTGCTCTGCAAACAAATGTGGATAGGGAAATAGCTTAAAATAACATAAAAAAAAATAAAATAAATAAAAAATATGCTGGAGGCCCCCTTTTCAGCAGAAGAGGTACGGGAAGTCATTAAGAACCTCAGAAACTCAACGGCACGATGCCACACATATGGTGGGAATGCCCCAGAATACGCCCTTTCTGGAATAAATTATTAAATTTAATGGATAAGCTAGTGGGAAAATAAAATACTTTGAAATAAAAATGTAGCAGGGTGCTAAATTTAAGGGAAGTGTTTGAGTGGTAAATAGGCTCAAACACCCTAATTCTGTAGGATTCATGGACCATTTTGTCCTCGGGGGACAGTATTGGTGTGCAGTTCCCTGCGGCCTACAGGTGGCGCTGCCATGGTAGGCTAGGGTTGAACCGCCAATACAGTGCTGTGCCTTTTGTGTCCCCTCTTGGCAGTAGTACAGCGGGGCGGGGAACCTGCTGTGCATGCCGGGAGAGCATATAAAAGGGGCAGACCTTTGGCCTGGGGGCTGATGTCCAGTGAGGTCCACACCTAGGTGCCTTCGGCCTGGGTGCATGTGTTCCTGTTCCATCTCGGGTACCTTTAGCCCGGGGTGAGGTACTATCCTGGAGTTCCTGCTGCCCTGGGTATGGAGGCCTAGGTGCGGGAGTAAAGCCTGGAGTCCAGAGCCTTCGTCTGGAGTCCGCTAAGGGTCGAGGAGTCTTAGGGTGCCGCCTCGTGTAGGGGACCATGTTCCAGGGAAGGGAGGATCATTCTGATGGACCGAGTCACGGTGAAGGAAGGGTCTGTTGACTCCCTGGAGAGATGTCTTCCCCTTGATATGGGCTAGGTTCGTAGAAGGAGAAGCTCAAGGTCATCTTGACTGTATCAGAGGCCTTATTCACCCGGCCCGTGGCAGGGGCCTTATACACCCTGGTCTGTGGCAGAGACCAAAGTTCTCCAGGTCCGTGGCAGGGGCCTTGTACACCCGGTCTGTGGCAGAGACCAACCTCAAGGTCTGTGGCAGAGACCGTGCACCTAAAACTGTTTGAGAAACCTAAGCAGTGAAGTGAATGTGCTACGTTTGTGCCTGGACCTCCTCCACACCTTAAGCTGTCCTGTTTCTTTGCTCTAACCTTTTCTATCCGAGTAGAGTTTATTTTGCCATGAGAGAATAAGAGTTGTAATTTCAGCTGGTGTGGACATTGACTTTACTGGGAATTAAAGGACTTGCCTCTACCTACAGTAGAGGTGAGAATCATCCTCTGGAGGAGTTTTGACTCCGGCTGTGGACACGGACCATCAAGTACACCGCTCAACCTCTTTATATAGGAGGGTACGAGCTGGTAGTGCGGTGTGCCTTTCTCCCTCCTGCGAGGAGCCAACAACATAAAGGCAGGTAAGGGGGAAAGGATCTGTGCGCTACAAAAAAATAAAATAAAAATTATAATCTTGACCTAGGAGGACGAGGTCCATATGGAGTAGGAGGTTGAGGTGGCGGTGGATATGGCTGTGTAGGTGGAAGCGGCGGTGGAGGAGGACGAGGTTGCCAACACTGGTTCAAAAATACAACAATGGCTGGGTAAGGCCGGTGATGTGTCGAATTCTGTCCCCCGTCAAATAGTGTCCACCCTGTACTGCGCTTGCTCAGTATGTAGGACAAGGGGATTTCAAAAATCTCCCAAGACGAACGGCGCCTGCGTGGTGAGTTCAGGTGAAGGCCACACCATCCGTGGTTCAAGCCGAGCCAAGTGAGGCCGTGCCCGAAGCGTGGCGATCGAACCGAGCCCGTGAGGGGCCCTGTTACTATCTGCTACCGTATGTCCACTTGGATGGTGGGGCTTGAACCTGCACTCACTGCGCAGGCGCCGTTCATCTTCGGAGATTTCGTGAATCTCCTTGTCCTCTGTACTGCGCAAGCGCTGCGCCTTCGCAGTATGGGCCGGACACAATCCGATGGCCGGACAGTTTTTGTCACAACACCGGTATACATGTCTATTCTGCACAAGGTACGGACAAGTCCTGTGGGATCCATGCCTGGTTCATTTTAATGAACGTGAGCTTGTCCACATTGGCTCTGGACAGGCGGCTGCGCTTGTCTGTGATAACGCCCCCTGCCGTGCTAAATACACATTCAGATAATACACTGGCTGCAGGGCAGGCCAGCACCTCCAAGGCATAAAGGGCAAGCTCAGGCCATGTGCCCAATTTGGAGACCCAGAAGTTAAAGGGGGCAGACCCGTCATCCAGTACGTGTAGGCCTGTGGACACATACTGCTCAACCATGTTGGTGAAATGCTGCCTCCTGCTAAGACGTTCCATCTCAGCTGGTGGTGCTGGTTGTTGTGGCGTGCTGACAAAGCTTTTCCACATTTCAGCCATGCTAACCCTGCCTTCTGAGGTGCTGCCGGTGCCCCGGCTGCGTTGGCGACCTCTTCCTCCTCCTCTGCCTTCACCTTGTGCTTCCACCGTACGCCCGCTGTCAGGTGGAAATGCCACTAGCAGCGCGTCTACCAGCGTGCGCTTGTACTCGCACATCTTACGATCCCGCTCCAGTGAGGGAATTAAGGACGGTACGTTGTCCTTGTAACTGGGATCCAGCAGGGTGGCCACCCAGTAATCAGCACCAGTTAAAATGTGGGCAACTCGGCGGTCATTGCGGAAACACTGCAGCATGTAATCGCTCATGTGTGCCAGGCTGCCCAGAGGCAAAGAAAAGCTGTCCTCTGTGGTAGGTGTATCGTCTGTGTCCTCTGTATCCCCCCAGCCACGCACCAGTGATGGCCACGAGCTGGTCTGGGTGCCACCCTGCTGTGAAAATGGCTCCTTCTCCTCCTCCTCCATCTCCTCCTCCACCTCGTCATCCTCCAGAACTGTGCCCTTTCTGCCGGACAATTGTGGCGTTTGTTGGTGCAGGAACCCACCCTCGTAGCCACTTGTGAAAGACTGCCCTGAAAGCCTTTGAAATGATCCCGCTTCCTCCTCCTCCTCCTCATCCTCCTGTGCCACATCCTCTTCCATCATCGCCCGAAGCGTTTTTTCAAGGAGGCATAGAACTGGGATAGTAAAGCTGAGAACGGCGTCATTGGCACTGGACATGTTGGTGGAGTACTCGAAACAGCGCAACAAGGCACACAGGTCTCGCATGGAGGCCCAGTTATTGGTGGTGAAGTGGTGCTGTTCCGCAGAGCGACTCACGCGTGATTGCTGCAGCTGAAACTCCACTATCGCCTGCTGCTGCTCGCACAGTCTGGCCAGCATGTGCAAGGTGGAGTTCCACCTTGTGGGCACGTCACATGTGAGGCGGTGAGCGGGAAGGCCGAAGTTACGCTGCAGCGCTGACAGGCGAGCAGCAGCAGGGTGAGAACGCCGAAAGTGCGCACACACAGCCCGCACTTTCTGCAGCAGCTCTGGCATATTGGGGTAATTTTTAAGGAACCTCTGGACCACCAAGTTCAGCACATGCGCCAGGCAAGGGATGTGCGTCAAACCGGCTAGGCCCAGAGCTGCTACGAGATTTCGCCCATTATCGTACACCACCAGGCCGGGCTTGAGGCTCACTGACAGCAACCACTCATTGGTCTGTTGTTCCATGTCCCTCCACAACTCCTGCGCGGTGTGGGGTTTTTCCCCCAAACAGGAAAGTTTTAAAACTGCCTGCTGTCGTTTACCCCTGGCTGTGCTGAAGTTGGTGGTGAAGGTGTTACGCTGACCGGATGAGGAGGCGGTAGAGGATGAGGAAGCGGAGTAGGAGGAGTTAGCAACAGGAGGAAAACTGAAGCGCCCTGCAATCCTCGGTGGTGGAAGGACATGCGCCAAACTGCTATCTGCCTCAGGCCCAGCCGCCACTGCATTTACCCAGTGTGCTGTTAGGGAGATATAACGTCCCTGACCGTGCTTACTGGTCCACGCATCCGTAGTTAGGTGGACCTTGCCACAGATGGCGTTGCGCAGTGCACACCTGCTTTTGTCCCCCACTTGGTTGTGCAGGGAAGGAATGGCTCGCGTGGAAAAGTAGTGGCGGCTGGGCACGTACTGTGGGACAGCCAATGCCATCAGGCTTTTAAAACTCTGCGTCTCCACCAGACGGAATGACAGCATTTCAAAGGCCAGGAGTTTTGAAATGCTGGCATTCAGGGCCAGGGATCGCAGGTGGCTAGGGGGGTACTTCCTCTTCCGCTCCAATGTTTGGGAGATAGAGAGCTGAACGCTTCCATGGGACATTGTGGAGATAGTTGGTGACCCAGGTGGTAGTGTTGCTGGCAGATCCTCTGTTTGCGGGGTGGCAGGTGCCACTGTCACTACAGAGGTGGATGAAGAGGCCGAGACTGCAGCATAAGAGGAAGCAGGAGGAGCCAGAGACCTTTCTTGGTTTTTGAGGTGTCTACTCCACTGCAGCTCGTGCTTTGCACTTAGATGCCTGGTCATGCAGGTTGTGCTCAGGTTGAGAACGTTTATGCCTCGTTTCAGGCTCTGATTGCACAGCGTGCAAACCACTCGTGTCTTGTCATCAGCACATTGTGTGAAGAACTGCCACGCTAGGGCACTCCTTGGACCTGGCTTTGGTGTGCTCGGTCCCTTGCTGCGTTGGGCAGTAGCAGACATACTGTCTAGGGGACGGACGCTCTGCTTTCGCACCCTGCTCCCTCTTCTGCTGTGCTGGTGGCTCTGTGTGACCACCGCCTCTTCCTCCAAACTACACTGGTCACCTGCATAAACGTTGATTCCATGTGGGGTCGAGGACCTCATCGTCCTCCACATCATCTTCCACCCAGTCTTCACCCCTGCCCTCCTTGTCTGTCTGCACAATTGCAAAAGCAGCAGCAGTTGGCACCTGTGTTTCGTCATCATCCGAGACGTACTGCGATGGTCCTCCCATGTACTCATCATGAAACATAAGTGGTTGGGCATCGGTGCACTCAATCTCTTCCACTTCTGGGGCAGGGCTAGGTGAATGGCCCTGGGAAACCCTACTAACAGAGTCATCGAAAAGCAGAAGAGACTGCTGCATGATTTGGGGCTCAGACTGCTTGGCTGATTTGCAAGGGGGTGAGGTGAAAGACTGATGGACATGGGTTTCAGGTGCCAACTCTGATCTTTCATCAGAAGAGTGGGTGGGAGACAATGTGAAGGAACCCGAGGCACTGTCAGCAACCCAATCTACTATCGCCTGTACTTGTCCTGGCCTAAACATTCATACAGCCTCATTAGGCGCGAAAAAATACCGCCGCAGGCTCGGTCGCCTACTCGCACCTGAGGAAGGTGTTTCACTTGTGCATGTATCTGGCACAGATCCACCACGTCCTCTCCCTGCAACAGGAGCTCCACCAGCATCACCACGACCGGGGCCACCACGTCCCTTTGACCTTCTCCTCATATTTTCCATATTTAGGATCTTGCCCTAAATGGGTGTTTTTGGAAGAGCAGAACACACCCACAGTACGTAACCGCTGAATCGCACAGCTACAGAACTGCAGAAAATGCTATTCAAAAAAAATTTGTTTTTTTAGTATAGCACAGTAGGAGAAAACTATATAGAAATTGTTTATTTCACACACATCCACATATGTATAACACACTGCAAACTATTTTTTGTGCCCCTAAATGGCGTTTTTTGGAAGAGCAGAACACACCCACAGTACGTAACCGCTGAATCGCACAGCTACAGAACTGCAGAAAATGCTATTAAAAAAAAATGTTGTTTTTTTAGTATAGCACAGTAGGAGAAAACTATATAGAAATTGTTTATTTCACACACCTCCACATATGTATAACACACTGCAAACTATTTTTTGTGCCCCTAAACGGCGTTTTTTGGAAGAGCAGAACACACCCACAGTACGTAACCGCTGAATCGCACAGCTACAGAACTGCAGAAAATGCTATTCAAAAAAAATGTTGTTTTTTTAGTATAGCACAGTAGGAGAAAACTATATAGAAATTGTTTATTTCACACACTTCCACATATGTATAACACACTGCAAACAATTTTTTGTGCCCCTAAATGGCGTTTTTTGGAAGAGCAGAACACACCCACAGTACGTAACCGCTGAATCGCACAGCTACAGAACTGCAGAAAATGCTATTAAAAAAAAATGTTGTTTTTTTAGTATAGCACAGTAGGAGAAAACTATATAGAAACAGTTTATTTCACACACCTCCACATATGTATAACACACTGCAAACTATTTTCTGTGGCCCTGAATGGCTCTTTTTGCAAGCGTACATTAAAGTGCAAATTTTTTATTTATTTATTTTTTGCCCTAAACGGGTCTTTTTTTGCACGAGCAAAATAAAATGCAATTTTTTTTTTTCCCTATGGGTCTTTTGGAAAAGAGCACAATAAAGTGCCTTCCCCCCCCCCCCCCTAAATGGATCTTTTTCAAAGAGCAGAATACGCCCACAGTATGGAAACGGTGTATCTCTCAACCTAATATATGCAGTGCTGGTGCACTGAGCTTGCAGATAAAAGTTAGTTTTTCTCTGACACTGGGCTCATGGCAGTGTAAAAAGACTGTGCACTGCAACACAAACAGGTAAACCTATGCAGATCGCTGATTTTAATCTCTGAATCTGGACTCCTATATAATATATCTCTCTCCCTGAAAGAACCAACAGGAACCTGGCCCTACACTACACTATCTCTCTATCTTTTCCCTCAGATTGCAGAATCAGGACTACCTCATGTATTTTACAATCTCTCCCTATTAGCAACAGCAGCAGCCAAGAACCTCTCCCTATCTATTCTGAAGCAGAGTGACGTGTGTGCTGTGTGCCTCTAGCTTATATAGAAGCTGGGTCACATGTTGCACTGACCAATCACACCCATGCCATTAGTAGGCATGGCTATGCTGGCTTCTAAGGGCACACCAGCTAATCAAAAGGTGATTGGCTGGCCCCTGAAGCATTTCTAACTGCGTAATTAGATTCCTGAACCCGAACCCGAACCCGGACTTTTGCGCAAAGTCCGGGTTCGGGTTCGGGAAAAAGCTAAAGTTCGGTACGGACCCGAACTTTACAGTTCGGGTTCGCACAACACTAATGGTCGGTTCCAGCAACCATCGCCAGCGTCTGTTATACATGGTGCAGGAATACCTAGGGGCAAGATCAGACTTGGACACCTTCCCCACCGAATATCCTCTGGCTTACTGGGTCTTGAGGATGGATCACTGGCCAGAGCTTGCAAAGTATGCAATTGAGCTACTGTCCTGTCCTGCATCCAGCGTTCTCTCAGAACGCACATTCAGTGCTGCTGGAGGATTTGTCACAGATCACAGGGTGCGCCTGTCCACCGATTTAGTTGATCGACTGACCTTCATAAAGATTAACCAGTCTTTGATCACCACCAGCTACCAAACACCTGAAGCTGATATAACAGACTAATTTATTTTCAAATGTCACATCCCTTCAAGACTGATGCTGATGCTGAGTGACTGTCCTGTTATGTTGACTGACTATCCTCCTCCTCCTCAATGATCCGATTGATGATGATAGCTTGGAAGAACATTTTTGTTTCTGGGTGCCGCCACCAGTGCCTAAGGCCCAATTTTTCAGCCCCTGTTTAACTGTGGCATGTAATTACAATTTTTTATGCAATGCTTTGCAGCAGGGCTCATTCCTGCACTCCAACTAGAGTATCTGGGAGAGGTTGCAGTGTCATGGCACCAGCACCAGTGCCTAAGGCCCAATTTTTCAGCCCCTGTTTAACAGGGGCATGTAATTACAATTTTTTATGCAATGCTTTGCAGTAGGGCTCATTCCTGCACTCCAACTAGAGTGTCTGGGAGAGGTTGCAGTGTCGTGGCACCAGCACCAGTGCCTAAGGCCCAATTTTTCAGCCCCTGTTTAACAGGGGCATGTAATTACAATTTTTTATGCAATGCTTTGCAGCAGGGCTCATTCCTGCACTCCAACTAGAGTATCTGGGAGAGGTTGCAGTGTCGTGGGACCAGCACCAGTGCCTAAGGCCCAATTTTTCAGCCCCTGTTAAACAGGGGCGTGTAATTACAATTTTTGATGCAATACTTTGCAACAGGGCTCATTGCTGTGCTCCAAGTACAGTATCTGTGAGGGGTTGCAGTGTTGTGGCACCAGTGCCTAAGGCCCAATTGTTCTGCCCCTGTTTAACAGGGGCATGTAATTACAATTCTTGATCTAATAATTCACAGCAGGGCCCATTCCTGCGCTCACCAAGAGTAACTGTGAGGCCTTACAGTGTTGTGTCAACACCACCACCACCAAAGTCCCAATTTTTCAGCCCCTGTTCAACAGGGGCATGCAATTACAATTCTTGATCTAATAATTCACAGCAGGCCCCATTCATGCGCCCACCAAGAGTAACTGTGAGGGCTTACAGTGTTGTGTCAACACCACCACCACCAAAGGCCCAATTTTTCAGCCCCTGTTCAACAGGGGCATGCAATTACAATTCTTGATCTAATAATTCACAGCAGGGCCCATTCATGCACCCACCAAGAGTAACTGTGAGGGCTTACAGCGTTGTGGCAACACCAACATGTAAGGGGCAAATTTCAGCAGAGTATATACGGCAGGCCCCTACTTTCAAACATCCAACTTACAAATGACTCCTACTTGCAAACGAAAGGAGACAACAGGAAGTGAGAGGAAATCTACCCATAGGAAGGGAAATTCTCTCCTGTAAGAGTTAATATGGGAAAAAGGTGTCTCCTCTCTACTGATGCTTTATCACCAATCCTTGTTTCAATAAAAACCCCACTTTTCAAAAACATTTGTCATTGGGACGGAAAGTGAGGTGAAATGTTCTGAACAGGGGCACAGACAGCAAAACAAATGTTACAGGGGTGATAACCCTTCCCTATGTTTTCCAAAAAGCTTAAAAATAGATTTTTTGGCTGGAGCTACACTTAAACAATGTACCTGTTCAAAATTACAAACAGATTCTACATAAGAACAAACCTACAGTCCCTGTCTTTTTTTCACCGCCTGTATACGGCTGTTCAGAGTATATAGGGACTTTTTTATTTTGTGTGCGGGGTTCCCCTTAATATCCATACAAGACCCAAAGGGGCTGGTATTGGCCTGGGGTAGGGGGGGGGGGGTGATGGGGTAGCTATGCCATTAAAGATTTTCATCCATATTGCCGGGACCAGACATTACATTAAAGCCGCAAGCAGTTTTAAATGGCTTTTTTTCCTTTAGAAATTTCATTTTGTTCAGGGACAGTTCTAAACACGGAAACACTTGCCACTTCACAGGCATACTTTAGACACCCCCCAGGTAAGATATTTAAAGAAATATTTGACTTTTTTTTTCACTTTATGCATCATTAAAATGACTGCTCCCGAAAAACAGCCGTTTTTAAAACTTCTTTTTGCATTGATACATGTCCCCTGGTGCAGAACCCGGGTTCCCAAACCCTTTTTAGGACAATAACATGCATAATAGTCATTATAATTAGCACTTTAGATTTTGAACGTTCGCATCCATTGTATTTAATAGGGTTCTAACGTTCGTGCAAACTTTCGGTACGTTCGTGGGTTCTTGTGCGAACCGAACTCGGGGGTGTTCGGCTCATCCCTAGCCAGGATAGCAATAGGTATAGGGACATCAGTTTTTTTTTAGAGGATAAGGGTGTTAGTTTGTAAGGAGGCTTGCATAGTAAGTAAAAGCTTTGCCCAATCAGGGCACAGAGCACTTTTAGAGCCATGATTGAATGCTGTCATGATGACCAATCATGGCTCATTGCTCTTAGTCCCTCCCCACACTATAAAAGTATTTGTTCAAAAGCAGCCATTTTTTTTGTGATGTCAACATGGAGAGAGATAGAACAGGGCTCCGTTCAGTACTACTAGACAGTTAGTGTGCTATATTGTGCTATTGTGATTCTATTGTCAGTGAAGAATATAATTTTAGTGTGAATCTAGCGATAGTTCAGTCAGTGTGAGTGTAGTGACCGTTTAACACAGTATATTTCAGTGTGTTACGTACCCTCCTCCCCACTCCTTCTTCAACCAAAAGTGACGTGTATCACTGCCCCAGAGTCGTTTTGAGAGTCTGGAAGCGCTGGGAGCCACCAGCATTGGCCAGACTACCAGCTGCCTCTCCACCTGCGAGCCGACTGCCTTCCCATAGGAGTGGATGAACCTCCTTAATATTCCAATGCACTGATAAAGCTATGATCTTGCGAGTTCCAAATTGTCTACTTTGAAATGAATGCTTTTACATTGATGCACTTAGATTGGCACTGCTCTCCTTTGTGTCTTGTTTCCTGCAGAGCCCCTTCTAGCTTGTTTCGAGCCGGCAGCTGTCCTCAGTCAGCACACCTGAGACCATCATTACATTCTTGTGCTGCACATGAACTATCCTACATGGACTCCCTGTTTAAAGAGAGTATTTAATTACCCACACTCTCTGACCAGCTGACAGAGCACACATGAGTTTGCAATTTTTCCTACATGCCGTTTAATACAGTACATTTCTGTACATTAGTGCATGTTTAATGCCGTATATTTCAGGGCATTACCTTCAGTTTAACTCTATATTTCATTGCATTACTGCAAGTTTAACGCCATATATTTCAATGCATTAGGTGCCATTTAACGCAGTAAATGTCTGTGCGTTAGTGCACGATTAACACAGTGTATTTCAGTGCATTACTGCACGTTTGATGCAGTATATTGCAGTGCATCAGTGCAGTTTTACTGCAGTATATTATAGTGTATCAGTGGAGTGTGTCTGTGTAGTGAATACTCAAGTTAAAGTGCACCAAACACCACTTTCCATTGATTAAGTGCATCAATGTACACATTTCCACATCTTTATTACATTTTGTTAATAAACAACCCCCCCCAACATGTCTGGGAGGACAAAAAGAAGAGGCAGATGTTCCCATGGCACTGTGAGGGGGCCAGTAACGTATGTGTTCACAGACAAAGGTGGACATGGTCAGTCCTCAGGCAGAGCATCATTTCCTCTGTTTAGTAATGTTGCCCATGCTATTCAGCCACAGCATGCCGAGGCAGTGGTGGACTGGCTTACTAAACCATCCTCATCCTCCTCATCCTCCCCATCCTCCATCACCCAAGCAGGGACAAGTGTGCAGTCCACTGCAGCTGCCAGAGTGGCTCAACCTGCCTCCTTGTTCACAGCTATTCCTGCCATAGCCCCATCATCAGGCATGGAGGAGTCAACTGAGTTATATGAACACAGCATCAGCCTCTTGCTCCTTGATGATGCACAGCCATTACTTGCTTCAGATGTTGGTTCTGAGGTTGAGGAAGGCAGGAGCATGAGCCTACAGAGAGGGGAGAACACTCGTACACAAATTGGCATTCATGTTCCTCCAGCCGCAGCGTATTGCCAAGTTGTCTCCAGTGGTAATGAGGATGGAGGAGATGATGATGATGATGATGAGGCCACTGATGCAACTTGGGTGCCAGATAGAGCAGAGGAGGAAAGTGAGGGTGAGGCACAACCCTAACAAGGCAGCAATCATAGAAAAGTAGAGAGCAGCCACCCTATTCCATCACATTGTGGAGCTGTTATCTTCCGGCCCTATTTCCCACAGGTCAGCTGTCTGTGCCTTTTTTAGCACATGTGCAGCCGATCACACTGTTGCAATTTGAAAACTTTGTCTCAAGCACATCAAGCATGGCAAAAACACCAGCCATTTGGGTACCACATGCTTGAAAAGAAATTGAACCACCCACCACTCAGCCCATTGGCAAGAGCACATAAAAGCCACACAAAAGGGGCGCAAATCTGTTCCTCATCCTTACTCACCCCAGTCTGCCCCTGCTATACCTCATGGTGGTGCAGTGTTTCCTAAATAGGTACCCAGGGTTGGAAGATCTGCTAAAGCAGGCCAGAAGAGTGTGTAGCCATTTCAGGCAATCATACACAACCAGTGTTCGTTTGGCTGAAATTCAGCGGGAATTTCACCTACCCGTAAACTGCCTGATTTGTGACATGCCCATCAGGTGGAACTCGACTTTGGAAATGTTGCAGTGGCTTCACATGCAGCAGATGACCATCAATGCATACCTGTGTGAGTATGGCACAACGACAGGCTCAGGCCAGCTTGGCTTTTTTGCATGCACTGTACTGTCACCATTTGGTGAGGCCACAAGTATATTGAGCCATGGCAATGCATGGCTCAGTGACACAATCCCTTTGGACAGGGCACTTGAGGCAGAGCAGCGGGAGGAAGAGGAGGACTTCCTTTCCTCTCAAGGCCCACTTTATGCAGACACCATTGTTCCTACACCACAGAACACACAAGAGGAAAGGGAGGAGGAGGAGGAGGAGGATTCTGGCAGTTTTGGAGTCATTGAAGCAGAGGAAGACATACGTCAAACAGTAAGGGATGGTTTTTCCATCCCCAGAGCCTTTGGGAGTAGTACGTGGTTGAGAGGAGGCAATTCCAGATACTGTAATCCTTAGCGACCGCAAGGAGTCTGCTTCTCATGCCTCTGCACATTTGTGGTGTATGGGCTCCCTCATGCTTCAAAGCCTGCAAAAGAACCAAAGAATACGTGGTGTAAAGGAGAAGGATCACTATTGGTTGGCAACCCTCCTTGACTACCGTTACAAGGGGAAAGTCTCAGAACTTATCCTGTCCCCACAGAGGGTGCAGGAGATGAAATCTCCTGAAGACACCTTAAAGAGGAGTTTATCTAACGTTGTTAGGAGAATATCTGTAATGAGACCAATGGCCGACAACGCCAGACAAGCTCAGTTCTCAGGTCTGCGAGAGATAGGTAAGTCTGAATAGCTAGACCTATGATCAGTGTTGGGGTCACAAGCCAAAGTCGATGCAGGAGGAGAGTTTCATATTCACTAGCCAAATTAGTTTCCAAACAGCAATAGAAGAAGTAAGAAGAATCAGACCACAATAATTTGGCAACAGGAAGTGCAGATGCAAGGTTTTTATAGGAAGTTCATGGGAGGAGCAAGGAGTTCAAGGTTCAACAGCAATCAAGACACAAGGCAGGGTTTTCCAATGGATCAGGCAGGATTGTCCAATAGATCAGACAGACACCTGTCCAGCATCCCAGATAGCACAGCAAGAAGAATTAATGCCAGGCACAGAAGAGGTCCCAGGTTCGAGCCCAGGTCCTGACAGTACTCCCCTCCATCCAGGATGTCTTAGGGCTAGGTTTTTGAGGAAATCTCTGGTGAAATTCTCTTATTAATCTAGGGGCATGAATGTGCTCCTCAGGCTCCCAAGAATCCTCCTTTGGTCCATAACCTTTCCATCTTAATAGGTATTGTAGTTTACCACAATGTATACGGGAGTCAAGAATCTTATCCAATATGAATTATTTTTCACCTTGCATCTGGACAGGATGTGTACGACCAGAAAAAGGATTATTTCTGAAAGGCTTTAAAAGAGCCGTATGAAAGACAGGATGGATCTTCATAGAAGGTGGTAGTTTAAGTTTATAGGCCACAGGGTTAATTTGTGCAATTACTTTGAAGGGTCCAATGAACTTAGGACCAAGTTTCTGAGAAGTAAGTTTAAGTTGAAAGTGTTTAGTGGATAGCCAAACCTTATCACCTAATGAATAGGGAGGAATGGTTTGTCTGTGTCTATGTGCAATTTCCTTATAGGATTCTTGAACTTTGTGTAAAGTCTTCTTCAGTAATTCGGGATTATTTTGTAAAGCAGACATCCTTGCATTTACAGTTGGTAAAGATGACTCTACAGGAATTCCAGGGATAACAGACGGATGACTTTCATACTTGGCAAAGAATGGGCTTTGAGACATTCAACTATGGCAGGAGTTATCGTAAGCGAATTCTGCTAATGGTAGATATTTGGTCCAGTCATCCTGAAGATGGCAGATAAAACAATAAAGATATTGCTCTAAAGTTTGATTCATTCTCTCAGTCTGCCCATTTAATTGTGGCTGAAAGGCAGTTGATAGGTTAACTAATGTAGAACAGAATGTTTTCCATAGTCGTGATGGGAACTGGACTCCTCGATCTGATATTATTTCATCTTGGAGCCCATGCAGCCTGTAAATTTCTCATATGAATATTTCAGCGGTGTCTTCAGCTGTAGTAGGAATACTAGTGATGGACACAAAATTAGCCATCTTAGTTAAACAGTCCACTACCACCATGACAGTAAATCCCTTGGAAGGGGGTAGGTCCACAATAAAATCCATGGAAATGGATCCCTGTGGTTGTAATGGCACAGGGAGGGGCTATATAAGACCTACTGGGAGGTAGCTTGGTACTTCATGTCAGGGACAGGTCTCACATGAGAGAACATACTCCTTTGCATCTTTCCGATAAGAAGGCCACCAAAAGGTACGAGCAAGGAGGTCTACAGTTTTCCTAATTCCAGGGTGACCAGCATATTTTTAATCATGCACCAGCTGAAGCACCTTAAGTCGTTCCTCTTCAGAGACATACATTTTTTTTTTCAAAAGGTCCAGCCACCTTCATAAAAGTCTATGTGCTAATTTCCTGGTGAATTGTTTAAGAGTGGGTCCCTATCATAAGTTTCTTTAATCTTTGAAAGAAGCTCTGCAGGGTACATTACTCCCAAAAAGTGTATGTCTTGTAAGATAGTACTTACTGGTTCTAATTTGATAGAAGAGTCACCAGACATTCTCGACAAAGCATCTGCTTTTCCATTTTTACGTCATGGTCTGTAAGAAATGACAAAATTGAATCTTGAAAAAAAAAAAGAGTTAATATTGCCTGCCTTGCATTGAGGCTCGTTGCAGATTTAATAAATTCAAGATTTTTGTGGTCAGTAAGGACAGTTACGGGATGTTTGGTGCCCTCCAGAAGTTGTCTCCATTCAGAGAAGGCTTCTTTTATTGCTAAAATTTCCCAAAGCATTTCTGTAAAGGGTGATCTGACATTCCCTCCTCTTCCCTTTCTCAGAACCTGGATGAAATTCCCACATCACTTGACAAAATTCTTTACAGTTCCTCCCTATTCTCTGACTATATATATGTGTTACCTACTGGAGTCTAACCCTACATATATTAGGGAAACACATAGACTGTTTCTCAGAAGTAATCATCCACTAAAGTCACCTCCTTTTATCTTAATGAACTGTAAAGTCTGTGACATTTCTTTATGCTCATACTATCCTATACATGTCTGGTTTGTCACCTTTACCCAGGTTATTTCCCTTCTTTAAATGTGATTGTCTTTTCGAGATGTTCTCCACAAGGTCCTGGGATGCACGTCCTCACTCACACCTATTAGACGTAAGTTCCTCTTCGTCTATCTTCAGACCCGGACCTTCTCAACAGTGAGTAACTATGGAATTTCACAATGCACCATACACCACACACAGAAGAACTCCCGTATAGGAAATGGCTTTTGTACTCAGCTCTAACAATACTCTCCTGAGACAACCTGAGCATTTTCCTATACTCAATAGACTGTATACTGCCACAAAGGAGGTTCATAACCTATAAAAACCACTCTAACGGCCTGAGTGCAGGTTGATGACACACAATAGGATCCATGTCTGTCATAGAACTGAAATTCAATTATTATCCACTAGATGGAGCATCTAATCCAGAAACAAGCTGCGTAAACAACCCATTAAACACCAATCTCAAAGTAACCTATGACAGACTATACCAGGAAAAGACAATATAACACCTGCACCTCTACAGAGCCTTCCCACTAATGCTCTATCTATTTTAGCTAAGTAATATGGTTTAAATGGTTCTCCTTCATAAAAAACAGGAGGTCACACTTAGCTCTTGTTTATAGACAAATCTTTTGCTTTATATGCTCGCAAAAAGCTTCCATCCTTGGAAGTGGTAGCCAGATTCCTGATCTGTGCCACCGGTGGGACCTTAACATGAGTGGTCCTGCTGATGGTTCAGTCTTCCACAGTTAAACTATTGGTATTTCTCTGTTTTTATAAGCATTATAGTAATTTTGTTTAAGTTAAGGTTCACAGTTTTGCCTGTTGGCACATTAACCCTCCATGTATGGTATGAAAGCCGGATAATAGAATGGCCATAGTTGCATCAATACCTTACCCCATTTCTTCTGTTTTTAGGTCTAAGAAAAACAGATTCTAACCCAAATAATTTACTCCCAGGTCTCCCATCCCTTGGCTCCCTACAAGATCTATACTACTTAAATTTCCATTTACCACTATATCAAAGAAACTAACATTTAACCGACAACTATCCACAAACGCACCTCCCACCCCCCCCCAAAAGTGACTTTTAGTGCTTGTGAATAAAGACACTAACCTGCTCTCCACCCTCTGGGTGTGTATTTGAGTAAAACTCACATTAATCGCTACAAACCCATCCATCCCCTGTATTTCTTCCTCCCTCCTCCCATCCCATCCCTCCCTCTACACCTTCCTCAAACTCCCCTCTCTCTCCCCATATCCATTTTATTTATTTTTTTTATTTTTTTAAGTACTCTCGGTCCTCCCTGTAAAGCTGCAGGCCGCAACATGGCATACGCATTTTTAGGGAAATCACCAACTATTATCTCACATAACGTAAATGGCCTTAACATACCCGAAAAAAGGACACAAATGCTAAAAAAACGTAAAAAGGTCCGCCCCTCAATTGTTTTCTTACAGGAAACCCATTTCAAAAGCCATAGTATTCCTAAACTTACTGACAATATTTTTACGATGGCAATTCATGCTACCAACCCGCTAGCCAAAACCAGAGGTGTATCCATTCTGATCAATAAAGACTCCCCCTTCGAATTAAAACACCAAATTACAGACCCTAAAGGGCGCTACATTTTTCTTAAGGGCACATGGGAAGGCTCCCCAGTCACCCTAGCCAATGTTTATTTCCCAAACACAGGACACATAATGTTCTGTCGTAAAATCATTGACAAGCTTAAATGGTTCGCAGTAGGTTGTATCATCTTAGGCGGGGACTTCACCCCCGCCTTTCCCCACTCAAAGACACCTCACCAGGTTATACCCATGTCACCTACAGAATCCTTAAACGTATCAAGACCCTGTTACAGTCCCTATCACTTGTTGATACGTGGAGATCCACACACCCTTCTGAAAAAGATTTCTCTTACTTTTCTCCTCCACACAAAAGATATTCACGGATTGACCTAATTTTTGTTTCCCAAAGAGACCTAGGCAACATACTCAGAGCCGAAATAGGCATTATCTCACTTTCAGATCACGCACCCACAGCGATTTCTTTAAAATTCGACCCTCATAAACAATCCACCTTCAATTGGAGTCTCAATGCTGCTCTCCTGACTGACCAAATGATACAAGATGACATTTATGACACCATCACAACATACTTCAGAAACAATTCAGATGCTGATACTAACCCACTAAACAATTGGGAAGCACACAAAAGTGTTGTAAGGGGGGAACTTATAAAATGGGGTTCAAGAAAAAAGAAGGTAAGAGAGGTGAAATAGCAAAACTATCAAACCAAATAGCCAGACTTGAAACACAACATAAACAATCCCTTTCGGTCGTGTTAGAAGAAAAACCGACAAAATGCAGATCCTCCTTAAAACAAATACTAGACCTCAAAATTAAGAAGTCCCTCTTCTTCAAAAAGAGCATTTTTTATGAACAGGGGGATAAAAGCGGGAAACAATTGGCCATAGCGCTTAGGGATGCAACAACAGTGAACCACATTCATGCCATAAGAGACAAAGAAGGCACATTGAGACATAAACCTGAAAAGATAGCAGAGCTCTTCTATAAGTTCTATGATAAGTTATATAACCTTACAGACCAACACAAACCTTCCCACAGTATGTGCTCAAAAGAAGAGACAATCCAATAATTCCTAACAGACAGCAAAATCCCTACCCTTAAACTAGAAGACACAAATAAATTAGAAGAGCTCATTACCATAACATAAATACAAGCCGCTATCAAAGACTTAAAAACAGGGAAAAGCCCAGGCCCGGACGGATTCACATCCCAATACTACAAAACTTATACTAACACACTTTGTAAACCCCTACTAGCAACTTTTAACTACCTAGCGAAGAACAAAAACAATTCAAACTCATTCCTCATGGCACACATTGCAGTAATTCCCAAACTCGACAAAGACCATTCTGACTGCGCCAATTATAGACCCATCTCACTCCTGAATGTTGACTTAAAGCTACTGGCAAAAATCCTAGTTAAACAGATTAAAACCCCTCCTCACGAAAATCCTAGAACCAGAACAAGTCGGCTTTATGCCAGGTAGAGAAGCCCGCGATAACATCACAAAAGCACTGAACTTAATCCACTTTGCCAGAAACTCTAAGACCAAGGGACTACTGTTATCCACTGATGCCGAAAAGGCGTTTGATAGGGTATCTTGGGATTATATGTTTTCTACTTGTACACATATAGGATTGGGAGGAAACATGCTCTCATGGATAGCAGCATTGTATCAAAACCCACAAGCCAGAATCAAAATAAATAATATCCTTTCTGACCCAATAAAAATACACAATGGAACCCGCCAAGGTTGTCCCCTTTCACCACTCCTTTTCATTATCACCTTAGAACCACTAATCAGAGCTATAAATTTGTCCAAAGATATTCATGGATTCAAAGTAGACAAAAAAGAATATAAGATAGCTGCTTACGCGGACGATCTTCTGTTCTTCCTCACACAACCCCACACATCCATTCCTAACCTCAAAAAAATCTTTGACATATTTGGGTATATCTTTAATTTTAAAATAAACCAAAACAAATCTGAAGCACTGAATCTCATCCTTTTGCCAGACCAACTGAACCTGTTGAAGGAAAACTATCATTACAGATGGGAACTAAACACACTTAAATATCTAGAGATAAACCTAACCAATAATATCGACTCCCTTTTTAATGCCAATTACACACCTCTATTGAAGTCAATTTCAAAAGATTTTCTAAAATGGACCCCGAAAATGTTCTCATGGTTCAGTAGAGCTTCAATCCTTAAGATGACGCTCCTCCCCAGACTACTAAATTTTTTCAACGCACTACCCATCCCGATCCCTGATACCTTCTTCACTAAACTCCTTAAAATACAAAGACGCTTCCTTTGGGCTGACAAAAAACTGAGAATAAAATTCCGACTTCTCACCTTACCTAAGTGCAAATGAGGTATCGGACTACCGGACTTTAAAAAATACCACCAAGCCTCCCATATCACCAGAATAATAGACTGGCACTGCCCTAGCATAGAAAAAGACTGGGTCCAATTAGAACACCAACTAGCCTCCCAACAAACACTTTTTTATCCATGGACGTTACACTCAAAATCAACTAGAAAATGAACCACCCTCTGATAGCAAACACACTCAATATATGGCATAAAATAGCTGTTCCACATAAACTGCCCACTATTCCTGGCCCTCTAACACCAATCACCAACAACCCCGGGCCTAAACCAAAAAAGTATCCCGAATTTATTTGCCACTGTATGTCAGGCCCTAAGGTCAAAACATATGAAGCAATGCGAACGGAGTTTGGCGAATCATTCCCAGGCTTTTGGTTCTACATTCAGATGAAAGATTTCCTGGTGAATAGCAAATTTAAATCATCATACTACCTCCCACTGTCAAATCTAGAAACAATATGCTCCAAAAGATCCCAGGTTTCGAAAACCACATCTCTTGCCTACACTTGGCTGAACCAATCTACTCCTACAGACAACAATAACAAGCACAGAGAGATGTGGGAACGTGATCTGGGTATCAAAATAAATGATAAGTGGGAAAAGGCATGTATTCTAACACACAAGTGCTCCTTGAGCTCTAGATACCAGGAAATTTCATATAAAATTCTTACTCAGTGGTACATTACACCACAGACGGCCAGGAGATGGTTCCATACATCTCCAGACACATGCTGGCGCTGTGGCAAGGAAACTGGAACTTTCCTTCATATCTGGTGGGAGTGTCCACCGATCCTCGACTACTGGGGAGAAATTACAAAGTGGATCAAACATATCACAGAAACCAAAATAAATTTAGACGCAGCTGCATGTCTGATCCACATTAACCCTCTTCCGCTAAGTAAATATAAGAAGACACTCACCAGACATTTACTAACAGCTGCTAAAACCCTTATTCCTTTAGATTGGAAATCCACACACACCCCGAAGGTCAAGGATTGGTTGGACAGGGTTCACTTTATTTACAAAATGGAAGAAATTATGGCTATGAAAAAAGAAAACAGCACTAGCTTCAATAAATTGTGGCAGCCCTGGCTGTTGTTTACTGTTTCTGATGAATTTCAATTACTGTCCGTATAAGGTATAACATTGTATTTTCCTGTCCTAGTTGTTTTTGTAATACTGTAAAGAAACATACTGAGATCGCATTCAGTTACATCTAAATATATACGTTTTAGCCCCATTGTTCTAATCTTTCTTCTTTATACTACCCTTTTCCCCTCTCCCCCACCCTTCCTCCCCCCACCTTTTTCTACCCACCCAATTTACCATTTCAGATAAAGTTCACACAATTACCAAAACAACTGTATTCACTTATCTGTGTTAGTGCGACAATTTAATGTAAGCCGACATTGTTTTTATATAATTCTACTGTTATCTCTGTAATACAACGTCAATTGTATGCTTTGAATAATCTTCAATAAAATCTTTGATTGAGAAAAATAAATAAAAAATTCCTTGTTGCCGATATCATAGTTCTGTTCTGCAGTTGTCAATTGGCGGGAATAAAATGCACATGGGTATAATAAAAAAAAAATTGTAATTCCCTGAGAAAGAACTAGACATGTGCATTCGTTTTCGTCCGAATGCATTTTCGTCCAAATTTCAGGTATTTTCGTTATCGTTTTAACAAACGAAAACGAAAGCACAGAATCCGAAAACCGAAAGATCCGACATAAACAAATGCTTTATTTTCGTTTTCGTTGAGACAACAGTTCGATATAGATAGGAGATTCGACGTGACGCTGACAATAACAATCTGTGTCCATCGAACCTGTGGTCGAATGTGCCTAACCGTAACTCTATTAGTCCAAGATTATTCTACATAGAGAGGAAAGATTCGACATAGAGAGAAAAGATTTGACATAGAGAGAAAAGATTGCTGCTGGAATTGGGTGGGGGAAGTAAAATAAAAATAATGATGATGATGAATGTTATTGGCTGATTGTAACCAAAGAGGAGGAGCAGTAAAATAGCTAGAACTAACTTGACAATTCAACATGAATGACGAAGATTCGACAAAGCATTGAAAAACATACAAACGTCGAATCTGTCATTGAAGGCTTATGGTGTCTGTCGAAAGTTAGAAGATTCAACGGTGCAGCTAAACTGTACGACGCTGCAATCGTACATTTCCGGTCAAATGCATCCGCCCATAGGCTATAGAACATTTCTAATGTTGGTTGACTAGTAATAGTAATTAATAAAAATAATTATTACTAGTCATACAACATTAGAATTCTACTATAGCTTGTAGGCGGAACATTGGACCGGAAATGTATGATTGCAGCGTCGTACAGTTTCGCTGCTCCGTTGAATCTTCTTTGAACATTCGACAGACACCATAAGCCTTCAATGACAGATTCAACCTTAATTAATTCAGATTTTTGGACGAATGCAATTTCTAACAAAAACTAAATAAATAAAAATGAATTTCGGGAGTAACTAAATTAACAAATTTTTCGGACGAAAACGAAATTCCGAAACAAAATATTTCAGTGTGCACATGTCTAGAAAGAACTGCTCTGATGGCTGTATTGGAGGCATCTACTTCTACTATAAAGGGAATTCTGGGTAAGGATGTTCCAGTACAGATGCAGTGGTGAATAGGGTTTTCAGATGTGAGAAAGCCATTTCTGCCTCTATGAACCACTGGAAGCGTGCCTCCTTTCTTGTTACATAAGTAATGGGAGACACAATTTTAGAAAAGCTTTTAAAAAATCTCCGGTAAAAGTTTTCGAACCCCAAAAACTGTTGCACATCCTTTATGTTCTTGGGGGTAGGCCAGTCTAGTATGGCTTGGATCTTGCTGGAATCCATGTTCAGCCCTTCAGAAGAGATGATGTAGCCCAAGGACTGTATACATGTCTGTTCAAAATCAAATTTTTCCAATTTAATATATAATTTATTTTGTCATAGTCGTTTTAAGATAGTATGGACCGGACATGATCCCGGTGCTCCTGTAAATTGGTATATCATCCAAATAAGCCACCACAAATTGGTCTAACAAGTCTCTGAAAACATCATCACTAAGTGATGCATTTCACAATTTTTTTAGTCTTCGCCCCCCAGGGCTGTCAGCTTCCACATCCCGTCAGCAACATCTGCATCACATGGTGGATGATTATATAGGAGCAAAAACAGAGATGGAGAGCTTTCCAGCCGACGATCCACTGGCTTACTAGGTCTAGAGGTCATGAGAATAGGCCAATGGCCAGAACTTGCCCAGTATGCACTGATGGGCTGTCCTGCATTCAGCGTGCTTTCTGAATGGGCATTCAGTGCTGCTGGAGGTTTTGTTACTGATAATAGAACGTGTCTGTCCACACACTCCGTGGACCTTCTGACATTTATCAAAATTAATAAGTCATGGATTATCAGCAGCTATGATGCCGATGTCACTGATTAAGTGATTTTGGGATGTGGAATCTCTGCAGGACTTCTAAGCTGCCTAGCGTTGTGGGTGTTGATTTTATCTGGAAGAATGTTTTCGGTGAAGGTTCAATGGGCCCAAAGACCAATTTTCCCTCACTTGTTTGACAGGTGCATATCATTGCAATTTTTAACAGCAAGGCCAATTCTTGCTTTCATCAAGAGTACCTTTATAGGGTTACAGTGTGAAGGCACCACCGACACCCAAAGACCAATTTTTCTGCACCCGTTACTTTTATCCAAAGTCTGTGGAAGAGACATCAGAATTTATCCCAAAAATGTCTAATCTTCTTCCCAGTGCACTACATTGTGGCCTCATCATTCAGATTGGCCACCCAATAAAGAAAGCTTGAAGGGAAAATTTCATTTTTTTGGGCTTTATAAATGAAATTGTCGCTGCAGCAGCTTCTATACACCATACAGATGAGCCACTTTACAGGTAAACTAATGGGACCCCCCCAGGCACTATATTAAAATGAATTTTTCATTTTTATGCTTTCAATTCAAGAATCAATAAATCATTGCTCATTTAAAAATGACAGTGTAAAAAATTGTACATTATAATAATAAAAAAAAAATATATACATTTAAAAACAACCTTGTCTCCCGGGGGGCATGCAAAAGTGATAATTAAAGGTGCATCACTCATTGTTAACTCTAAATTTATGAGCTGTAAATACTTTTAAAGCATCAGCTATGGACAATTATGTTTAAGAGTTGACGTGTTTGGTATCTTTTTACTCAATGCAACCCCATCTTTAATATTTTACCCAAAATTTGGTAGTGTGTTGTATTTGTGTGAATAATTACATTACATTTTAGTGTATTTTTTTTATAAAAATATGCTTTTGAGTAACAGTTGCTCAAATTGCGTGCGACATGGAAAAATTTTAACTACCTTAAATTTTATTCTACAGGGCTCATCTTTCAGAAAATACCGTATATAATTTTTTGGAGGAGGGGTTAAAAAATAACTCCATTTCTGTTGAGAAAAAAACACTCCCTCTAGGTGATCAGCGTACTTTTATTAACATTCAGCTGATGCACTTGAAGTGTTCTAATGCATAGAGTTGCAGTGTCTACATCCCCTTAGAAGTGATTAACCATTTGAGAGTATCACACCAAAAATGAAATTTTTGTTGCAGTGGTTATCGAAAATCTGACTTGTATTTTGATGGAGACTTTTGTGAAAATCAGTGAGCCAATCACATAAGCAGGAAATGACAATCATGGAGAAGCTCTGTACACCAACTATGTACAGAAGGCCTCCAGGTTGCCACATTGCATTGAATTTTACAGAAAATTACAGCGCTGCAGATTTAAAAGGAAATTTAATTTTTAATAGCATTCAATTTCATTATGAAACAATTGTATAAACTATACTATTTTTAACTATAACTATTGATCTTTACTAGTATGTTTTTGAGTTACTATTTTTTTTTTTATTTGATGTTTTTTCAACATAAACTTGGAGTTACTCTTTCAGCAATTTCAAGCAAACAATGGAGATTTTAAGTTAAAAAAATAAATTGCCCTGCATGCAATGTGGTTACCCAAAGTTCCTCTGGCCAAGAGGCTTTATGTTGCCTCAACTTTGAGTAAGCTTTCCCTAACTCCATCCTACATACAGTGACTTCCTGCATGTATTTTGTAGAAAGTTTGCCAAAATGCTCCCTTCCTACAGACACGTCAACTGTGTCATTGATCTCATTCTTGGTACCATCCTGCAAAGGCATCATATCTATTCTGAATCATAGGAAATGTTGGAGTAAATAGCAGAGAGCTAACAACAAGGATTTATTAGTAAATCTTCATCCCATTTGAGTATATTTGTTTCCAAGAAAGTGCTCGCAACACTCTATGATCTTTTTTTCTCTGCCCCAGATCTGTCCAACAAACAGTGGCTGCATAAGTTACCCAGTGTATTTACAGACAGACAATTTCATCAGTGGTAACTACCTCCCCCTTAAAAATGTCAGCGATGCCTTGCTATATGTTACATGACTCATTCAACACATACTGAACACTGGCTGATGGGAACCAGAGCTTTTATAAGGAAGGCTGGAAGAATAAAATATACTCATTATTGACCCTTCTAACCCATGTGACCACAGTTCGGAGGCCAATAACTACAATGTTGGTTGCTGTGGGCAGAAACAGCCACATTAGGTTACCATTTTTTCAAGCCACAAATTATTGGGTTTGGGCTTAACACATGGTAAACCCATACTTGAAGCTCAACCCTATTTAGGACCCACTGACTTTCCTTGATGGCATCTTTGGTGGGTCCTCTTGCTCTATTTAAAACGTTTTGAAATATTACAAATTACACAAGCTCTTCTTTCTATAGTATGTATTTCTATAGTTCCTATAATGCTCGTGAAGCAAAACAATGAAATATTTGCTAATATAGTCTAATATTTCCCAGATCAGTATCTAGCATAATATTTACTACAGTCAACAACTTTGAAAAAAAAAGGAATACAAAAAAAGAATTCTAAAATGAATCCACAACGTAAGCTGATGTGCATGTGTTATTCCATCAAAATGAACATTTCCATCTGAAATTAAATTAAATGTGTCTGCAGTATATGTTGTATCCGTTTCCTGATTGTAGGCTATCATTTTGACAGAAAGCAATCAGACTATGAATAAAGGCACATAAAGACACAAAGTATGTTTTTCAGCTAAATGTAAATTACTTTAATGCCATAGCTGTATTTATAGCATGCAAATTTAAACTGCATATCTAAACATCTTCCTTGGTATTGGTATTTATTGCCATTTTGTTTTGTAAAAAAAAAAGAAAAAAAGAAAATAATGTGACCTATCTTCCTAAAATGTATTGATTAGGCCTTCCTAAAATCACAACCTTTTATGCCCTTCAATGAAAAATAATTTGTCTCTGTAGCCTAGCCAAGTCAATTAGGCTGTGTTAGTCAGTAGACTGGCTAATTGAGTTGATTGTGTATATGCATTACCACAAAACCTTCAGGGGACAAGCTATAGATTCTTGTTACTGCAAAACTGAAACCTCTTTTTTCTGATATAGACCTTAGGATGCACACTGTTCGCTATTCCACAAAAGTATGCGGGGAATAAAGATGAATTGTGTTATTATCCACAACTGTGTTTTCCCCTTTACTTTTTCTGCCTTTGCTGCAGCTTTTATTATCAACTGCATACAATACTAACTATACTTTACAATAAACATGAAAGGAAAATTCACAACACAATGTGTTTTTAATAATTTTATACAGTATCAGTGTCATGCTGCCTTTTGTGCAAATCATCCTATTAAAAAATAACTTGCTGTGCCATAACAATATATTCTCTCAGCATACACAATGTAGCTTCAGATGTTATGGACGTTTGTTGGAGGAAGAAGCAACTAAATGGTGTCCTTAAAATAGCAAAAGACAACTAAAAGGAAACAAAATGTGTAAATATTGAGTATGCATCTTCTAAATTAGATAAAGTATTTACCAGTATGTTAAATTATTTTCTTATTACTCTGTGATAATCTGGTTCCTTCGATTTTTTGCTTTCATTTGCAGTAGGGTAAACATACTGGGGGTGATTTACTAAAACTGTAAAGAGCAAAGTCTGGTGCAGCTCTGCATAGAAACCTATCAGCTTCCAGGCTTTTATTGTCAAAGCGTAATTGAACAAGCTGAAGTTAGAAGCTGATTGGCTACCATGCAGAGCTGCACCAGATTTTGCACTCTCAGTTTTAGTAAATTAACCCCACTGTTTGTTGTAAAAAAATGGAGACTAGTCAAAAAGGTACTTATATAGCATCATTGAGTTAATAATGCATGAAATGAACATTGCTGATTTATTATTTAGCATTCTTATCTATTTTGACATTAAACAATACCACCTTTTTTGTTGTAAAATTGAATTCCTCGGTTGCTGATGTTTACCTTAAAGTGGTTGAAAAACCCCATCTTCATATTCTTTAAAAGACATTACTCCTGCCGTTGGGTGACGGACATACATTGCTGTCCACATTAAAGGAAAAAAATATGAAAATGGACAAAAAATTCCTGTCAGGCAAATTATTTGCTAAAGTATGGCAGGAAATTAAATATATTACAAATATTAGAGGCTATACCTCTCAAACTCCAATTTGGAATAATGACAACTATGTAGAAATTCCGAAATTAAAGGGGTTTGAGTTCTGGCAAACTCAAGGACTCAGATATGTGGAGCAATTGTTCTGGAATGATGATATAAAATCATTTGCCCAATTATCTGAGGAATTTGAGATACCAAGACAGAGGTTCTTCCAGTATCTGCAATTTAGACACGCCACACATGTTCAGGCACGCACGTCTGAATTTAAGATCAATAACTTTAAAATAATATCATTGGTGAAAAAGGAAGGAACAAAGCAGGGTCTCATATCTAAACTCTAAAGCCTAGTACACACGGCCGAGATTCTCATCAGGAAAAAACCCGTTGTTTTTCCTCACGAGATTCTTGACAAGAATCTTGTCCCGGCTGAGTGTACACACACACCATTCAAAAGAACCGCTGTTCTTTTGAATGGAACGAATGCGGTGACGTCATCGACTACGATGAACATGCGCTCGTCACATTCGATGCCGTCGCCGCCATCTTGCTACACCCTACCTATGCCTAGGAAGCTACCGCGCATGTGTCAAAGTCATTTTGAGCATGCGCGGGTTTCCACGGCGACAGATAAGTGTACACACTCTCGGGTTTCTCGTCAGGAAACAGGCCGACGTGAATCCCGATGAGAAAATAGAGAGCGGGTTCTCTATTTTTCTCGTCGAGATTCTGGGCAGTTTTCTTGACTAGAAACCTGAAAGCCTCGTAAACATGCACAGTTTACTCGGCAAAAAAGCTCTCCCAGCAGTTTTCTTGTCGTTTCTCGCCGAGAAAACCGGCCGTGTGTACGAGGGTTATGAGATACTAAACAGTAAGTTTAAAGAAAAGGGTAGCGGTTCCGGCCAGGATACAGTGGGAACGAGACCTTGGACCACTGACAGATGCACAGTGGTCGGAGCCTCTCTCTGCTATCCTAAAGGTATCATTGTCTACTACCCAAAAATGAACACAACTGTTCATCCTACATAGGTCATACTATACCCCGGAAAAATTGTTCAAGTGGAAACGCAGAGAATCCTCTCTATGTCCTCGATGCAGAGGCGCTCCAGCAAATCTAATACACATGCTTTGGAGATGCCCCAAACTCCAACAATACTGGCAGGACATAATTAAAAATATAAATAATATACTTGGTATAAAATTAGTATTAGATCCGAGAACATGTCTGTTACATATAGTGAAGAAACCCAATATTATCAGAGAATGCCTACAATGTAATAGCGAGATGCCCGTTTCAGGCACAGAAACTCACAGCTCAGAAATGTATCTCTATATATCCTCCGACGGTGGAGGAATGGAGAACACAAATAAGAGAAACTATAATAAAGGAGAAATTCATTTACTTACATAGAAAAAAACAAGGGAAAATTGGTTTGGCAAGATGCTTTTGCATCTCTCACAGAGAGGCACAAAGTAGCTGCAGCATCGTGGTTTTATATGATATAAGCTGTATACAGTTGGTGTACTGGAGCACCTTTTAAATGTGAATTCTATGCACATTTTTTAATAAATTGAATATGGTTTAAAAACAATATAAGCACTATTTTAAGCTCTCTTTTTCTCTCATATTGAGTCATAATGAGAATTTGTGAAGACTCAACAACAAGTTACAACTAGGGATGAGCCGAACACCCCCCCCCCCCCGTTCGGTTCGCACCTTCGAACGGACCGAACGTTCGCACGAACTTTAGAACCCTATTAAATACAATGGACGCGAACGTTCAAAATCTCAAGTGCTAATTATAACGCCTAATATGCATGTTATTGTCCTAAAAAGGGTTTGAGGACCCGGGTCCTGCCCGAGGGGACATGTATCAATGTAAAAATAATCTTTTAAAACGGTCGTTTTTTCGGGAGCAGTGGTCTAAAGTATGCCTGTGAAGTTGCATGTGTTTCCCATGTTTAGAACTGTCCCTGCACAAAATGACATTTCTAAAGGAAAAAAAAGCCATTTAAAACTGCTTGCGGCTTTAATGTAATGTCTGGTCCCGGCAATATGGATGAAAATCATTGAGAAAAATGGCATGGCTACCCCATCACCCCAACCCCACCCCACCCTACCCCAGCCCATTACCAGCCCCTTTGGGTCTTGTATGGATATTAAGGGGAACCCCGCACCCAAAATAAAAAAGGCCCTATATACTCTGAACAGCAGTATACAGGCGGTGCAAAAAAGACACGAACTGTAGGTTTGTTCTTAAGTAGAATCTGTTTGTAATTTGGAACAGGTACATTTTTTAAGTGTAGCTCTAGCCAAAAAATCTATTTTTAAGCTTTTTGGAGAACATAGGGAAGGGTTATCACCCCTGTAACATTTGTTTTGCTGTCTGTGCACCTGTTCAGAACATTTCACCTCACTTTCCATCCCAATGACAAATGTTTTTGGAGAATTTGGGGTTTTTATTGAAACAAGGATTGGTGATAAAGCATTGGTGGAGAGGAGACACCTTTTTCCCATATTAACTCTTATGCCGCGTACACACGACCGTTTTTCCCGTCGAGAAAAATGAAATTTTTTCCTTTGGACGAGAAAAACGATCGTCTGTGGGCTTTTTGACGTTTTCCTCGACGGGAAAAATGGCATTAATCACGACGAGAAAAATTAGAACATGCTCTAATTTTTCTCGTCGTGATTCCCGTCGTTTTTTTCCGCTGCAGTTTTCCCATAGGGAAACACTGCCGCGGAGCCCACACACGGTCGTTTTTCTCGACCAAAAAAAAAATGCCGGGAAAAACGGACGTGTGTAGGGAACCAAGCCGTTCCCTCATTTTTCCCGCCGATTTTCTCGACGGTGTTTTCACCGTCGAGAAAATCGATCGTGTGTACACGGCATCACAGGAGAGAATTTCCCTTTCTAGGGGTAGATTTCCTCTCACTTCCTGTTGTCTCCTTCCGTTTGCAAGTAGGAGTCGTTTGTAAGTTGGATATTTGAAAGTAGGGGCCTGCCATATATGCTCTGCAGAAATTTGCTCCTTAGGTGTTGGTGTTGCCACAACACTGTAAGCCCTCACAGTTACTCTTGGTGGGCGCTGGAACGCCCTGCTGTCAACTATTATATTAGGAATTGCATTTACATGCCACTGTTGAACAGTGGTAGGAAAAATTGGGCCTTTGGTGGTGGTGCTGGTGTCACAACACTGTAAGCCCTCACAGTTACTCTTGGTGGGTGCAGGAATGGGCCCTGCTGTGAATTATTAGATTAAGAATTGTAATTGCATGCCCCTGTTGAACAGGGGCTGAAAAATTGGGCCTTAGGCACTGGTGTTGGTGCCACAACACTGCAACCCTTCACAGATACTGTACTTAGAGCGCAGCAATGAGCCCTGTTGCAAAGTATTGCATCAAAAATTTAGGTTTTAGGTGAATGCTATGCAAAGCACACAGTAGTACACTAAGTGAAACACTGAGGGTGTTATTTACGAAAGGCAAATCCACTTTGCACTACAAGTGCACTTCAAGTACACCTGAAAGTGCACTTTCAAGTGCAGTCACTGTAGATCTGAGGGGGACATGCAAGGAAAATAAAAAACAACATTTTTGCTTGCACATGATTGGCTGATAAAATCAGCAGAGCTTCCCCTAATTTCAGAGCTTCCCCTCAGATCTACAGCGACTGCACTTCCAAGTGCACTTTCAAGTGCACTTGCAGTGCACTTGTAGTGCAAAAGTGGATTTCCCTTTAGTAAATCAACCCCTGACTGTCTGCAGCTAGCACAATCACCGGCCTACCTGTCTCAGTATAGAGAATAACTGTATCCAGGTGAGCTTTAAGTGAATGCTATGCAAAGCACACAGTAGTACACTAAGGCCCCTTTCACACGATCCGTGTCCGTGTGCGGGCTCCGCTTTGCTCAGCGGGGATTGCTCTGTCAATCCCCGCTGAGCAGGCAGATGACAGGTCTGTCTCTGCACACTGTGCAGGGACCGACCTGTCAGAGCGCCGCTCTCCCGTATGGGGGATCGGATGACGACAGACCGTAGAGTCCGTTGTCATCCGATCCGCAGACGGATGGAAAAGTAGGGTTTTCCTCCGTCACACTTTGGCGGATCGGAGTGGGTCGGATGTCAGCGGACATGTAACCGCTGACATCCGTGGCTCCATAGGGGTACATGGAGCATTCGTTCAGGTCCGCCTAAAAAACTGACAGGCAGACCTGAACGGTCCGTCCGTGTGAAAGAGCCCTAAGTGAAACACTGACTGTCTGCAGCTAGCACAATCACCGGCCTGCCTGTCACAGTATAGAGAATAACTGTATCCAGGTGAGCTTTAGGTGATCGCTATGCAAAGCACACAGTAGAACACTAAGTGAAACACTGACTGTCTGCAGCTAGCACAATCCCCTGCCTGCTGTCACAGTATAGAGACTAACAGGAACGGATACTCATGCCTAGTTACAACTTTGTTCTGACATTTTCATTAATTAAATATTTGACTGCACTCAAGCACGTGATTTATATTATTACAAGACATGCACATAAATGTATTATATTATTTTATTCCCATGTTATTATGTTGGGACTCATATTTGCACAGGAGAATTGACACACTAAGTGGTTGGATACATTTATTATCACTAGCGCAGCATTATTTGATTTGAAGATATTTAGTGTTGTATTATAGTCGTGTGATAATTCCTTATATTGTACAGGAAGCTGAAAATAAGTGGGAGGCTACAGTAAAGGGTGACTACCACAAAAAGTTTCAGTTTGCTGGATGGCGATAGTGATCCTAATCACCTATGGGTTCGGCCTGAGCATGAGTTTGGGTCAAACATTTGCCTGTTCATTCCTTCGCCGAACACCCAAATTTTCAGGTTGTTCACCGGGT
This sequence comes from Rana muscosa, assembly GCA_029206835.1. Classification (NCBI taxonomy): domain Eukaryota; kingdom Metazoa; phylum Chordata; class Amphibia; order Anura; family Ranidae; genus Rana; species Rana muscosa. The sequence goes on along the minus strand of CM055122.1, from coordinate 1,163,729,939 downwards.
GTTTGCCCCCAACAAACACCCTGCAATGCACTGAGCGCTGCCCTGATTGGGCAAAGCTTTGCGCAAACAGGGCGCAGTGTAAGCTGGTTGTTAAGGAACAGGGCCGGGAAGCTGGCCGACCGACTTCCTTAACAACCGATGAGTCATCAGCTGTCAATGGGTTCCCCACTGACAGCTGAATTTAAAAACAGTGCCGGTAAAAAAAGAGAAAAACGGCATGGGCCCCCCTTCTGCTCTGGTATGGGTTTTAAAGGGAACCCCATGCCAGAAAAACAAAAACCGAGGGCCCCCCCAAAATCCATACTAGACCCTTATCCGAGCATGAGGCCCTGCAGGTCAGGAAAAGGGGGGACGAGCGAGCGCCCCCCTTCCTGAACCATACCAGGCCACATGCCCTCAACATGGGGGGTGGGTGCTTTGTGACAGGGGGGCTCTGTGCCCCCCACCCCAAAGCACAATGTCCCATGTTGATGGGCACAGGGGCCTCTTCCCAACAACCAGGGGCTGTAGTTTTTGTGGTCTTCGGGTGGGGGGCTTATCGGAATCTGGAAGCCCCCTTTAATAAGGGGGCCCCCAGATCCTGCCCCCCTATGTGAATGGGTATTGCATACTGATTCACCAAAAAAGTGTCAAAAAGGAAGAAAAACAGAAAACAGTTTTTGACAAATCATTTATTAAAAAAAAAAAGTGCCCCTCTATGTAAATCCACCGTCAATCACGACGCACGACGGAACTGAAAAATAGAAAAAAATGAAAACGCTTACAGCTCCTGGGAGGCCTCCCGCCGACTGCTCGCCCTGCACTTTAAAAGCTCTTATATAGGCAAGAGGTCATGTGACATCAGAAGGGGTGGTGCCACCGAGTGACGTAACCAGATGGCCATGCCCTTGCCTTTATAAGAGCTTTTAAAGTGCAGAGAGATCAGTCGGTGGGAGGCCTCCCAGGAGGCATAAGCATTTAATTTTTTTTCTATTTTTCGGGTCTGTTGTGCGTCGTGATTGACAGTCGATTTACATCAAGGGATTTTTGACACTTTTTTGGTGAATGGGTAGGGGTACGATGTACCTGATACCCATTCACATAGGGGAGGGGGCGGGATCTGGGTGCTTTCAGATTCTGATAAGGGTTGTTGGGAAGAGCCCCCTGTCCCCATCAACATGGGGAGAAGAATGTGCTTTGGGGTGGGGGAGCGCTGAGCCCCCCTGCCCCAAAGCACCCACCTACCATGTTGAGGCATGTGGCCTGGTATTTTCCTGACCTGCCAGGCTGTGTGCTTGGATAAGGATCTGGTATGGAGTTTGGGGGGGACCCCACGCCGTTTATTTATTTTTTATTTTGGTGTGGGGTTCTCTTAAAATCCATATCAGACCCTAAGGGCCTGGTATGGACCCCAAGCTGTTTTTTTTCTTTATTGTTTAATAGCCAGGTGCCAGCAATTGTAACTGCACATAAATTTAAATGGGATTTGACTTGTTTTTTTTTTGCTACAAATGCGCCACTGTACAGGCACATTAAGGGGGACCCCCAGGTACGAAATTAAAAGGAATTTTTAATTTTCACTGTTGCACTTTAGGCATCATTAAAATCACTGTTCCTGAAGAAAACTATTGTTTAAAAAAAAATATATATATATTGATACATGTGCCCAGGGCAGTACCCAGACCCCATACCAGTTTTATGGCCAATTACTTGCATATAAGCCTTCAAAATGGGAACTTTTGATTTTTCCTGTTTGGCTCCTATAGACTTCAATGAGGTTCGCTGTTCGGGTTAGAACATTTCCCCTGTTTGGGAGTTCTGCTGCGGACTGAACAGGGGGGGTGTTCGGCCCATCCCTGATGCTGACATTCCCCTGCCTGTCTTCCTTCTATGAAGTCCATTCTTCCAACTGCAGCATTTTTCCTTGTATAAAATAAACAACACCCTGAGAATGAAAGAACTGCTTGACTACTCCAAAATGCTGTCTTCTGTATTATATAAATTAAAGCAGTATTAAATAGTGTGTGCAATTTGTTTTGTAACAAATCGAAATTCGGCCAAATTCTGCATCTTTCGGGCATTCTGATGCATCCGAATGGCCAAAGAAAAAAATAACAAAATTTAAACTAATACAAAAGAAATTATAGCAAAAATAACAAATTAATTCTACATGATTTGTTAATTTGTTAAAGGTCTAATAAAACAACAGGTCGACTCAAAGTAAATCTTACAGTCTAATCAGTCAAATCAGCTGATTCATTTTGTGCTGGTTGTTGGATTACTGGCAAACTGCATTCCTGAAAACTGAGTAAGAAGGGTGTTGTATTTGGGCAGACGAGACAAGTTTTGAAAAACCGCAGAAGAGATATTGGGGGTTATTTCCGAAAGTTGTTTGTTTATTGAATCCATTAACACACACAATGACAATGGGGGTTATTTCCGAAAGGCAAATCGACTTTGCACTACAAGTGCAAACTACAAGTGCAAAATGCACTTGAAATTGCACTGAAAGTGCACTTGGAAGTGCAGTCGCTGTAAATCTGAGGGTAATATCTGAAATGAGGGGAAGTTCTGCTGATTTTATTATCCAATCATGTGTAAGCTAAAATGCTGTTTTTTTTTATTTTCCTTGCATGTTGCCCTCGGATCTACAGTGACTGCACTTTCAATTGCACTATCACTATGGATATTATTTCCATCATTTACACTTTCAAAATTACAGAAAACAAAAAAATGGCATCTGCAAAAGTTTGGGCACCCTGCAGTTTTAATATCTTGTACTGCCCCCTTTGGCAAGTATCACAGCTTGTAAACACTTTTTATAGCCAGCCAAGAGTCTTTCAATTCTTGTTTGAGGTATCTTTGCCCATTCTTCCTTACAAAAGTCTTCCAGTTCTTTGAGATTTCTGGGCTGTCTGTCACGCACTGCTCTTTTAAGGTCTATCCATAGGTTTTCAATAATGTTGAGGTCAGGAGATTGTGAAGGCCATGGCAAAACCTTCAGTTTATGCCTCTTGATGTAATCCCCCGTGGATTTTGAGGTGTGTTTAGGATCATTATCCATTTGTATAAGCCATCCTCTCTTTAACTTCAGCTTTTTCACAGATGGCATCAAGTTACCATCCAAAATTTGCTGAAATTTTATTGAATCCATTTTTCCTTCTACTCGTGAAATGTTCCCTGTGCCACTGGCTGCAATACAACCCCAAAGCATGATTGATCCACCCCCATGCTTAACAGTTGGACAGAGGTTATTTTCATTAAATTCTGTGCCCTTTCTTCTCCAAACGTACCTTTGCTCATTCCGGCCAAAAAGGTCTATTTTACCTCATCGGTCCACAGAACTTGTTTCCAAAATGCCTCAGGCTTGTCTATATGTTCATTTGCAAAGTTCAAACGCTGATTTTTGTGGTGAGGTTTTCTTCTGATGACTCTTCCATGAAGACCATATTTGTACAAGTATCTCTTTATAGTGGAATAGTGTACCACAACTCCAGTGTCTGCCAGATCTTTCTGGAGGGATCATGCAGTCAAACGTGGGTTTTGAATTGCTTTTCTCACAATCCTGCAAGCTCTTCTGTCTGATATTTTTCTTGGTCTTCCAGATCTTGCTTTAACTTCCACTGTTCCTGATGACTGCCATTTCTTAATTACATTCCGAACAGAGGATATTGACATCTGAAAATGCTTTGCTATCTTCTTATAGCCTTCTCTAGCTTTGTGAGAGTCAACTATTTTCAGTTCAGTTTTCTAGACAACTGCTTAGAAGAACCCATGGTGCTGATTGTTGGGGCAAGGTCAGATGAGTCTGGCCATTTAAAACCTTTGAGATTGACATCACCTGGTCTTCCCAGATGATGATTGAGAACAATCCATGACACTGGCAGGTCTCAGCTTTGCAAAGGGGGCAGTGCATGCTATAAATTCTGCAGGGTACCCAAACTTTTGCAGACGCCATTTTTTTGTTTTCTGTAATTTTGAAAGTGTAAATGATGAAAATAAAATCTAACTTTTTTTGACATATTATAAGAATGTCTAATCTGTAATTTGATGCCATTTGGAGATTTTTCCATCTTTCCTTGGCTTCGTTATGCACATTAATACACATTTTTACCTCGGGTGCCCAAACTTTCGATCCCCACTGTATGATGTCATATCAGTAGTGTATTACATACATTAAGACATAGAACCTGGTAAGGGTGACCCAAACTCTGATTGATCCCATGGTTCCCATATTTTATTAATTTGCGGAATATTATCATGTACAATACCAGTTAAATATTCCATTCTTCAATTATCAGCTATGAGTTGGAGGAACATAGACCACGGTGGAGGTATATTGGATAGCCAGCAAAGTGGAATAATTCTCTTGGCAGCTAAAAGGATAGTAAAGAGAAGACCCAGTAAGTTGTGAATTGGATCAAGTGGGAAGGGCAGATCTACCATTTTCTGAAGTAATAGCATCACCTCATGCCAAAAGGGTTGTATCAAAGAACATTGTCAAAAAATATGGAGCAATGAGCCTACTTCAAGCCCACAGTGCCAATGCATCGCAGAACTAGAGGGATCATATTTATGTATGACCTCAGGGGTCTTATACTGGAGCATCAGAATTTTAATGGATGTCTCCCTCTGCACCACACACTTGGAGGATTTAAAAGTGGAGGACCAGATCCTATCCCACATCTGGGAGGTGATAGGCCTACATAGCAATTGTGCCCATCTATGCATGTATAGATGGGTATCCTCAGTAAGAGGGGAGAATTTGTGGAGAATGCGGTATGTAGAGGACTCCAAGTGTAATTGGTGTGGACCTTGAGCACATAGGTATTCAAAAGAGGTAGGTTTATCCAGGGTCAGAGGCAAGGACAGAGAATGGAAGTAATGTCTGATTTGCAAGTAAAAATAAAACGTATGTGTAGGGATATCAAACTTCTACCGAAGGGTATCAAAAGTATGTAGCCTACGGGTGATTGGGTGTACCAGATTTTGAAGTTGGAACAGGGAAGCCTGAACCCATGGCATTATATGTCCTAAGGATAAGCTCTAGCATGGTTTGACACATATATGGATATGTGAGAGGGCTGCACATTCCGGTTTAGATATTTGAATATAGAGAGAACATTTTCCCATGGGATTTTTAAGCAGCAAGAATAGATCAATGATAGATAAAGAAATGGTTTTATTCATGGAGCAATTGCCAATGGCGCACATGAAATAAAATGATTAATTCATGAATTTTTGAGCTCCGGTAATTACAAAGCCAAACAGGATAAGTACAGGGATATTACAGTTCATGTACATGTGGCAAACACAGTAAATGGTATGGCAATATGTGTTGAATGCACTGTGATGTACAGGAGAAAACCCTGATGCATTTCGACCTATCTAGGTCTTCCTCAGGGGGATCTTACATTCTATGAGACATCAAAATAAACAAATATATTGGAATTAGGCAAATTTCCAATGTCTCCTATCATTCATGATAGGTTAATCAACAATTTTTGCATAGTGGTCAATATTAATTTGTTGGGAGACATACAAGAAAAAAAATGCTATATATGTCATGATTATTAAAGATTGCACATTTACCCTCTTTACCACATTGGATGGCTAAGCCGGAGACTTTGCATTAAAAACGTAATTTTGTGTGATCTCCCGAGACTCCCGAAGGGGGTCCGTGTTGCTGAGACGCCGGCCCCCGCTCCACAGTGGACCCGCTCCACAGACCACCTGGCTCACAAGAGGTCACACTCCTAGTGGGTATCCCAATTGCGGGAAAGAAAGCAGGGGAGATAGGTAACAATGTACCATATGCCAAACATCTGGGAATTGTAATGAAGTCATCTTAATATGTTTCATATATTGCAATTTTTTATTGTCTGTACTAACTTCAGATACAAGGCAGATGGCACTAGCCACACAGGTCCTCAAACCGAAAGGTCTAGGTTGCCCTTGCAGGTGCTGCTATTGCTATCTTATATACTTTTTACTGACATGTCCGGTAGTCTACCTCAGAACGCCAGCATCGGTTAGTGTACCGGTGCTGACTTATCATAGGCCCGACCCAAAGAGTCCCTTCTATAGATTAGTGGAAAATATATGGTTGCGCTAACCCTAATGGAGTGTCACAACTAAGTGGAAATTGATACAATGAACCTGAAGAACATTGTAAATAATATGCAAAAACAATCGTGAACAATAGTGATAAATATTGAGAATACACCAATAAATATGGAATAAATAAAAAACTCCAAATACCGCTAGAAAATTTTTTATGAAATAGTATCTATGGTATAAATCCAAAATTGTGAATGTTGAGTGAACCCTGATCAAGTGTTAAAGTTCATAGGATGATCAAAACTTGAGTTTGTGACTATAACACATAAGTGAAAATAAACACCCGTGCAGATGAAAAAGTCTATAGTGAAAAACTTCCATGAAGAAATCTTCTCATTGAAGTAGACCAATGAAATCCACCACCAAATAAAGTAATAGCTGCTTACCAGAATTCCATGAACCCCCACTACAGAGGATAAGGAGAAGCTTTAAATGAATAGGAACAATCTCGTCCAGATGACGCCAAAGGAGACGCAGTCCCAAAACAGCATATGACACAACAGTTCAGTGGATCCCGGACTCATATGCCAAACCATGCAAGAAAACATAAAACTCCCATAGTGTAAAACAGTATGGTTTTATTGAATAAAAAAGAAGAATCACACTTACAATATGGTAGTGGAAATTCAGCCTTAAGACTGCGGTGCTGGCCGGACACACACAGGCAAACTCGTCCTTGCTGGATAGTAGTGGGTGGTGACGTTGGTGCGCCGCTCTGCTCCGCCTTATGTTGTTTCGCAACAAAATTGCATTTTCCAGGGGCACGGGCGGTGCATCACGTCAACCCCTAAGTACAATAAAACACAATGTGTCCACGCACCGTTCAGAACCACCGTGCACATGCGCACTGGCCCCAAAACCAAGCCTCGTTCTGAACCGCTGTCCGCAAGCCAAGAAACAAAACATCACTGGCACCGCAATCCTGCAAAAGTCAGTGGTCATATTGCTTAGGATGCTATAAATGGAGGCCAGGCGCCCAGGACCAGCCCAGAAGCACCATGAAACCTACGGGCTCTGACTGATAATAAATGGAATAATTAATCCTGTAGTTTAAAATGTTGATAATCAGAGTAAAAATGTAATTGGAATAAAATGATTGTTTTTTTAAAAAATAAAAAGGATTGACAATAAATAAATGAGTTTGTATGTAAAGCGTTGTCTAGGTGGCCAATGATTAGGTGGACACAAAAAGGAGATGACAATGCTAAACAAACAAAAACGAAATTAAAAAAAGTGTAAAAACCTACAGAACGTCTATGGATAACCCAAAAGAGCTCCACATACTGTAAGCCCCAATGGTCAAAGCCAAAGGCGACATCTAGTGGGCAAAGTATATATGAAAAAAACTAAAATAGTTGGATATATAAAACCTGAAATACCAACTTGAGAAAATATTCTCAAGTGATGGTATAAGGTACAAAATGAAAAATATATGAATATATGAATAAATCCAAAAACATCAAAAGAGTATATCAAAAATATGAAAAATATGAAGGAAATTTAATAAAAAAATCCTTCATATAGATATACCGGTAAATGGAAAATACCCAAAAAGGTCCACAATATGAACTAGAGCAGACAGAGGCTCAGAACTGAGAGCATTACCATGAATGGTAATGTACTGAACCCATATCACAACCTATTAAGATGGAGTAACAGAACAAACAATATAGGACTAATAATAGAGGGGGGGTAGCCCAATTAAATCGAAAATAAACACCCCTGATGCTCCATATACTAATGGGCAGATAAAGTACAGGTCTCCACACTTAAGATGGACTAGACAATGCTTATGAGTTGTTAATAAACGCATTAACGTCCGTGTCGACATTGAGGCCATTTATCTATGCCCACGAATAGTGTGTTTGATGGATCTCTCCTGTGCACTCGATCATAGTGTCTGGATACGGAGTATTTGTCAAAACCTCTCCTAATGTTGCCAATGTGTTCATTCAAACGAACACGTAATGCCCTTTTGGTCCTCCCAATGTATTGCAATCCACAGGGACACTGGATGAGGTAGACCACTCCCTCTGTTGAACATGTGATAAAGGGCTCTACCTCATAGGACCACAAGGTGCTGGTGGACATAAAGCTGCTGATCTTCCTATCCTTACACTTGTTTAAGGAGCACACCTGGCACTTTTTACACTTGTGGTATCCAGTGAGATTCAAAAAGAAACATCTGTTCTCCTTTGGTGGATCCTGTATGCTTGATGCAATCCTATTTGACAAGGAAGATGCTCCCCTGGGGCTTAGTTGGTAAGACTGTAGACAAAAGTCGGTCACTTTCCAAAACATGCCAGTGCTTATAGATAAGCCTTTTAATGCTCCGGTGCTGTACCGAAAAGGTGGTAATGAAGGGTAAAGAAATTTTGTTGGTAGTATTGTATCTAACCCTGTCACACAAAAGCGAGGCCCTGTCGGTTTCCAGAGTGGAACTCACAAGTTGAGACAAAACTGTCCGATCATAGCCCTTTTCAATGAATCTACCAGAAAGAACAGCCACTTGGTTATCAAATGTGGCCACCTCTGTACAATTACGCCTAAGACGCATGAACTGTCCTCGAGGGACTGCTCTTAGCCAAGGACAGCTGTCCAATGGTATGTATGAGTTTCTGTCAGTAGGTTTGAAAAAGTTGATCTCAGCCTGCACAGAAATCCTCAAATCAAGGAAACTATTTTCCTCCAAACTGGCTTCAAAATTGAGTCTGATACCTCTGTCATTCAAATTGAGGAATGACATAAAATCATACAAATCAGACTCACTGCCATCCCATAGGAGGAGGACGTTGTCGATATACTTGGCCCACAAGACCACATGTGGCCTATTGTGGGCATCCACGACATCCTCCTCCCACTTGGCCATAAATAAATTGGCCAGGCTGGGGGCATATTTGGCCCTCATTGCCACTCCCCTGTCCTGACGGTAAAATTGCTGGTTGAACCAGAAATAATTGTCACTGGCAGCATAATTCAAAAGTCCATGATAAAGTCAATCTGTGCCAACACAAGATCAGACCCTCTGGTTAAATACATTCTCACAGCCTCCAAACCAAGGTGATGCGGGATGATGGTATACAAAGACGCCACATCTGCAGTAACTAACCACAGACCCTTCTTGGGAGTAATGGAGGCTAACATGTTAATGACCTGCTTGGTGTCCTTTATATAAGATGGAACTTTCTGGACTAATGGCTGACGATAGTGGTCGATATACCTGCCCACCCGGGACATAATTGAATCAATCCCACTAACAATGGGACGTCCCGGGGGGCAAGTGTAACGTACCTTAGGTGTGAGCCTGACGTGCGGAGAGGGACCTCCCGTACAACCCCGGCTCGGAGACCACTGGAGTGGGGACAGTGGTGGTTAGAGCACGGTGAGGTAAGGGTGCCTGTCTGATCCTCACTGCTTGGAGTGGTGGAGCCGAGTGGAGACTGGAACGGCTGGTTCCGGAAGCAGCGGATGCAGGTCAGCAGGTGCAGGTTGCAGAGCAGAGAATGCAGGTCAGCGGGTGCAGCATGCAGAGCAGAGGATGCAGGTCAGCAGGTGCCGGTTTGCAGAGCAGGGATGCAGGTCAGCAGGTGCAGGTTTGCATTGCAAAGGATACAAGTCAGCGTGTGCAGCTTGCAGAGCAGAGGATGCAGGTAAGCTGGTGCAGGTTTGCAGAGTCAGACAAGCCGGGTCATACACATCAAGGTAAACATCATAAGTGGCAGGCAGAGAGTAGTCAAGTCCAGGCTGAATCTTGGCAACAGGCAGACTGGCAGATAACTGAGCAGGGTCAAACGAGCCGAGGTCAGGACTGGAGACAGAAGCGTGGTCAGGAAGCCGGGTCAAACACAGGAACAGGATACAAGCACAGACTCAGGAACTCAGGGAACAGAAGCAGATCAAACCGCAAGGGGCAACATCTCTGGAATGTCTTTTATAGGAAGTACATGGGAGGAGCAAGGGGTTCAGAGTTCAACAGTAATCAGACACCAAGCAGAGTAGTCTAATGGATCAGATAGGTTATCCAGCAGATCAGGCAAGGAACTGTCCAGCATCTCAGATAGCTCCGTTGGAAGAGTCAATGCAAGACACAGAAGAGGTCCCAGGTTCAAGCCCAGCACGTCCCTGACAGTGCCCCCCCCCCTTAAGGGCAACCTCCGGGTGCCCAATAGAGCTCTTTTCTGGGGGTGACTGCAAAAAAAGGCCTGGATTAACTCTCGGGCGTGGATGTTCTGTTGGGGTTCCCAGGAGTTCTCCTCCAGACTGTACCCCTTCCACTTGATCAGGAATTGAAGCTGGTTCCCTCTTCTTCGGCAGTCCAAGATGGCCTTCACCTCGAACTCCTCATCACCGTCAATGATTACAGGCTCGGGTGGTCCCGATCCCCTGTCTGGGAACGGGTCGGGCACTGCGGGTTTCAGCAAGGAAACGTGAAAGACTGGGTGAATTTTCAACGAGGCAAGTTCATAGGAGACCTCGTTTAATTTCCGTTTTACTGGGAAAGGACCGATGAAATTGGGTGCCAGTTTCCTTGCGGGGCAAGCCATCTTAAGGTTGGTGGTCGATAACCATACTTGGTCACCCTGTTGCAGGCTTAATTCCCCTCTCCTTTTTCTGTCAAAGATCCTTTTATTGGCTGCTTGTGCCTTAGTCATGGCTTCCTGCAATATCCTGCTGTTACGGGTCAGGAAATCAACAATACTCTGGACCGCCGGGACTGTTGAATCAGGGATGAGATCAGGTAAGAAGGTCAGGTGAAACCCATAGTTGGCAAAAAATGGCGATTGACCTGTAGTTGAATGACTGGCGTTGTTAAAGGCAAACTCTGCCTATGGTAGTAAAGCTACCCAGTCGTCTTGAACGAAGGTGGTGAAGCATCTGGGGTATTGTTCGAGCGTCTGATTCGTTCTTTTGGTTTGCCCGTTAGTTTGGGGGTGATAGGCCGAGGACATGGACAACTCAATCTTCAGGACCTTGCACAAAGCCTTCCAAAAGCGAGAGGTGAACTGCACCCCTCTATATGAAACGATGTCTGCAGGGACCCCATGTAGCCTTACTACTTCCCTAATGAAGACCTGGGCAGTTTCCATGGCAGAGGGCATGCCTTTGAGAGGCACGAAGTGGGCCATCTTGGATAGACAGTCAACCACTACAAAGATGGCTGAGCAATCTTCAGACGGGGGGAGTTCCACTATGAAGTCCATGGCAATCATTTTCCAGGGACGGTCAGGGACTGGTAAGGGTCTGAGCAGACCCCAGGCCTTGCTTCTAGTGGTCTTGCTACGGATACAGGTGGCACATGAACCTACATATTCCCTGCAGTCTTTTTCAAGATCCAGCCACCAAAACGTGCGTTGAATCAGTTCAAGGGTTTTATGCATTCCGAAATGGCCTGCCAGGGGATGATCATGACACAAGTTTAACACTGTGACTCGAACTTCTTCTGGCACAAAGATTTTGTCATTCTTCCAAAGTAACCCGTCCTTGGGTACCAGAGTGATTCCAGAGGGACCAGACACACCCGTAGAAGCTTGCTTCAAGCCAGACATCAGGCTAGTTTGTAAAAGTAAGAAGTTGCCTTCCGATAGAATGGTATCTGGAGCTGACACCTCTTTTGGATCATCAAACATGCGGGAAAGAGCGTCTGGTTTGGTGTTCTTGGAGCCTGGCCGGTAAGTTATGTGGAACGAGAACCTAGAGAAAAATAGTGCCCAACGTGCCTGGCGTGGTCTCAGACGTTTGGCAGCTCTCAGATACTCTAGGTTCTTGTGGTCTGTGTAAATGAGTATAGGATGCGCTGCTCCCTCCAACAAGTACCTCCACTCCTCAAGGGCAGATTTAATGGCCAGGAGCTCCCGGTCTCCAACATCATAATTCCTCTTGGATGGGGTAAGCTTTCGGGAGAAGAAGGCTACCGGGTGTATCAAGTCCTTGAGACCTTGGCGCTGGGAGATAACAGCTCCAACCGCTGTCTCTGAGGCATCTACCTCAAGTAGATACGGTAGGGCAGGATCGGGATGACTTAGGATAGGAGCAGACGTAAAAAGTCTTTTTAGGTTTGTGAAAGCAGCCTGTGCTTCAGATGTCCACTGGAATCGAGCATTTTGCTTCGTTAGCTGCGTGATCGGGAAAATAATAGCAGAGAATCCCTTGATAAACCTCCGATAAAAATTGGCAAAGCCAACGAAGCGCTGCACCCCTTTTTTGTCTGAAGGTGCAGGCCACCAACCTTCTGTGGGTCCATCTTGAATCCCTCTGTAGCGATCACTAGGCCAAGGAACTGGATACTCTGTCGCTCGAATTCACATTTTTCTGGTTTTGCGTACAGTCCATGCTGGCGGAGACGACAGAGTACACTCTTGACGTGTTTCCGGTGCTGCTCGAGAGAGGAGAAAAAAATCAAAATATCATCAAGATAGACAACTACATAAATGTCCAGACAGTCTCTGAAAACATCATTGACTAGATGCTGAAAGGTGGCAGGGGCGTTACATAGGCCGAAGGGCATTACTAGGTATTCGTAATGGCCGAACCTGGTACGAAAGGCAGTCTTCCATTCATCCCCTGCTCAGATGCGTACCAGGTTGTACGCCCCCCGCAGGTCTAATTTGGTAAACACAGAGGAAGTCCTGAGTCTTTGAAAAAGTTCAGGTGGCAGAGGGTACCGGTTCTTGACCGTGATTTTATTTAATTCCCGGTAATCTACACAGGGCCGAAGAGAATGGTCTTTTTTCTCCACAAAGAAGATTCCTGCACCTGCTGGAGAAGTGGAAGGATGGATGAAACACCTCTTAAGGTTCTCATCAACGTATTCTTTCAGTACCTCAAGCTCCCATTCAGATAGGGGGAAGATCCGTCCGAAGGGAATCTCAGCACCGGGAAGAAGCTTGATTGGACAATCGTAAGGACGATGAGGCGGGAGGACTTTGGCCCCTCGCTTGCTGAAGACGTCCAGGAACTCATGATATTGTTTGGGTACAGAAGCTTGTATCTCTGGATCTGAATCCAGGCATAACAGAGGCCCCGAGGTGCTGGGACGTGGAAGCATGCAGTGGCGTTGACAGTATGGTGACTGGAACTTAATACTTCCGGTTCCCCAATCAATCTGTGGATTGTGTGCCTGAAGCCAGGGTAGACCCAGGATAACTGGAAACATGGGAGATGCAATAGCATCCAAAGTCAATAGTTCCTTATGGTCCATCGAGGTGATCACAGGCAAAGGAGGGGTCTCCTGGGTCACTACTCCAGACTTGATGCGAGACCCAACTGCCAGGAAAATGGAAAGTCCCTGAGTCTTAGGTTGGAGTGGGATGTGTTGTTGTGCTGCAAAGTCTAGATCGACAAAACAACTACATGCCCCTGAGTCGATTATTGCAGTTACTGGTATTGTCCTCCCTGGTAGTTGGAAAGAGATAGGAAGAGCCAGGTGAGTAGCATTGGTAGATGGAGGTGAGTAGTTGGGAGAAGAGGTAGCCAGAACCTTGCGCAGCTTAGCGGGACAAGAAGAGACATAATGACCGGGTTCCCCGCAATACAGGCATAGATAATTCTGCAGCCGACGAAGTCGTTCCTTGGCCGATAGGGAATGTTTCATTAGTCCAAGCTGCCCTGGCTTGACGGTCTGGTTGAGAGATGAGGGTTCAGTTGGAACCGTACTGGCACTGGCAGGGTACACAGGGGCTCGTATCCGGGGTAGCATCCAAGCTGGGCGGAGCTGCTGAGTAGACCTTTCTGCTCTGCGCTCCCGGAGTCGTCGGTCTATCTGGATAGACAAAGTAATTAAAGTCTCTAGAACATCAGGAACACCGACCCATGCTAACTCGTCCTTCAGGCTTTCAGAGAGACCAAGACGGAACAGATGCCGCAGAGCCGCCTCATTCCACTGGGTATCCGCGCTCCAGCATCTGAAATCAGTCACATAGTCCTCGACCGCTCGGCGGTATTGCTGGAGCGCATGGAGGGCAGCCTCGGCAGTAGAAGTCCGCTGTGGATCGTCATAAAGTCGGGCCATGGCATCAAGGAAAGAGGGCAGAGAGTCTAGAACTACATGGCGGACTTCAAGTAGGTGATGGGCCCAAGCTTGAGGTTCCCCCTGCAGCAAAGCGATAACGAAGCCCACCTTGGTGGCTTCAGATGAAAAAGTCAGAGGTAGCAACGAAAAGTAAAGTTCACATGCGTTGCAAAACGCACGGAATTTACTCCGATCCCCAAAAAACTTCTCAGGAACAGGGACCCTGGGCTCAGGAGATGGTATCATTCCAATAGAGGAAGTTTTTAGTTGGAGGTGAATCTGCAGAGGTGGCTTGAGTTTGTGTCTGCTTATCCATTCGGACGTGGCTGCCCTGCAGAGACTTCACGATCTGAGTGAGAGCTGTAAGGTGTTGATAGACATTGTCCATAGGCAAGGTATCTCCTGCAGGCTCAGGCATGGCGGTTTGATACTGTACCGTACCTTAGGTGTGAGCCTGACGTGCGGAGAGGGACCTCCCGTACAACCCCGGCTTGGAGACCACTGGAGTGGGGACAGTGGTGGTAAGAGCACGGTGAGGTAAAGGTGCCTGTCTGATCCTCACTGCTTGGAGTGGTGGAGCCGAGTGGAGACTGGAACGACTGGTTCCGGAAGCAGCGGATGCAGGTCAGCAGGTGCAGGTTGCAGAGCAAAGAATGCAGGTCAGCGGGTGCAGCTTGCAGAGCAGAGGATGCGGGTCAGCAGGTGCCGGTTTGCAGAGCAGGGATGCAGGTCAGCAGGTGCAGGTTTGCATTGCAAAGGATACAAGTCAGCGTGTGCAGCTTGCAGAGCAGAGGATGCAGGTAAGCTGGTGCAGGTTTGCAGAGTCAGACAAGCCGGGTCATACACATCAAGGTAAACATCATAAGTGGCAGGCAGAGAGTAGTCAAGTCCAGGCCGAATCTTGGCAACAGGCAGACTGGCAGATAACTGAGCAGGGTCAAACGAGCCGAGGTCAGGACTGGAGACAGAAGCGTGGTCAGGAAGTCGGGTCAAACACAGGAACAGGATACAAGCACAGAATCAGGAACTCAGGGAACAGAAGCAGATCAAACCGCAAGGGGCAACATCTCTGGAATGTCTTTTATAGGAAGTACATGGGAGGAGCAAGGGGTTCAGAGTTCAACAGTAATCAGACACCAAGCAGAGTAGTCTAATGGATCAGATAGGTTATCCAGCAGATCAGGCAGGGAACTGTCCAGCATCTCAGATAGCTCCGTTGGAAGAGTCAATGCCAGACACAGAAGAGGTCCCAGGTTCAAGCCCAGCACGTCCCTGACAGCAAGTCTGGCTTTTGTGGATTTTCGGTAAATAATAAATAACTGGTGTGCACGGAGCACTCGGAACCAAAAAAAGTCTCTCTTTATCATTTAAGATGCCTGAACTCAAACCACGGTCCACAATGACCTCCAGTTCTTTTTTGAATTTGACTACTGGGTCCCGCGTCAATGGGGTATAGGTCTCACTGTCATCTACAATCCTATGCATTTCTTCTAGATAATCACATTGATCCAGGATCACTATCCCCCCCCCCCCCTCATCAGCCGGTCTGATGACTAATGATTTGTTGGCGCAGAAAGAGTCTAAACCTGATTCGAGATCCTTTTTCATTTTAATTTTCTTAACCTTAATCAATTCAAGGTCCCTCAATACAACATCCCTGAACACCCTAATGCTTGGTGCCAGAGAACCAGGAGGGTCGAAGAGAGATGCATTTGACAGATTTGAGTGATGAAACTCAGAACTGGTCACTACTCGATCCTTGATGAGGTTAGATAACATGTAACGTTTGATGTTGAGTTTCCTCACATACTTGTGAACATCCATGTAAGTTTGGAATTCCTAGGTGGAGCAAACTTCAAACCTGTGTCTAACAGTTTTTTCTCAGGGTCTGACAAAACCTGCTCCTAGATCTTTTTTCTCTTTGGCAGAATGGGCCCGCCTCCTCCTCTAGTTCCTCTCTTCGTTCTATAGGACCTCTGAAGCCCTGTGTGACAGGGTTAGAGACAATACTACCAACAACATTTCTTTACCCTTCATTACCACCTTCATTACCACCTTTTAGGTACAGCCCTGGAGCATTAAAAGGCTTATCTATAAGCACTTGGCATGTTTTGGAAAGTGACCGACTTTTGTCTACAGTCTTACCAACTAAGCCCCAGGTAATATTTAGGGGAGCATCTTCCTTGTCAAATAGGATTGCATCAAGCATACAGGATCCACCAAAGGAGAACAGATGTTTCTTTTTGAATCTCACTGGATCTCACTGGATACCACAAGTGTAAAAAGTGTCAGGTGTGCTCCTTAAACAAGTGTAAGGATAGGAAGATCAGCAGCTTTATGTCCACCAGCACCTTGTGGTCCTATGAGGTAGAGCCCTTCATCACATGTTCAACAGAGGGAGTGGTCTACCTCATCCAGTGTCCCTGTGGACTGCAATACACTGGGAGGACCAAAAGGGCATTACGTGTTTGTTTGAATGAACACATTGGCAACATTAGGAGAGGTTTTGACAAACACTCCGTATCCAGACACTATGATCAAGTGCACAGGAGAGATCCATCGAACACACTATTCGTGGGCATAGATAAATACAGGCCACACTCGAGGGGCAGTTCCTTGGTTAAGGAAATCTCCAAGCTAGAAATGGCCTGGATTTATCGCCTTAAAACATACGTTCCGTTCGTCCACAATGTCGACACGGACGTTAATGTGTTTATTAACAACTCATAAGTAGAGTTGAGCGGACACCTGGATGTTCGGGTTCGACGGGTTCGGCCGAACTTCGGAAAAAAGTTTGGGTTCGGGACCGAACTTTAACCCGAACCCGGACCCGAACCCGAACCCCATTGAAGTCAATGGGGACCCGGACTTCTAAGGACTAAAAAGGCTCTAAAAGGGTAATGGAAAGGGCTAGAGGGCTGCAAATGGCAGCAAAATGTTGTTAAGAGCATGGCAAGTGCTCTGCAAACAAATGTGGATAGGGAAATAACTTAAAATAACATAAAAAAAATAAAAATAAAAAATAATAATCTTGACCTAGGAGGACGAGGTCCATATGGAGTAGGAGGTTGAAGTGGCGGTGGATGTGGCTGTGTAGGTGAAAGCGGCGGTGTTGGAGGACGAGGTAGCCAACACTGATTCAAAAATACAACAATGGCTGTGTAATGCCGGTGATGTGTCGAATTCTGTCCCCCGTCAAATAGTGTACCCTGTACTGCGCTTGCTCAGTATGTAGGACAAGGAGATTTCTAAAATCTCCCAAGACGAACGGCGCCTGCGTGGTGAGTTCAGGTGAAGGCCACACCATCCGTGGTTCAAGACGAGCCAAGTGAGGCCGTGCCCGAAGCGTGGCGATCGAACCGAGCCCGTGAGGGGCCCTGTTACTATGTGCTACCGTATGTCCACTTGGATGGTGGGGCTTGAACCTGCACTCACAGCGCAGGCGCCGTTCATCTTCAGAGATTTTGTGAATCGCCTTGTCCTCTGTACTGCGCAAGCGCTGCGCCTTCGCAGTATGGGCCGGACACAATCCGATGGCCGGACAGTTTTTGTCACAACACCGGTATACATGTCTATTCTGCACAAGGTACGGACAAGTCCTGTGGGATCCATGCCTGGTTCATTTTAATGAACGTGAGCTTGTCCACATTGGCTCTGGACAGGCGGCTGCGCTTGTCTGTGATAACGCCCCCTGCCGTGCTAAATACACATTCAGATAATACACTGGCTGCAGGGCAGGCCAGTACCTCCAAGGCATAAAGGGCAAGCTCAGGCCATGTGCCCAATTTGGAGACCCAGAAGTTAAAGGGGGCAGACCCGTCATCCAGTATGTGTAGGCCTGTGGACACATACTGCTCAACCATGATGGTGAAATGCTGCCTCCTGCTAAGACGTTCCATCTCAGCTGGTGGTGCTGGTTGTTGTGGCGTGCTGACAAAGCTTTTCCACATTTCAGCCATGCTAACCCTGCCTTCTGAGGTGCTGCCGGTGCCCCGGCTGCGTTGGCGACCTCTTCCTCCTCCTCTGCCTTCGCCTTGTGCTTCCACCGTACGCCCGCTGTCAGGTGGGAATGCCACCAGCAGCGCGTCTACCAGCGTGCGCTTGTACTCGCGCATCTTACGATCCCGCTCCAGTGAGGGAATTAAGGACGGTACGTTGTCCTTGTAACGGGGATCCAGCAGGGTGGCCACCCAGTAATCAGCACCAATTAAAATGTGGGCAACTCGGCGGTCATTGCGGAAACACTGCAGCATGTAATCGCTCATGTGTGCCAGGCTGCCCAGAGGCAAAGAAAAGCTGTCCTCTGTGGGAGGTGTATCGTCTGTGTCCTCTGTATCCCCCCAGCCACGCACCAGTGATGGCCACGAGCTGGTCTGGGTGTCACCCTGCTGTGAAAATGCCTCCTCCTCCTCCTCCTCCTCCATCTCCTCCTCCACCTCGTCATCCTCCAGAACTGTTCCCTTTCTGCCGGACAATTGTGTACCTGGCGTTTGTTGGTGCAGGAACCCACCCTCGTAGCCACTTGTGAAAGACTGCCCTGAAAGCCTTTGAAATGATCCCGCTTCCTCCTCCTCATCCTCCTGTGCCACATCCTCTTCCATCATCGCCCGAAGCGTTTTTTCAAGGAGGCATAGAACTGGGATAGTAACGCTAAGAACGGCGTCATTGGCACTGGACATGTTGGTGGAGTATTCAAAACAGCGCAACAAGGCACACAGGTCTCGCATGGAGGCCCAGTTATTGGTGGTGAAGTGGTGCTGTTCCGCAGAGCGACTCACGCGTGATTGCTGCAGCTGAAACTCCACTATCGCCTGCTGCTGCTCGCACAGTCTGGCCAGCATGTGCAAGGTGGAGTTCCACCTTGTGGGCACGTCACATATGAGGCGGTGAGCGGGAAGGCCGAAGTTACGCTGCAGCGCTGACAGGCGAGCAGCAGCAGGGTGAGAACGCCGAAAGTGCGCACACACAGCCCGCACTTTCTGCAGCAGCTCTGGCATATTGGGGTAATTTTTAAGGAACCTCTGGACCACCAAGTTCAGCACATGCGCCAGGCAAGGGATGTGCGTCAAACCGGCTAGGCCCAGAGCTGCTACGAGATTTCGCCCATTATCGCACACAACCAGGCCGGGCTTGAGGCTCACTGACAGCAACCACTCATTGGTCAGTTGTTCCATGTCCCTCCACAACTCCTGCGCGGTGTAGGGTTTTTCCCCCAAACAGGAAAGTTTTAAAACTGCCTGCTGTCGTTTACCCCTGGCTGTGCTGAAGTTGGTGGTGAAGGTGTTACGCTGACCGGATGAGGAGGCGGTAGAGGATGAGGAAGCGGAGTAGGAGGAGTTAGCAACAGGAGGCAAACTGAAGCGCCCTGCAATCCTCGGTGGTGGAAGGACATGCGCCAAACTGCTATCTGCCTCAGGCCCAGCCGCCACTGCATTTACCCAGTGTGCTGTTAGGGAGATATAACATCCCTGACCGTGCTTACTGGTCCACGCATCCGTAGTTAGGTGGACCTTGCCACAGATGGCGTTGCGCAGTGCACACCTGATTTTGTCCCCCAGTTGGTTGTGCAGGGAAGGGATGGCTCGCCTGGAAAAATAGTGGCGGCTGGGCACGACGTACTGTGGGACAGCCAATGCCATCAGGCTTTTAAAACTCTGCGTCTCCACCAGACGGAATGACAGCATTTCAAAGGCCAGGAGTTTTGAAATGCTGGCATTCAGGGCCAGGGATCGCGGGTGGCTAGGGGGGTACTTCCTCTTCCGCTCCAATGTTTGGGAGATAGAGAGCTGAACGCTTCCATGGGACATTGTGGAGATGGTTGGTGACCCAGGTGGTAGTGTTGCTGGCAGATGCTCTGTTTGCGGGGTGGCAGGTGCCACTGTCACTACAGAGGTGGATGAAGAGGCCGAGACTGCAGCAGAAGAGGAAGCAGGAGGAGCCAGAGACCTTTCTTGGTTTTTGAGGTGTCTACTCCACTGCAGCTCGTGCTTTGCACTTAGATGCCTGGTCATGCAGGTTGTGCTCAGGTTGAGAACGTTTATGCCTCGCTTCAGGCTCTGATTGCACAGCGTGCAAACCACTTGTGTCTTGTCATCAGCACATTGTGTGAAGAACTGCCACGCTGGGGAACTCCTTGGACCTGGCTTTGGTGTGCTTGGTCCCTTGCTGCGTTGGGCAGTAGCAGACATACTGTCTAGCTGACAGACGCTCCGCTTTTGCACCTTGCTCCCTTTTCTGCTGTGCTGGTGGCTCTGTGCGACCACCGCCTCTTCCTCCAAACTACACTGGTCACCTGCATAATGTTGATTCCATGTGGGGTCGAGGACCTCATCGTCCTACACATCATCTTCCACCCAGTCTTCACCCCTGCCCTCCTTGTCTGTCTGCACAATTGCGAAAGCAGCAGCAGTTGGCACCTGTGTTTCGTCATCATCCGAGACGTACTGCGATGGTCCTCCCATGTACTCATCATGAAACATAAGTGGTTGGGCATCGGTGCACTCAATCTCTTCCACTTCTGGGGCAGGGCTAGGTGGATGGCCCTGGGAAACCCTGCTAACAGAGTCATCGAAAAGCAGAAGAGACTGCTGCATGATTTGGGGCTCAGACTGCTTGGCTGATTTGCAAGGGGGTGAGGTGAAAGACTGATGGACATGGGTTTCAGGTGCCAACTCTGATCTTTCATCAGAAGAGTGGGTGGGAGACAATGTGAAGGAACCCGAGGCACTGTCAGCAACCCAATCTACTATCGCCTGTACTTGTCCTGGCCTAAACATTCGTACAGCCTCATTAGGCGCGACAAAATACTGCCGCAGGCTCGGTCGCCTACTCGCACCTGAGGAAGGTGTTTCACTTGTGCGTGTATCTGGCACAGATCCACCACGTCCTCTCCCTGCAACAGGAGCTCCACCAGCAGCACCACGACCGGGGCCACCACGTCCCTTTGACCTTCTCCTCATATTTTCAAAATTTAGGATCTTGCCCTAAATGGGTGTTTTTGGAAGCGCAGAACACACCCACAGTACGTAACCGCTGAATCGCACAGCTACAGAACTGCAGAAAATGCTATTCAAAAAAAAAATGTTTTTTTTTTAGTATAGCAACGTAGGAGAAAACTATAAAGAAATTGTTTATTTCAAACACCTCAAAATATGTATAACACACTGCAAACTTTTTTTTTGTGCCACTAAACAGTGTTTTTTGGAAGAGCAGAACACACCCACAGTATGTAGCCGCTGAATCGCACAGCTACAGAACTGCAGAAAATGCTATTAAAAAAAAATGTTGTTTTTTTAGTATAGCAACGTAGGAGAAAACTATAAAGAAATTGTTTATTTCAAACACCTCAAAATATGTATAACACACTGCAAACTTTTTTTTGTGCCACTAAACAGCGTTTTTTGGAAGAGCAGAACACACCCACAGTACGTAACCGCTAAATCGCACAGCTACAGAACTGCAGAAAATGCTATTCAAAAAAAATTTTGTTTTTTTAGTATAGCAACGTAGGAGAAAACTATAAAGAAATTGTTTATTTCAAACACCTCAAAATATGTATAACACACTGCAAACTTTTTTTGGTGCCACTAAACGGCGTTTTTTGGAAGAGCAGAACACACCCACAGTACGTAACCACTGAATCGCACAGCTACAGAACTGCAGAAAATGCTATTCAAAAAACTTTTTTGTTTTTTTAGTATAGCACAGTAGGAGAAAACTATATAGAAATTGTTTATTTCACACACCTCAAAATATGTATAACACACTGCAAACTTTTTTTTGTGCCCCTAAACTGCGTTTTTTGCAAGCGTACAATAAAGTGCAATTTTTTTTTTTTTTTGCCCTATGGGTCTTTTGGAAAAGAGAACAATAAAGTGCCTTTTTTTTTTCCCTAAAAGTTAGATTTTCTCTGACACTGGGCTCATGGCAGTGTAAAAAGACTGCACTGCAACACAAATAGGTAGACCTATGCAAATCGCTGATTTTAATCTCTGAATCTGGACTCCTATATAATATTCTCTCTCCCTGAAAGCACCAACACAGGAACCTGGCCCTACACTACACTATCTCTCTATCTTTTCCCTCCGATTGTAGAATCAGGACTACCTCATCTATCTTTCTATCTCTCCCTAAAAGCAGCAGCAGCAGACTAGATCCTCTCCCTATCTATTCTGAAGCAGAGTGTCATGTGTGCTGTGTGCCTCTAGCTTATATAGAAGCTGGGTCACATGTTAAACTGACCAATCACAGCCATGCCATTAGTAGGCATGGCTATGATGGCTTCTAAGGGCACACCAGCTAATCAAAAGGTGATTGGCTGGCCCCTGAAGCATTTCTAAATGCGTTATTAGATTGCCAAACCCGAACCCGAACCCGGACTTTTGGGCAAAGTCCGGGTTCGGGAAAAAGCTAAAGTTCGGTACGGACCCGAACTTTACAGTTCGGGTTCGCTCAACACTACTCATAAGCATTGTCTAGTCCATCTTAAGTATGGAGACCTGTACTTTATCTGCCCATTAGTATATGGAGCATCAGGGGTGTTTATTTTCAATTTAATTGGGCTACCCCTTTTCCCCCCCACTCTATTATTAGTCACATATTGTTTGTTCTGTTACTCCATCTTAATGGGTTGTGATATGGGTTCAGTACATTACCATTCATGGTAATGCTCTCAGTTCTGAGCCTCTGTCTGCTCTAGTTCATATTGTGGACCTTTTTGGGTCTTTTCCATTTATATCTATATGAAGGATTTTTTTTATTAAAGTTCCTTCATATTTTTTATATTTTTGATATACCCTTTTGATGTTTTTGGATTTATTCATATATTCATATATTTTTCATTTTGTACCTTATACCATCACTTGGGAATATTTTCTCAAGTTGGTATTTCAGGTTTTATATATCCAACTATTTTTTTTTTTTCATATATACTTTGCTCACTAGATGTCGCCTTTGGCTTTGACCATTGGGGCTTATGTGGAGCTCTTTTGGATTATCCATAGACGTTCTGTAGGTTTTTACACTTTTTTATTTCATTTTTGTTTGTTTAGCATTGTCATCTCCTTTTTGTATCCACCTAATCATTGGCCACCTAGACAACGCTTTACACACAAACTAATTTATTTATTGTCAATCCTTTTGTAAATAAACTAATAATTTTATTCCAATTCAATTTTTACTCTGATTATCAGCATTTTAAACTACAGGATTACTTTTCCTTTTTAGTTTAATTATTCCATTTATTATCAATGTCAGAGCCCGTAGGTTTCATCGTGCTTCCGGGCTGGTCCTGGGCACCTGGCATCTATTTATAGCATCCTAAGCAATATGACTACTGACTTCCGCAGGATTGCGGCACCAGTGATGTTTTGTTTCTTTACACAAAATACTGTCACTGCCCCCACCTATGACAGGTCTTCACAGCAAGGAGCACTGGATGGGCGGATGCATGTAGACAAAAAACACAAAATATCCAAGCTCAACTTACCAACCAATCAGCAACCAAACGAATTCACCTGTCTAACAGTGCGTTTAAAAACAGGGGTTTAGTTGCACGCATTTGCAAATACATGTGTAAGCTGCAGGCCCCGTCAAGGCTCCCTGTGTACTGCAGTCCTAACTCTAAAATTTAAGGTCTCCTCAGTGGAAGCACATGTATGCTGATGGATAGATGAAGGGCAGATGACTGGAGGGAGCCCCACCCTCCTTAAAGGGGCAGGAGCACACTAGACACCCAGCACATAGAAGCAAAGGTGCTAGTGCGTTGCCTGACCACAATGACATCAATACACAAAATACTGTCACTGCCCCCACCTATGACAGGTCTTCACAGCAAGGAGCACTGGATGGGCGGATGCATGTAGACAAAAAACACAAAATATCCAAGCTCAACTTACCAACCAATCAGCAACCAAACAAATTCACCTGTCTAACAGTGCGTTTAAAAACAGGGGTTTAGTTGCACGCATTTGCAAATACATGTGTAAGCTGCAGGCCCCGTCAAGGCTCCCTGTGTACTGCAGTCCTAACTCTAAAATTTAAGGTCTCCTCAGTGGAAGCACATGTATGCTGATGGATAGATGAAGGGCAGATGACTGGAGGGAGCCCCACCCTCCTTAAAGTATTTTGTGTATTGATGTCATTGTGGTCAGGCAACGCACTAGCACCTTTGCTTCTATGTGCTGGGTGTCTAGTGTGCTCCTGCCCCTTTAAGGAGGGTGGGGCTCCCTCCAGTCATCTGCCCTTCATCTATCCATCAGCATACATGTGCTTCCACTGAGGAGACCTTAAATTTTAGAGTTAGGACTGCAGTACACAGGGAGCCTTGATGGGGCCTGCAGCTTACACATGTATTTGCAAATGCGTGCAACTAAACCCCTGTTTTTAAACGCACTGTTAGACAGGTGAATTCGTTTGGTTGCTGATTGGTTGGTAAGTTGAGCTTGGATATTTTGTGTTTTTTGTCTACATGCATCCGCCCATCCAGTGCTCCTTGCTGTGAAGACCTGTCATAGGTGGGGGCAGTGACAGTATTTTGTGTATTGATGTCATTGTGGTCAGGCAACGCACTAGCACCTTTGCTTCTATGTGCTGGGTGTCTAGTGTGCTCCTGCCCCTTTAAGGAGGGTGGGGCTCCCTCCAGTCATCTGCCCTTCATCTATCCATCAGCATACATGTGCTTCCACTGAGGAGACCTTAAATTTTAGAGTTAGGACTGCAGTACACAGGGAGCCTTGACGGGGCCTGCAGCTTACACATGTATTTGCAAATGCGTGCAACTAAACCCCTGTTTTTAAACGCACTGTTAGACAGGTGAATTCGTTTGGTTGCTGATTGGTTGGTAAGTTGAGCTTGGATATTTTGTGTTTTTTGTCTACATGCATCCGCCCATCCAGTGCTCCTTGCTGTGAAGACCTGTCATAGGTGGGGGCAGTGACAGTATTTTGTGTATTGATGTCATTGTGGTCAGGCAACGCACTAGCACCTTTGCTTCTATGTGCTGGGTGTCTAGTGTGCTCCTGCCCCTTTAAGGAGGGTGGGGCTCCCTCCAGTCATCTGCCCTTCATCTATCCATCAGCATACATGTGCTTCCACTGAGGAGACCTTAAATTTTAGAGTTAGGACTGCAGTACACAGGGAGCCTTGACGGGGCCTGCAGCTTACACATGTATTTGCAAATGCGTGCAACTAAACCCCTGTTTTTAAACGCACTGTTAGACAGGTGAATTTGTTTGGTTGCTGATTGGTTGGTAAGTTGAGCTTGGATATTTTGTGTTTTTTGTCTACATGCATCCGCCCATCCAGTGCTCCTTGCTGTGAAGACCTGTCATAGGTGGGGGCAGTGACAGTATTTTGTGTATTGATGTCATTGTGGTCAGGCAACGCACTAGCACCTTTGCTTCTATGTGCTGGGTGTCTAGTGTGCTCCTGCCCCTTTAAGGAGGGTGGGGCTCCCTCCAGTCATCTGCCCTTCATCTATCCATCAGCATACATGTGCTTCCACTGAGGAGACCTTAAATTTTAGAGTTAGGACTGCAGTACACAGGGAGCCTTGACGGGGCCTGCAGCTTACACATGTATTTGCAAATGCGTGCAACTAAACCCCTGTTTTTAAACGCACTGTTAGACAGGTGAATTCGTTTGGTTGCTGATTGGTTGGTAAGTTGAGCTTGGATATTTTGTGTTTTTTGTCTACATGCATCCGCCCATCCAGTGCTCCTTGCTGTGAAGACCTGTCATAGGTGGGGGCAGTGACAGTATTTTGTGTATTGATGTCATTGTGGTCAGGCAACGCACTAGCACCTTTGCTTCTATGTGCTGGGTGTCTAGTGTGCTCCTGCCCCTTTAAGGAGGGTGGGGCTCCCTCCAGTCATCTGCCCTTCATCTATCCATCAGCATACATGTGCTTCCACTGAGGAGACCTTAAATTTTAGAGTTAGGACTGCAGTACACAGGGAGCCTTGACGGGGCCTGCAGCTTACACATGTATTTGCAAATGCGTGCAACTAAACCCCTGTTTTTAAACGCACTGTTAGACAGGTGAATTCGTTTGGTTGCTGATTGGTTGGTAAGTTGAGCTTGGATATTTTGTGTTTTTTGTCTACATGCATCCGCCCATCCAGTGCTTCTTGCTGTGAAGACCTGTCATAGGTGGGGGCAGTGACAGTATTTTGTGTATTGATGCCATTGTGGTCAGGCAACGCACTAGCACCTTTGCTTCTATGTGCTGGGTGTCTAGTGTGCTCCTGCCCCTTTAAGGAGGGTGGGGCTCCCTCCAGTCATCTGCCCTTCATCTATCCATCAGCATACATGTGCTTCCACTGAGGAGACCTTAAATTTTAGAGTTAGGACTGCAGTACACAGGGAGCCTTGACGGGGCCTGCAGCTTACACATGTATTTGCAAATGCGTGCAACTAACCCCCTGTTTTTAAACGCACTGTTAGACAGGTGAATTCGTTTGGTTGCTGATTGGTTGGTAAGTTGAGCTTGGATATTTTGTGTTTTTTGTCTACATGCATCCGCCCATCCAGTGCTCCTTGCTGTGAAGACCTGTCATAGGTGGGGGCAGTGACAGTATTTTGTGTATTGATGTCATTGTGGTCAGGCAACGCACTAGCACCTTTGCTTCTATGTGCTGGGTGTCTAGTGTGCTCCTGCCCCTTTAAGGAGGGTGGGGCTCCCTCCAGTCATCTGCCCTTCATCTATCCATCAGCATACATGTGCTTCCACTGAGGAGACCTTAAATTTTAGAGTTAGGACTGCAGTACACAGGGAGCCTTGATG
The DNA here is from genome assembly GCA_029206835.1 of Rana muscosa. NCBI lineage: Eukaryota > Metazoa > Chordata > Amphibia > Anura > Ranidae > Rana > Rana muscosa. The sequence continues at coordinate 1,163,703,048 of CM055122.1, read as the reverse complement.
GGGCCTGCAGCTTACACATGTATTTGCAAATGCGTGCAACTAAACCCCTGTTTTTAAACGCACTGTTAGACAGGTGAATTCGTTTGGTTGCTGATTGGTTGGTAAGTTGAGCTTGGATATTTTGTGTTTTTTGTCTACATGTTTTGTTTCTTGGCTTGCGGACAGCGGTTCAGAACGAGGCTTGGTTTTGGGGCCAGTGCGCATGTGCACGGTGGCTCTGAACGGGGAGTGGACACATTGTGTTTATTGTATTTAGAAGGTGACGTGATGCGCCGCCCGTGCCCATGGAAGACGCAATTTTGTTGCAAAATGACGTAGGGCGGATCAGAGGGGCACACCAATGTCACCACCCACTACTATCAGCAAGCCAAAGTTTGCCTGTGTGTGTCCGGCCGGCACCGCAGTCTTAAGGCTGAATTTCCACTACCATATTGTAAGTGTGATTCTTCTTTTTTATTCAATAAAACCATACTGTTTTACACTATGGGAGTTTTAGGTTTTCTTGCATGGTTTGGCATATGAGTCCGGGATCCACTGAACTGTTGTGTCATATGCTGTTTTGGGACTGCACCTCCTTTGGTGTCATCTGGACGAGATTGTTCCTATTCATTTAAAGCTTCTCCTGATCCTCTGTAGTGGGGGGTCATGGAGTTCTGGTAAGCAGCTATTACCTTATTTGGTGGTGGATTTCATTGGTCTCCTTCAATGAGAAGATTTCTTCATGGAAGTTTTTCACTATAGACTTTTTTATCTGCACGGGTGTTTATTTTCACTTATGTGTTATAGTCACAAACTCAAGTTTTGATCATCCTATGAACTTTAACCCTTGATCAGGGTTCACTCAACATTCACAATTTTGGATTTATACCATAGATACTATTTCATTAATTTTTTCTAGCGGTATTTTGAGTTTTTTATTTATTCCATATTTATTGGCGTATTCTCAATATTTATCACTATTGTTCACGATTGTTTTTGCATATTAATTACAATGTTCTTAAGGTTCATTGTATCAATTTTCTCTTAGTCGTGACACTCCATTAGGGTTAGCGCAACCATATATTTTCCATTTGTTTTTACTGTTTTTGTTTGCAGAAGGTTTGCTGCTTCCCATTCACCCCAATTCAACCATTGTGGGACCTCAACTCCACTGATCTTAGCGCAGTTTCTTCCCCCTTTTCCCATACCTTTTATAGATTAGTATATTATGAAGAAATTGTATTTGTATATGTAATTGATTATTTGTGTATGAATTATTGTGTTTGTTTGTTCCTGGATTGATGTAGTACTTGTGCTGAAATCCTTAAAGGATAAACTAGTAAAAAGTGAGTACTTTAGAACAAATAAGAAACACTGTTCCACATATGGCACCTATCTGTGTGGACATTGTGCCCACTGCCCTTTTATCCGTAAAGGGAAAACATTTGTACTTCCAGACGGAAAGACTTTCAAACCAAAACACTATGTAAATTGTCAGACATATGGAGTGGTCTACCTTATGACCTGTGAATGCGGAGCATTCTATGTAGGGAAAACCCAACAACATTTTTGGTGCAGAACCGACAGCAATTAATTGCCCAATAAGGCAGGTAATTTTGCGCGACTGCTGCCTAGACATTCCCCTAGAATGAAAGCTGCTAAATTGCTGCAAAGTAGGCTGATGACTGGAATGCCTAACAGTTGCACAAGAGGTTGGATACCCTTGCCCCTTGTCATGCCTATCGGTGGTAGCACTAGTACTGGTGGTTCCACTCTTTTAGTAGGTGGAGCTGCCACCCCACTTTCCTTTCTCAACAGCAGAGGCTTATGCTGAGAGCGCAAATGATGTCCCATCCCAGAATTTGGGAGATGCCCTACATTTCTCCCACGGCTCACTTCTCTGCCACATAGTTTGCATTTGGCTATGCGACCATCCCCAACATAAACAAAATGATCCCATACTTTTGACCGCAGGTTGCGGTTACCCTTACCACTGCCACTGGGTGGGGAAGAATCTTCTACAATTTGTTCATGTTCAGGGTTATGACTTTGAGAATGTGTATCTTTAGAGGTGATGGAAGAAGATGGTGGTGGCCTAACACTGGTTACCGTGGCACAGGCTTCTGGGGTGATAGAAGAAGATGGTGGCCTAACACTGGTTACTGTGGAAAAAGTCAAATCTTCTAAGACAGAAGAGGTGATGGTGACTGTGACTGGATTGTGTTTGTGAATAACAGAGGAGACAGAGGACGGTCAATATCTGATGCTGGACTACACATATACTGTATTGATCTTCCTCTAAACCCAATCCTATTTCAAAATCAAAACCTACAAAGGTGGGACTTAAAAGTATGTCATTGTTGTCATCATCGTGCTGTTTAGCAGCAGGTTCAGGTGGTAAAATATTAGCTGCCACTTCTACTCTATCTGTAGAGCTGCTGCTAGCACTTTTGGTGTTTGCAGTGGCAGATATGCTTTGATCTTGAGCAATTTTTTCCTCCTGCTGTAGATGACAAATCTCAATTTTTGGCTGCTTATAATTGTGGGTACTAGCAACAGCCTTTGCAGGAAATGCCCGGCCTCTCTTGTAAAACAGAGCAGGTGTAACAATAGGCCTGTTGCTAGTACCATATTTTTTGGAAGTTGTTGCTGACGCTTTATCAGGCACATTTTCCTCTCTTGCTTGAGCTTCCCTCATGGGGAGAGGAGGAGAAGTATCCATTTTATTACAGTTATTTGTTTTAAATAAAAAAATAAAAAATGGTGTTTTACAACCTTCAAAAATGCAACTGCAAAAAAAAAAAAATCTCAGACAGACAGTTAGAAAAAAAGAGTGCACACACTGTCCCACAAAAGCATAAAAAAATTAGAATTGCAGGAATTGGAAATAAAGAATTATAATCTTGCTTAATATAATTTCTTTCTAATAAATCCTGTACTTACTCCTCACAGACACAGCCAGTACACTCCCTCAGTCATGAGACCTGACTCAGTCTCCTCCTCAACTGAATCTAAGTAGATTCAGGAAGGCATTGCATTGTCATTGTGACTCAGCAAAAAAGAGATAACAAGCTGATTGGCTAAGATATTATTAAGTAAGATGACTCACACTAACTACACTGCCCATTCGAAAGAACTATTCGAGAACCCGAATTTACGAACAGACAAAGAAACAAATTTACAAACATACAAATGAAAAAACTAACATACAAATGAAACTACAGGGCATACGACATCCAAATTACGAACATACATATTAAGATAGACTTTCTTTTCTTACACTGTCCATTCAAAAGAACGGTTCGAGAACACGAACAAACAAAATTACGAACAAAGAAGCAAAATTATGATCACACAACTTAAATTAGAACATACGAAATTAGGAACAGACAAAGGATTTAAAATACGGAATGCAAATAATTTGTTATAGTTGTCATTTTTGTTCTTTTGCTGTTTCAGTGTTTCGTATTTTAGTCCAATCGTAAGTTCGTATTTTTGAGCGTTCGTTATTTTGCTTATTCCTAATTACGTAATTTTCATATTTTGGTTCTTTCAGCTATTCGGATGTTCGAATTGGTCCGAATGTACGAATACTAACAAATTTGTATGAAAATCCATTCGTTACGAACCGAATCGCACATGTCTAGCCCATACCATGGATTTAGCTGTCTTACTTAGGGCTAAGGATTTTAATTGTTCCCGAAGGGATGTGACTTTATGCAACTTTAACACTGTGGGTTTACACAGAAGCCGACGCTCTGCCGCCTGTAAGTCAGCCAACAAGGACTGCAGAAGTCTATTCTTGTTTTTCTTCAGGCGGGAGCCTTCCGTTATACAAACACCACAAAAGTAGGCCTTGTGTGCCTCCCACAGTGTAGATGAGTACTGAACAGAGCCCACATTGAATTGGAAAAATTCCTCCAACTCTTTAGCTAGTTTAGTTCGGGTGGCCTGTGACTGTAGGAGGTGATCATTAAAGCACAAGTGGCATGTCCTAGGAGAAAAAAATAACATACAGCATGATAGGAGCATGGTCAGACCATGTGATAGGAGAGATGTCATATTCAACAATATATGGGATGAGTGGGGCCGAGATCAAATAAGTGGTCCAATCTGGAGTACATTTTATGGGCCATGGAATAAAAGGTGAATTTCTTAGTGGAGGGATGTTTAATCCTCCACGAATCAAACAATTGTTGGGATCTAATACATTTGCGGAAAGAATTAGCTTGAGAGGAGACCTTCCATGGGGGGGGGGTATCACGGAGTGGAATCTGTCTATCTCTAGTGGGGGACATGACCAAATTGACCACCACCACCAACTCATAAAAGGTTAGGAGTGGTAGTGGGGAGACTCAAAAATCTTGTTAAGAAAGTCAATCTGGGGGGCGTGGCCTGACGAGACAGGAAGATGGACGCTTAGTCTCCGAGCTCCAGCCACCACGGTACAAAACGAGCCTTAACGGAGGTACCCACTCCCGCTTTTCACACCCAAAACATGGGGACTGCATCCCGGAATTCGTCGGCCTCTAGATCCCGCTCCCCAAGGGAGCTGAACACCGGCCTGAGCCAGAACATCCCTGAAATGTTCCGGACCCCTCGAGGCAATGTGGCGGCTTCCCGCCACGGACACTCTCAAGCTCCTGCGCTTACCTTGACTGATCCTCTTATTACATCACCGCCAAGCTCTAACCAGACATCCCCCGGGATAGAACTTCTACCTCAACCCCAGCTTAACATGCAAGATCTCCGGACTATAGCGACTGACATCAAAGATACCCTGTCAGCGGCGATTGCTGATCTGCGGCTGGAGATCTGCTCACTGAATGACAGGGTCCTCTCAGTTGAAAAGACAACTAACCGCCATGAGGCAATTGTTACTAAAGCTACCTCCCGCATTGATTCCCACACCAGACAGATGAGGGATATGAACCGTCACTTGGAGGACCTCGAGAACCGCAGCCGTCGCCACAACCTCCGGATAAGAAACATGCCAGAATCGATCGAGGGTGACCAGCATTCCCCTGCTGTTACTGTCATTTTTAACGACCTCATTGGTCGCCCGCCTCAAACTGCTGTGAAGATGGACAGAATACATCGCGCTCTGCGCCCTAAGGGCAAGGGATCGGAACCCCCAAGGGACATCATCTGTCATCTAATCGACTTCACCCTCAAGGAGGAGATTTTGAGGCAAGCCAGACTCAGACAACAAATTCTCTTTGAGGGTCACACGGTACAGTTCTATCAAGATCTCTCAGGGATCACTCTTCAGCACCGCCACGACCTGAAGCCTTTATTGGAGGTCCTTCGTGCTAGGAACATCCCATATAAATGGAAATTTCCATTCTGTCTTGCAGCATCCTCACAAGGGCATTCAGCGCTTCTAAAAGTGCCCGAAGATCTACCACACTTTTGTGATGCTCTGGGCATACCAATGGTGGAGGTCCCACACTGGTATGCGGACTACCGCCACTTTCTATCGAAAAGGGACCCGCCTTGTCACGAACCCATGGAAGCTCAAGACAGTGGACACCGTAGAAGACGCTCTCCCACCCCCATTGGGCGCCATCAGTCTTCCCGCTACCAGCACCGCGATGCAAGCCCCTCTAACTCTCCGAGAGCAAGGAGGACCCGGCGAGACTACTGAATCCCGGAGGCTGAAGTCCGCTCTTTCAGTTACCCTGAAAACTTTTTGGAACTGTTACGGCCGCGTTTGGGCCGAATTTGAACTCCCCTTCCGTTTGTTCTACCCTTTAATGGACAGTTTGCTGGCCTCCCTCGGTTAGTTCCGTCAGCGCAAATCAATCCCACGGAATTCCTCTGCAAAACCCCTGTTGGCATGTTCGGGCATCTACATTGTCTATTGGAAGGAATCTACAGACTTTAATATAATGTGCTGCTTGCACTGGACTCTCAGGAAGACTATATACTCATGCCGCATGCCGTCCTATTTCTATTTCTATTTTTTGTGCTCTTTTCGCTTCCAGCTAAGAGAACTACACTACCCATAATGCTGTCTGACTGGGTATCTGAACCTGACTAACGTCGCGTACGCGGCCTCGCTTCTATACTCTGCCCCTTCGCTTAGTACGACAGGCTTCTCCCATCCCTTTCGCGCTCATTATGTACTGTCACCCTGACTGTGCATTCGCCTGGAGATCCCTCACCGTCATCTGGAGTCCAGTCAAGACACCGCCGGTACCTCCAGATCGCCCTCGAGCCGCAGACCGACACTTTCAGCTCGGAATAGAAATGAGAGGACTCTCCTTCCATGAACATCGCTCCTTGCATAAATAACCTAGGAACTGTGCCCTCTCCCCTCGATCCTTGATGGACTCGGCCAGGACTGTTCTGAGCTTGTCATGTCCTCTATTACTGATGTCAGGCTCGGTTAAGGGTCGTGAGTATATGCAGAAATGGCTGTTAGTTAATGTTCACTTGTTCCACAATACTGTTAAATGTTCGTATTGCTTATACACAGCTAGACTTCTCACACTTTCTGCCCTTGGCCCTTAGCCCTCACCCCTCAGCCTTTATCTTTTTTTTATGCAATGAAGTACCTAGCCCAAATTTGAATTGAAATGTATATGATGGGGTCTGTAACACCTCCCTATGGCTTGGCAGCAGACTGCAGACTGTTAGCAACCCGCAGATACTCAAATGGCCGGAATACCCGTTTATTACTTTCTTGTATAGTCCGACCATGGTTTTAAGGTAATAACAATGCTACATTCCCCTCCCCCACACACTTTTAAGCTGATCGGTTTCACAGCAGTCACCCCTTTAGAAGTGACACATACCTGCCCCCCATGCCTCCCATGCCTCTTCACTACCAGTGGTGGCAGACCCTTAACTGCTGATAGTTCATCTTTTCTGTCCCGTGATAGTCAACCCCCACACAGTCGAGGAACAGGGTGCTGTTCTCTTATTGAGTAACACGCACTGTTCCCTCGCTGTACCACACCGACAGTTCTTTTCCTGAGGTCAGTGGAATAGTTTTTCTACTGCCTCTTCGGTTCCTGTCCAGTGGCCTTGCAACCCCGATAAGCCCACCTCACAAGTGTTGACCCCACCAAAATATCTCGTAGGCTTTATTTTCACTGCCCCCACTCTTCCCCTTTTTGCTCAATACCTACACCGTTATGTCGGCAACTATCATCCCCTCAACCACCACCCCAAACCCGCAGCCCCTTTCCCTCAAACTCTATTCAATCAACATCCGAGGGCTAAATTCCCCAGAAAAGAGGTCACGGCTGTTGCACTCCTTGCAATTGGCTAAAGTACACATTGCCCTTATACAAGAAACGCATTTTAGGACTAACAGCATCCCCAAACTACATGATTCCTGTTTCCCTACAGTTTTCCATGCCTCCAATGCTGAGGCCAAATCCAAAGGTGTCTCTATTCTCATATCCAAACACTGCCCCCTTCACATATTAGACGTACAAAGTGACCCATTAGGCAGGTTCCTTTTTATTAAAGGGACCCTGCACTAGGCTTGTGCAATTCGTTTCGTAACGAATTGAAATTCGTCCGAATTTAGCAACTTTCGGACATTCGGAAGCATTCGAATTTCCGAACAAAGCAATTACGAATAAGACCGAATCCGAAATAAATTATACCGCAAATAGCGAATGCCCGAATGTCTTCGGCATAATTCGTTATGAAAAAGTTACGAATGTACGAATCCATACGAAGCACAATAACACTCACTCTGCTCTGCTCTCTGCTTCTCCCACACCGTGCTGAACTCCCTCTCAAAATGGTGTACAGGGGCGGAGGTTATAGCCGCATGTAAAAAACGAAAGTAAAATACGAGATTTCGAATCCATTCGAAGCACAATAACACTCTGCTCTGCTCTCTGCTTCTCCCTCACCGTGCTGAACCCTCTCAAAATGGTGTACAGGGGCAGAGGCTATAGCCGCATGTAAAAAACGAAAGTAAAATACGAGATTTCGAATCGTTACAAATAACCGCAATGTATTTAGAAAAGTACAAATCCATTCGAAGCACATTAGGCATAATAGGCAGCCTCGTTGTGAGAGAGACACGGAAAATTACGAATCAACGAACCCAAAAAAAGTTACGAAAGTAGGAGTTGTGTCCAGAATCAACGAAAAACAACGTACTCTACCGAAAGTACGAACCCAAAAAAAGTTACGAAAGTAGGAGTTGTGTCCAGAATCAACGAAAAACAACGTACTCTACCGAAAGTACGAATTATAAAGCAACAAAAAATTCAACGAAAAATGTCGCTTGCAAAAATACGAATGAGTCCGAACACGAAAAATCCCGTCTAGCAAAATTACGAATGATTACGAATCAACAGGACCGGAAAGAAACGAACCGAAACGGAACGAATTTTTCCGTTGTGCACAAGTCTACCCTGCACCACAGACAGGTGACAATAGCAAATATATATGCCCCAAACACCAATCAAGTTACATTCTTCCGAACTATGTGTGATCAATTGACCAACTTCCAGTCTGGCACCCTTCTTGTCGGCGGTGACTTTAATGTCGCACTCACACCTACATTAGATGTCTCTAATAGCACAACTTCCCTGACATATAGGGCCCTACGGGCAATTAAACTACAACTCAGTAACCTCCTACTGCACGATTCCTGGCGCACGCTCCACCCATCTACAAAAGATTTCACCTACTTTTCTGCCCCGCACAATAAGTACACGAGAATAGATTACTTCTTCCTCACCCAGCAAGACCTGACTTATCTGTCCAAAGCCACGATTGAACCTATGGTACTCTCTGACCACAACCCAATCTCCATGTCTCTCACCCTCCCACCGACCTGCGCACAATCCAACATTTGGCGACTTGACAGTTCACTCCTCTCTGATTCCAATAATATACAGACTATTTCCCTAAGCCTCTCCAACTATTTTTTGGAAAATACCTCGGAAGATATCTCCCCTGAAACACTTTGGGCCGCTCATAAATGCGTAATCCGGGGTGAACTCATCTCTCTAGCTGCTAAAAGATCTCGGGCCAGGAAAGCGAGAATTGCAGACTTGACGACACGCATACGACGGCTTGAACAGACGCATAAATCCTCCCTGGCCGAGACCACCCTCTCTGAATTGACACAGGCTAGAGAGGAACTTCTTAGGGAGCTCAACTGTGTGCTCAAAAGAAAATTTGCCATGTCCCAAAAGATATTCTATGAATTTGGTAATAAATCAGGCAAGCTCCTAGCCAGGGCCCTACAATCCAAGCGGTCGGCTCATACCATCCACAAATTGAGAACGCCATCGGGGCACCCCTTGGTTAAGCCTGAAGACATAGCTGACCAATTTGTCCACTACAGATCTTTACAACCTCCCCAAGACTCAAGCAAATACTCTACCTTTAGACAGGAGCGCAGCCCTCACTGACTTTTTGACACAACACAGCCCGACCCCCCTCTCACCAGACGACTCTGCTGACCTAGGCCTCCCTCTCTCAGTTGCTGAAATCGCCACAGCTTTAAAACAGATGAAAACGGGCAAGAGCCCAGGCCTGGACGGACTGACAGTCAGTTACTAAAAAACCTTCCCAGACTTTTTACTGCCACACCTGGTCAAAGCCCTCAACTCCATAACACCTAACTCAGCTGCCAGTAGGGAATTTCTTGAGGCCCACATCACACTTCTCCCCAAGCCGGGCAAGGACCCTGAAATAGTCTCTAACTACCGCCCAATATCCCTCCTTAATGTAGATTTGAAACTCTATGCTTAAGCTTTAGCTAACCGCATCCTCCCCCTTTTGCATAAACTTGTCTCCTTGGACCAGGTTGGGTTTGTCCCTGGCAGGGAAGCCAGGGATAATACCATCAAGGCCCTTAATGTATATTATTGGCTATCTAAAAAACCGATGCAAGGGTTTTTCTTGTCTCTTGATGCGGAGAAGGCGTTCGACAGAGTGGCCTGGGACTATATGGAAGCTGCCCTTCAAACCATGGGTTTCCCCACTTGATTGATCCAAATGATCATGGCACTTTACTCCAACCTGTCTGCAAAACTCAGGATCAATGGCCGCCTGTCGAACGCCTTCTCCATCACCAACGGCACCCGTCAAGGATGTCCCCTTTCCCCCATACTTTTTGTCCTCACGATGGAGCCCATGTTGCGTAAACTTAGAGACAACCAGAATATTAAGGGAATTGATATCCAGGACGCACAATACAAAATAGACGCTTATGCGGACGATATACTTCTTTTTCTACGAGACCCCATTACCTCCATCCCTAACCTCCTGTCAGACTTCGCATTGTTCAAATCTATGTCCAACCTACAGATCAACTTCGCGAAATCCAAAGCTCTGAACGTTTCTCTACCTCACACATTAGTATCATTCACAATGTAAGCACAACTTCCCCTTTGGCTGGGAGACTGAAGCACTTACGTATCTAGGGATTAAAATACCGTCAAACCTGTCTGATCTTTACGCTAAAAATTTCTTACCAGCCCTCTCTGCGATTCGGGACGACCTACACAAATGGCATTTCGGAACCTTTTCCTGGCTAGGCAGAATCGCTGTTCTGAAAATGAACGTCCTACCTAGACTCCTCTACCTCCTGCAAGCCATCCCAATCTCACTTCCCCCCTCATTCTTCACCACATACAAACGTATGTGTAGGACCTTCATTTGGGCTTCCAAATCCCCTAGATTAAGCTGGGATAGGCTAACACTCCCCAAATTGTTGGGGGGTCTTGGCCTCCCTGACATCCAAAAGTACCACTGGGCGTGTCACATGATGAGGATTGTGGACTGGCATGTCCACAGTCATAACAAAAATTGGATTACGCTTGAGAACGCCACTTCTATTGTCCCTCTCACACACCTCCCGTGGATCGCTCGCACTGCCATATCCCCTAAAGACTCCAAACACCCTCTCGTCGGAGCCACACTATCTTGTTTTGCCAAAATATGCAATCACCTGAACATCACATCCTCTCCAGGGCCAATGACCCCTTTGGACTGTAATCCTGAATTCACCCCGGGCCTAGTTCCCCACACAATCACCAATGACACCGGCATCACCCCTTGTAGAGCCCATAAGCTTTTCCGTGACGGCAACATCTTGTCCTATACAGAACTTACCGATTTGTTCCCGAACCGTGACATTCCGTTTTACAATTGCTTGCAAATCCGACACTATCTACGCTCAAACAGATCTCCGGCTTCCTGGACTAGAGATCTCACACATATAGAAACAATTTGCTATAATGGTGAACCCCAACGACACCTGATATCAACCCTTTATGCCTCCTTGTTCTCCACTCACAAAATCAAAGATGATCACCTGGTCCAACAATGGGAATCAGACTTATCCTTGCAACTGTCAGAATTAGATTGGGTACACATCTAAATGCACATGCACAAAGGGACCATAAACGTTTCTACCCAAGAAAACAGGTACAAATTATTTTCCAAATGGTACAGGACCCCCAACAGGCTTCACAAGATCTACCCCAGCCTCCCTCCGACCTGTTGGAGGTGTAACACTGGCGATGGCTCTCTGCTTCACATCTGGTGGGACTGCCCCTCCATACAACCTTTCTGGAGTGAGGTGCACCGTCTCATCTCGCAGATTACCACGTACTCCCCGGATTTTACCCCTGCACAATATCTGCTCCACCACTCCACCAGGCCCCTATCTTGCTACAAGAAATCCTTGACCATGCACCTTATTAATGCAGCTAATTTTTGCGTCCCAGTACACTGGAGAAACTCCACCCCTCCAACGATAGCAGAATGGCACCACCGCATAGACAGACTAGCTGAAATGGAAAGGCTCATACACCAAGCCCATGACAACCCTACCAAATTTGCTGACACCTGGGCCTGCTGGATACACTATAGGGAAAGTACCACACAATCACCCTCGCCACACCACACCACGCTCCCACCCACCCCTATGGTTCCCCCCCCCAATGAGACCCACCCCCTAGCTCGCTCCAACCTCCTTTCCCTCTCTTCACTGTAAACACACTCCATCTATATACATGTTTAAACAAGCCTCAACATATGCCCTTCACACAGAACAGCCTTAGGTGACCATATGCATGCTTGAATACCAAGATGCCCCTGAAAGACCACTGGACCCCCCTGCCTACCCTCCCTCCACTATACTCATGCTACACTGACTCCCCGACTAAACCTCGCCTGTATCTTTAACTATACCAGCACCGCACTGATCCCTCCGAAAACTCAATTGTAGTCCCCTGTCCCTCACAGCAAGTCCCCGTATAGGGGTGAGTGGACAGGAGGCTGATCTCGGCTGGTATATCTTACTTGGATCTGGGGCTTATTTATTAGGCCCCTACCTATCCCCCACCCTAGTTTACCGGCCTTTCCCGCCTCACCCCCTACTCCAAGTTGATTACGTAACCTCAATCGAGGACAGACGGACATACCCTGCCCTCACTTAACTCTAGGTATACACTGTTCGTGCTACTGTTCGACAATATTACACTGTTTACTAATGATGTTTAATTATTTGTGATCTATAGTCTATCACTAATGTATGTATGTATTGCATATAAGGTGATTACCTTGTCTAATTGCTCTTAATTTACTGTAAACCTGCAAATTCAAATAAATTGTTTTAAAAAAAAAAAAGAAAGTCAATCTGTCCAGAGTTAGGAATTTATACATTAACCAAGGTAAAAGAAGAAGACATGACCACATCGGCCCCTGAGGATCTGAACGCTTTCAAAGCCAACCACAGCTTATGTATAGAGTTCAGGCCTTTTACATTATAGGAAAAAATACGCAAAGCCATGTTGACACATCAGCAGGGAAGGCTCATTTGGGCATATGAAACATAAAAGAGAGTTTAAAATAAAGGAAAAGAAAAATCATATATACATGTAAGACAAAGTAAACATACTTGAATGGGTTTAAAAACATGTAGACCTCAGTAGCAAAAAAGTAAAGCATGACATTAACCTACAGAGATGACACTTGTATGTGGACATAGATTCATATGTACCTACAACAGGTACTGAAAAAAAAAAGAAAAAACAACATTAGAATGCCTGAGTGGCAGCTGTCTCTCAGGAGGCCTTGGTAGGAGCCAAGGGGAGAGTATGGACACATGAAGGCCTCCAGCAGGGAACTCGGGAAGAAGGGGTCCACCCACTATATATAATTAAAGCGACAAAAATAAGAGAAATAGAACCATTTGTAGCCATAAGTCAGAACATCAAAACCCCATGGGAATGGGAGCATTTACCTGGAAAAATAGGGTAACTCTAAACTGGAGTCCAGACAACAATGGTTAGTAGCCTAGAAAAAAGAGAAAAGAGCAAGGATTTATTCCCGGCACATCAAGGAGGTTGCTTGGAGAATCGGGAGCGTTGGGGTGTGGAGAAAGACTTCTTCGACTGACCCTTGGCAGGGGTCCAGATACGGCTGGGGGTAGAAGGTATTGAACGACCTGGTGCAAGGGGAGGAAGCAGATCCTCTTCAGGCAAAGAAGGGAGATTCAAGCTTTTGATGAAGGCTTCCCCTTCTTGGAGATCTCGGAGACTGTATTGGACTCACTCTTTGGAAACAATGAGACAGAAGGGAAATCCCCAGTAGTACGGGACCCGGTGGTGTTGTAGCTGTGCTGTGATAGGACGAATATTTCTTAGTTTGGGCAAGGTGATGGGAGAAAGGTCACTAAATATCTGGATCTTTGCCCCTTTATATGTAATCTGGGACTTGTTGCGCGTGGCCAGGGTTAAAGCTTCATTACTGTCATAAAAGTGAACCCGCACAATTACATCCCTGGGCCTAGCTCCGGCCGGGGGTTTCGGATCCAAGGATCTGTGGGCCCTGTCCAAATGCCAGGCAACATCCACCACCATGGGGGCCAGTGTGTTAAATAGGCCCAGAAGGTAGGGGCGCAGAGTATTGTCACCCACCGTTTCAGGGATACCTCGACAGCGCAGGTTTTGTCGCCTCTCCCTGTTCTCTAAATCCTCTTGCTGCAATTGCAGTTGGGAGACTAAGTGTTTTAGGGTAGAGTTTTCTTCCTCAAGAACCTGTACATAATTCACCAGCTCATCAAACTTATTCTCAAATGCATCAGTATGCTCACCTATTTGGTGTTTTCCCTCCCGCAATTCCAGAAAGATCTTGCTCACCTCCGCTGCAATGTTGCGGGTGATTTGTTGCAGGAGGTTCTGCAGCTTGTCATCCAGTATGTCTGGGGTTAAAAGAGCCTAAGGCTTAGTCCCAGGTATAGTTTTAGTAGCCGGCGCGGGGTTACTGGATTCCTTAGTCCCCAATAGGGGGTCCATCATTGCGAAGGGATCGGCAGGGGAACTCAAGGCCAGTGATTGAGGCCTAGTAAAGTACCGATCCGTAGCTGTTCCCGATCGCGGCCCAATCAGCGGAGAATAGCAGTGTTGCTGCTGGCCAATCATTCCCATGGGGTGCCCAAGGAGTGCTTAGACTTACCCCCGATGATTTTGCAGGACAATGTAGCTGTGCGGAGGTCACGGAGAGAAGACAGGACTCAGAGCTCACTCACTACACGTCCGCCATGTCAGAAGTGGCGTATGCGCCCCTCTCCTCCCTGAAATCTTCTGGGACATGTCACAGATCCCAGAAGATTGCCTGACCAATAAGGAAGCGCAGCGCACCTCGCACCTGGCTGTGAAGCCGCAAGCTGTCACAGCCGGGTGCCCACACTTGCAATGCCGGCACCTCAGAGAGGCAAGAGAGAGAGCCGAGGGTTCGGGCAGCTGCATCGCTGGATCGTGGAGCAGGTGAGTGTGCGTTTAATAAAAGTCCACAGCTACATAAACACAAAAATGGCTGGAACTCTGCTTTAAGGCTTGTTAGGTGTAAGCTAGAATTCCACTTTAAGTAGAGGATGTGTATAGATTATTTTTGGTGAATGATATTGTTTAGTGTATTGTAAAGTTTATATACCATACAAATTAAAAGTTTTTCCAGATTGAAAACCCTAGAAAAGTAGGTTTAACATAAGAGTGCTATTACTAAGTGTTAAAAAACAAATCCTACAGTTTTTTAAGCTTCTCTTTGTCTAATACACATGCATAGCATGTAGTTATGTATTATTATGCAGCTGAAGTAGATTGTGTCACTGGTGTTTTGCTGTTTTTCAAGGACTGTCAACTACAATTAAATTGTGGGTTCAGCAAATCTTTAATGAATTGTTAAAAACTTGACATGAATGATGTTGATGAGAAGCTGACCCTTGTGAAACATTTAAGGTCATCCAGAATTGTGACAAAAGATAGTAATTCTTATTTTAGGGATAATTTTTTATACTAGTTATCATGTGTAAGTATGTATTATGAAGTATGAAATTTTCAGTTTTTTTTTCCCCCAAGATGGAAAGCATAATGGATTACACAGCTGTTGATAATGAAAAGTGTAAAGCACGTTGTTCTTTGAATTTAGTATTGAAAATGTAAAACATGTGATAAAACATTTTTGAATGATAGAAATATTACTACAATGTGTGTATATATATTTATATATATATATATATATATATATATATATATATATATATATATATATATATATACTGTATATACAGTATATACTGTATACCAAATTGCCATCACTTCAACTAACACTTATTTTATATGTATTTAATGTATCCAGATGAACATTTTAAAGAATTGTCTACACTGTATGCTAAACATAGAGGTAAAAATGTAATTATGTTATATTATAATCTATAGAGGTTTGATTTGTTGTCAAATACAGTTGTATTAAAGCTAAATTCCAGAGAAACGGTTACCTATAAGGTCAAATATATTACTATCACTATGCGCTTCCTTATATAAATTTTTTGGGTGCACTTCTGTTATTGGATAACCGAGTGGAGCAGTGCTGGATTCTGAGCAGAGACCTGTTAATAAACTCTGGCGAGGGAGAACAGTTTCAGTGCCTGCAGTGTGGGAGAGCAGTACATGCTGGTGCCTGGAGACATCCTTGGCACCTGTGCTTATACACTTATGTTCATCTGCCCTCTGGTAATTGTGAGGGGGTTAGCTCGGTAGCGGGTGTGTGTGACCCCCTGGATGGGCTCCCCACACAAAAACAGGCCCAGCAGACGGAGGTTGTGGTTTTCAAGATCAAAAGGTGCGGTTTATTTCTCTATTTACAGTGACAAAAACACAGCAAAGCAAAAAGAAACATAAACAAAATAAATCCTGGTCAGCTTGACCTCTGACTAAACATGCAGGTTTCCCTAACTAACAACTGGGATCAGCCTGGTGCTGTCCTAGTCCCTAAGTCCCTGGTTTAGTAAATGTCCAAACAAATAGCCACACAGGCTTTGTCTCACCGCACAGGGGTTCACTCTCCCTAGACAGTCCACACAGGTCTGGGTCCAGGCATGAGCAAACACCTAATGAAGCTGGGAGTTTTTATAGAGGCCTTAAACGAGCTGACAAGCTTCAGCTGGTCTCATCAACTCCCTGCCTGCACGACGCCCAGCACTCTCCCTAGAGGTATGAATCATCCATGAGCCCACTAGCCTCAGCTGGGCTTCATCAACTCTCTCCCTAGCTGTATAAGTCGGCATAAAGCCTGAATCTGGGAGAAATATACCTACCCCCCTGGATGCAACCAGGTGACTTTACCTTCCTGCTGTCACATACCCCCCCCTCTTGTTTTAACCTTGGGGTTGGAACACCAGCAATCAGGCATTCATGTACTCGAGACAAAGCATCCACATTCCCCATTTGAACGCCAGGGCGATGCTTTACTGTGAAGTTGAATTCCTGTAGGGCCAGGAACCACCTATTTACTCTTCTATTTGTCTCCTTGTTTTGAGCCATCCACTTTAACGGAGCGTGATCCGTAACCATGTCAAAGTGCCTACCTAGCAGATAGTACCGAAGGGAATCTAGAGCCCACTTCACCGCTAAACACTCCTTTTCAACCGTGGCGTAATTTACCTCATGGGACTTCAACTTCCTGCTAAGGTAAATGACTGGGTGCTCTTCCCCGTTCCAGACCTGGGACAATACTGCTCCTAACCCCACATCTGACGCATCACTTTGTACGACAAAGTCTTTAGAGAAGTCGGGTGAGTACAACACTGGCTGGCTACATAAGGCTTGTTTCAAGAATTGGAATGCTGCCTCAGCCTCGGGGGTCCATTTAATCATGACCGACCCTTTCCCTTTCGTCAGGTTGGTTAGGGGCACAGCCTTAGAAGCAAAGTGGGGAATGAAGCGCCGATAATAACCCGCGATTCCCAGAAAGGCTCGTACCTGCTTCTTGCTGTTGGGACGTGGCCAACTCTGGATGGCCTCGACTTTGTTGAGTTGGGGTTTTATTACTCCCCTGCCAATGGTGTACCCAAGATATTTGGCCTCCTCCTGCCCAATGGTACACTTCTTGGGGTTAGCCGTAAACCCCGCTTCCCGGATAGAGTCTAGGACTGCTTGCACTTTTGGCAGATGTGAGGCCCAATCTGTGCTATGGACAATTACGTCATCCAGGTAAGCCGCAGCATACTTCCGATGGGGCCTCAGTATCTGGTCCATTTTCCGCTGGAATGTGGCCGGCGCATTCTGTAACCCGAACGGCATTCTCTTATATTGGAACGCCCCGTCTGGGGTTACAAATGCGGTTTTCTCTTTGGCCGACTTGGCCAGGGGAATTTGCCAATACCCTTTTGTGAGGTCAAGAGTCGTCATGTATCGGGCTGTTCCCAGCCGGTCGATCAACTCATCTATACGTGGCATGGGGTAGGTGTCAAATTTTGTAACTTTGTTCAACTGACGAAAATCGTTACAAAATCGCCAGCTCCCATCCGGTTTAGGCACCAACACAATGGGACTAGACCAATCACTTTGGGACTCCTCTATCACCCCTAAGTTCAGCATTTTCTGTACTTCCTCCCGTATTGCCTCCCGTCGGGCCTCTGGGATCCGATAGGGTTTTAACTTCACCCTTTCACCGGGCGGGGTAATAATATCATGCTCTACCCCAGATGTTTGTCCCGGCAGCTCAGAGAACACCTCCTTGTTGCGAAGCACAAACTCCTTAACCTCCTGTTGTTGGGGTTGTGACAAGGTGGCTGCTATTCCAACCTCCGGAATCACGCAACCAGTTTGAGCTGGTGACCAAGTTTCTGCGACTAGGGACTCTCTATCCCTCCAGGCTTTCAACAGATTAACGTGATAGATCTGTTCGGGCTTTCGCCTTCCTGGTTGTCTGACCTTGTAATTCACTTCGCTCACTTTTTCCATTATCTCGTAGGGGCCTTGCCATTTGGCAAGGAATTTACTTTCAACCGTAGGGACAAGTACCAATATCCTATCCCCCGGGGAAAAGGTACGGGTCTTGGCTCCACGGTTGTACACTCTCTGCTGTGCCAACTGCGCTTGGGCCAAATGTTCCTTCACAATGGGCATTACCTGTGCAATTCGATCTTGCATCAGGGCGGCATGCTCAATCACACTCCTGTGGGGAGAACTCTCACTTTCCCAAGTTTCCTTGGCAATATCCAACAGCCCTCTTGGGTGTCTCCCATACAGTAACTCAAAGGGGGAGAATCCCGTAGAGGATTGGGGCACCTCCCTAATAGCAAACATCAAATAAGGAAGTAGACAGTCCCAATCCTTTCCATCTCTATCCACCACTTTCTTCAACATTTGTTTTAGGGTTTTGTTGAATCTTTCAACCAGCCCATCGGTTTGGGGGTGATACACAGACGTACGCAATTGCGTCACTTTGAACAATTTACACAGCTCTTTCATAACCCGGGACATAAAGGGTGTACCTTGGTCCGTAAGCAGTTCTTTACAAATACCCACCCGGCTAAAAACAAGAGATAGCTCTTTGGCTATGGTTTTGGCCGAGGTATTTCGGAGAGGGATCGCTTCTGGATAACGGGTGGCATAGTCCATTATAACTAATATGTACTGGTGCCCCCTAGCGGACTTGATTATAGGACCTACCAAATCCATTGCGATCCTCTCAAACGGGACCTCAATGATGGGTAGAGGGACCAGCGGGCTACGGAAATGTGGCATCGGGGCCGACCTCTGACACACAGGGCAGGAGGAACAATAATTTTCTATGTCCTTCATCACCCCAGGCCAATAGAATCTCTGTAATACCCTCTCTCGGGTTTTCTCTGTCCCCAGATGACCTCCAAGAATGTGCCCATGGGCCAACTCCAACACCAACTTCCTGTAAGGTTTGGGCACCACAAGCTGCTCAACGGTTTCTTCTGCCCTTTTTGCCACCCGATACAGTAGGTCCTTCTCTACGCTGAAGTATGGGTAAGTGCAGGTATTATCTGGGTTCACTAACTCGCCATCTATTTCCACTACGTTTTCCCGTGCCTTTATTAGGGCGGGGTCTTTTAACTGTTCTGTGGCAAAATTTTCCCTGTGAACCTCAAGATCAGAAAACTCCACAGACGGTAGGTTTTCGTCTGAGGAGGTGGGCTCCTCTCCAGTTTCTTGAGTCTCGCCTGCCAATACTGACAAGGGAAATTCTGGAGAGTCCTCACCACTCTCAGAGGAGTTCTGGCTATCACCTTCCTGGTACATAGGGGCACCAGTGGGGGGCTCAGGATCATCCCACAGTTCCCAGAACTTCGGAAAATCCCTTCCCACAATGGCATCATGCGGTAATTTAGATACTAACCCCACTGGATGAGAGAGGGTACCTTTGGGGGTCTTGAAACACACTGTAGTCACTGGATACTCTCGGGTGTCCCCATGCACACAAATAACAGCTACCTTGCTATTCCCAGAGACCTCTGTTTTAACTAATTCAGCCTTTATCAGGGTCACAAGGCTACCTGAATCCAGTAATACCACAACATTTCTACCATTAATACACATTTTGCATAAATGTTTCTCAGTTCCCCGAATGGCAGTGCATGCGACTGTCGCACACAGCGACTGACGTCTGTCCGTCAGAAAGTCACATTGCATGGGTTCCTCCACAACCGGGCAATTTGCTGCAATATGTCCCGCTTGCCGGCAGCGGTAGCAAACAATCCTTTTGGCTGCCTCTTGAGCCCCCGACTTCCCAGGCTGTTCTCGCCAAACCCTGGGCAAAGCTCCCACCCTCTCACTCTCTCCACCCTCACCCCTTGGAATCATCTTATCCTCCCCTGGGGATGGTCTGGTCTTAGGGTGGAAAGTCTGAGAGTCTCTGGAAGAGGCCGTCAGGTTCTCTGCAGCCAAGTATCTCTCCACACGATCCACAAGTTTACCGGCCGTTTCTGGGTCTCCATGGCTTACCCACTTTTGAATGGCGGTAGGAAGAGCTCTCAAGAAACGATCCATCACAACACGTTCCACAATCTCCGGTGCGGACAAAGTCTCTGGCTGTAGCCACTTCCTGCTCAGGTGAATGAGATCATACATTTGAGACCTGGGGGGTTTTCCAAGCTGGAAAGTCCAGTTATGCACACGCTGAGCCCGGACAGCCAGGGTGACACCCAGCCTTGCCAATATTTCAGCTTTTAGCATCACATAGTCTTTTGCTTGGTCAGGCTCTAGGTCATAGTAAGCTTTCTGCGATTCACCAGTTAACAGAGGAGCCACCAGTCCAGCCCACTGCTCCTCAGGCCACTTTTCTCTTTCAGCAGTCCTTTCAAATGTGGTCAAAAATACCTCTGGATCATCCTCTCCAGTCATTTTTGTCAATAAACGACTCACCACAAAGGACGCGGTATTAGTGGGACGGCTTTCCTCACTGGTCTGCGGACGTTGCTGCATTACTGCTTCCATCTGTTGTTGTAGTCTCTGCTCTTGCTTCTGCAACAGGTCTATGAAGCGGGCCTCAGATCGCTGCTGGGCTTGTTGCTGGGCTGCGAAGCTCTGTTGTTGAGCTGCAAGGCTCTTTTGCAAACCTGCATTTGTCTGCTGTTGATTGGCATTTGCTAGAGCCAGCTGTTTCAGTATCTCCTCCATGCTGGCTTGAAAAAAAACTGCCACTGGTTCTCCACCAACTGTGAGGGGGTTAGCTCGGTAGCGGGTGTGTGTGACCCCCTGGATGGGCTCCCCACACAAAAACAGGCCCAGCAGACGGAGGTTGTGGTTTTCAAGATCAAAAGGTGCGGTTTATTTCTCTATTTACAGTGACAAAAACACAGCAAAGCAAAAAGAAACATAAACAAAATAAATCCTGGTCAGCTTGATCTCTGACTAAACATGCAGGTTTCCCTAACTAACAACTGGGATCAGCCTGGTGCTGTCCTAGTCCCTAAGTCCCTGGTTTAGTAAATGTCCAAACAAATAGCCACACAGGCTTTGTCTCACCGCACAGGGGTTCACTCTCCCTAGACAGTCCACACAGGTCTGGGTCCAGGCATGAGCAAACACCTAATGAAGCTGGGAGTTTTTATAGAGGCCTTAAACGAGCTGACAAGCTTCAGCTGGTCTCATCAACTCCCTGCCTGCACGACGCCCAGCACTCTCCCTAGAGGTATGAATCATCCATGAGCCCACTAGCCTCAGCTGGGCTTCATCAACTCTCTCCCTAGTTGTATAAGTCGGCATAAAGCCTGAATCTGGGAGAAATATACCTACCCCCCTGGATGCAACCAGGTGACTTTACCTTCCTGCTGTCACATAATGTTGCATACACGCGGTCGGAAATTCCGCCAGCAAAAGTCCGATGTGACCTTTTGGTCGGAAATTCTGACCGTGTGTATGCTCCATCGGACTTTTGCTGTTGGAATTTCCACAGAAAAAGATTGACAGCTGGTTCTCAAATTTTCTGATCGTCTGTAGCAATTCCGACGCGCAAAATTCCGACGCATGCTCGGAAACAATTTGACGCATGCTCGGAAGAATTGAACTTAATTTTCTTGGCTCGTCGTAGTGTTGTACGTCACAGCATTCTTGACGGTCGAAAGTTCAGAGAACTTTTGTGTGACCGTGTGTATGCAACCCAAGCTTGAGCGGAAATCCGTCGACAAAACCATCCAAGGTTTTTCAGACGGAAAATACGATTGTGTGTATTTTATAGGTGCACTGAGTCTTTTATAGGAGTATTTTATAGGTGCACTGTGGTGTGGTGTGTCATTGCATACACTGAAGTTGGTGCGAAGGTCCTGTCTTTGCTACACACCATCTACCCTGGATTCCATTTCCTTCAGGCTTATTTCTTCAAGAGCTGCATAGGAACTCTTTTTAAATATATTACTTATCTGACAAAATGTTTTTAAAGCTCCTCAGCCAGTGTTGTAACCTTGATCTCCTCACTTTACATTTAGGAAGGTAGGCTGACATCCTTGTGAAATTAATAGGAGCCAGTTGCTATGCAGTAGGTTACAAGGGGATGGTGCAAAGAAAGATTCTGGTACTGAGAATATATACATTTAGTGAACACATAATACAAATTTATGTTCTTGCAATTCAGCTAGTGTTAAGCTGGGTTAAATACTTATTTGGATCGGGGGGGGGATACAAATTACTTATTTCTCATTTCCTCTGCAGCTAGCACTCTCCTTTGCTGTCTGATGCTCCCAAATGTTCTGTTCTCTTATAAAATTAGGACTGTAACAGGCCAAGCAGTAAAGTGAATAGCTTTAGGGGACCAGTCAAATTCTCTACAATGCCTGGAGGTACAGAGGTCAGGAGATCTCATTTCAAACCTCTTTTACTGTTTACAGCGCAAAGGTTTTAGGCACTTGTGAAAAATGCTGTAAATTGAGGATATTCTCAAAAATAATGAAAAATTGTTTCCATTTATCAATTAATAACCTACAAAGTATATAAACAGAAAAAAAAATCAATATGTTGTATGTTAATGCATTGCCTTAAAAATATCAATGAGTCAATGTGCGATCCCATGTTCATTCCCTCACTTTCTCACATTCTTTGTACTGTATTTTTTTTTGTTCTGTTATTTTTTTTTCTTCTGTATGGTAAAACCAATAAAAACAGCTAAAAAAAAAACTGCACAATTCTTGTAGCACTTATACATACATTTTTTTTTTTTAGGAACTCAACAGGTAGGTTGTTCCAAACATATAGGAATACTAGCAACAGTTATTCTGTGGTATAAGGTTGGCTCATTTGCTTCTGTCTCTTCATGTTATCCCAGACTCAATGATATTGAAATTAGGGCTCTATGTGGACCATACTGTCTCTTCTAGGTTTTCTTCATATTCTTTTTACTGAAGATAGTGTGTCATGACTTTGGGTGTGTGCTTGTGATCATTGTGCTTCAGCAGAATGAATCTGAGATTGATCAGATGTCTATAAATATATGCTGGCAACTCGTGGACTCAAACCTTGAAAATCTTTATTGGTATGATGCTATGGAGTAAGGCTACAGTGGTTGAAAAGTGCTAGAATTTTTTTACTGGATGTACCTGTGTAGCCAATAAAGATTTTCAACGTTTGAGTCCACCGAGTTTCCGGCTTATATCTATCGATGTTAAAAGTATTTAGGGACTGCACATCCCAGCTACAAGCACCCGTTTTCAGCTTTGAATAGCTTCACCATCACCAGCAGTAGAGCTTGGGTATTGTATTCAGTGATTCTATGATCAGATGTCTACCTGATGGTATTGCATGATCAATAAATAGCCGTCTTTACTTTTCAGCAATGAGGAGACTTAATTCTGACAAAATCCCTAACTCCATGTTCAGAAATGAAAGTTAAAACCTGCAAGGAACCTAAAGTGGCTGTAAACCCTCTCCTATACCCAGTGAAGTGAACAGCCTCACACAGGGATGAAACAAATCTCCCTGCATCAGTTTTACATGCATATCTGCTGTCTTCAGCATGCTTCATATTCTTTAGAATTCTTACATTGTGTAAGAATTTTTACTTCCTCATTCTGCAGTAGGAGTGGTGTCTGGGCTTACACACCCACACTCCACATAGGCAAAGGAAGGAAGATACTTTCAAAGCTGTGCTGTGACAAGACCAGCTCTCTGCTAATATATTTATAGCACCCACCCGACACAAATCTCAGGCTGGTTTTATCTCCAGTCTCTTAGAACTTGTCAGAAGTTATCATGCTGATAACAGAGGAACAAAACAGCAGAAAGGCACGGGACTTTGGGCTTTGGAGAGAGATAAGAAAACACTGCAGATATATGTGCCTAGGTCAAATTTCATGAATCTGGTTTACATCCACTTTAAACCATGCTTCACTGTTTCCTTGCAGTGTTGAACCTCCCACCACCTTCATTGTTATCATGGGACTTATTAATGGTGTTGGTGTGTGTATTTACATTTAACTCCTTGTGGTAATGGGTATGAGATACTAATGTACCCATGTACTGTACTCATTCCCCTGGAAAAGTGTCCACTTGTATAAAGAGGGTTTCTAGATTTCTCTATTAGTCCCCTTATATTACTCCTACATCCTTCTTAGGGCATCAAATATGGTGACGAGGTTCTTGTCCCTCAACATTGTGCCCAGAAAATAGGTGTTGCCTCCCCCACCTGCAAAGTGCACCCCAAATGTTGAAAAGCATGTGGTCTACTCTGGTACAAGCAGGGGGCTGCACATTCACTGACTTCTCTTTCCTGGTTACCCAGGCTGCATACCTGGAGAAGGGACGTTGTTGAACCCCACACATTTTTAAAGCTTTTTTTTAGTGTGTACTTTCATGTTTGAAGGACTGTATTTTAAATGTTTTTAATATAAATAAATCACTGCGCTGCTCTAATCCTCTAAAAATCTTAAAGCATTTGTTAACCCAAAAAAAAATCCTGATCCTCTTCCCTTAAAGCATGTTATACAGCACAGCGCTTGTTCTGTGTAATTTGGCCCCCTTTATACCCTAAAAAACCTGGCTGATCCTGCCTAGCTATACCCTCCCCTTTGCAAACAGACCATGATAATCATGGCTGCTGAGCCCTGACATTGTGGTCTGTTTGTATGCTTCTATCAGCTCTCCTGTCTGCCGCTCTCCCTGTGTCTGTGTCCTCTGTCCCCCTCCCCTCCTTGCTCGTACCTGCTCCCGCTCCTGCTGATCGCAAATCTGCTATTAAATGGTGCCATCCACTCTGTACCATGATAAGAATTTTCTCTGTGCCTGTCTTCTGTAAAAAATGTGACCCATTGTACCTGTATGAGCTCCGCTCCCGCCGCCACCAAAGGGCCTGGTAATGGACTGGGGGGGGGGGACCCATGCCATTTTTTAAAATTAATTTTATCTGTATTGCCGGGACCCGGCAATTCATTATAGCCACCAGTAGTTTTAAATGACTTTTTTTCATGTGAAATCATGTCATTTTGTGCAGGGACGGTTCTAAACACGGGAAAAATGTGCCACTTTACAGGCATACTATAGACACCCCCAGGTACGAAATTTAAAGGAATATTTCACTTTTATTGTTTCACTTTAAGCATTGAAATCACTGCTCCCGAAAAAACTGATGTTTTTAAAACTTCTTTTGCATTGATAAATGTCCCCTGGGGCAGGACCCAGGTCCCCAAACACTCTCTATGACAATAACTTGCATATAAGCCCTTAAAATTAGCACCTTTGATTTCTCCCATAGTCTTTTAAAGGGTGTTCCGCGGCTTTCAAATTTGCCGCAAACACCCCAAATTGTTCGCTATTCGGCGAACAGGCGAACACCTGATGTTCGAGTCGAACTTACGTTCGACTCAAACATCGGGCTCATCCATACTGTATATATACAGCGGCAAGGCAGCTCTCCTGCTCAGGATCACGTACCTAGTATGTGATCCTGCACTTCTGGGCCTGGGGTGTGCATGCATGCCACCGGTGACCCGCTGTGATTGGACACAGCAGGAGCCAATTAGCAGGTCTGGTGGACTCAATGCCCGCCGGGACCCGCTGATCATTCTGAACACAAGCAGAATGGCTATGTCTATGTAAACAAGGCAAACTGATGTTCTATCAGTAGGGAAGGTATTGATCCTGTGTTTTTGCAAAGCAGGAACATGGATCTCTGCCTTCCCATAGTACAAGCACCTCCCACACAGTAATCAAGCACAGGTTAGGCACACATTTAACCCTTTGATTGCCCCTGATGTTAACCCCTTCCCAGCCAGTGTCATTAGTATATTGACAGCATATATTTTTATCACTGATCGCTGTATTAGTGTCACTGATTCACCAAAAAAGTGTCACTTAGTGTCCAATTTGTCCACCACAATGTTGCAGTCCCACTATAAGTCGCTGATCGCCACCATTACTAGTAAAAAAAATAAAATAAAAAATTCTATAACTCTATCCCATAGTTTGTAGATGCTATAACATTTGCACAAATCAATCAATATACGCTTATCGGGATTTTTTTTTCACCTAAAATATGTAGCAGAATACATATTGGCCTAAATTTTGGCAGAAATAAGATTTTTTTACTTTTTTTATTGAATGTGTTTTATAGCAGGAAGTAAAAACTGCAGAGGTGATCAAATACCACCAAAATAAAACTCTATTTGTGAGGAAAAAAGTACATAATTTGCACTTAGCTTAGTGAACTAAGTGAAGCTTTGCAGGCTCAAATCAGGTAACCATGTTGATTTCAAACTTATTTTGTAAAAATTGTAAATGCACCTGTTTGATGTTTCTAAACTGACACAGGTTCACTGCAGTCACCAAACAAATTGAAATATTACATTTGATGAGCCTCTACTCTTTTATTTGTGTTTTGTTTGTCCCTATCCAGCTGACTGATACAACTACAGCCAGAACAGCCAACACAGCCTTTCTAGTTAGAGACTATTAACTTGGCATGTAGTTCATACAGAAAGTTTATTTCCTACACTGCTGCTTCTTCATAGCAAATTCTATGCTCAGCAGGCAGCACTAACAGTGTTCAGACTAATGTAACAGATCCCCTACCTACCATTGCTTTAAAGTAACTTAAGTTTAATGTGTATATCAATCCAACAATTTGTTTTAATAGTTTTAAATAGAGTGAAGAAGCATTCAAACTCATGTATGTTTTTTACTGTTCTCTGGGACCTCACTCATTAAAATCTATCCTCATTTTCTTCTTCGCGACAACATTTTATCAGAGTAGGTAAACAAAAATATGCCACAGCAACACACATAAAACTTCAATAAAAAAATGCATAATGGTTTCTCCTTTTTCAAATATTCAAAAAAAAAGTAGTAGTTTCTGTCTTGCTTTTAGATAGTTCTCATCCCCTTTTGACTGTAAAGCCTCGTACACATGACCGGTTTTCTCGGCAAGAATACTGCTGGGAGAGCTTTTTGGTGAGAAACCCGTTCGTGTGTATGGTTTCTCGACAGGAAAACTGCCGGGAATCTCGACGAGAAAAATAGAGAACCTGCTGTCTATTTTTCTCGTCGGGATTCTTGGCAGAGTGTTTCCTGCCGAGAAACCCGTTCGTCTGTATGCTTACCTGTCCAAGGAAATCCGCGCATGCTCGAAAAGACTTTGACGCATGCGCGGTAGCATACAAGGTTAGTGTGGGGTGTAGCAAGATGGCGGCGACGGCATCGAATGTGATGAACGCCGGCTCGTCGTAGTCGATGACGTCACCACGTTCTCGCCATTCACGAACGGCGGTTCTTTTGAATGGTTGCGTGTGTACACAGGGCTTGACAAGACAAGCTTGCCAGGAATCCCGTCGAGAAAAACGATGTTTTTTTTTCCAACGAGATTCCCGCCCGTGTGTTTAGGGTTTAGGGTTTTATGGACCAGGACAGGAATTGATGTGACATCACTTTAATTACTTGTTACCTGACCACAGTAGTTTTAATGTGTGTGAGAGGCACAGGCAGGCCAGATGATGTATCTGTACATCGCCTCCTGTTGTTTGGGTTCACACATGGGCACTCCCCCTGCTGCCCTATAGGCACAGCACAAATTTGGCAGCAGATTCCAGCCAATGATTTTGGCTGAAATTAGCTGATTGGCTGTGTCCAATCACAGACAGAGTTTGGTGTTTACAAAAACACAGAACCCTGTGTGTATAGGAACAGCTATCTGGCTGTTTTTTAATCCTTGCAAAAAAAGGGAGAAAAAACAGCCAGAACAAAAAGTAAAAGCATCACATATCACACACATTATATATTGTTTTATTACACGATTTGTGTGAAGAAATTATACAAAAATAATTTGCGTACAGTGTTACATGACCATTCAATTGCCAGTTAAAGTAGCACAGTGCTGCTATCCCGGCAATTTTTGACGAGGAGGGGGAAATTAAGAGGGGCACACCAGAAATAACGGAAGTGTTTAAAAAATACTATCAGAGTCTGTATATAGTAGTACTTGGCATGATGGCAGAGAGGGGGAAATGGATACCTTCTTCGTAGGCCTGAAGATACACCGGCTGACAGGGGAAGACAGAGAGGGGTTGGAGGCACCACTCACACTGGAGGAGATGCAATTGGCAACAAAAGAAATGGTGGGGCAAAAGGCACCAGGTCCCGATGGCTTGCCAATAGAAATATATAAAACCTACAGCGAGGTGCTGCTCCCAAAACTGTTGGAGGTATTCAACTGGGCGGCCGAGGAGGGGAAAATGCCAGGGTCCATGGAAGAGGCAACCATCATAACACTACTGAAGGAAGGGAAAGATCAACTGGAGGCAAACTCATACAGACCGATATCTCTTTTGTGTGCAGACACAAAAATCCTGGCCAAAATATTGGCAACAAGGCTAAATAAGATAGTCTCAAAACTGGTACATCTTGACCAGACGGGATTTATTCCAGGCAGGTCAACCAGCTCTAATATAAGAAGAGAATTTTTAAAAATCCAGTTGCCAATAGAAGAAAGAGGGGCGAGAGCAATTTTGTCCTTGGATGCTACAAAGGCATTTGAGTGGCATTACTTGTGGAAGGTGCTAGAAGAGTATCAGTTTGGCCCTAAATTTACTCAATGGATTAGGATATTATACGAGAATCCCAGGGCAAAGATAAGGATAAACGGCGAGTGTTCAGATTGGTTTCAATTGGCGAGGGGGACAAGGCAGGGGTGTCCGTTGTCGCCCCTGCTTTTCGCCCTCGCCATGGAGCCACTAGCCATTGCGATAAGGAAATCCCCGGGGATAAAGGGGTTTAAAAGTAGGTTAGGGGAGGAGAAGGTCGCATTGTACGCGGATGATGTTCTGCTTTTTCTGGGGGACACGCAGACCTCACTGGAGACAGCAATGAATACAATAGGGGAATTTGGCAAATTCTCAGGGCTAACAATAAATTGGGAAAAATCTGCACTCTTGCCGATAGATCCTCTGATAGGGCAAATAGACCAAGTGGAGGTGGTGACTCGAATAAGATACCTAGGAATAAATATGACAAAGGACCCTGGGCAATATATAGCTGGAAATCTAGTGCCATTGTTGACAAAGCTGAGACAAAAATGCAGGGTCTGGAACCGACTTCCCCTTTCAGTAGCTGGTAGGAGCAACTTGGTAAAAATGGTGTGGATGCCACAAATCTTATACATCCTACATAACTCCCCAGTATGGATCTCAAAACAGTGGTTTAGGAAAATAGAAAGGGTATTTAGGGAATTGATCTGGAGGGGGGGAACAGCAAGGATCTCACTCCGAGCCCTACAACATCCTAGGGAGAAGGGGGGACTGGCCCCCCCGAACCCCAGATATTACTTTTTAGCAGCTCAGCTGCAGCATATGAGGGGTAGTAATCGGAAGGTAGGTAGAGAAGTGGTAAAAAGCTTAGTTCTGAATGACACAAGCCACGATACGGAAGTGGAGGCAGTTGAGGCAGACTCATTTTATTCTAAATGCCCCACTGTTCAATTAATGGTCAAATGCTGGAAAGAGGGCAAGAAGATCTTGGGATATACAGGCTTCTCTGAATTTTCTCCCATCTGGGATAATAGTAACCTGCAGGAACTTAAAGCCATGGGAAGGGTCGAGGAGTGGGAGACTAGGCATACACTTGCTGGAGCAACTATTTGTGACCGGCAGAATAAAAACATTCCAAGAAATAAGGGAGGACTATGCGGTCCCAAATAGATCTTTCTACAGATACTTACAAATCAGGCACGCGCTGAATGCACAGCTCGGACATAGCTCGCCGGAATGAAATGATATGGCCCTCTTCCGAAGCTTAGTAAACGCAGAGATTGCTAGAGGAGGAATCTCAACTATCTACGATTCCTTAGAAAGGGCTGACCAAAGAGAGGCATTGGTTAACAAAAACAGGGATAAATGGGAGAGGGACGTGGGCCCAATCTCACAAGAACAATGGGAACGAATACTAGCAACAGGGCCCGGACTGTCAATGTCACCCTCCCAGATCATGTCCCAGCTCTATCTGATACACAGGGCATATTACACGCCCCAAAGAATGTTCCAGTTCGGCAGGAGATCAGACTCAGGCTGCCAGAGATGTGGGGAGGACAGAGGAGACCTAATACATATGGTCTGGAGATGCCCCAAGTTATACCACTACTGGAAGCAAATAGTTGAAAAGATAAACATAGTATTTGGGACATCTCTGCAGCCGGAGGCTAGGCTATGTGTGCTGGGTCTTCTGGAAGAGAGGGGACCTTCAGTGGATGAGCGTACAGCAATAAGGAGATGCTTGTTTCAGGGAAGGAAACTTATTGCACAGAAGTGGCAAGCAGTAAATCCCCCTACAGCAGCAGAATGGGAGGAGGTAGTATCTGATACCATTGTAAAAGAAGAATTTATATATACCAAAAGAGGTAATAAAAAGAAATTTAATAATATATGGGATAAATGGATAGGAAGAGAGGCACGGTGGGTGGGGGATGGACGGATGGGGAATGGGAGTGAGTAGTAGAACGTTTGTATTAATATATGATAAATTATACGCACATTGTAATATAGAAATGAAATGGATGCATGTATAAATGTTATGGAAAAGAAATAAAGAAAAAGTATTTAAATTTAAAAAAAAAGTAGCACAGTGCTGAATAGCAAAAATGCCCTAGTCATGAAGGGGGTAAAATCTTATGAAGATCAAGTTTTAAATTAAAGCACATAGAGCAGTTGCAAAGAGGCAAAGGGTCAAATCCTAAACTAAAAAACACAATAGAACAGACACGTTTAAATTCCTGACATAATTTTCTTAATTGACACTGAAAGATGCTACACAAAAAGGCCACTGTGGCATCATACTAGTCCGAATCTGTGTCACCATGATTTGTGGTTACACACTTGCTGGTAGAGAATTATTATTTGCATATAACAGATTAACTTTTGTTATTTAAGTAGGGGCCAGGTTTGGGTGTTACTTAAAAAGTGATCATTCACTTTATTTAAATGCCCACATAAGTAAGAAAAAGTGAAAAGATAGAGAAACTGAACTTTGGCAAGTTTATCAGCCCCTAAACACCATTGACCACTCTTTAGTCAGGGAAGGTTGGGGCTTTTAGGGAGGTTTTTCCATGTTGAAGGGGCTAGAGGAAGTGGCAGAAGGTGGGTCAAGATTGTAGGGGTTGAAAAATAGGGAGCAGGCAGAGGGTAAGGATGGAGGGGGTATTAAGGAGGGATTGAAAGAGTATGTTTGGAAATTGTGTGGAGTATATTTGAAGATGGTGGGGATGGTCAAAGTAGAGTTCTGTAGAGTATGATTTTTTTTTTCAATATTCCTATTGATTTTCTTTCAAAATAAGAACAAACTGGGAAATACACACATACGCAGTATAGTACATTTGATCAACACGTATGTTCATACATTTGCTCCTTGACAACATTGGTGTATACCATTTATACAGTAACAAGTAGTCGTAACAGTAATATATAATGTCTACATTTTTTTTGTGATCATCATAGCTTCTATGAACCGTTATATTGGTTTGTCCAAACATAAGCATAGTGTACTAGGCAAGTTGCAGAAAACACACTTTAGAAGACTTGGTTAGCATTCACTCATTCAGCCTTGTGGGTTGAATGTGAGAAATAAGTTGATTACCCCAACCATGACACAAACCATGGATGGAGGAATCTTCCCTGCCAAATATTGTATTCCAGAAGCCGCAACACCTTCAGTTGTCCGAATACCCCAACAGTGACTGCATACCATTGGAGGAGTCACTTTTAGAAAATAATTAGAAACCCAGCTCCTATAATTTATCAATGTGTTTAAGTGTTCAAGTTAGGTAGTGATGACAAGGCTAGGCACAGCTCAAGTTTTTGGGATTCTACAGGAATTCTCTGAAATTCAGGCCATTCATTTGCAGCTTAAGTCAGGACAACATTCAGTTGTTAGGGTAAGAAATTGTTGTAATTCAGTTTTGGCCTTTTCAAAGAATAATAGGCAAGCTATTGAAAAAGGGCACGTTGAGTCTGGCAGTGCTCAACGGCACGTATACAGTACATAAAACACACATATTTAACAATTCTCATTCATCAAATGATGGCCTTTTCATGCATTTTCCATATCTGCAGTTGAAAGAATACAAAACATTTACATGACATGGAGATGCCTTAAAAATGCTGTAACAAAACAGTACAATGTAGTGACTAGCTATAAACATACCATAAACCAAATGAGGATCACACTACAAGAAAGAATAATAAGAACACGTACTTGTCAACATTGGAGGAAGTTTACAAGGAGGGTGTGCTAAATACCCTTAAAAGGCACTGGATCCCCATGTGGAAGAATACAGGGGACTTATTTGCACATCTTGTCCATCCTATAAAACCAAAAGGATGTAAAACTTTGCAAGAGGGACTTATCAAAAACCTGAAGCCCCCTGTCGATAGGGGGCTATGAGCAGTGCACTCACTCATTTAGGGAAATTAATGAAGGGTAAATATATACCCCCTATTACTCATTTCAATAACATGTTCCATGTAAAGTCCTTTATTGGAAAATTATTGAAAAAGAAAATCCAAAATGTATAATTAAAAGAAAAATAATGTCCACTATTGTCATCCAGGGATAATCATGAGGTCAAACGGTGTAAGCCACATCATTCATGACATTCTGCTACACTCCAAGCTTTGAGACATTTCTTCTGATAACTGACACAATATTGCAAAAATTTACATGCAGCATGATTTTGCTGTTAGACTTTGTATAATCTTCTGGTAATTGGTTTTGATGGTGGTCATTTTTAACACAGAGCACCAGATAGAATTGGCAATCACTTGCAAGGCTGATCACATGACCTGTGAAAGTCATTTTACAAACTACACCAATCACAGGGTGTGTTTACCAATGAAAGGAAAATTGTGAAAGTGGATTAGCCAAGATTCAGTGAAGCATGCTGAAAATCAATACACATACCTGTGTCAAGGTAAGAAACTTGCTAACTTTTGGCATATAAAAAATTTGGCCCTGTGCACAATAATATCTGCTTTAACATTCAAAATCATACATTCAAACACTTTCACATTAATCATTGGGTTGCCCCTTGTCATTTGCACAACTTCACACATGCACGCTATTGAGCCAGTTTGTAAAGGGGAACTCATTTGCCTGATAGGCTTCAAAGGGATTCACAGATTTCCTGCTATGTTTGCAAGAACTGGCTTAAACTGAACCCAGGAAGATTAGCTCATCCTTAGCAATCGCAGTGAGTCCATAGTAGGCGCAGGAGCGCCGCCCCCTCTCTCCTGCAACCGTCAATCAACAATAGATAGATTCATGCATTGCATGAATCTATCTATTGTCACCGCTGCTGCCCAATATTCAGGTGTCCAGCCCCTTGTCGAGTGCCGGCCATCTGAACTACAGCGGTGGGGGTGTTTTGGAAGTGCCTGATTAGAGCCAAAGGCTCTAATAGGCTTCCTGATTAGAGCCTGTGGGCTCTAATAGGCTTCCAAATTGTTAAACAGCGGGCGCACTGCTGTACGTTCCTGTTTAAACAGTGCTGTCTTAGGGAATCACTTCTCTAACACTGACCCGCCTCACAGCCAATCAGGTGCACCGGGCCTGGTTACCAGTCACCTGACTGGCTGAAGCAACAGGCGCTGTAATTGGACGCCGATTAGGCATCCAATCATAGCAGAGATGACATGAAGAGGACGGGAGAAGACATCAAGGACTTGGAGGGAGCCTGGAGGACGGCGCTGACCCGAGAAAGGTAAGTGTCGGGTGGGGGGGCAAACTGGCTGCATTTGATGGGGCAAACTGGCATAATTTAATGGGGCAAACTGGCGGCATTTGATGGGGCAAACTGGCATCATTTGATGGGGCAAACTGGCGGCTATTGATGGGGCAAACTGGCAGCAATTGATGGGCACAGTGGCTGCATTTGATGGCACCGTGGCGGCAATTGATGGACACAGTGGCTGCGTTTGATGGGCACAGTGGTGGCAATTAATGGGCTCAGTAGCTGCGTTTGATGGGCACAGTGGCGGCAATTGATGGGCACAGTAGCTGAGTTTGATGGGCACAGTGGATGCAATTGATGTTTTTGTTTTTAGTTTTCAGTTTGTTTGCGCCCCCCCAAAAATTTTGAGCACCAGCCGCAACTGATCCTTAGTGAAAACACCAGATAGTGATTTGATTTAGGCTTTTTCTGCTTTTGCACTTTGTTTTTTTTTTTTTTTTTAATCATCCTCACTTTTTTTTTTATTATTTTTTAATTTCATTATAGAACAGTTTGCCTGAGGTGGTAACTGTTATATATAGAAGAAGTATAGACAGATGAGAGTGATGTTTTGGTTAACGGTCTATTTACTGTCCTGGCAAAGCAACACAAGCCATCTGTTCATATACACTTGACATAACCTGGTTATTAGATCATATGTCTATCTACATTAAAATGCAGCCTATTATCACGTATGTAAATTTGCAAATCATATGAAGTATTTTTGCACTTTTTCTTTTTAAATGTGTATGTTTGTACTGTTGTACTTTTAAACGATTAAACATCAATGTAAAAGGAGATTAGAAAAACAACCATTGCAAAAATAAATGTTTTTTTGATAACAGTAGGGTAATAGTACATTTTACGATAGTATTCAAAAAACAAAGCCTTACTTTTTATTTTACATACTCTTTGTAATATTTTTCTCTGTATCTACCTACAAACCAACCTGGCAGTAATTAAGTATTTGGTAGTGTTATAGTTTATCTTTTCACTGTCTATTTCACTGGTTAGCTTAGATTTGCAAATGTGGAGCTAAATGCACTGTATAAAAGGCAAGAAAAATAATAAATGATTGTATACCAGAGATAGTAAAAAATAATATACTGTAAGTATAATAATATAAAAATATATTCTTAATACTACCATTACATTTGTTACCAGCAGTCATGAGAATACAATGTTTTACACAAAGATGTCCTTTTAGATGCTGCTATAATCTATATTTTTTGTAAGAAATATTATGTCTACTACTACTACCACCCAGTGGCGTAGCGTGGGGGGACAGGGGGTGCCGTGACCCCGGGCGCGACATTTAGGGGGGCGACATTCCGTGCCTCCTCCTAATTTAAATTTCCTGTGTCCCCGATCTCCGGCCGCCATGTTTTTTTTTTTAACAGAAAATCCAGCCGCCATGTTTAGTGTCCAGCACCCTGTGATTGGGCATATGGGGGTCATGTGCGGCATGGAGCTGGCCTGTCTGCGATCGCTCTAGAAGTCCCGCCTCTGCACATGACTGCCATACGCCCAATCACAGTGTGCCGGGAAACTCTGAACATTGAGGCGGGAGACAAGCACTGGAAGTGTGAGCCGCCGGGGCCGCTGTCTTCCCCTCCGCCTGTCCCTCTGCTTTGGTACGGCGCTGTGTGTCTAGTGGAGCGGAGCTCGGTGGAGATGAGGTGCAGCATCTGACACCATGGAGCGGGCTGCGGGTGGATGGCGCTGGCGGTGAGTTGGGACTCCGAAGCAATTCTGCACATCCAGTGCTAAGGTCCTGAGGAGAGTCCTGGCGAAGAGCAGACAGAGGTAAGGAGGACTCAGAGGATGGATTTTCACCG
Organism: Rana muscosa; assembly: GCA_029206835.1. Classification (NCBI taxonomy): domain Eukaryota; kingdom Metazoa; phylum Chordata; class Amphibia; order Anura; family Ranidae; genus Rana; species Rana muscosa. The sequence continues at coordinate 1,163,667,250 of CM055122.1, read as the reverse complement.
AGCTGGGGGGAGGGGAGGGGGTGTGAGTAGTGCAGGAAGTATGACTCCTACTGTAGGAGTCAGGTGGGTCTGTGTAGTAGGTCAGTGAAGGTGTAAGGTCGGTGGGTCAGTGTATGTGTCAGGTAGGTGTCGGGGGTCAGCGTATGTGTCAGTCAGTGTAATAGTCATTGTTGGTGTCAGGTAGGTCAGTGTAATGTGAGTAGTGCAGGAAGTAGGAGTCAGGTGGATCAGTGCATGTGTCAGGTAGGTGTGTCAGGGGGTCAGTGTAGGGGTCAGATAGGTCACATGTGTTCAAAAAATGGAAGGAGTGCAGCGCTATGTGGTTAAAACCATGTGTGAAATAAATGTTAAACCTTGAAATGTAAACAAATTATATGTGAAAAATTTAATATATGAAAAATTTATTAAAAAGAAAACTAATGCAGAGTCCAAAAAGAACACAACATAGTCCGTGAAGAGTAAATTCCAAAAGCAAATCCGTGAAGGGTTAACTCCCAAAAAAAGACAAATTGCCAAGAAAGTGAAGATAAAGTTTGGTGAATAATAAGTCCCAAAACAAACAAGGGTATTGCCAGAGAAGTAGTGAGTGATACAAATCTTCCAAGAGCAGTGTGATTTTTCAGGTGTGACACCCAAGTGATTAATATCTTGCTTACCAGATAGCCATGACTGTGATGCACAGTATCACCTAGCGGGTCTAATATCACTTCCGTGACGCCCACATCGTCACTGGTAGACTACGTCACATGATCAACACACCTCTGAAGCTTGTCTCTGATGTGGTCGTTTGAGCTGTGCAACCAGCGGGAGAAGGCAGCCAGCTACTACCCCGGATTACTACTGTACCAGCCAGGAAGCCTGCTAAGGACATCCATGCTCCTCTGAGTCAACGGATAGCAGGAGCCCTTATCCCCAGAGTGGGGGCTATTGTACCTTGCCGGCATATCCAGCTGCTTTTGAACACACAGCAGCCTGCTGTGATTGGCTCCCTACTGACAGGACAGGAGGAACTTTGGAATTCAGGACAATCCTTTCCATATCCAGGCTTGGTGAGTGGATGAACCGCTGGTCCATATGCAAAAATATAATGCTGGTGTTACATGGTTAGCTGCCATTGCTCTGTGAACCTGTTTCATTACCCAGCTGCTTGTGCTATTTGGAACGTGCTTTGCATATGCAAATGTATAATGCCGGTGTTACATGGTTAGCTACCATCAGGGCCCCTTGTTTTTGTAAGGGGCCCAGAGGTCCCCAGAGGCCCCGGATGGCAACCCCCCTTTTTTTCCAACAATTTGCGGAGACAGCGCCCCCCGTTTCTCAATTCTCGGCAGCCCCCCGTTTCTCAATTTCAATTTGCGGCAGCAGCACCCCCCTCGGTTCTCCTCTGCTCCAGGGGGCCCATGACTGAAGCTGTGTAAGGGGCCCCAAAATTTCTGATGGCGGCCCTGGCTACCATTGCTCTGTGAACCTGTTGCATTACCCAGCTGCTTGCTATTTGGGACCTGCTTTGCATGCTTTGCTGCTACCCTGCTTTGTGCCCTCTATAACCAGCTTCAAGTGTGACTGACCTACTTTATTGACTGCTTTGCATCAACAGCCTTTATCACAGGATTCATACTGTCCAACTGTGCTGTTTTAGTATTGTCTGCTGATATTCACCTATATGAGCCCTAGTACATAGCCACCTCCATAACCACTCTAGTTTATTCCCCATAGGGGACTCGACCAGTCCACTTGGCTGATCTACTAGTTTGCAGTGTAATTAACTGGAGTTTTGTTTTCCAGCTGGTCACCCTGCTAGAGTATTGCATGCATGCACTTTGTGACGTAGTCGTATTTTTAATATAGACAACGTTGTCTTATTAATTTTAATTATATTGGGTGTTGGTGATGAGTTTTGAGTGCCTGTTTTATATGTAATTGCAATACATTTTTCTACCAATAAATTTTCATTTTTTCATGCGGCGTAGTCCACCCGTGGCTTTTTTATCTGGGGTTTTTTTCTTTGTCTCCCCGGTGGGCTTGTTTTTGAACAGTCTCACTTAGCCCAGGGAATTCCCTGGGCTAGGTGAGACTGTGCATCACAGTCACGGCTATCTGGTAAGCAAGATATTAATCACTTGGGTGTCAAACCTGAAAAATCACACTGCTCTTGGGAAGATTTATATCACTCACTACTTCTCTGACAATACACTGGTTTATTTTGGGACTTATTATTCACCGAACTTTATCTTCACTTTCTTGGCAAGCAATTTGTCTTTTTTTGGGAGTTAACCGTTCACGGATTTGCTTTTGGAATTAACTCTTCACGAACTATGTTGTGTTCTTTTTGGACTCTGCATTCGTTTTCTTTTTAATTAATTTTTCATATATTAATTTTTCACATATCATTTGTTTACATTTCAAGGTTTAACATTTATTTCACACATGGTTTTAACCACATAGCGCTGCACTCTTTCCATTTTTTGCTATCTATCCTAAGTTTTTTGTACTGAACTTAAGTGCCAGCTGCTTTCTTATACACTTCATCATCATTTGTTATTATCTTCTTAAATTAGCGCAGCGTTAGCTTTAGGGCTTCTTTTTTCTAAGGTCACATGTGTTGCAGGGTAAAGTGGAGTCAGGGCGCAGCTGGAGGGAGGGCGGCAAACATCCTTGCACCAGCCCTGGTGGTGTGTAGTGGTGTGTAGTGTCGTGGTCAGACAGTGTGTAGTGTAGTGGTCAGTGTGTAGTGTAGTGGTCAGTGTGCAGTGTAGTGGTCATGTGCAGTGTAGTGGTGTGCAGGGTAGTGGTCAGTGTGCAGTGTAGTGGTGTGCGGGTTAGTGGTCAGTGTGTAGTGTAGAGGTCAGTGTGTAGTTGTCAGTGTGTAGTGGTCAGTGTGTAGTGGTCAGTGTGTAGTTGTCAGTGTAGTGGTGTGTGGTGTAGTGGTCAGTGTGTAGTGGTCAGTGTGTGGTGTAGTGGTGTGTGGTGTAGTTGTCAGTGTGCTGTGTAATGGTCAGTGTGTAGTGTAGTGTAGTGGCCAATGTAGGAATCAGGTAGGTCAGTGCAGTGGACAGGTAGGTAAGTGTAATGGTCAGTCTAGGAATCATGTAGGTCCATGTAGAGGTTAGTGTAGTGTTCAGTATAGGAATCAGGCTGGTCAGTACTATTGTAGGAAGGGAAGGGACTCAGGGAGTGCAAAAAGTCCGCAAGTTAGGGGGCGCAAATTTCTTGCCTTGCCCTGGGCGCTAACAACCCACGCTACGCTACTGCTACCACCTAGTAACTGAAAGAATATCTAAACCCAAAACAAAAATGTTATATATTGCAGAGGTGTAGTGGCTTCATTAGTTTGCTATTTTTATGCTAAGTAGATTTTATGCAAGTACAGGAAAATGCTTGTTGATCCTGCCAGAAGCCCATTGTGCTTGTAATTTACTGTACACTGAACTGAAATCTCTAACAATGTAATTAGCTCTAACCATTTTTTTTCAACTGCAGAACACCATCTCCCATGTTATGATGATGGAGGTAGGTGGTGGGATTTGATATCCAAATTAGGAGAACAGCCTAGATTGACAACGCTACACCTCCATAGATATAGAACAGTGAGTAAGTGTTGTCATCCTAGGAAAGGTAGTGTGTCACTGGTTAATTAGCCTGGCAAAGGAAAAGTGAAAAAAACAAGAAAATTTGGTTCAGCCACTGAATTAGGAACTGGTAAGCTGTAATATAATACATTTTTGCTCTTAAAGGTAGCTACTTTTAATTCATCTAAAACTGCATAGAAAATGCTACTGCCCCCTATGCTAAAGATTTGAGGATTTCCCATTACTACCCATAGAAAAGTGCATATATGGCCATTCTTGTTCTAATGTGAAAATTTGCTTAAGCCTAGGTTCACACTGGGGCTGCGGGAGTGAAGCCGTGCGAGTTCAGCTGAACTCGCACGATTTCACTCCTGCCTTTCAGTCCCGATTTCGGCCGCGATTACAGGGACATCTGTGCAGGTTTTTGCACAGATGTCAATGTAAATCGCGGCCCGAAATCGCAAAAAGTAGTACAGAAACTACTTTTTGAAATCGGTGCAGCGCCGCAGATGCCATTGCCCGCAATTTGCGGCAAATATCGCCGATTTGACATGCGATTTGACATGTCAAATCGCACCAGTGTGAACCAGGGCAAAAACTTTTTTCTGAAAATAAATTAATTCACTTTGTATTTTAAACTGAATGTAGGCTAGAGGCTTTTTATGAGCATGATCAAGACAATAAACTGTGAAAAATAACACATTTAGGCATTTAGGTATTGCATAAGACCTTCTTGTACAGCAAAGAATAATACAGCTAGTATCATGCAATAGAAAAGGGGGCACAATAGAAGCCCACTTAATTGGGATTGTGGCCACCACATGCTTCAATGGTTTTTTGAGGGTTAAAACGCAATTTGATAGAATACAGTATAAGTATAAATGTATTTGAATTGATGTACTGTGTCTTTAAATTTGGGATCAACAGCCAGCCAATGGGATGCGACCGAAGGTACTGGAAGCCAGGAAGGCTTTATAAGGATTGGCTGGGCTGGGAATCTCCCTCTTTCCTGTCAGCAAGCACCAGTGAAGAACTGACAGAGACCTCAGGTATGGAGTCCCTCTTTAAAAAACTTTTGGAGAAGGCAGGCAGTGAGGGAGGTGAAGAATGTCTGAGGCGCTGCTTGTCAATGGGGGAGCTGGTGACAGACGGACAGCAGGAGCGGGACACTGAGGGCTCTGTGGCAGACAAGTCAGGGGAGCAGCTGGCCAGCCAGGAGAGAGGAGCAGAGGTCAGTGCTCAACATGTGAGAGCACGGAGGAGCCAGCCTCCGGAGCGGAGCGCCGCAGCTATGTCAGCTGTGTCAGCACAAGGGCGGAGGGAGGCGGCCGCCGAAGATGTCGGGGGAGGTGCCAGGAGCGGGCGCTGTACTCCCCAGCAGAAGAGGACATGTTCCCGGTCCCAGGAAGAAGAGGAGGCAGGCGGACCAGGGCTGAACAGCCTGCAGCGAGTGGGGGGAGGGGGTGCCCGCCCCCCCCCCCACGGCTACCAAGACAGGAGGCTGAGAATACAAGTATGCCCGCAGCGGAGGAGCCACAAGCGCTGCATGACAGACAGGAGAATGCACAAGGTCTGCTGCTGGGAGAGGCGGTTCTGTCTGAAGCTGCTCCACCTTCAGCAGTGGGTGAGTGTGCTCAAATACAGGCTTTAAATGTTCTGGTAGATTCTCTCTCTTCTTTAGTGAGAACATTGTCCCCTGTTGTTCCTCCTATTATTCCTCCTGTATCTACTTCTTCTGTTGCTGCTGCTTTGCTCAGCCCCTTACCCAGCAATGTTACTCCACCTTCTATAAGTGTGTGTCAGCCCACCCCTGTGGTGATGGTTCTAGGGGGTACATATGGGGATTGCAATGTGCCTTTGGCTAGGGGTAATGTGCCAGAGTCCTGCATGAAGGAAGCCATGCCTTGTGAGATGTCTCCCCTGGGGTACCATCTGAGCTTAGCAGTAAAGGAAAAAATATGGCGGGGGGATTTTATTGACATCCTATCCCTCTTGCCCTCTCAGAAAGATTTGATGGTTAAGCCAGATAAGGCTGACAAGCAGGAAGACGACAGGCGTAGGCCTGTACCTAGGTCATTCAATAACTGGCTGCAGGCGTTTTGCATCTTTGCTGGCGTCATGGCGGACAAGCATCCTGAACACAGCGGGGGTTTGTTCCAGCATGTTGATCACATTTTGGAGGCTTACAAAAGTTTTGGGGGGCTCGGTTGGTTTTACTACGACGAGTCGTTTCGACAGAAGTTGGCAGTCCACCCCTCGTTACGCTGGGGTATGAAGGATGTTGGGCTATGGCTGAACTTGCTCGCCCCCCAGAGGCCGGTCGCTTCTAAACCAATGGCGGTTAACTCTTTGAGCGCGGGGTTCAGGAGAGGATGCTGCTTTGCTTATAATGACAGCCAGTGCCGCTGGAATGCGGCATGTAAATATAGGCACGAGTGTGCCTATTGTGCGGGAGCTCACCCTGCAGCCAAGTGTTTTAAAAAACCAGCTAATACTGGGGCTAGTCAGAGTCCAAAGGATATTTTTCCAAAAAGCCTGCACGCCAGTGAGGCTGGAAAGCATGCGCCCGTGGCTGGACAGCTATCCAGACCAGGCGACAGCGCAATTTCTCATTAATGGTTTTGAATTGGGCTTTCCCCTCCCTGCGTTCACAGGGGTGGGATGTACGGTGGTGGGTAATTTAAAATCAGTCAATCAGTTTCCGCACGTTGTCAGGGAGAAGGTTATGAAAGAGATTGCGGAAGGACGCATGGCGGGTCCTTTTGGGCACCCCCCTTTTGTTAATTTTCGTATATCACCTTTAGGGGTGGTGCCCAAGAGGGAGCAAAGTGTGTATCGAATTATACATCATTTGTCATTCCCTAAAGGTGATTCCCTTAACGACGAGATTGACGATGCGCTGTGCTCAGTCTCATATGCGTCATTCGAAGAAGCAATTGTCAAAATTCGGCAGTGTGGGCCGGAGGCGTTGCTGGCTAAGGCCGATATTAAGTCGGCCTTTCGGCTGTTGCCAATAGCTCCTGAGGCTTTTAATTCCCTGGGGTTTTATTTTGAGGGGTCCTATTTCTTTGACAGGTGTCTCCCCATGGGGTGTTCCGTGTCATGTTCCTACTTTGAAGCCTTTTCCTCTTTCTTGCAGTGGGTCATTTGTTCGCAGTCAGGTTGTGATAAAGTATTACACTACCTGGACGATTTTTTGTTCATGGGACCACAAGGTTCGTCGCTTTGTAATGAGCTCCTGTAGGCCTTTCGGGATATGTCTAGTCATTTTGGTGTGCCCTTGGCGGAGGAAAAGACGTGTCTCCCCACGACGGATTTGGAATTCTTAGGCATTCACATCGATACTGGTCGGATGGAATTCCGGTTACCCGAGGCAAAATTAGCAAAGTTAAAGTCCCTGTTGCGGGCGTTTTTGTTAAAGAAAAAAGCGTTGCTGAAGGATATGCAGTCTCTGCTGGGGGTCCTGGCGTTTGCATGCAGGATCATGCCCGTGGGTCATATTTTTTCGCGTCGTCTTTATCTAGCAATAGCGGGTGTGAAGTCGCCACTCGCCCACATAAGGCTGACCTGTTCACTTAAGGCGGATATGTTGGTTTGGGCACGGTTTTTGGATGTGTACAACGGACGGTCTTTTTTCCAGAGTGACTTCATCTTTGCCCCAGATTTCAAACTATTCACGGATGCCGCAGGGTCAAAAGGCTTTGCGGCGATCTTGGGGAATAGCTGGTGCTGTGCAGCTTGGCCAGAATCGTGGGTGGTGCAGGAAGTCACTAGGAATATAGTTCTACTGGAACTGTTTCCTATTTTGGTGGCCATGGAACTGTGGGGGGCTCAATTTGCAAATAGGAGGATCATGGTCGAAACAGACAACAAAGGGGTTCTCTTTGCAATCAATTGCCTCTCATCGAAATCGCTGTTGGTGGTTAAGATACTGCGGCAAATTGTTTTTTGTGTTTACAATTTAATGTCTGGTTGAAAGCCAAATATACACCTGGGGTCCAGAATAACCTTGCCGATGCGTTATCTCGGTTTCAGATGGACCGCTTTCGACAGCTGCATCCGGAGGCGGACGTGGAAGGAATGTGTTGCCCGGAGTTTCTGTGGGATGTAATCTGGACATAGTGGCAAGAGCTATCCAGGGTTCGGTCGCACCCAAGACGTGGATGTGTTATGCAGCTTCTTGGAACAGTTGGCTATCGTTTGCAGTAGCGCTGGGAGTTAGTGATGGCCGCCCGTCTGAGGGGTCATTATTGGCCTTTGTGGCATCCCTGATGCAGCAGCATTTTTCCTACAGCCATATCTCGAAAACATTGGCAGGTGTATCATTTTTCTGCCGTTTAAAGGGGTATCCTCCGTGCACGGCATATTTTTCAGTAAAACAGGCTTTGAAAGGGTATAGAAGGGTAAATTTTATACCGGATGATAGGAGACCAATCTCGCTCGAACTTTTGGCTAGGCTTTGTAAGGTGACGTCGGCCGTGTGTTACTCCAGTTTTGAAGCATTATTGTTTAAAACGGCATTCGTTCTCGCCTTTCATGGGGCTTTGCGCATCTCGGAGCTGATTCCAGGGTCTAAATTGGGCGGTTCGGGGGTTCTTTCTGAGCATGTGACAGTGGGTCATTCCGGGGTGCACTTGTGGATCAGGCGTTCTAAGACGGATGCCTTGGGGAAGGGTACCGGGATTCATTTAGCTGCGCAGGACGACAAGTCAATTTGTCCTGTGGAAGCAGTGAATCGTTTTCTAGGGGTCAGGCCCCCGGGCCAGGGCTTATTTTTGGTTCACCAAAACGGGGGGCCCCTTACCAAATATCAGTTTGATTTTGTTCTTCATAAATGCCTCATGAGTTTGGGTTTACATAACCTCAAAATATCCTCCCACTCGTTCAGAATAGGTGCAGCATCAGAGGCGGCCCGGAAAGGGGTGTGTGATTCAGCTATTAAGGACATGGGGAGGTGGAAATCTGATTGTTTTAAATTATATGTTCGTCCTAACCTGTTTATTTAAATCCCTCAGGTCAACCTCGTATAATTTGGATTCTGGGACATTTGTTTATCTATTGGGCGCATAAAAGAGCGGCCCTGCGTAGGTATTCTACCAATTTGTCTCTTCATCCGGAATCCTTTCAGGTGTTTTGGAAAGGAGTGCGAGGCCTGCAGTGGCACCAACTTTATTCTCAATTATGTAGGTTGGGGCAATGTTGGCCTAGGCCAGATGTTCTTGTTTTGCATGTGGGGGGAAATGATTTGGGGAATGTGCGGACATTGGATTTGCTTTTTCTAATACAGGAGGATTTGCAAAGTTTTTCTCTCCCTTTTCGGGTACTATCTTAGTATTTTCTGAAATCATTCCCCGCCTCTCCTGGCTTTCCTCTTGTCAGAGGAAGGTAATGGAGAAGATGAGGAAGCGTATAAATAGGGCAATGGAAAAATTCATGCCTACACTTAACGGGCTACCGTATAGACATGTGGATCTAGAGCAGGGATATGCAATTAGCGGACCTCCAGCTGTTGCAAAACTACAAGTCCCATCATGCCTCTGCCTCTGGGTGTCATGCTTTCTGCTGTCAGAGTCTCGCTATGCCTCATGGGACTTGTAGTTTGGCAACAGCTGGAGGTCCGCTAATTGCATATCCCTGATCTAGAGGGTGGTTTTCAGGGGTTATACAGACAGGATGGAGTCCACCTTTCAGATGTGGGTCTGGATATTTTCAACCTGGGATTACAGTATGGAATTGAGCAGGCCGCGGTGTTGGGGTGGGGCCGGGCATGATACTCAAGCCCGGCTTGTGGGGCATGTTATTTCATGATATTTGAGGTAATGCTGCTTGAGTTATGAGAACTAAGCAGTTACACAGTTGGTTGGTTTCATTAAAATATGATTTTTGATGTTGAATAATAAAAATATATATGGTTGATTTAATTCATGTTTTAAAACCAATAAAGAAGGCCGCGGCCATTAACTGCCAAAATTTGAGTCAGTATGTTTTTTCTGATAGTACCTGGAGTAAAATGTTAAGAGTTTGGGGATTATGTGTGGCCTACAGTCCCATAGAAAAGGGGGCACAATAGAAGCCCACTTAATTGGGATTGTGGCCACCACATGCTTCAATGGTGTTTTGAGGGTTAAAACGCAATTTGATAGAATACAGTATAAGTATAAATGTATTTGAATTGATGTACTGTGTCTTTAAATTTGGGATCAACAGCCAGCCAATGGGATGCGACAGAAGGTACTGGAAGCCAGGAAGGCTTTATAAGGATTGGCTGGGCTGGGAATCTCCCTCTTTCCTGTCAGCAAGCACCAGTGAAGAACTCCCTCCCCCCCTTCCCAGTCGCGTGCGATCTTTATGTGGTCGGGTCACCCTGGATCCAGGGGGGACATGTTATTTCATGATATTTGAGGTAATGCTGCTTGAGTTATGAGAACTAAGCAGTTACACAGTTGGTTGGTTTCATTAAAATATGATTTTTGATGTTGAATAATAAAAATATATATGGTTGATTTAATTCATGTTTTAAAACCAATAAAGAACGCCGCGGCCATTAACTGCCAAAATTTGAGTCAGTATGTTTTTTCTGATAGTACCTGGAGTAAAGTGTTAAGAGTTTGGGGATTATGTGTGGCCTACAGTCCCGGGTAAAATGATTATCAGCAGCTATTTCAGTAAATGGAACTCACTGATGTCCAATCAAAAATAATCACATGAAAAATATGTTCCACTATATAATGTACAGTAGATTTGAGACACTGCATCTGGATTCTTTTTCAAATTGTATTTTTACATTAAGCACAACTTGAAGGCTGATGAGTATATGACTAGATGTCTAGCAATCACCCTTTGGCTGATACAGTAACATGCAGTTTTCACTTTCTGTTCATGTCCCTCTTATCTCACTTTGTTCTGTGATCAGATTTAAAGAACAAAACACATTGGTGGACATTTATTAAATGTATCTTTTTGTCTATTGTTAATGTGTCTCTTCTTTTGCTTCTGACAAGTTGGACATATTTATTTTTTGTAAGCAATTTACCTGATAAATTAGAATATACATGCATATTTAACCACTTCAATACATGGCATTTTTACCCCCTTCCTGCCCGGTCCAATTTTCAGCTTTCAGCACTAACATTTTGAATGACAATTGCGTGGTCATGCAGCACTTTATCCATCCCCCCCCCCCCCACAAATAGAGCTTTCTTTTCAGGTATTTAATCACCTATGCAGTTTTTATTTTTTGCGCTATAAACAAAAAAAGAGCGACAATTTTGAAAAAAAAAACACAATATTTTTTACTTTTTGCTATCCTCAGTTTAGGCCGATATGTATTCTTCTACATATTTGTGGTAAACCAAAAATCACAATAAGCGTATATTGATCAGTTTGCGCAAAAGTTATAGTGCCTACAAAATAGGTTATTTGATTTATGTCATTTTTATTATTATTATATTTTTTTACTAGTAATGGTGGCGATCTGCCCAGGATGGGAGATCCCATCTGTGGACGTCATATTACAGGGGCAGTACTGAAGTGGTTAAAAAGTGCTCAGGGGTTCTTAATTTTGTAACAGATGTAAGGTTGAACATCATCACAAAGTAAGTGCTTCCATTTGCGGTAAAAACGTGAAAATAGGAAAGCAACTATTTGGCTGCATGATCATGCAAAACTAATGCCGCATACACACGACTGTTTTTAATGTCATTGAAAAAAACTACGTTTTTCTCAACGTGATTCTTCTCAAGCCTGCCTTGCCTACACACTGTCATGAAAAAAAATGCTTGAGCAAAGCGCGGTGACGTACGAAATGTATGACGGCGCTATAAAGGGGAAGTTCCATTCGGATGGCGCCACCCTTTGGGCTGCTTTTGCTGATCCTTGTGTTAGTAAAGTTTAGTGAGAGACGATTTCCGCTTTTCAGCCTTGTGCTTTTCAGTCTGTTACAGCGTGACGAATGTGCTATCTCCATTACGAATGCTAGTTTTACCAGAACGAGCGCTCCCGTCTCATCACTTGCTTCTGAGCATGCACTTTTTTTCACGTCGTTAAAGCCTACACACGGACGTTTTTCATGACGAGAAAACGACGACGTGAAAAACGTTGAGAAAAATTAGAGCATGTTCCAAATTTTTAATGCCCATTTTCACGTTGTGAAAAATGCTCTGGAGCCCACACACAATCGTTTTTAATGACCAAATTAAAAAATTTAATTTTTCTCGTCATGAAAAACGGTCATGTGTACGCGGCATAAAGCTGTCACTTTTGTCACAAAGATTATTACTATCACTAAAGCCACATTCCATGCAGGGGGCAAAAATCTTGTATAGCAGCAACAATCATCAAAGTGGCAGCAGCTGGCTCTTTTTTACACTGTGCACATTATGAATGTATTCAAAGGGAGAAACCTGGATTCCATTTCAGAGATAACTTCATCACACCTGGTGAATATCATGCAGCTCACTAGATTCTGTCCATTCATATTGTGACATGGAGATCCACAAATGTCCTAACACGAACAAACTCAGCAAAAAAATCTGATAAACCCAAACACAGTACCAAAACCTATTGAAGTATATGGATGGTGAATCTTGCTAGCTGAAGCTTTTGGTAAAAAAAGGGGCATGGACAACTGCACACTGTCATGGGGGAAAAATGCAAAAAATGTCATTGAGTGAGGAGATGGTCTTTTAATATAACTTAAAGGGCACTATTAAAAATACAGAAATCCTTTAAACACTTCAATACCAGACACTTTCCCCCCTTCCTGCCCAGGACAATTTTCAGCGCTGTCGCACTTTGAATGACAATTGCGCGGTCATGCAACACTGTACCCAAACTACATTTTTATAATTTTCTTCCCACAAATAAAGATTTATTTTGGTGGTATATGATCACCTCTGGGGTATTTATTTTTTGCTAAACAAACTAAAATAGATCAACATTTTTGGGAAAAAAAAAGTTTTTCTTTGTCTCTGTTATAAAATGTTATTTTCTCCTTCACTGATGGGCACTGAGGAGGCTGCACTAATGGACACTGATGAGGCGGCACTGATGGGCACTGATGAGGAGGCACTGATGTGTAAAATTGATGGGCACTGATGTGCACTAATAGGTGGCACTGATAGGCGGCACTGATGATCACTGATGGGCGGCACTGATGGGCACTGATAGGTGGCACTGATAGGCACTGATAGATGGCACTGGATAGGCAGCACTGATGAAGAGCTACTGACAGGCATTATTTATTGGCATCTGAAGGGCACTGACAGGCATTACTGATGGGGCACCGATTAGCACATTAATGGTCACTGATTGGCACTTTGATGGGCACTGACAGGCATTACTGATGGGGTACAGACTGGCAGCTGATGGGCACCTTTCATGGGGGCTGCGCTGATAATCAATGTGCTGATTATCATCGCAGTCACCCCCTCTGACAGGGAGAGCTGCCGATCGGCTCACCCTGTCAGTGTGAACCGAGGAAAGCTGTTTACCATCTGTGATTGGCCACAGCTGATCACGTGGTAAGGAGCTTCTGTTAGATTCTCCTTACCATGATCGGAGAGGCGGTGTGTCAGAGTGACACACAGCACCACCGATCACCACACTGCGCACCCCCATGGACGTGCGCCAGCATGATATCCTGGAAGACATCATATGACACCCAGTCAGGATAACAGAACCACTGCCTGGCTGTCCTTCTGCTATAGTCCGGGTGGCAAGTGGTTAAATAAAATATTTTGAGGATGCCTTAAACCTGTATGTAAAGTTATGCAGCTCTTTGATATACTCCTTTAAATGGGATTTTTTTAAATTATTTAACAAACACTATTGCTGCGAAATGACATTGATCTTACCACTTGCTTGTAAACAAATGGACCAGGGGTCCTGGGTGTCATTCTTACCAAATAAAGTCATGACCATATTTGGTCAATGATGCTGCCAGGATTCCCGCTGCTGTGTTTACATTCCATCAGACCCAGGGGGTCAGATACAGGTGAATAACAGCTAGTCAGGCATATGAGAAACACCTTCACCATACCTTGACCAATATTTTAGAGAGGTATGGTAGCAACAGAAGCAGTCTTTTGTTCAGAATCCATGTTGTGAGAGATAGTTGGACAATAATAATGGTACCACACCATATTCTATGTTTGGTGCATATATATAATTTTTAAGGGGTCTTTGGTCTGCTTGGGTATATTGGTATAATATTGGGGAGGTATCTTGTATGCAGCCTGCTAAATTCATCAGATTGAAGGCTTTTAGTTATAGGGCCTACCTGGACAAATAAGGGGTGTTGTCCTGTCATTTTGATATTTTAAGAAGGAGCCAGGTCTACCTGCAGACTTTTAAAATACATATGAATTGTAGGTGGCCAATTGAAATAAAGAGGTGGGCATTCCCTTTATACCAGTGATCTGATCTTCCAGATAGGATTCATAATCAGGCCAGTAAAATTTACACCTCCCACATGTAGTGTGTACTAATGAATGCAGAGAGGTTTTGGACCAGACCAGAACAGACCTTTTCCTGAATATGAGGATTGAAACTGAGGTATCTGGGAGGAGAGATGAAAGGACATAAAGATCTGATTTATTCTTCCATTTAATTTCCAAATGTTTCTCATGCCTCTGCCTGTGGGAGTTATGCTTGTAACTGTCAGCCTTACAATGCCTTGTGGGACTTGTAGTTTCGCAACACCTGGAGGGCCACAAGTTTGAGACCCCTTATCTATGGGGTTCCAGCTGGTTGTCAATCCCTTTGTAAACAGGTAAATCAAATGTGTAGCACGTGCCTCTCTCAAAAAGTTTAAACAATTGCATCCCATACCTGGCACATTTATTGGGGAGATACCAATTTATGTTAAAGTGTTTGTAACCCTAAAAAAAAAGAAAAAACATACTCCTATTCCTTTAAGGCACAAGATATAGCCCAGTGCTTTTGCCATGTAAATTCTTCCTTTCTATGTTGTGCAATACCTGGCTGATCCTGCCTGTTCCTGTCTTCCCCTCTGTAAACTAACCACGTTTATCATGGTTGCTGATCTCTGATAGCGTCCCTGTCTCTTTCATAGTCTGTGTGAGAGTTGATATCCTCCCCCCTCCCCTCTCCTCCTGCTTAGATAGAGAAAAGCTATTCTTCTGAAGCCCCTCCTCCTCTCCTCTTTGTTTACCAGTTCCCACTCAGGCCAAATCAGATTTTTCTCACCTACATGTAAGATATAGTTTTTTTTTCAAGAAAATTACTTAGAACTTCCAAACATGATATATATTTTTTAGCAGAGGTCCTAGAGAATAAAATGGTGGGTGATGCCATTTTTTTTTACTTTCAATACGTTTTTATTGTCAAAAACAAGCAACATTACATCGCAAAAAGAAGGGGGACAAGAAATGTCCAATGTGACATATAACATATGACAGTTACAGAAACCTTGGAATATCACGTAATACTTCTATCATAACGAGGCTGTGTATCTTATAACTTCCTCAGGAGAATATCTCATTGGCTTCTGTGGAGTGGAGTCGACGAATAACGCTATATAGATAGCAAACGTTCCTTAGGTCCCTAAGGATCCAGCCTGTGTTTATACTTGTAAGCCATCAGGACGTCATCTATAGTAGGTCTATGAATACCTGCAACTTGACCATAGGTAGTGTAGCACCCCTCCCAAATATTTGGGACGCTATGCATAAATTTACGGGTAGTCTGAGCTAGTAGTTGGGCTCAGACCAATTGATTGTTCTAAATTTGCTTCTGCTCTGGGTGTGATACTGCCTGGCCGTAATGTTCCCTATTCGCCTGTAGGTGGCACTGCCACCACTGACCCAGGTTGAACTACAGGGGGTATCACAACAGCCGTGCAGTGGGCGTGGTTAGCCAGCTGTGCATGCTGGGAGAGGGTACATAAAGGGCAGACGCCATTAATTTTTGATTCGTTCCTGGGGGCCCATCGGGCCTGGAGAGTGTGCGCACCTTGTGGCCCATATGGCACCAGGAGCGTGTGTGTGTTATAGCCTCGGGCACCTTCAGCCCGAGGCTGCATCTCTGCCTGGTAGGCCCAGCTCTGCTGGCTGGGGCCTATGCATAAGGAAGGGATCCCAAGCTACCCACCTGCGGGGAGCCTGCTCTTAGGAAAGGAGACCAGGGGAGGATCTGCCCCAGAGGAGGCTGGTGATGGTACTGCTTTCTCAGGAGGAGGCCTGGGACTCACCTAAGGAGGGATCCATTATTACAAGCCCTTCAATACGCCAATCTGGCATAAAGGACTTTGATAATCCTGTGGCAGAGGATTCCTGATCGTATCCCTAGTTCTCAGATAAAGTTGATTTGTGCTTCATCCCGGCTGCTAGGACTAGTAAACGGGACTATCCGGGTGAGCAATACCCACTCAGGCTTGAGTGGCGACGTTGTGATTTTAGTGCTGCGTGCCTGAACCTTCCCCTGTTCTTCTCTCGTTTCCTGCTTTCCTCTCAAGTTCCCTCAGCAATGTAAATAAAGCCTGACTGTTTGGGTTTTACATCTGTGTGGACATTGGCTTTTCTAAAGACTTTCTATACCCTGACAACGGAAGCCTTGGAGGTAGTTTGCATGACCCAAAACAAAACTAGCAGCCCGATCTCAGAGAGGGGGGTATCACTACAGTAGAAACATAAGTAAAATGTTGCACTAAGAAACATTGCAAAGGTGTAGTTATAAGGAAAGAAGAATAGTCTGAAATGAGGAAGGTAACTTCACTACTTCATGTGCAATGAGCCACTGATGGGCTCCCCAGAACCCCTCTTTGTGCTATAATAACATTGATTAACCACTTGTCCCCCGCCCACTGTCAATTGACGGCGGGCGGAGGATACTCTCGTTCTGGGAGGACGTCATATGACGTCCTCCCTTTAAAACGAGCTAGGAGGCGCGCGCGCCGCCGGCGGCTCGCGCGCGCGCCCGCCGCGTTCACAAGGCCCCGGTGCGCGTGCCCGGCGGCCGCGATTGCCGCCGGGCACCCGCGATTGCCCGGGAAACGAGCAGGAAAGTGGATCTCTGTGTGTAAACACAGAGATCCACGTCCTGTGAGGGAGAGGGGACCGATGGTGTGTCCCTTGTACATAGGGACAACCATCGGTCACCTCCCCCAGTCAGTCCCCTCCCCCCACAGTAAGAACACTTTGAGGGAACATATTTAACCCCTTCCCGCCCCCTAGTGGTTAACCCCTTCCCTGCCAATCACATTTATACAGTAATCAATGCATTTTTATAGCAGGGATCGCTGTATAAATGTGAATGGTCCCAAAAATGTGTCAAAAGTGTCCGATGTGTCCGCCGCAATATCGCAGTCACAATAAAAAATTGCAGATCGCCGCCATTACTAATAAAAAAATAAAAAAATTAAAATGCTATAAATCTATCCCCTATTTTGTAGACGCTATAACTTTTGCGCAAACCAATCAATACGCGCTTATTGCGATTTTTTTTTTACCAAAAATATGTAGAAGAATACGTATCGGCCTAAACTGAGGAAAATTTTATTTAAAAAAAAAAAATGGGTATTTATTATAGCAAAAAGTAAAAAATAGTGTTTTTTTTTTCAAACTGGACGCTCTTCTTTTGTTTATAGCGCAAAAAATAAAAACCGCAGAGGTTATCAAATACCACCAAAAGAAAGCTCTATTTGTGGGAAAAAAGGACACAAATTTCGTTTGGGAGCCACGTTGCACGACCGCGCAATTGTCATTCAAAGTGTGACAGCGCTGAAAGCTGAAAAATGGCTTGGGCAGGAAGGGGGTTTTCGTGCACAGTAGAGAAGTGGTTAAAGAAGAGGCAAAGTATTAATGGGAGAAGGAGTAGAGGGAGGAGGAAAGAAAGGAGGAGAAAGTGGTAAAGAAATGAAAGGGTGGTCAGAGGGAAGGAGAGGGAGAAGAGGAAAAGGTCAAATTTGCAAGAATCACTATCAATTACCTTCAGAAGGCAGCATCTCTACACTCCTTTTAGACTTGCTTTTATTTTTGTATATTGGGGGAAACCAGGAAGCCTACAGCTGCTGCCTGCCCTTCCCCTTGCAGTTTTGAAGGATGGGTCGCATAAAGCCAAAGGTTTTACCCCTGTAGGAATGTCTCCAGTACCCTGACTACAATAAAATAAATAAATATAGAAAAATATACAGCGATAGTTCCTCTCTTTCTGCTCTCCAAGACATTTGCTGAGAGTAGCGGAAGCCAGTGGCTCCTGCTGCTGTCAGTCAGATCCTGTGAGGAGGGAGCCTGGGCAGGGCCGACCCACACTGTGCGCAGCTTGCTATGGAGGCATAAGTAAAAGAGGAGGAGCGGAGAGCACCAGCGGGGGATCCCAGAAGAGGCAGTAAGGGGCAGTAGGAAAATATAATACTTTTTTTATTTCAAATAAAAAAATAAAGGTTTTCAATTACTTTAAACCTACCTTGTCTCCTATATTTGCTGCTTTTCAAGTGCTCACAGGCTGTTATGATGCTATTTGAATAAAGTTGAGAGTTTTTTTGTTTTTAGAGTAAAATTTCCCTAAAGCTTTTAGATTTGTTATGGCTGCTACTTTCACTGTTCAACTTGGGCCTTTACTGAATAAAAAAATCAGGTGCCACAAGCCTTTTTTCAAGCTGACTTTTATTTTTTATTTATTTATTTCAGGTACTTATATAGCGCCGTCAATTTACGCAGTGCGTAATTCAGATTGGGATGCTGCTCTTGTGCTTAAGTCAAGATGCATGTATTATTTAAAGAATACATTTAATATCCAAAATACTGTAAATGATAATGGAATACAGTTCCGTTGATGCTAAACATTAAAATCCTATTATTCCATAACACCAAATAGAGCTTAAAGACATCTCCAAAGCAGGGTTTTGAGACTCACAGGCACACTGATTGTTCAGGTGTGTGTGGGCCTGATAGTAGAGTCAGGACCAGCATTCTGGGCTCCACCCTCCCGACGAGTGCAGATGTGCACTGGGGAAGCCATAGAGTGCAAGTGTGCCCTGGAGAAGCCAGAGAGTGGTTGTCTGCACACTGGAAGCCAGAGACCCAGGTCTGAGGGTCAGAGCAGTGGACCCAAGTCTGAGGCTCAGAGCAGTGAGGGGCTGCTATCTAAATGGACGGTGTTGCCAATGGAATAGTCTGTAGGAGACAGACAAGAGCCTGAAGTGGAAGGCCTGAGCAGCACTGCTGTATGTATAAGCCAGGAGGCTAACTGTCATTTTGTTGGCTGAATAGGAGTGCTGAAACCCCTGCGAGGGAAACCTTTGATTTTGTTTTGAACTTCTTTTAATAAAAATGGGCAAACAAAGCCCTTAAAAAGAAGAACAAGTGAGTGGCGGTGTCCTTCAAGCTCTACACTTGATGCTAGTCCTTCACATGTGGTGGAGAATTTTGGCACAATCTGAGATCCCTACAATCAAGTAAGTTCATCTGTTATATGAACTGTGTTTTTAGTGCATTAAACTGCATAATCTCTGTGTGTGTGTGTGCAGGTGAGGAGAACCTGCAAGAGAAAGGTAACTAGCCTGAAAGAGAAAGTGCTCCAATTTGTTGCTGAACTGTGCAAAAAAAATATTTTTGGAGTGATTGTGAGTATGGGGCGATCAAAACGCCTAAAAGAAGCAAGGATGGCTGAGATGATAGATAGAGCTCTGTGGCTGGAGGGGTTGTTACCGCCTGATCGAACCCCATACATGCCTAAACAGAGTTTTCCAAGGGAAAAGAGGGCTGCTGTTGTCCCTAGTAACCCTGGTGCAATGAATGCACAGATGACGGCTAGTGTGGAGAGTCCACCAGTGTTTGAATCTGCAGTGGATTGGTGCAAGCGACACCTGGCAGGATTGGACCAAGCTAAAGTGGAAGGCAAGCCAACCTTCGATAAGAGAGCTACCGGATGTCCATGCCTGGGAGAGGGGTGTTGTTGCCCCTGCAATGCTGCTGCAGTTAAACCAGCAGCTGTTGCGAAAAGTGTGAAAGTGATACAGCTTGAGACAGGGTCCAGCAGATGCAGTGTGGGAAACCCTGACAAGACATGGAACCAAGTGCGCTGTTTGCGGTGCAGTGAGTGGGGGCATGCAGTCTCCAAGTGCCTTTTGTCCCTGGCTCCAGTGCAAAGCTACCTAGCAAAACAAAGGTCTGAGAAGCCTGTGTTATATGCCAGAAGAGAGGCTGATCAAAGGCCAGGACAGAGAGTGGTTGCCCATAGCAACACAGTCGGGCTGTCTGTGAACCATGGGGTGTGCCTCCCAAGGGTGGTGACAAGTGGCTTTCGGAGGAGCCAATACAGCATGTTGGAGAGAGCCAGCAAAGCTCTGCTGGGAGACTGCAATCTCCCATGGCAAGGAGAGTGGAAGTTGTGCCTGGAGGGAATCATCAGGAGAGAAACGCACTGGGGAAAAGTCGTTCAGTACCATGCCTGGAATCTGGCCAGCTGGGGCACGAAATATTGTCTTGCCTTAGATTCTGGGGTGCACCTGGAGGTAATGTTGCTGAGCAGAACTCTTTACCTGTGGGCCAAGATTCCTTTGCAAATAAGTTTGCAGTCACCCCTGGCAACAAGGAGGAGTTTTCTGTGGTGTCTGCAGGGGGTGCTAAACAGTGGGAGATGCCTGCTGTGATTTCATCCCATGGCCCCCAGGGGGAGTTGGCCAGTAAATGTGCAGCTGAGGACTGGTTCTTAAGACAACGTACTCAAATGAAGATGGTGACCCCAACTACTGTGGTGGGTAAGACTATCTTTAATGAAATGATGCTTGGAACTGCTGATTTCAGGTATAAAAGAACTGGCTACGAGACTGTCCATGATGATGTGAGAGTGACCCCAGTTAGTGGGGCCATAGAATGTGTGCTTGAGAATGACTTTTTCATACCCAGTGGGAATGCAGGGGTTAAAGTCCAAACAGAACCTGTGTTGATGACTAAAAGTGTTGTGTCTAATGTCTGCCAGCCTCAAGTTGGCAGTGGGCTAGGACAGCCTGCAAAAACTAAGAATGCTATAAGTGTTACTGTTAATAAAAAGTTTGCTGCTGTTGGGAAAACCCAGAGCAAAAGCTGTTGTCACAAATGGGTCATGGCCTGTAGCAATTGGTGGTAAAACAGCACAGTTGTCCCCAGAAATCTCAAGGGAACTTCATGTATTGGAGTCGGAGGTTGCCATGGACAACTGCAATGTCACTCTGGTGGGACAGAGTAGAACTGTACCGTGTAATGGTAATGTGTTAGTGCAAGCTGCTAGTACTAAAAATGTGGCGTAAATGGTGGGTTACCACAACCTGTAATAAAAAGCAAAGGTGTGTGAGGCTTATGAAGCGTCGCCTGAGCAAGGTGGTGGTTGTGGTGTATTGCAACCTGTGGTGCTTAAACATGTGTTACCAAAGTCTGCCATGATTCGTAATTTGGGTGATGAATCTGCAACTAAACCCGTCTGTTCTAATGTGTCTCCTTGGGCGGATGGATCAGGGATGAGGAGCGCCGGTGAATGGAGCACAGCTACAACGGATTGGGATAGTTGGAGTAAAAATCTAATGTCCCTGATAGATGAGGCTTTCATGCACAAAAATAAGGTGGACAAAGTTTCTGCTGTGCCAGCAGGAGGGACGGCAGAACAGCTTATACCTGAGGGCGCGGTGGCTGCTGCAGGGGTTAACCCTCGTGAGAAATATGGACCATATAAGGGCGAGCACACAGCAGACACTTTGTCCATAACCTACAAAAATGATGCTGACATGGCGTGTCAAAGTGACGTTGTCACTGGTAATGTGAAGCAGTTCATTGGTGCTGAACCTGAGAAGTTGGGTATGAGTCAAGCACCTGGCAGCGCTCTGGTAGAGCACCAGGCCGTGGTTGTTTCCAGCTGGGAGAAGGTTCCATTAAACCTTGCAACCTCTTACGTCTCAGCAAGTGAGTCTGTCTGCATCCCCAGTGTCAGGAAAGTCCCCAGGAAGGACTTGGGACTGGAGCCAAGGGTATGATTTCTAACAAAAGTGTTAAAGGAAATGCTTAAACTTTGGGATGTACAGCCAGTCTATACTGGGGTGTCTCCACCACAGTCAGACAGTCTGGTACTGTGGAGTACCATTAGGTGGACCCCTGAGTGGCAGGTGGTACAGCACAAAGGAAGACAAGACAGAAATGGTTTATTTATGACTGTATTACTAGTGTTAAAAATCGCCTCTAGGCATGCTGATAGGTTTCTTCCTGTACAAGAGGTATATGGGAGAGGCTTTGGCGAAAAGAAAGTGTCTGAGGTTTTACCACCTAACAGCCAGGTAGAAGGCATTTCTGCTGCTATGGTCCAAGGTAGTACTGGTCAGTTGTCGGTGAAGGGCGTGTATGCTGTACCAGTGGAAGAATCACATAAGATGGAAGGGCCAAGTGTGGACCAGAAAGCAGCAAAAATCCTGACCGGGGCTCAACCGAAGGTGGTTAAAAAGACTGGGGTCCCCAGTCCAATGTTTGGTTTAGGTGATAAACCTAATAAGGTCCCGAGACAGGGAAATGGATAAGAAGTGCGGTAAAAATATGTATGTGGATCAGACAAGAGCTTGTCTGTTCAGGTGGATAAAAATACAGATGGCATCAGAACAGGTCAAGTGGTAGGACAGCTGCCTGCAGAGTGGGTGAACCCTGGGGAGGTGACGTCCTGTGAGGTTCCCGTGGGTGATGGCGGCCCTCCAGTATGTGTGCCCTCTGCAGACTCTGCCCTAGCAAATGCTGAAAAAAAAGGTATTGGTGATCTGTGCAACGTTGAGAGGTGTAATGTTGGTTTGAATATGTCTGTCAATGATCAACCAAATAATTTGTTAAAGGTACATGACAGTGTGGTGTCCAAAGGTATTGGGAAACCTGGGAACCTGAAGCGTGGAGGCAGAAGGGTTGGTAGAAAGACCAGGAGTGCCCTGTTAAAATTTCAGGAGAGGCAGTGCTTATGGAACCCCAAAAGAAGAGGGAGAAGGCTGAGCATAGGGAAATATAGGACCTTGTTAAGATCCAGGGTGGGACGTACCTGGAAGCGCACCCGGAAAAAAGGTTGGGCCTACGTGACTGACAGCCAGCACAGAGGTGTCCCAACCATGATGACGGGTGCTGATGTTCCGCCCTCTGGATCTAAACAAAGGGGGAGGATATGTGGTAGTGTGGTACCCCACCAGTGGATGAATACAGGATTCTCAACCAGGCAGGTTGAGGGGCTCCAGGGTATTTGCTTGTTTTGGAGGAAACTGGCTTTTCAGTTTCCTTATGATTTACTAAAGGCCACTTTGGGACCTGGAGCCTGGGGATTTCTTAGAGATCCGGGTGGGATGAAATCCCCAGTCCTGGATCAGGGTTTTGAGACTCACCGGCACACAGATTGTTCAGGTGTGTGTGGGCCTGATAGTGGAGTCAGGACCAGCATTCTGGGCTCCACCCACCCGACGAGTGCAGATGTGCACTGGGGAAGCCATAGAGTGCAAGTGTGCACTGGAGAAGCCAGAGAGTGGATCAGAGCAGTGGACCCAAGTCTGAGGCTCAGAGCAGCGAGGGGCTGCTATCTAAATGGACGGTGTTGCCAATGGAATAGTCTGTAGGAGGCAGACAAGAGCCTGAAGTGGAAGGCCTGAGCAGCACTGCTGTATGTATAAGCCAGGAGGCTAAATTTCATTTTGTTGATGAATAGGAGTGCTGAAACCCCTGCGAGGGAAACCTTTGATTTTGTTTTGAACTTATTTTAATAAAAATGGGCAAACAAAGCCCTTAAAAAGAAGAACCAGCGAGTGGCTGTGTCCTTCAAGCTCTTCACTTGATGCTAGTCCTTCACAATATATATATATATATATATACCCACAGTATATATAATATATATATATATATATATATATATATATATATATATATATTTTTTTTTTTGCTCTGGTAGTGCCCAGATACCCTTGCCTGTTTTTTGATCATAACTTGTGTATTAGCCTTGAATATGGCCATACATCCCTCCTTAGACTTCAATATAACATACTGTATATATTTATTATATATGTATATATACTGTGTATATATAGATATAGATATAGATATATATCTATATCTATATCTATATATAGATATATATCTATATTAGGGATGAGCTCGGTGTTCGAGTCGAACATACGTTCGACTCGAACATCGGCTGTTCGATCGCTCGACGAAGATCGAACGATTTGGGCCGTTCACGCCTAATTCGAGTGACGCGAACGGCCCACAATGCACTACGCCATCGCAGTGTCATCCAGGCGCTGTGATTGGCCAAGCATGCACTGTGACCCCGCATGCTTGGCCAATCACAGCGCCGGCAGCGAGGAGAGCAATGATTGGCCACAGGCAGGATGCCTGTGGCCAATTATTGCTGAGGGTGTTTAGTACACGCCCCACACTATAAAAGGCCGCCAGCATGGCGGCCTAGTGTAGTGTGTTCCGGAGCAGGGAAAGAGAAGCATAGGCAGGGACAGTGAAATTTATTTTTTCTTGCTTAACCTGGATTCCTTTAGTTTAGGGAAAGAGAAGGATAGGTAGGGAGAGTGTCAGTGTGTTTTACTGTGCGAATCCTTGTTTCTAGGACAGGGAAGGACAGTGAGGGAAATTCTCCTTGTGCTATAGTGTGCTAAAGCATTGATCATCAATCAGCTTTAAAAAAACATTTTTTCTAGGGACAGAAAACTATAGGTAGGAAGAGTGTCAGTTTCTTTCACTGTGATAATCCTTGTTTCTAGGGACAGGGAAGGACAGTGAGGGAAATTCTACTTGTGCTATAGTGTGCTAAAGCATTGATCATCAATCAGCTTTAAAAAAAACATTTTTTCTAGGGACAGAAAACTATAGGTAGGAAGAGTGTCAGTTTCTTTCACTGTGATAATCCTTGTTTCTAGGGACAGGGAAGGACAGTGAGGGAAATTCTCCTTGTGCTATAGTGTGCTAAAGCATTGATCATCAATCAGCTTTAAAAAAACATTTTTTCTAGGGACAGAAAACTATAGGTAGGAAGAGTGTCAGTTTCTTTCACTGTGATAATCCTTGTTTCTAGGGACAGGGAAGGACAGTGAGGGAAATTCTACTTGTGCTATAGTGTGCTAAAGCATTGATCATCAATCAGCTTTAAAAAAAACATTTTTTCTAGGGACAGAAAACTATAGGTAGGAAGAGTGCCAGTTTCTTTCACTGTGATAATCCTTGTTTCTAGGGACAGGGAAGGACAGTGAGGGAAATTCTACTTGTGCTATAGTGTGCTAAAACATTGATCATCAATCAGCTTTAAAAAAACATTTTTTCTAGGGACAGAAAACTATAGGTAGGAAGAGTGTCAGTTTCTTTCACTGTGATAATCCTTGTTTCTAGGGACAGGGAAGGACAGTGAGGGAAATTCTCCTTGTGCTATAGTGTGCTAAAGCATTGATCATCAATCAGCTTTAAAAAAACATTTTTTCTAGGGACAGAAAACTATAGGTAGGAAGAGTGTCAGTTTCTTTCACTGTGATAATCCTTGTTTCTAGGGACAGGGAAGGACAGTGAGGGAAATTCTTCTTGTGCTATAGTGTGCTAAAGCATTGATCATCAATCAGCTTTAAAAAAACATTTTTTCTAGAGACAGAAAACTATAGGTAGGAAGAGTGTCAGTTTCTTTCACTGTGATAATCCTTGTTTCTAGGGACAGGGAAGGACAGTGAGGGAAATTCTACTTGTGCTATAGTGTGCTAAAGCATTGATCATCAATCAGCTTTAAAAAAACATTTTTTCTAGGGACAGAAAACTATAGGTAGGAAGAGTGTCAGTTTCTTTCACTGTGATAATCCTTGTTTCTAGAGACAGGGAAGGACAGTGAGGGAAATTCTCCTTGTGCTATAGTGTGCTAAAGCATTCCTCATCAACCATCTTTGAAATCCTTGTTTTTTGGACAGTCAGGGAAATTGTCGTTGTGCTATTCTGTGCAAAAGCAATCATCCTCAACCATATTTAGAAATCCTTAAGTAAAGGGACAGAGAAGGACACCTGAAGGTAGCCCTTATTGCTTTTTCCCATCTCCCTGCAGGCCATCTATTAGAATGTCTGGAAGGCAAACAAGGAGAGGCAGACAGTCAGGAGGCAATAAAAGAGGGCAAGCAGGCTCTGTGTCTGGGGGCAACAGTGCTGGTCGTGGACGCGGTGCATTGTCATCAGCACATGGCCATGGGACACGCTTGTCCTTCTTTTCGGCAGCTGGACATGTTGAGCCACATCATGCCGAAGACTTGGTAGAGTGGATGACCAAGCCCTCCTCCTCCTCCTCATCCTCTCTCACCCAGGCTCAGGGTACTGGCAAAGCAGCTGCCAAAGCGTCCTCTTCCCTGGTATCAATGTCAGACTCATCATCAGTCACTCCTTCCCTAGACCCACCATGTCCTCCTCCTGAGGAGTCCCCCGAACTGTTTGAGCACAGTGTTGGGTACATGCTCCAGGAGGATGCCCAGCGTTTCGAAGGGTCTGATGATGAAACCCAGCTACAGGAAGGCAGTAGCGTGAGAGCAGACAGAGGGGATGCTCAAGAAGGACACCAATCTGGCAGTCATGTTCCAGCAGCTGCAGCATACTGCCAGATTGGCTCCAGTGATGAAGAGGGAGGGGATGATGAGGTCACTGACTCCACGTGGGTGCCTAATAGGAGAGAGGAGGAGGAGGAGGATGAGGAGGAGGCACATCTCCAATGAGGCAGGATGCCCTTTGGTGGCCAGCGTAAGGGCAGTACACCGACGGAATCACACCGCAGAGCTCCGCCTGTGCAGGGCGCTGCCTCTGCCCGTCATTCAAAAAGTTCTTTGGTGTGGGCCTTTTTTGAGGCTAGTGCATCAGATCGCACAGCTGCTGTTTGCAACATATGTCTCAAGCGTATATCGCGTGGCCAAAACATCAGCCGCTTGGGTACCACATGCCTGACCAGACATATGTTGACCTGCCATGCAGCTCGT
Source organism: Rana muscosa (assembly GCA_029206835.1). NCBI lineage: Eukaryota > Metazoa > Chordata > Amphibia > Anura > Ranidae > Rana > Rana muscosa. The sequence goes on along the minus strand of CM055122.1, from coordinate 1,163,640,742 downwards.
TGGCAAGTCTACCTCAAAGACCCACACCAAAGAACAAAGCGGACCTCTCCTTGCACCGCATCAGCTGGGATCTCCAACCCCACTATAACTTCAGTCCTCTCTGAAACATGCACTGAGAGGAATGAAGGTGTAGAATTAGGTGTGTCACAGCCAAGTACTTGCGGCCACTCTGCTAGCAGTACACCGACGTCCGATTCTAGCAGGCAAATTTCCCTGCCCCAGCTGCTGGACCGTCGAAAGAAGTTCACTCCCAGCCATCCACATGCCCAGCGGTTGAATGCTAGCTTGGCTAAATTGCTAGCGCTTCAACTGCTGCCTTTTCAGTTGGTAGACTCGGCCCCCTTCCGTGAGTTTGTGCAATGTGCGGTTCCTCAGTGGCAGGTTCCCAAACGCCACTTTTTCTCACGGAAGGCTATTCCGGCTCTCTACCGGCATGTGGAAGGCAATGTCTTGGCCTCGCTGGACAGGGCGGTCAGCGGTAAGGTGCATATTACCGCTGACTCATGGTCCAGCAGGCATGGACAGGGACGTTTCCTTTCTTTCACGGCCCATTGGGTCACTCTTTTGGCAGCTGGGAAGGATGCAGGACAAGGTGTAGTAGTGTTGGAGGTTGTTCCACCGCCACGCCTCCAAAATGCTACTACTGGTTGTGACACACCTCTCTCCTCCACCCCCTCCTCTTCTTCTTCCTCCATGGCCTCTTCCTGTGGTTTGTCCTCTGAACCAGCGGTGCTCCGTAGCCGTTCAAGGGGCTACGCAAGTACGCAGGCAAAAAGATGCCATGCCGTGCTTGCGCTGGTGTGTTTGAGGGACAGAAGCCACACTGGGGCAGAGGTCCTGTCTGCTCTGCAGGGCCAGGCCGAGAGGTGGTTGATGCCACGCCAGCTTAAGCCAGGAATGGTGGTTTGCGACAATGGCACCAACCTCCTCTCCGCCCTCCAACAGGGACAACTGACCCATGTGCCCTGTGTGGCTCACGTCCTTAACCTGGTGGTGCAGCGGTTCTTGGGCAGGTACCCGGGCTTACAGGATGTCCTGAGGCAGGCCAGGAAAGTCTGTGTGCATTTCCACAGATCTTATAATGCCAGTGCTCGCCTGACTGAGCTGCAAAAGGAGTTGAACCTGCCCAAGAACTGCCTTATATGTGACATGCCCACCAGGTGGAACTCAACGTTGGCCATGCTGCAGCGGCTGCACACGCAGCAGAGGGCCATCAATGAGTACCTGTGCGACTACGGCACCAGGACAGGGTCAGGGGAGCTTGGTTTTTTTCTCCACGCCAGTGGGGCATGATCAGGGATGCATGCACTGTCCTGGCACCATTTGAGGAGGCCACGAGGATGGTGAGCAGTGACAGTGCATGCATCAGTGACACTGTACCTCTTGTCCACCTGTTGGAGCACACGCTGCGTGGAATAATGGACAGGGCACTTGAGGCAGAACAGAGGCAGGAAGAGGAGGACTTCCTTGCCTCTCAAGGCCCCCTTTACCCAGACAGTGTTCCTTCTGTCCCACCCATCGCACAGGAAGAGGAGGAGGAGGAGGAGGAGGAGGAGGATTGTGTCAGCATGGAGGTGGAGGCTGGCACTCAGCATCATCAGCAGCAGTCTTTTAGGGATGATTTACAGTCCCAAGAAACCAGTGGACTTGTACGTGGCTGGGAGGAGGTGGCTGCGGATCATGTCGTCCTTAGTGACCCAGAGGACTCCGGAGCGAATGCCTCAGCAAACCTACGCTGCATGGCCTCCCTGATCCTGCAAAGTCTGCGGAAGGATCCTCGTATTCTTCGGATCAAGGAGAGGGACCATTACTGGCTGGCCACTCTCCTTGATCCACGGTACAAGGGTAAGGTTGCGGACCTTATGTTACCGTCGCAGAGGGAGCAGAGGATGAGACAACTCCGGGAGGCCTTGCAGAAAGGTCTGTGCAACGCGTTCTCAGAGACTGGGAGGTTACAAACTCCTGGTCCTGGACAACGAGTTGCTGAGGCTTCGGCCAGTCAAAGAAGGAGCGGTGGGGAAGGTGGCCGTCTGACCGATGCGTTCAGACAATTCTTTAGTCCGCAGCCCCAAAGTATGATCGGTTCCAGCAACCATCGCCAGCGTCTGATAAACATGGTGCAGGAATATCTAGGGGCAAGGTCAGACTTGGACACCTTCCCCACCGAAAATCCTCTGGCTTACTGGGTCTTGAGGATGGATCACTGGCCAGAGCTTGCACAGTATGCAATTGAGCTACTGGCCTGTCCTGCATCCAGCGTTCTTTCGGAACGCACATTCAGTGCTGCTGGAGGATTTGTCACGGATCACAGGGTGCGCCTGTCCACCGACTCGGTTGATCGACTGACTTTCATCAAGATGAACCAGTCTTGGATCACCACCAGCTACCACACACCTGATGCTGATATAACAGACTAATTGATTTTAACATGTCACATCCCTTCAAGACTGATGCTGATGCTGAGTGCCTGTGCTGTTATGTTGACTGGCTATCCTCCTCCTCCGAGTCCTCAATGATACGATTGATGATGATAGCTTGGAAGATCATTTTTGTTTATGGGTGCCGCCACCAGTGGCTAAGGCCCAATTTTTCAGGCCCTGTTTTACAGGGGCGTGTAATTACAATTTTTTTAGCAATAATTTGCCATAGGGCTCATTGCTGTGCTCCAAGTACAGTATCTGTGAGGGGTTGGAGTGTTGTGCCACCAGTGCCTAAGGCCCAATTTTTCAGCCCCTGTTCAACAGGGGCATGTAATTACAATTCCTGATCTAATAATTCACAGCAGGGCCCATTCCTGCACCCACCAAGAGTAACTCTGAGGGCTTACAGTGTTGTGGCAACACCACCACCACCACCACCACCACGAAAGGCCCAATTTTTCAGCCCCTGTTCAACAGGGGCATGCAATTACAATTCTTGATCTAATAATTCACAGCAGGGCCCATTGCTGCACCCACCAAGAGTAACTCTGAGGGCTTACAGTGTTGTGGCAACGCCACCACCACCACCACCACGAAAGGCCCAATTTTTCAGCCCCTGTTCAAAAGGGGCATGTAATTACAATTCTTGATCTAATAATTCACAGCAGGGCCCATTCCTGCACCCACCAAGAGTAACTCTGAGGGCTTACAGTGTTGTGGCAACACCACCACCACCACCACCACCACCACGAAAGGCCCAATTTTTCAGCCCCTGTTCAAAAGGGGCATGTAATTACAATTCTTGATCTAATAATTCACAGCAGGGCCCATTCCTGCACCCACCAAGAGTAACTCTGAGGGCTTACAGTGTTGTGGCAACACCACCACCACCACCACCACGAAAGGCCCAATTTTTCAGCCCCTGTTCAACAGGGGCATGCAATTACAATTCTTGATCTAATAATTCACAGCAGGGCCCATTCCTGCACCCACCAAGAGTAACTCTGAGGGCTTACAGTGTTGTGGCAACACCACCACCACCACCACCACCACCACGAAAGGCCCAATTTTTCAGCCCCTGTTCAACAGGGGCATGCAATTACAATTCTTGATCTAATAATTCACAGCAGGGCCCATTCCTGCACCCACCAAGAGTAACTCTGAGGGCTTACAGTGTTGTGGCAACACCACCACCACCACCACCACCACGAAAGGCCCAATTTTTCAGCCCCTGTTCAACAGGGGCATGCAATTACAATTCTTGATCTAATAATTCACAGCAGGGCCCATTCCTGCACCCACCAAGAGTAACTCTGAGGGCTTACAGTGTTGTGGCAACACCACCACCACCACCACCACGAAAGGCCCAATTTTTCAGCCCCTGTTCAACAGGGGCATGCAATTACAATTCTTGATCTAATAATTCACAGCAGGGCCCATTGCTGCACCCACCAAGAGTAACTGTCAGGGCTTACAGTGTTGTGGCACCAGCACCACCATCAAAGGCCCAATTTTTACTACCACTGTTCAACAATTATATGTAATTAAAATTCCTGATATAATAGTTGACAGCAGGGCGTTCCAGCACCAACCAAGAGTAACTGTGAGTGCTTACAGTGTTGTGCCAACACCAACAACTAAGGGGCCTATTTCTGCAGAGTATATACGGCAGGTCCCTACTTTCAAACATCCAACTTACAAACGACTCCTACTTGCAAACGCAAGAAGACAACAGGAAGTGAGAGGAAATCTACCCCTTGGAAGGAAAATTCTCTCCTGTAAGAATTAATATGGGAGAAAGGTGTCTCCTCTGTACTGATGCTTTATCAGCAATCCTTGTTTCAAGAAAAACACCACATTTCAAAAACAGTTGTCATTGGGATGGAAAGTGAGGTGAAATGTTCTGAACAGGGGCACAGACAGCAAAACAAATGTTACAGGGGTGATAACCCTTACCTATGTTTTCCAAAAAGTTTAAAAATAGATTTTTGGGCTGGATCTACACTTAAACAATGTACCTGTTCAAAATTACAAACAGATTCTACATAAGAACAAACCTACAGTCCCTGTCTTGTATGCACCGCCTGTATACGGCTGTTCAGAGTATATAGGGCCTTTTTTATTTTATGTGCGGGGTTCCCCTTAACCACTTAACAACCGCCCACCGCCGATTTACGTCGGCAGAATGGCACCGACAGGCAGAATCACGTAGATCTACGTGATCGCCTCTGTGCAGTTGGGGGGTCCATACGGACCCCCCTTCACTGCAGTGAGCGGCCGTTAAGTGTTCGGGAGCGATCAGGCATGAGGGGGCGGCCGCTCGATTCCGCCCCCCCCCTCGCGATCGCTCCCGGCCAATGAAAATGCTTCCTCCGCCATGTGATGTAAACACAGGCTGGAGGAAGTGATGTCATCTCCCTCGCCGCGGTCTTTTCGTTCCCGGCGCCGAGGAGAGAAGACAGAGGTTAGTGCTCCAACAGTCCACTGACACGTAGGTACACATAGGCACACAAATCACCCCCCAGTCACCCCCAGATCACCCCCCAGGTCACCCCAAAGCCCCCAATCACAGTGTCACTGATTGCAGTGATCATTTATTTTACTGATCACTGCATTTAGTGTCATCTGTGATTGTAAAAAGTTGCAGGGCAGTTAGGATTAGGCCCCTTTAGGTCCAGGGTAGCCCCCTAACCCCCCCTAATAAAGGTTTAACCCCTTGATCACCCCCCAGGTAACCCTTTCACCCCCTAACTTCAGCGTCACTAAGCGATTGTTTTTTCGATCGCTGTATTCGTGTCGCTGGTGTTTTAGATAGGCAGTTATTTTTTTTTAGGTTCGCTGCAGGTTTTTATTAGTGTCAGGTACCCCCATATATTATTTTAACCCCCTGATTGCCCCTAGAGTTAACCCTTTCACCAGTGATCGCCGTATAAGCGTCACTGGTGTCACTGGTTAGCCAGTAAGTTATTTAGTTATTTAGGTTACCCGTCAGGTTTTTATATAGCGTCGGGTACCCCCATATTTAACCTAATAAAGGTTTTAACCCCCTGATTGCCCCTAGTTAACCCTTTCACCAGTGATCACCATATAAAGGTTACGGGTGACACTGGTTGATTAGTTTGCTTTTATAGCATCAGGGCACCCGCCGTATATAACCCAATAAAGGTTTAACCCCCCTGATCGCCCGGCGGGTGAGATCAATTAGGTTTTAGCGCCAGAGAGGGTCTGCGTCGCCCCAGGCAGTGTTAGGTTAGTGCCAGTAACGCTAACACCCACGCGTAAAGCATACACCCCCCTTAGTGGTATAGTATCTGATCAGATCTATACTAGCATCCCCAGCGGTTTAGGGTTCCCAAAAACGCAGTGTTAGCGGGATCAGCCCAGATACCTGCTAGCGCCTGCGTTTAGCCCCTCCGCCCAGCCCAGCCCAGCCCACCCAAGTGCAGTATCGATCGATCACTGTCACTTACCAAACACAACACACATAACTGCAGCGTTCGCAGAGACAGGCCTGATCCCTGCGATCGCTAACAGTTTTTTTGTAGAGTTTGATATATTTGCTGACGACAGTCAGGCGCTTTTTTTCCTGTGAATCTTACTAGTGTACCCCTAAATTTAGAGCCCAAAATGGCAAGACAAAGGTACACTAGTAAAGAGGCCTACGAGATTCTGAGCATGACAGATAGTGAAGAGGAGGTCATGTATCTGTCAGATTCAGGCTCAGAATATCTTCCCGTAGAAGACAGTGACGTCAGCGGCCCCACGTCAGATAGCTCTGACGACGAAGTTGAGGTCCCTGCTAAGGTCAGGTGTACCCGATCCCGATCTTCTGAGGTTGTTGAGGAGCAAGAACCGCAGGTCTCTCGTATCATGGAGCAGAGTAGTACTAGCGCCGCTATTCCTTCTGGTGAACTGGCAAGCACCAGCGGCCTAGTACAGCCTGGACGTACATCCAGCACTGCAGTAACACTTGGTGACGTGGCGAGTCCCATAAGTGCAGTTCAAGCTGGCGAGGTGGCAAGCACAAGTAGTGTCCCGCTGCCACCAAGAAGACAAAGGCAGGCCCGTCGTGCCCATACTGCCCTTCCTGCAGAATTCGCCTATCCTGATTGGGTCCCCACCACTTCTGCAGAACCCGTACTTCCCCCATTCACTGCCCAACCCGGTATTCAGGTGGAAACAGCTGATTTTTATTCCAATTGATTTTTATTTGCTGTTTTTCACGGAAGATCTCTATAGATCTATTGTGGACCAGAGTAATTTATATGCTGGTCAATTTATCGCCGCTAACCCCCAGTTGCCTAAAATTGCCAGAAATTGGAAACCAATTACGGTTTCCGAATTTAAGACCTTTCTGGGCCTTTCCCTCAACATGGGCACACATAAATTTCCGTCATTGCGTGCTTATTGGTCCACGCACCCAATTGACCACATGCCCGTGTTCTCTGCCTCCATGTCCAGGGCACGATACGAGCAGATTTTGCAGTTCATGCACTTCAACGACAATGAACTTTGTCGTCCACGTGGGGACCATGAATACGACCGGCTCTATAAAATTCGGCCCCTCATAAACCACTTCAACGAACGTTTTGCAGCCTTGTTTACTCCCGATCAAGTTGTCTGCGTTGATGAGTCCCTGATTAAATTTTCTGGCCGCTTGTCTTTCAAGCAGTACCTTCCCAGCAAGCGTGCCAGATACGGGGTCAAGCTCTACAAGTTCTGTGACAGGGCAACAGGCTATGTAGTGAACTTTACGGTTTATGAGGGAAAAGATAGTCAGATTGAGTCGGTCAACTGCCCGGATTACATAGGGAGCGCTGGCAAGATAGTGTGGAACTTGGTGTCACCCTTATTCGGAAAGGGGTACCACTTGTATGTGGACAATTATTACACGAGCGTGCCACTGTTTAGTCACTTGTTTGATCATCAGATTGGAGCATGTGGCACCGTGCGACCTAATCGCCGGGGCTTTCCCCAGCGGCTTGTAGATGCCCGTCTTAGGCTGGGGGAGAGAGCCTGCTTGAAGTGTAATAACTTGCTCGCTATGAAGTGGAGGGACAATAAGAATGTTTTCCTTCTTACCTCCCTTCATGCAGACACGACAGTCCAAATTCGTACGGCGACTGGTGTTGTGGAGAAACCCCTCTGTGTCCACGAATATAACCAAAATATGGGAGGGGTGGACCTCAACGACCAGTTGATGGCGCCGTATCTAATTGACCGTAAGGCGAGACGCTGGTACAAAAAAGTGTCTCTATCATTATTCCAATTGGCTTTGCTGAACGCTCATGTGCTATACAGAGCTTCAGGCAGGAGGTTATCTCTTCTAAAATTCCAGAATGAGATAGTCACAGAACTCCTGTATCCAGGCGGTTCTGCACCTCACCATCCCCAACCAAATGCAGTAAGCCGGCTGCATGAGAGGCATTATTCGTATGTCCTCCCGAGTACCCCTACCCAAAGCCACCCCCAAAAAAGATGTCGTGTCTGTAGCAAGCGCGGATTTAGGCGTGACACCCGTAGTTTTTGTCCACTCTGTCCTGACAAGCCTGGTCTTTGCCAAGGTGAATGTTTTGAACGCTACCACTCAAAAGTGAAGTTTTAGCGTAGGGTACAGCATTTCACAGACAAGGACACACTTACACAGGGTCTCCCAAGATGCCATTACATTTTGAGAGACCCGAACCATTACAGTTGTAAAGTTACAAAAAAAAGTGTAAAAAAGAAAAAAAAAAACGTAAAAAACAAAACACAAAAAAAATATAAAATAAAAAAAACAAAAATAGTTGTCGTTTTATTGTTCTCTCTCTCTCTATTTTCTCTCTATTGTTCTGCTCTTTTTTACTGTATTCTATTCTGCAATGTTTTATCATGCTTGCTTTTCAGGTATGTAATTCTTTGTTTTCAGGTGCGCCATTCAACTGCAGCGCGGAATTATTTATCTTGACAGCAACAGCGTTTGCTCCCACGATACATAAAGCCGTGACTCCAGTGCTGTAGGAGGTGATTTCACCACCACAGTTAAAAAAAAGAGCATATATGCCGAAGCATGGGGGCAGCAGGGGCGGAGGAGCGATTTTGCTCGTAATGCCGCGTACATACGGTCGAAATTCCGACGGAGGCCTGCCCGTGGAAAATTCCGACCGTGTGTACGCGGCATAACTTTTTTGCGGGAGGATGCCCCCATGCTTCGGCATATATATATTTTAGGCACAGGTTGCGTTAAAACATTTTTTTATTTTTTACTAGGTTTTGTTTTGGTATTTGCTTTGCAGGTATGGCATGGTAAGGTCTTACTGTTGTACTGTAATGTTACTTTGTTTTAATGTTAACCACCATTTGCTTAGCAGGTACGCCATTCAGTTGCAGCGCGGATCTATTTATCTTGACAGCAGCAGCGTTTGCTCCCACGATACATAAAGCCGTGACTCCAACGCTGTAGGAGGTGATTTCACCACCACAGTTAAAAAAAAGAGCATATATGCCGAAGCATGGGGGCAGCAGGGGCGGAGGAGCGATTTTGCTCCTAATGTCGCGTATATACGGTCGAAATTCCAATGGAGGCTTGCCCGTGGAAAAGTCCGACCGTGTGTACGCGGCATAACCTTTTATGCCGCGTACATACGGTCGAAATTCCGAAGAAGGCTTGACCGTGTGTACGCGGCATAACTTTTTTGCGGGAGGATGCCCCCATGCTTCGGCATATATGCCCATCATTAGAAGTGGGTGGATGAAGGGAGGTATTCTAATGGTGGGCATACCCACCAATCAATTTCTTTTTTTCGTTCAGCCAATAGGCTGTATGAAAAAAAAGATTACAATACATGTCCAACAAGGACCAGCAACGTACTGGTATGTTGCTGGACTTTGAATGTTTATACCAGAATGATGCCTGCGGGTTTAGGTATCATCTTGGTATCATTCTTTTCAGCCAGCAGCCGGCTTTCATGTAAAAGCAATTCTAGCAGATAATTAGCCTCTAGACTGCTTTTACAAGCAGTGGGAGGGAATGTCCCCCCCCCGGATATAAAAAGCGCCATTGGGAAATTGGGAAAGCATTTTATCACACCGATCTTGGTGTGGTCAGATGCTTTGAGGGCAGAGGAAAGATCTAGGGTCTAACCCCCCAATTTTTTTCAAAAAAAGAGTACCTGTCACTACTTATTGCTATCATAGGGGATATTTACATTCCCTGAGATAACGATAAAAATGGTAAAAAAATAAAATATGGAAGGCACAGTTTAAAAATAAAATAAAAAAGCCAAATAAATAATAATAAAAAAAAAAAGCACCGCTGTCCCCCCTGCTCTTGCGCAAAGGCGAACGCAAGCGTCGGTCTAGCGTCATATGTAAACAGCAATTGCATCATGCATGTGAGGTATCACCGCGAAGGTCAGATCGAGGGCAGTCATTTTATCAGTAGACCTCCTCTGTAAATCTAACGTGGTAACCTGTAAAGGCTTTTAAATGCTTTTAAAAATGAATGTAGTTTGTCGCCGCTGCGCGTTTGGGTGCAATTTTAAAGCATGTCGTGTTTGGTATCCATGTACTCGGCCTATGATCATATTTTTTATTTCATCAAACATTTGGGCAATATAGTGTTTTTTAGTGCATTAAAAATAAAAAAAGTGTGTTTTTCCCCCAAAAAATGCGTTTGAAAAATCGCTGCGCAAATACTGAGTGGAAAAAAAAAATGCAACACCCACTATTTTAATCTGTAGGGCCTTTGCTTTAAAAAAATATATAATGTTTGGGGGTTCAACATAATTTTCTTGCAAAAAAAAAATTTGTTTCATGTAAACAAAAAGTGTCAGAAAGGGCTTTGTCTTCAAGTGGTTAGAAGAGTGGATGATGTGTGACATAAGCTTCCTAATGTTGTGCATAAAATGCCAGGACAGTTCAAACCCCCCCCCCCCCCCAAATGACCCCATTTTGTAAAGTAGACACCTCAAGCTATTTGCTGAGAGGCATGTTGAGCCCATTGAATATTTTTTTTTTGTCCCAAGTGATTGAATAATGACCAAAAAAATAAAAAATGTACAAAAAGTTGTCACTAAATTATATATTGCTCAAACATGCCATGGGCATATGTGGAATTACACCCCAAAATACATTCTGTTGCTTCTCCTGAGTACGGGGATACCACATGTGTGGGACTTTTTGGGAGCCTAGTCGCGTACGGGACCCCAAAAACCAAGCACCGCCTTCAGGATTTCTATGGGTGTAAATTTTTGATTTCACTCCTCACTGCCTATCACAGTTTCGGAGGCCATGGAATGCCCAGATGGCACAAACCCCCCCAAATGACCCAATTTTGGAAAGTAGACACCCCAAGCTATTTGCTGAGAGGTATGTTGAGTATTTTGCAGATCTCGCTTTTTGTCACAAAGTTTTGAAAATGTAAAAAAAGAAAAAAAAAAGAAAAAAAAATGTCTTTCTTAATTTTCAAAAACAAATGAGAGCTGTAAAATACTCACCATGCCTCTCAGCAAATAGCTTGGGGTGTCTACTTTCCAAAATGGGGTCATTTGTGGGGGTTTTGGGCTATTTTGACATTTTATGGCCTTCAAAACTGTGATAGGTAGTGAGGAGTGAAATCAAAAATGTATGCCCTTAGAAACGTTGAAGGCGGTGCTTGGATTTTGGGGTCCCGTACGCGGCTAGGCTCCCAAAAAGTCCCACACATGTGGTATCCCCGTACTCAGGAGAAGCAGCAGAATGTATTTTGGGGTGTAATTTCACATATAACCATGGCATGTGTGAGCAATATATCATTTAGTGACAACTTTTTGTACATTTTTTTTTCTTTTTGTCATTATTCAATCATTTGGGACAAAAAAAAAAAATTCAATGGGCTCAACATGCCTCTCAGCAAATAGCTTGGGGTGTCTACTTTCCAAAATGGGGTCATTTGGGGGGGTTTTGTGCCATCTTGGCATTTTATGGCATTCAAAACTGTGATAGGTAGTGAGGAGCGAAATCAAAAATTTATGCCCTTAGAAACCTTGAAGGCGGTGCTTGGTTTTTGGGGTCCCGTACGCGGCTAGGCTCCCAAAAAGTCCCACACATGTGGTATCCCCGTACTCAGGAGAAGCAGCAGAATGTATTTTGGGGTGTAATTTCACATATGCCCATGGCATGTGTGAGCAATATATCATTTAGTGACAACTTTGTGCAAAAAAAAAAAAGTTTGTCATATTCCCGCAACCTGTGGCAAAATATAAAATATTCCATGGACTCAACATGCCTCTCAGCAAATAGCTTGGGGTGTCTACTTTCCAAAATGGGGTAATTTGGGGGGGTTTTGTGCTATTTTGGCATTTTATGGCCTTCGAAACTGTGATAGGTAGTGAGGAGTGAAATCAAAAATTTACGCCCTTAGAAATCCTGAAGGCGGTGCTTGGTTTTTGGGGCCCTGTACGCGGCTAGGCTCCCAAAAAGTCCCACACATGTGGTATCCCCGTACTCAGGAAAAGCAGCAGAATGTATTTTGGGGTGCAATTCCACATATAACCATGGCATGTGTGAGCAATATATCATTTAGTGACAACTTTTTGTACTTTTTTTTTTTTCTTTTTGTCATTATTCAATCATTTGGGACAAAAAAAAATATTCAATGGGGTCAACATGCCTCTCAGCAAATAGCTTGGGGTGTCTACTTTCCAAAATGGGGTCATTTGGGGGGGTTTTGTGCCATCTTGGCATTTTATGGCCTTCAAAACTGTGATAGGTAGTGAGGAGTGAAATCAAAAATTTATGCCCTTAGAAACCTTGAAGGCGGTGCTTGGTTTTTGGGGTCCCGTACGCGGCTAGGCTCCCAAAAAGTCCCACACATGTGGTATCCCCGTACTCAGGAGAAGCAGCAGAATGTATTTTGGGGTGTAATTTCACATATGCCCATGGCATGTGTGAGCAATATATCATTTAGTGACAACTTTGTGCAAAAAAAAAAAAGTTTGTCATATTCCCGCAACCTGTGGCAAAATATAAAATATTCCATGGACTCAACATGCCTCTCAGCAAATAGCTTGGGGTGTCTACTTTCCAAAATGGGGTAATTTGGGGGGTTTTGTGCTATTTTGGCATTTTATGGCCTTCGAAACTGTGATAGGTAGTGAGGAGTGAAATCAAAAATTTACGCCCTTAGAAATCCTGAAGGCGGTGCTTGGTTTTTGGGGCCCTGTACGCGGCTAGGCTCCCAAAAAGTCCCACACATGTGGTATCCCCGTACTCAGGAAAAGCAGCAGAATGTATTTTGGGGTGCAATTCCACATATAACCATGGCATGTGTGAGCAATATATCATTTAGTGACAACTTTTTGTACTTTTTTTTTTTTTCTTTTTGTCATTATTCAATCATTTGGGACAAAAAAAAATATTCAATGGGGTCAACATGCCTCTCAGCAAATAGCTTGGGGTGTCTACTTTCCAAAATGGGGTCATTTGGGGGGGTTTTGTGCCATCTTGGCATTTTATGGCCTTCAAAACTGTGATAGGTAGTGAGGAGTGAAATCAAAAATGTATGCCCTTAGAAACCTTGAAGGCGGTGCTTGGTTTTTGGGGTCCCGTACGCGGCTAGGCTCCCAAAAAGTCCCACACATGTGGTATCCCCGTACTCAGGAGAAGCAGCAGAATGTATTTTGGGGTGTAATTTCACATATGCCCATGGCATGTGTGAACAATATATCATTTAGTGACAACTTTGTGCAAAAAAAAAAAAGTTTGTCATATTCCTGCAACTTGTGGCAAAATATAAAATATTCCATGGACTGAACATGCCTCTCAGTAAATAGCTTGGGGTGTCTACTTTCCAAAATGGGGTCATTTGGGGGGGTTTTGTGCTATTTTGGCATTTTATGGCCTTCGAAACTGTGATAGGTAGTGAGGAGTGAAATCAAAAATTTGCGCCCTTAGAAATCCTGAAGGCGGTGCTTGGTTTCCGGGGTCCCGTACGTGGCTAGGCTCCTAAAAAGTCCCACACATGTGGTATCCCCGTACTCAGGAGAAGCAGCAGAATGTATTTTGGGGTGCAATTCCACATATAACCATGGCATGTGTGAGCAATATATCATTTAGTGACAACTTTTTGTAATTTTTTTTTTTTTTTTGTCATTATTCAATCACTTGGGACAAAAAAAAAATATTCAATGGGCTCAACATGCCTCTCAGCAATTTCCTTGGGGTGTCTACTTTCCAAAATGGGGTTATTTGGGGGGGTTTTGTACTGCCCTGCCATTTTAGCACCTCAAGAAATGAGATAGGCAGTCATAAATTTAAAGCTGTGTAAATTTCAGAAAATGTACCCTAGTTTGTAAACGCTATAACTTTTGCGCAAACCAATAAATATACGCTTATTGACATTTTTTTTACTAAAGACATGTGGCTGAATACATTTTGGCCTAAATGTATGACTAAAATTGAGTTTATTCGATTTTTCTTATAACAAAAAGTAGAAAATATCATTTTTTTTCAAAATTTTCGGTCTTTTTCTGCTTATATCGCAAAAAATAAAAATCGCAGAGGCAATCAAATACCATTAAAAGAAAGCTCTATTTGTGGGAAGAAAAGGACGCAAATTTCATTTGGGTACAACATTGCATGTCCGCACAATTTACAGTTAAAGCAGCGCAGTGCCGAATCCCAAAAACAGGCCTGGTCCTAATGGCCCGAAATGGTCCGGGGCTTAAGTGGTTAATATCCATACAAGAGCCAAAGGGGCTGGTAATGGGCTGGGGTGGGGGGGGGGGGGTCATGGGGTAGCTATGCCATTTTTCTTAAAGATTTTCATCCATATTACCGGGACCAGACATTACATTAAAGCCGCAAGCAGTTTTAAATGGCTTTTTTTTCCTTTAGAAGTGTCATTTTGTGCAGGGACAGTTCTAAACACGGGAAACACGTGGCACTTCACAGGCATACTTTAGACACCCCCCAGGTACGATATTTAAAGGAATATTTGACTTTTTTTTTTTCACTTTATGCATCATTAAAATGACTGCTCCCGAAAAACGACCGTTTTTAAAACTTCTTTTTGCATTGATACATGTCCCCTGGTGCAGAACCCGGGTTCCCAAACCCTTTTTAGGACAATAACATGCATAACAGTTGTTATAATTAGCACTTTAGAATTCGAACGTTCGCATCCATTGTATTTAATAGGGTTCTAATGTTCGTACGAACTTTCGGTCCGTTTGCGGGTTCTGGTGCGAACCGAACCCGGGGGTGTTCGGCTCATCACTAATCTATATATATATTGACACGCACACATACATAAGAAAGATCGTCATTACCTTTTTACCTTAGAAATAACCATATTTTGCAAATATGTCATTACACAGATTTCCCATTGACAGTCTATCTGCAGAATGTCACAGCAGTATCATAACCACTATTTCACTAGGAAGCAGATAAATAGTACTGTCTTGATTAACACATCCCTAATGCTTTTATGTGCCATGCCAGAGTAATCCAAATTTGCAGTTAATGAAGTCAATGCTAACTCAAGCAAATCACAGAGGTATCATCATACACAACAAACCTTTAAAGTCTTCAAATGACTGTTCCTCATGAATAAATTGTCAATCAAGGAGAACCGTAAAGGGATTTAACTATTTAAACCTTGTTTATTCATTCTGCATACATTGTTAAATCTCCAAACTAGTTTTAAAAAGGAGAAAAAAAGGACACACGCTTTTTCAAAAAGCAATCCAATATTTTCAAGTACAGAAACAATAGCTTTTAGGAGATAGACTCCACTTGTAAATAAAAATACAATACCATTCTATCAAGATATAATGGGGTAGCTGTTTCTGTTTTGAAAGCTATAGTAGTTTTGCAGTTTTTATGGTAGGGCCATTCAATATACAGTATCACATTTCTACTTTCCAGGGATCAATTTTTTAAAGAACATGACGTTTTTATTTCAAAACTCAAGTATCAGGGACTCTGGCATTGAAAATTGAGATTTTACAAACCATGGGGAATACATACAACATATCATTCTTGTTGGCATTGTTTTGCAAAATATACAAAGCAAATATGATCTTGGATATATCACTTAAATAAGATCCCTTTTTTACTTACTAATTAATTAGGCTGTACCAGTCTCAATATCCAATATCATTCTTTATGAAGAATTATGAACATATTGAGTTCCATCTCTTGGCTAAGGTCAGTTTATTCCATGTTCTCCTTATAATATTATTTTAATGTAGCCAGTTAAGTGATCAATATCTCGATGGGTGCATTAATCATTGCTGAAATACTTCAAATTTCACTTTCTTAATGATAAAATGAATTCACTTGAAAAAAATGACTCTATGGATTCATTGATCCAAATTACACTCAATGTCAGCATAGGTGAAAACGAAGGTAAGAGGAAGTTATACAGTAGGTCCAGTTAGTTATAAAGCTGTATCCTTGTAGAAGGTATTAATTGTGCTCATATAATTACATAGATAATGTTTTTTTTTTTTTTTTAAACCAATGAAGTATTACATTTTTACTGTAATTACAAACAAACCTTGCTTCCTGAAAACCTATAACTTTTAAGCTGTCCATAGATAGATCAAAATGTGTTTGGTTTCTGCTTAAAAGGTCAAATTTTGATCCGTCTATGGGCAGTCTTTATGTATTGAAGTCCATCCATCACTATGATTGCCTGTCATAGTGATCACATGATCTTAACAATGTTTAATTCCTGATTGCTGTATCTGACAGGTGTTATCTGCTAGATCTGTCATAGGACTTTTAGGGCTAGTTTACACTTGCTTCGAAACATGGCTTTGGACACGCTTTGTTAAAGCTCTCTGAACGCCAGTCAAAGCCTCTGTCACTAAATAAAATGGTTAGCTTACAGTCCTGTTTACAACTTGCATTTTATTTGCTTTGCTTCGGCTTTGCTTCAAAAATTATACCCCATGTAGCTTTAGTAGTGCTTCAAAGGGTCTTCAAAGCCCCCATAGAAGTCTATGGCAATGCTCGCTTGAAGCACCTAAAGCTTTTAAGAGGCTTTAATTCAGCTTTAGCTTCACTTTGTTTTGGAGAAATTTCAGGTATGTGATATCCACACACACACACAGTGCACCTGCCAAGCTTCAACAAAGCTTCAAAAGAGCATCACCGAAGCCTCACTGAAGCTTCACCGAAGCATCATTGAAGCCTCACCGAAGCATCACTAAAGCTTTATCGAAGCACCACCAAATGATCAAAAACACATCATAACAGCATGTTGAAGCGGTAGACGCTTTAATGTGTGTTGAAGCCAAAGCAAGTGTAAATGAGCCCTAAGAGGAACATTGATAAACAGGTTGTGGGTGGAATTCAATTAACATAGAAAAAAGTCTTTAATTACAGTATCCTTAAAACAAATCAGATAACTACCTGGATTACCATTATTACAACAAACTTTTGTATTAAAGTGGTAATAAACAAAAATCCGCTGACAGGTAGGGTTTTTATAACTGAAGAGATCCTAGTGGTCTCTTCTGTCATAAACATCCCCCCTGCCTGTCAGTGGATAATGTGATCGGAGTTGCACATGCGCAGCTCAGATCACATTTATGAAAATATATTAGGTATTTGCAGCACTTGCAGAAAAGTATATAAACAAAAGAAATGTGTCACAAATGCTTGTATCACAAACATCTATAAGTGAATAGCTTATATGACATAACATCAATTAATAGTATATCCACTGTGCTCATGAATGAAAATATATGAAAACAATAAGTGAGCAAACTTTAAGGTTCATTAAATAGCAGCTGTACCAATCCTGGAAAACTGAGTGTTTCCACACCAGAAATCAGATGTTGGTCCCTAGATGAAAAATCCCTTCTAATGGCCCCACTCATCAGATAGGGGAATATTATAAATACGAGATCTCACCAACTAAAGTCCAAGCAAGCTTCATCTCATGTAGATAGGCTCCATAGTATCAGCAGCAAAGGCATTTAAGTGACCATAAGGAAAGAAAGGGAAAAAAAATATTCATGTGAAGTACCGCTAGTGAACAGACAGCATGGCGCTGCTAGCAAAGAGACTCACAGGACTGCAGTGATAAACGAGCGTCAGTGTTGTTCCGGGTACACAGCGTGCGTTCCACCGAAACCGGAAGTAGCGTCACTGGTTCTGGATTGGCCGGAAATTGCGTCAACGCGTTTCGCCCCTCCTCCAGGGCATCATCAAGGACATCACTTCCGGCCAAGAAAGTAAGAATTTATATGCGCCGAGGTCTCCGCCTCTTTACAAACAAACCAATTATAATAACAACAGAACCTCTAGGCGTAAAAAAACGCCCACTTCCTGATCACATCATTGCCCATCACTTGTCAAGAAAAACAACTTTATTATAACAAAACATTGACAATGACAGCAATAGAAACGATCCGATAGAAGTTCATTTAGACAATAAAATACAATTATTTCATTATAAAAATCGATATAAACATAAAAATTATAAAAATTAATAAAAAATTAATAAAAATTTTTATGCAATTAGATAAGGACTGATTATCAACAAGGTTAAATTATAATAGACTAGTAGATATTTCGTTGGTGGACATACACATAAAAATGAATATAAAAATAAATATAAAAATAAAATAAACAATGAAATTATAATAAATAATAAATAAATAAAAATAAATATAAGAAATAAATAGTAAAAAATAAATAATAAATAATAAAATAAAAGATAAAAAAATTAATAAATAAAAATATACAAAAAAATATAATAAAAATAAAAATAAAAATAAAATTAAAATAAAAAATAAATTAAAATAAAATAAATAAAATTAAAATAAATATAAAAAATAAATGAAAATAAAAATAAAATAAAAATAAAAATAAAAAATAGGAAATAAAAAATGAAAATATGTGTGTGTCCAGCAACATCACCAATTGGATAAGAAACAATTTAAATCTAGTTCGATGTTGAGGCCATTTGGGCTTAAAGTGCCCAGCCTATGTATCCACTGGGTTTCATTACGTGAAATTGCTTGTTTGAGATTGGAACCTCTCCAATGAGCTTCCACTTTATCAATTCCAGAAAACTTCAATCCTCTCGGATCTCTGTTATGGAATAATCTGAAATGATTAGACAGGTTATGATGTTTGAACCCTTTCTTTATTCTATTTACATGTTCCCTTAACCTAACACCTAATTTTCTTGTGGTTCTTCCCACATAGTGGAGCCCACATGGGCAAGATAATAGGTAGGTTACATGAGTTGTTCCACAAGTAATGAATTTTTTGATTTCATAAGTCTTGCCATGAATAGAAAAATGAGTGTTTTTTTTCACCCTGTGTCTGGAGGTGCGACAGATCACACATCTCCCACAACTGAAAAAACCTGTCTGATCTAGAAAAGTAAAAGTTTTCTTGGGGGGGTTTACAACATTATGTGCCAATTTTAGCCTCAACGTGGGAGGTTTTGTATAAATAAAATTGGGTGCAACAGGAAGAACATTTGTTAGATCTTTATCTTTTAGTAACAAAGGCCAGTGTTCCCTAATAATTCTTTCAAACTGTTTATGTTGTCTGGTATATCCTGTTAGAAAAGCAGTTCCATAGTCTCTTTTCTCACGAACTTTCTTTTCAAAGAGCTGTTTCCTATCCATATCATGGATATCTTCTCTGGTTCTATTAAGAGTATTGGTGTTATATCCTTTTTCCTGGAATCTCTTCAGAATTACCTGAGATTGAATATCATAATCTTCAATTTTGTTACCGTTGCGCCGTACTCGCAACATCTGGCTTTTGGGTATTCCATTCAACCACCTAGGGTGATGGCAACTCCCTAGTGGTATATAGCCATTCCTGTCAACCTCTTTAAAGAAAGTGCGTGTAAGTAACTTGCCATTCTCCTTGAAGATAACCAGATCTAAGAAATTGACCGACTCGGAACTGGATACTTCTGAGAAAGAAATACCACATGGATTGTTGCTGATCTCTTCCAAAAAGCTATAAAAAGAATCTCTTCTCTTCAATAGTTTTTTATTAAATTTTTTTCAAGTGTGGTACATAAAAGTGCAAACAATTTGCGTTCCAAATTTTTGTTTCAGGAGATATCATATAGTTCTTTACAGTGCAATCAAAAAAAAACATACGTCACTAAAGTGTAACTTCAAAACATATTAACGTGACATTATCATAGCTATCGTATCCAGACAGATGACTCAGTTATCACGGCCCAGGGGTACTATCAGCTTCATTGGGTTGTATGAACCGTTCTGCTCCGGACCACCTGGTCCAGGGGAGCCATGCATTTTTTGTTTTGTTAAGTTGACCTCTACTAGAGGCCAGTGTAATCTCATATGTGAAGTGTAGGTTAACGAGATCAATGGTATATTCAGTCGTAGGAGGTTGGGTGTTTTTCCATAATTTGGTCAAACTCAGCCGAGCAGCAAGAAGGACGTTGGTTAAAACCAATCTCAATGGGCCTGGCACCGACTCAATTGTCAAGTTGAGCAATGCCAATGCCGGAGAAGGTGGCATTTGTTCCTGTGCGATATCCGACAGGATGAGGAAGATGTTTATCCAATATGTTTGTATTGAAGGGCACGCCCAGAGGATGTGAAACAGGTCACCTCTCCCTGAGTTGCATCTCCAACATACGTCTGAGGTGGTGTTGTTAAAAGACGCTAATTTAGTTGGTGTAAGATACCACCGCAGAGAAATTTTTTGAGTGATTTCCCAGAATGTTGAATTTAGGGTTGCCTTGTATATGGAGCGTAGTGCTGTTTTCCACTGAGATTCAGTAAAGGTTTTTCCAAGGTCTTTGTCCCAGTGCATGTGTGGTTTAGTTTTAGTAATTTCCATTTTCTGATGTAGAATATTATAGAAAAGGGAAATTCCTTTTATCTTCGAGGGATTTGTCAAGTATGCCCACGCTCTAAGTGGGAGTGTGTAGAGTGGCTGAGCTAGGTGAGATAGACAATGTTTGATTCGTAGATATGTAAATAGATCCGAATTGGGAAGGGCGAATTTCTGTTGAAGTGTTTGGAACGACATTATTGTGTTCCCTTGGAGTAGATCTTGTATGTGGTTAATACCTTTACGTGTCCAGTGTGCTAGATATAGATCTGTAGTGAAATGATAGAGTATTTCTAACGGTAACGGAGGAGAGAATGAGTTTGCCATTGTTGGAGTTAGGTTTATTAGTTTTTTTCCAAGCTTGTGCAGATGCTCTTATCGTAGGAGGAAGGGCATTGGAGATGGGGGCTCCAAGAGGGGTACTCAGCAACCAGTTTTGCAATGTATGATGTTTAATCATTGCAGCTTCGGTAATGCTCCAGAGTTTGCTAGGAGGGTTGTGAAACCATTCCTGTATTTGTGTCAGTAGGGATGCCCAATAGTAATCTTCAAAGTCAATCAGACCTGCTCCTCCTGCTAATTTATGTTTTATAAGTGTATGTTTTGCGCATCTAGGTGGTTTGCCTTTCCATAGAAATTTGTTCAGAGTTGTTTGGAGAGATTTAAAGTAAGACGACGGGATAGGGATGGGGATGGTCCTGTATAAGTATATCAGCTGTGGTAAAAGTAACATTTTGAATGCAGCGAGTCTGCCCGACCATGATAATTCCTGTTTTGCTAATTTATGGGCCTCAGTTTGTAGTTTGGTAAGAAACGGGATAAAGTTGCACTTAAAGAGATTTTTTGTCGATCTTGGCAGTTGGATCCCTAGGTATGTTATGTCGTGTTCCGCCTATGTGAAGGGAAATTGTGTTTGGAGTAGGTTCCTGGAAGTTGCATCTATTTCTAGGTCTATTATGTATGACTTGGAAGCGTTAACCTTATAGTAGGAAATTTTACTGAACCACTGAAGGGTATTTTGTATTTCTGGTAGGGATGATATCGGGTTTGTAGTCATAAGAATGACATCGTCTGCGAACAGACTAACCTTGTGTGTTTGGTGTCCTATCTTGAGACCAGAGACATTTGGGTTCTGTCTAATGTGTTCTGCCAGGGGTTCCATTAGTAGGTTGAAGATCAGTGGCGACAATGGGCAGCCTTGTCTAGTGCCATTGGTAATGTTAAATGGTTGGGAGATCATGTCTGCAGAGAATACCCGGGCCGAAGGGGAGGTGTATAGTGCTAGGATAGCGTTAAGTATTAGACCTGTGAAACCAAACTTCTGTAGAACTTGATGTAAGTACTTCCAGTTGATCCTGTCGAACGCCTTCTCCGCGTCCAAAGAAAGGAGCAGGGAAGGCGTTCCACTATTCTCGGCATAATGTATGATATTGATTAGTCTCCTTGTAGCATCTGACGCTTGTCTTCCCGCTGTGAAGCCCGATTGATCCTTGTGGATCAGGTTGGGCATGATATGATTCAGTCGTGTGGCGATCAACTTGGCATAAATTTTTAAGTCTAGGTTTAATAGAGATATTGGACGGAAGTTCTGAGGTGTTACTGGGTCTTTCCCTGGCTTGGGGAGGGTAATAATTAATGCTTGTAAGGATTCCCGAGGAAATGTAGCAGAGGAGGCCGCGTCATTGTACATGTTCGCAAGGTGCGGAGCTAGGTGATGCGCAAATTGTTTATAGTATTATCCCGTTAGCCCGTCGGGACCTGGTGATTTCCCTAAGGGGAGAGTGTTGATAGTCTCTACTATTTCTTGTACTGTGAAAGGGTCATTGAGGCGGGAGAGTTGCTCTAACGTTACCGACGGAAGACTGACCTGTGAGAGAAAGTCTGTGATTTCGTCTAGGGTGGGTTGGTGTGTGTCGGGGTCTCGCTGTAGATTATATAGATCGCTGTAGTACGTGCTGAAAGCATCCGCTATCTCTTGTGGGTTTCTGTGGATTTCCTTTGTGTGGGGATGTAGTATGTGGTCTATTTTATTTTTTATACGCCTGCCCTTTATACGTTGTGCAAGGGTTTTACCTGCTTTGTTGGATGTGGAGTACGCAGTGGCTTTTAGCCTTCTCTGGATTCGTTCGTACGATTGGAGGAGGAGGATACGTAGTTCTCGTCTAAATATTAGGATTTGTGCTGAGTATGTTGGATTGGGTTTGGATTTATTTTGTTGTTCTAATTGTTCAATTTGGGTCAGAAGGGAGTCTATCTGCATAGTTCTATTCTTTTTGTGGCGGGAGCTAAGCTTGATTAACATTCCTCTGATAAACGCTTTGTGCGCGTTCCACAGCACACACTGGTCGGACACAGAGCCTGAATTTATTTCGAAATATTCGTTTAATTGGGCTGTTATTTCTGGAGAGTAATTTGGATGCTGCAGGATATAGTTGTTCGCCCTCCTTATGAATGTGTTGTTTTGTCGCGATGAATCAGACACAGTAATGGTAATTGGGGCATGATCCGACCAGGATGCGGTGTGGATTACAGCTGCGCTAATGTTCTGGAGGAGCCATTTGTCAGTGAGAAAATTATCAATACGGGAGTACGTTTTATGTAAAGGAGAGAAATATGTATAATCTCTCTCCTCTCCATTCAAACATCTCCAGACGTCAAACAAGTCATGCTCAACAATGAATTTTTTCAAGGGAGATTCCCTGCATTTTAAAGCGGATGTAGAATCCATGTGTATTTCAGGTACTAGGTTGAAATCACCGCACAAGATTAAGTTGCCATGTCTCAGAGGTTGTATAATATGCATAATTTTGCGAAGAAAGCGAGCTTGTTTGACATTAGGAGCATAAATATTCACCAAAGTATACTTATTGTTATTAATGGTACATACAAGAATGATGTAACGACCCTCTGGGTCTAGGGTAACATGGTGCAATTGGAATGATACCGAATTACGTATCGCTATCATCACCCCTCTTTTTTTAGAGGTAAAGGGGGCGGAAAAAAGCTGGGAAAAATGTATGTTCGTGCATTTAGGTGGAGCTGTGGAAAGAAAATGCGTCTCCTGGACACACAGTACTTCACACCTTAGGTCCACAGCCGTTTTCCATAGCGAATGCCTCTTTGCTGGGTGGTTGAGTCCATTCGCATTTATGGATAGTACTGTAGTCGGCATTGCCGGTGTTGTGTGTAGGCACAGAAAAACAGATATGGTTTAAGCACTTACGGTACGTCGAGGATGTGTTGGTTCCCTGGGTTCAGAGGATAGATCTGTCTATAAGTATACGTTCTGATAGACCCTCTAGGGGTGTTGTATTTGCCAAACTTGCGGCGATGCTGCTGTAAAACAATAAAGGTTAACTATAGAACTAAACCAGATAAAAACTGGAACTTGAAGAGTATACTTTTTCGATGGGGTGACCACCGGATAGAACATTAGGTGGAGTAGAGAATGTACGCATTCAGCTAAACCACTAAGAGGGGGTAACAACTGTCACTGTTCAACTTACTAACAAATCGAAAGGCTGGAAGCCAGGGAGAGCATACTTGTAGATGTAATCAGGCCCAAATGCTGGTTGAAGGAAAAGAAAAAAAAATAAGCTGATTTGATCAAGTGCCGCGACCCTGTGAGGAGCGGCGTGTCGTGCGATTGTTGCGTTGCTCCTTCGGAGGGGTTGAATCCTGCAGTGCGTCAGGAATGATTCCCCAGGACTGGAGTAGATGCATTCCCTTTTGGAGGGTGTGGATCACATGCGAATCGTCATTCCTTGTGATGATCAAGGTTGCAGGGTATCTCCATTTAAATTGGATCTTGTGGTTGTGGAGGCTTTTGGTGATCGGGTTAAGCTGTCTCCTCATTTGCAGGGTGTATTTTGAGCGGTCAGGAAATAGTTGCACCCCTGCGTATGGTTCAGGCAATGAAGGGTTATTTCTCAATGTCATGAGCAGCCGCTCCTTTACAGGGAAAAAATGCACCCTCATTAGGACATCTCTAGGGACTGATGCAGCTAGGTGAGAGGGTTTTGCAATTCTGTGGATTCGATCCACAATCAAGTCTCTGGGTGAAGCGTCGGGCAGGATTAAGTGCATAAGCTCCTTGGCATACCCAGGGAGGTCCAGAGGTAGGATGGTTTCAGGGACTCCTCTGATTTTTACATTATTTCTTCTGGACCTGTCCTCTAGGTCTGCCAGCTTTGCCCTCAGGATTGTTCTTCTCTAATGTCGGCATATGAGTCGACTAAGTCATTCACCGTTTCAGTGCATTCCTCCATGCTGTTTTCTAAGTGCGTCACTCTATTGTCCATAAGATGCATATCTGTAGATACTTTAGTGAACAGTGATGAAAGGTCAGTCATCAGTGAGGACTGGAGAGAAAGTAGCATTTCCTTTAATGTAGTATCCATCACTGGTTGGTCCGTTGTGGGGAATGAGGCCATGGATGATTGTAGGGCCTGGTTGGCCTGGAAGTGGTTGAAAGCCGGGGCCTCAATTTGAGATGTCCGCGGCAGCGGCGGTGACTCTAACCGCAACCGCGTTTTCGCTGGGCTGCCTGTGACAGGGTTGTCTCCTGCTCTGAGGGTAGGGGACTGGGGAGGGCGAGGTGAGTCTTGATCTCCCGGAATATCGTCGGGTAGATCCGTGTAGGCCTCCGGTATCGCAGCCGCGCCGGCGCCATTTTGGGGCTGACTAACCTTGCTGGAGTATATGGAGAAGAAGGCTGTCAGTTTTTTCGGCTGATGTTCAGTCATCCTCTTCCTAGACATGGCTGGCTATAATCTCCGATGTGTCAGGAGGCAGGATGGCCGTGGATTGACTGTGAGATTGGGCCTTAATCGCTTCTTGTCTCTCCCTTAGCTGACGAGCACTGAGTCTAAGCAGCCATCACCAGCGCTGGCAGACCACGCCCCTCATAAAAAGAATCTCTTGATCCTGCCCAGATCACATTTATGGCCTGCTCTGTGTGCCATGGCAATGTGACTCCCATGCACATGTGCAGGAGTAACCTTGCCGCAGACCAGTCAATCAAGTGGCCAAAGATCTGAAACCCGTATGGAAGCACCAAGGGAGGTGTCACAGTGGTGACTGCTGTGCATTCTAGTACATTATTACTTAAATATGCAGGGGGTGACCAGGGATGAGCCGAACACCCCCCTGTTCAGTTCGCACCAGAACCTGCGAACAGACAAAATGTTCGTGTAAACTTTAGAACCCTATTAAATACAATGGACTCAAACGTTCTAAATCTAAAGTGTTAATTATAAAGGCTGATATGCAAGTTATTGTCCTAAAAAAGTGTTTGGGGACCCGGGTCCTTCCCCAGGGGACATGTATCAATGCAAAAAGAAGTTTTAAAAACGTCCGTTTTTTCGGGAGCAGTGATTTTAATAATGCTTAAAATGAAAAAATAAAAGTGAAATATTCCTTTAAATTTTGTACCTGGGGGGTGT
This sequence comes from Rana muscosa, assembly GCA_029206835.1. Taxonomy (NCBI): domain Eukaryota; kingdom Metazoa; phylum Chordata; class Amphibia; order Anura; family Ranidae; genus Rana; species Rana muscosa. Next base: position 1,163,615,064 of record CM055122.1, on the reverse strand, counting down.
GTATGATATGCATGTGAAGTGGCACATGTTTCCCGTGCTTAGAACTGTCCCTGCAAAAAAATGTCATTTTTGAAAGAAAAAAAGTCTTTTAAAACTGACTCGCGGCTATTAATGAATTGTCGGCTCCCGGCAATACATACAAAAGTCATTGATAAAAAAAAAAAAAAAGTGTGGGGGTTCCCCAGAATTCAATTACCAGGCCCTTCAGGTCTGGAATGGATATTAAGGGGAACCCCGCCGCAAATTTAAAAAAAAATTGACGTGGGGTTCCCCCAAATATCCATTCCAGGCCCTTCAGATCTGGCATGGATTTTAAAAAAATGGCGTGGAGTCCCCCTAAAAATCCATACCAGACCCCTTATCCGAGCACGCAACCTGGCCGGCCGCAGGGGAAAAGGGGGGGACGAGAGAGCGCCCCCCCCCTCCCTCCTGAACCGTACCAAGCCACATGCCCTCAACATGGGGAGGATGTCCCCATGTTGATGGGGACAAGGGCCTCATCCCCACAACCCTTGCCCGGTGGTTGTGGGGGTCTGCGGGCGGGGGGCTTATCGGAATCTGGAAGACCCCTTTAACAAAAGGGACCCCCAGATCCCGGCCCCCCCCTATGTGAATTGGTAAGGGGTACATTGTACCCCTACCATTTCACGAAGAAAGCGTAAAAAAATGTTTAAAAAAAACACACAAACACCTTGAAAAAGTCCTTTATTTAAAAAAAAAAAAACATTCCAGCGCTGAAATCCAGTGTCCCGCGGCGATCCCGATGTCCAGCGCTGTCCTTCATTGGTTGTGCCTGAGCGGACCTGATGGGGAACTCCCTCTCAGTATTTTAAATGTATAGACCCGCCCCTTCTAAAGTTCCCCATCAGGTCCGCTCAGCGGACCAGATGCGGAACATGAGAAGGGGCGGGTCTATACATGTATTGCCAAAGTGAGAGCAGTTCCCCATCAGGTCCGCCCCCTCGGTATGTCGGACCCGCCTACGTCATTGGCTTGAGCGGGGAACTTCCTTCACTATGTAAATTTAAATTACACAGTGAAGGAAGTTCCCCGCTCAAGCCAATGACGTAGGCGGGTCCGACATACCGAGGGAGCGGACCTGATGGGGAACTGCTCTCACTTTGGTAATACATGTATAGACCAGCCCCTTCTCATGTTCCGCATCTGGTCCGCTGAGCGGACCTGATGGGGATTTTTAGAAGGGGCGGGTCTATACATTTAAAATACTGAGAGGGAGTTCCCCATCAGGTCCGCTCAGGCACAACCAATGAAGGACAGCGCTGGACATCGGGATCGCCGCGGGACACTGGATTTCAGCGCTGGAATGTTTTTTTTTTAAATAAAGGACTTTTTCAAGGTGTTTGTGTGTTTTTTTTAAACATTTTTTTACGCTTTCTTCGTGAAATGGTAGGGGTACAATGTACCCCTTACCAATTCACATGGGGGGGGCCGGGATCGGGGGGTCCCCTTTGTTAAAGGGATCTTCCAGATTCCTATAAGCCCCCCGCCCGCAGACCCCCACAACCACCGGGCAAGGGTTGTGGGGATGAGGCCCTTGTCCCCATCAACATGGGGACATCCTCCCCATGTTGAGGGCATGTGGCTTGGTACGGTTCAGGAGGGAGGGGGGGGCGCTCTCTCGTCCCCTCCTTTTCCCCTGCGGCCGGCCAGGTTGCGTGCTCGGATAAGGGGTCTGGTATGGATTTTTAGGGGGACTCCACGCCATTTTTTTTAAATTTGGGGTGGAGTTCTCCTTAAAATCCATGCCAGATCTGAAGGGCCTGGAATGGCTATTTGGGGGAACCCCACGTCAATTTTTTTTTAAATTTGCGGCGAGGTTCCCCTTAATATCCATTCCAGACCTGAAGGGCCTGGTAATTGAATTCTGGGGAACCCCCACGCTTTTCTTTTTTTTTATCAATGACTTTTGTATGTATTGCCGGGAGCCGACAATTCATTAATAGCCGCGAGTCAGTTTTAAAAGACTTTTTTTCTTTCAAAAATGAATTTTTTTGCAGGGACAGTTCTAAGCACGGGAAACATGCGCCACTTCACATGCATATCATACACACCCCCCAGGTACGAAATTTAAAGGAATATTTCACTTTTATTTTTTCATTTTAAGCATTATTAAAATCACTGCTCCCGAAAAAACTGCCGTTTTTAAAACTTCTTTTTGCATTGATACAAGTACCCTGGGGCAGGACCCCGGTCCCCAAACACTTTTTAGGACAATAACTTGCATATAAGCCTTTATAATTAACACTTTAGATTTCTCCCATAGATTTTTCGAATTTGCCGCGAACACCCCAATTTGTTCGCTGTTCGGCGAACGGGCGAACAGGCAATGTTCGAGTCGAACATGAGTTTGACTCGAACTCGAAGCTCATCCCTAGGGGTGACCAGGTTTTTTATTTTTAGGAAATGTGTTTACTACTGCTTTAATGTAAGTTGCTGTGTAGTTATGTGCTTTTAGTAACACAACTAACCCTTTTTTAAACAGCTTATTGAATTTGCTAAAAAAACACTCTCATGAAAAAATATTCCACATTTTCCCTGCTCCAACATTAGGAAACCAATACAATATTCCAAAGTTTCTATATGGGACTTATATCTATAAATACAAGGTCATCATATCCCACCTTCATCATAAATTGTGTTTACTTACATTTTGCTCTTATCTCAAGTCCACTTTTTGCCCCACAGCAGAAACCAATTTAGCCTAGGTTCACATTGGTCCGATTTGGTATGCGGTTTGACATGTCAAATTGCATGCCAAATCGGTGGCTATTGCTGGCAATAGCACTGCCCGAAATGATGCAACGCCGACTTTGAGGCGCCGCAAGATTCCCAAAAGTAGTTCCTGCACTACTTTTGGTGACTTTGGGTGTGATTTTAATATACATCTGGGCAGGGACCCACACAGATGTCTGTCAAATTGCCCCCGAAGTCAGACTGCATTGCTGGGTTGAAATTGTAAACCTTTTTTTACGTTTAAAAAAAAAAAAAGATTGCATGTTATTTTTTTTGCAAAATATTTTGTTTTTTAATAATTATTTATAAGAAAATTCTCAATACCAGTAATGTGTATCATTTTTTTTTAATGATATGGGCGTGGTTTGCAGCAGACCAGACGACTGCTTAAGGGCAGTGCTCCGGACCCAAGGACTCAAGGATCATGACCAGAAAGCGGAAGGAAGATCGGAAGCCTCAGAAACATCTTTCTTCACCCAGCAGCATTACGGGGGCATGGGGGCTCTGGTCACCCGCTCTCCTCCATAAGCCTCTCAGCCAGGCACATCTAAGAGCGGCAGCGGCTCTCCAGGACATCCACAATTCTACACCTCCACACTGATGTCAGGCAGCACCGAGAAGGCTAGGTTCAGACTAGAGAGACCCAGCAGAAGGCATGAGGTGAGCTCTAATATTGATTCATGGGAGGATACAAGAGACATGCCTGATTATCAATCAGCCCGTGATGGATACAGTTCTAAAAGATATGCTTATGTCCCTTATAAGCTCCTTGCAGGCTGATATCACGTCTTGTATGCATACATTTAGTGCTGACCTGCAAGCTGTGGTACCTAGAGTAAAGCATGTAGAAACAAAGATGGGGGAATTCGCCACCACCTATGATGACCTGATTGATGCACATGAGTGGAAAGATGAGGATACTCTGTTGAGTGGGTAAAGACCAAGCTGGCCGACATGCGAGATAGATCCAGATAAAATAACTTGAAAAGATCAGAGGAGTTCCAAAATATACAGCAAGGGGACCTCCGCTCTTATGCCACCAAACTGTTAAAAGTGATCCTCTCTGAGGCTACAGATCTGGATGTCACAAAACAGAATACATTGACTCCCTAAACCTTCTTATCTTCCTGACCATGTTTCCAGGGATGTGATACTGCGCTTACATTTCTTTACTGTAAAGGAATGTCTCATTATAGCAATGTGTAATGAGGCCCAGACAGGGCCGATCCACCCTATACGCTGACTACGCAAGCTGCGCAGGGCCCCACAATCTACTCGAGGCCCCGCCTCCCCCTCGTCTCGTCACATTCACTTGCTGGTGAGAGAATTAGGCTATCTGCTCCCTCCAGCCTGCAGGGGGAGATAGACAGCCGGCAGACTTTCCTTCCTCTCTCCACTTATCACTTGTCACTTATCACATGATGACTGGAGAGAGGAACGAGACGCTGCCTTCAGAACTGTGAGTACATGTGGGAGGGGAGGAGAGATGGGGACTCTAATGTAGGGGGCTTCTGGTAATGGGGACTGTGCTGATGTAATGGGGACTGTGCTGATGTAATGGGGACTGTGCAGATGTAATGGGGACTGTGCTGATGTAATGGGGACTGTGCTGATGTAATGGGGACTCTGCTGGTAATGGGGACTCTGCTGGTAATGGGAACTCTGCTGGTAATGGGGACTCTGCTGATGTAAGGGGGCTGCTGGTAATGGGGACTCTGCTGATGTTAGGGGGGCTGCCGGTAATGGGGATTCTGCTGATGTAATGGGGACTCAGCTGGTAATGGGGATTCTACTGATGTAATGGGGACTCTGCTGATGTAAGGGGGCTGCTAGTAATGGAGATTCTGCCGGTAATGGGGACTCTGCTGATGTAAGGGGGCTGCTGGTAATGGGGACTCTGCTGGTAATGGGGACTGTGCTGGTAATGGGGACTGTGCTGGTAATGGGGACTCTGCTGATGTAAGGGGGCTGCTGGTAATGGGGACTCTGCTGATGTTAGGGGGGCTGCTAGTAATGGGGATTCTGCTGATGTAATGGGGACTCAGCTGGTAATGGGGATTCTACTGATGTAATGGGGACTCTGCTGATGTAAAGGGGCTGCTAGTAATGGAGATTCTGCCGGTAATGGGGACTCTGCTGATGTAAGGGGGCTGCTGGTAATAGGGACTCTGCTGATGTAAGGGGACTGCTGGTAATGGGGACTGTGCTGGTAATGGGGACTCTGCTGATGTAAGGGGACTGTGCTGGTAATGGGGACTGTGCTGGTAATGGGGACTCTGCTGATGTAAGGGGACTGTGCTGGTAATGGGGACTGTGCTGGTAATGGGGACTGTGCTGATGTAAGGGGACTGCTGGTAATGGGGACTGTGCTGGTAATGGGGACTCTGCTGATGTAAGGGGACTGTGCTGGTAATGAGGACTGTGCTGGTAATGGGAACTGTGCTGGTAATGGGGACTGTGCTGGTGTGAGGGGGCTGCTGGTAATGGGGACTGTGCTGGTGTAAGGGGGCTGCTGGTAATGGGGACTGTGCTGGTAATGGGGACTCTGCTGATGTAAGGGTGCTGCTGGTAATGGGGACACTGCTGATGTAAGGGGGCTGCTGGTAATGGGGACTCTGCTGATGTAAAGGGGCTGCTGGTAATGGGGACTCTGCTGATGTAAGGGGGCTGCTGGTAATGGGGACTCTGCTGATGTAAGGGGGCTGCTGGTAATGGGGACTCTGCTGATGTAAGGGTGCTGCTGGTAATTGGTAATGGGGATTCTGCTGGTAATGGGGACTCTGCTGGTAATGGGAACTCTGCTGATGTAAGGGGACTGTGCTGGTAATGGGGACTGTGCTGATGTAATGGGGACTCTGCTGATGTAAGGGGGCTGCAGGTAATGGGGACTCTGCTGATATAAGGGGGCTGCTGGTAATGGGGACTCTGCTGATGTAAGGGGGCTGCAGGTAATGGGGACTGTGCTGGCAATGGGGACTGTGCTGGTAATGGGGACTGTGTTGGTAATGGGGACTCTGCTGATGTAATGGGGACTCTGCTGATGTAATGGGGACTCTGCTGATGTAAGGGGTCTGCTGGTAATGGGGACTCTGCTGGTAATGGGGACTCTGCTGATGTAAGGGGGCTGCAGGTAATGGGGACTGTGTTGGTAATGGGGACTCTGCTGATGTAAGGGGGCTGCTGGTAATGGGGACTGTGCTGGTGTAAGGGGGCTGCTGGTAATGGGGACTCTGCTGATGTAAGGGGGCTGCTGGTAATGGGGACTGTGCTGGTAATGGGGACTCTGTTGATTTAAGGGGGCTGCTGGTAATGGGGACACTGCTGATGTAAGGGGGCTGCTGGTAATGGGGACTCTGCTGATGTAAGGGGGCTGCTGGTAATGGGGACTCTGCTGATGTAAGGGGCTGCTGGTAATGGGGACTCTGCTGATGTAAGGGTGCTGCTGGTAATTGGTAATGGTGATTCTGCTGGTAATGGGGACTCTGCTGGTAATGGGAACTCTGCTGATGTAAGGGGACTGTGCTGGTAATGGGGACTGTGCTGATGTAATGGGGACTCTGCTGATGTAAGGGGGCTGCAGGTAATGGGGACTCTGCTGATATAAGGGGGCTGCTGGTAATGGGGACTCTGCTGGTAATGGGGACTCTGCTGATGTAAGGGGGCTGCAGGTAATGGGGACTGTGCTGGTAATGGGGACTGTGCTGGTAATGGGGACTGTGTTGGTAATGGGGACTCTGCTGATGTAATGGGGACTCTGCTGGTAATGGGGACAATGCTGATGTAAGGGGTCTGCTGGTAATGGGGACTCTGCTGGTAATGGGGACTCTGCTGATGTAAGGGGGCTGCAGGTAATGGGGACTGTGCTGGTAATGGGGACTCTGCTGATGTAAGGGGGCTGCTGGTAATGGGGACTCTGCTGGTAATGGGGACTCTGCTGATGTAAGGGGGCTGCTGGTAATGGGGACTCTGCTGGTAATGGGGACTCTGCTGATGTAAGGGGGCTGCTGGTAATGGGGACTCTACTGATGTAAGGGGGCTGCTGGTAATGGGGACTCTGCTGGTAATGGGGACTCTGCTGATGTAAGGGGGCTCTGCTGGTAATGGGGACTCTGCTGATGTAAGGGGGCTGCTGGTAATGGGGACTCTGCTGGTAATGGGAACTCTGCTGATGTAAGGGGGCTCTGCTGGTAATGGGGACTCTGCTGGTAATGGGGACTCTGCTGGTAATGGGGACTCTGCTGATGTAAGGGGGCTGCTGGTAATGGGGACTCTGCTGGTAATGGGGACTCTGCTGGGGTCACTGATGTAAGGGGGTGCTGTTGGTGACACTCAAAATTAAAGTGGGCCGGTCTGGATGAAGTCCAGGGCCAAATTTTTGTCCCAGTCCAGCCCTGCCCTTGTGTCATAGCGCGTCAATTAATGTCACAGGCGCGGTGACGTCACTCGTGTGCGCGCTTCTCTCCGGTCAAATGGTTTACATAGCTCACGACATCACGGGTCAGGTAGAGGGCCCCTTAGCAAATTTTTTCTTAGGGCCCCAGGGAGGTCAGGATCTGCACTGGGCCCAGACCCCTTCTCAATACCTGGATCTTCAGTTTTATGCGGCTCTATCTCAATATACGCTTCAAAAGCACAAAAATCCCACTACCATTACCAAATCCCTCAGGAATCGTAGAATCAGCTACAGATGGGATGCCCTACCAAGATTACCATCACTCAGAATGGTTCCACGCACATGGTGGATTCTCTGGAAAAAGGCCTCTCTCTCCTGAAGGCCTGGAATATCCTCCCTGAGCCATCAAATACCTCCCCCTCTCCTAAAGGGGCTCAACATGTGGATCTGCTAAGTTCCAAAAATGATCATAAATATAAATAAACCTGGCAGGGAACAATATTGATAGCTCCAATGTTCCCCTGTGTTGAGGAGGTATGTTATAGGCCTTACATTTTTGTTTCTCCACCCCTGTTCAAGCCTGAGCAGAACAATGCTGCACAAGCGTACTAGTGACCCATTATTTTCCTTCAGGTTATAAATAATGTTTATATGTTTTTTTCTTTTGTTAATCCTTTAATTTTTTTTGTGCATCACAGTTCAGTTACTAGGAGAATACATCAGGAACTGAGACTTCCCAAACACCAGATTACAGGGAGATGGATAGATGGGAGATACCGGTACCGACCACTGGAGGGCACCCTTTTCACACTGTGAGTACGTTTTTTCACATCTGTATCATAAGAACTAGATTCTCTTCACCACCATGAGAGCGACATTTCCTACGATTGATGTCAAGGGTCTCACTCACCCCGCCAACCCTAAATCTGTCTGGCAAGAGGCCCTCCATTACAGATGCAATATCCTCTGTGTGCAGGAAATTCACTTTTGTGAGAAAGCACCCCTTAAATGCTCTCAGAAAATTTCTATATACCTTTACTGTGAATGCAAAAAATAGGCATCCTAACGGTTATCAAAGATACAGTCCTTTAATCTGCATAAGGAAATCAAAGATGCACAGGGCTGTTATCTAATTCTCATTTGCGACATCAACTCATCAGCTTTCACTTTAGTTAAAGAATTTGCCCCCAATGCTCACCAGCTACCTTTCTTCAACAAACTATTATATAAGGTACGCAAACTACAACAAGGATCTTTGTTGCTCTGTGGAGACTTCAATCTTAATCCGGACCCCACAATAGATTACACAACCTCATCTAAAAGACACCCCCCCATCTCTCCAACACTCAATTTAAGCCCATTACCTATATGATGCATGGCGTTAGTTACATGCCAGTGAGGGAAACGTCACATGTTTCTCTAGTTAAATTTATCACTATTACACACAAATTGACTTATACTTATTGGAACAATGGCTCTACCAAAGTACTCTATCATCAATATTATCACATGATCAGACCACACTTCTGTCTTGTTAACCCTTGAGGAATAACTATCTTCCACTCCTCCCTTCATCTGGAGATCTAACCCAAAAATTCTACAACAACCTGAAACCAAAACTAAGATAAAGAAGCACCTATCAGAATTCTTTAAGGATGATGTATCTTCTGTAGAATAGATGACCATTTATCTTATGGAATGCCCATAAGGTATTTAAAAGAGGTATATTCATCAAATTAGGGGCTAGAGCAAAGAGCATATAAATGGTTTCACCAATGAAATTTATACACTTGACACCCAAAATAAATGGAACCCTTCCCTTGCGTTTTCTTAGAAACTATCATGTCTAGGCCAAGACCTTCACAGTCTGTTACTAGACAGCTTTGAGAAAGCATCCAGATGACTAAAAATGACCTACTATATGAGTAGGAATAGCGTTGGAAAATTTCTAGCTCAATGTCTGAAGGGACATAGGCACAAAACTAAGATCCCTTTTATACTGCACCCAGCAACCAAGGACAAGCTTTACCACTTGCAAACTGTAGCGGATGCTTATGGCCACTACTATAGCATGCTATACAATCTCAGCTCAGATAATCTCCAACCTACACCAGACCCAATAAGCAAATGTCTCCAACAATTGAAACTCCTCCAATTACAGTGCCTTGAAAAAGTATTAATACCCCTTGAAGTTTTCCACATTTTGTCATGTTATAACCAAAAACATAAATGTCTTTTATTGGGATGTTATGTGATAGACCAACACAAAGTGGCACATAATTGTTAAGTGGAATAAAAATGATAAATGGTTTTCAACATTTGTTACAAATAAATATGTGAAAAGTGTTTGTATTTAGCCCCCTGAGTCAATATTTTGTAGAACCACCTTTTGCTGCAATTACAGCTGCAAGTCTTTTTGGGTATGTCTCTACCAGCTTTGCACATCTAGAGAGTTACATTTTTGCCCATTCTTTTTTGCAAAATAGCTCAAGCTCTGTCAGATTGGGTGGAGAGCATCTAGGAACAGCAATTTTCAAGTCTGATGCCGCGTACACACGATCATTATTCACGGCGGTTAAAAAACCGCCGTGAATAATGTCATTAAAAACGAGGGAACGGCTTGTTCCCCACACACGGTCGTTTTTCACGTCGTTTTTTCTCTTGTCGAGAAAAACGACCGTCTGTGGGCTCCGCGGCAGTGTTTCCCTATGGGAAAACTGCCGCGGAAAAAATGTCGGACAAGAACGACGAGAAAAATTAGAACATGTTCTAATTTTTCTCGTCGTTTTTAATGCCGTTTTTCTCGTCGAGAAAAACGACATAAAGCCCACAGACGATCGTTTTTCTCGTCGAAAGGAAAAATTGTCGTTTTTCTCGACGAGAAAAATGGCCGTGTGTACGCGGCATTAGAATGAAGGGAGGTGTAGAATTGGCGCTAATTACAATTCATGGACTTCCTTGCTCTAAAGTGCAAGTGAATAATTTAATAATAATTAGATACATAAATACCCCTATATTATACTAGTGTCATTGGTGCCATAGTGTAACTCCTAAATACTTCACTGATATATATGAATACGTGATAAATATAGATTGATGCGGATATAAATAATGATGAGCATAAAATAATATATATAAAAAATAAAATGAATAAAATATTGTGAACAATTAAAGGTGATAACAGTGTAAAAAATTAAACCAATGTATAAAACCGTGATAGTAATAAATTAATGATGCATGCAAAAATGTCCTGCGACTATGCGATAAAGTGCAAAAAAATGCAAAAAATGCAGAATTGTGCAAATTGATGTGATTGTCCAATGATTTGATGCTAGATGCCCAGCAACTTTGCTAGGCAAATAATCTTGTGACTGTGCAGAAAAGTGCAAATGCAACCTCATGCGATTTGGTTGAGCGACTATGCAATAAGGTGCAAATGCAACATCATGCGATACGATTGAGCAATATGAATGCAACCTCATGCGATTTGGTTGAGCGACTATGCAATAAGGTGCAAATGCAACCTCATGCGATTCGATTGAGCAAAATGATTGTCCAATGATTATGTCGTTTTTTCAGATGCTAGGTGCCCAGTGCCTGGTGATGTGACCTTTTTTAATCTTCAAGACTGGTGCCCACAGCAGAACGTGCTCCAATAAAGACCGCACTCACCAGATGTTCACCCCCTCTTGGGGTGAAAAACGTTCACAGTGTATGCCACTGTGCAGCACTCTGGTGGTGTCTTGTCTCCCTGATCCTTTTGTGGTAATCCCAGTGTTATCTCAGAGTAAGAGGGAAAGGAAGGAATCCCAAATAGTGTAATTCCGTAATAAAAAACACTTTTATTGAACTTATAGCAGTATTACTCACATTTAAGCTGTATCAAACAGGCATGTAAGAGACAAATGCTGACAGATCCTGGAAGTGTTTTGTGACATTCAGCTTGTGCACTCTACCGGTTTCGTCTGGTCTGACTTCATCTGGAGCACACAGGTGGACTCTATTTACTAATTAGGAGACTTCTAAAGGGAATCAGTTACACTAGATTTTAGTTAGGGGGGCATCAGAGTAAAGGGGGCTGAATACAAATGTCACACCACATTTTTCAGATATTTATTTGTAAAAAAAATTGAAAACCATTTATCATTATCCTTCCACTTCACAATTTTGTGCCACTTTGTCTTGGTCTATCACATAAAATCCCAATAAAATACATTTACATTTATTGTTGTAACATAACAAAATGTGGACAATTTCAAGGGGTATGAATACTTTTTCAAGGGACTGTACACACAACCACTTACAACCCTTAAACATACCATTTACTCCCTGGAAATTTGTGTTATAAATTCCTTGCCCAATAATAAATCTCCTGGGCCAGATGGCTTTACTGGGGAGTATTTTAAAACATTTAAATATCTATCAAACTTCACTTGGAAGAAATTACAATGCAGTGGCTGCCTCTCCCCCCCCCCCCGAAATGCTTAGGGCATTAATTATAACATTACCCAAGCCAGTGAAAGATCCTGTCACACCCACAACTTTTCAGCCCATTTCACTATTAAACAACAATTTGAAAATTTACACCAAACTTATTGCACTTTGATTGGCAAAATGTACCCCTACTTAAACACACAGACCAATCAGGGTTCACGAAATGTCGTCAAACGACAGACGCTACCCAACATCTCATAAATTTCATCCATCTAGCTAATCTATAGAAACCGCCTTCTCTGCTTCTTGCTTTGTATGCAGAGAAGGCGTTTGACAGAATCCATTGGAACTATCTGGCCCAGACTCTGTCGGCTTTTGAATTCACTGGACCCATATACTCTGCCATTATGGCCCTCTAAACCAAACCTTCAGCAAAAGTATACACTTCTGGCACGTTATCTACCCCTTTTTTCTAGCCAGTGGAATGTTCCATGGATGCCCAACCCTATATATTTGGATAAGAAATAGAATGTGCACTATTAGCCTCTTTGCAGATGATTTTATTCTGATGTTAACTGATGTGGAAAATTCTCTGGTTTCAATATATTCAGCCTTGGGTTGGTTTAAACAAGTTGGTATGTGAATTTTAAGTGAAAAAATAGTAGCACTCTGTTTATGCAAAAACAGTCCTAACAAGTGATATACAAATCAAAAATACTATAATGTGTATATAAATAATATTCCACCAAGTGAAAGTGGACAAATGATAAATATAGTAGTCCTATGTATTCAAAACGTATAATCAAGCAACAAAAGTAATGAAATATATGTGCAGTGAATCATAAATAAAAGTCCATAAAACAATATTCATGAATAAAAAGTCTTATAAAGCAAAATACAAGTGATTAAAGAAATCCAGGTGATGAAAACTCGAGTGCTTCCAACAAATATGCTTAATCTTGAAAATGTAATTACCGGTATGCTCCTTCACCACACCACTTGTGTCTGTGAATCCACTATGTAAATACAAAAACGGGTGACCCCATGATCATATTAGCTGTCTGGACCCTTGATGGTAATCAAAAATTATTTTCCGATCACCATCACAAAGAGAAAAAAACAGTCACGATTGAAAATGACTATGAAGCTAATACTGGAAATTAAAAGTTATCAATAAAGCAATTCAGGTCCAGCTCGATATTTAACCCTCTCGGCTGAAGGCTTTTCAAAAGGAATATCCACTTAGTTTCTCTCTGGGATAATTCCCAAACCCGATTAGAGCCCCTCCAAGACTGAAGGGTACAGTCTATCCCACAGAATTTAGGAAGTGATGGATCCTGGGCATGCTTCTCTTTAAAGTGCAGGGAAACACTATGATCTTTAAACCCCTTCCGGATGTTTGCCAAATGTTCAGCTATTCTGAACCTTAGAAGGCGTTTGGTTCTGCCCACATAATGTAACCCACATGGGCACCATAAAAGGTATACAACGTAAGAAGAATTGCACGTGATGAAATGTTTAATTCTAAATGTTTCTTGATCTATATTGGTAATACTAACCATGCCTCTGTTGTTCACTCTGACTGTTCTACAGCAAATACATTTGCGGCATGAATAGAATCCATTCACGTCTATCCCTAAGCTCAATTTCACCGGTGGGTCTTATATTTTCTGTACCACCTGATCACCAAAATTGGGAGCCCTTCTGTAAATGAATTTGGGTTTTTCTGGTAAAGATCCACCCAGATGTCTATCCCTGCAAAGGATATATCAGTATTTACTGAAGATGTTCTCTATCTCCTTGTACTGAAAATGAAAGTTGGATATGAATCCCCATTGGTGTGAGCTATTATCTGTTAGTATTTCCTTCTTCCTTAAACATTGTTCTCTAGGGATATTAGCAATCTCAGAAATGGTATTACAAATAGATTCTTTCTTGTATCCCTTCTGAATAAACTTATCTCCTAAAACATTAGCCTGTGTGAGATAATCATCACCTGTTGTGCAATTGCGCCGTACCCTCAACATCTGCCCCTTAGGGATGTTTCTGATCCATGAAGGATGGTGTCCACTGCCAATAGACAGATAGCTGTTTCTGTCAGTGGGTTTGAAGTACACTTTTGTACTCAAACGAGGGCCCTTCTTCATAATAGTTAGATCCAAAAAATTCACCTCATCCTGGCTTATTACGTGGTCCAATACAATATTTCTGGTATTGTTATTCAAATAGCTGATGAATTCCAAGACTGATTCCTCAGACCCCTCCCATATGAATAGGATATTGTCTATGAAACGACTGTACAATTTTAACTCTGGTCTGATCTGATGAAAGACATGTCTGTCCTCCCATTCAGACATGAACAGGTTGGCGATGCTGGGAGCAAACTTAGCTCCCATAGCAACGCCAACCTGCTGCAAGTAAAATTGGCCATGGTACCAGAAATAATTGTGGGCCATGCTGAAGTCTAAAGCTTTGCCCAAGAAACATTTCTGTATGTGAGGTATATCGTCTCGTTTACTTAGGGCCCAATTTAATGCCAATAGGGCATCATCATGTTGTATAACAGTATACAAGGAGCACACATCTGCGGTTACTAGATAGGTTGTGGTGGCTGGATTCAGCTCAACCCCATCCAGCAAACGCAAAAGGTCTGTGGTGTCCCTTAAATATGCCCTTGTGGTAATGACACTTGACTGAAGAAATTTGTCCAAATATTCTCCAAGTCTGGCAGTAATTGACCCTATACCATTCACTATTGGGCGTGCAGGTGGAATATTTGCATGTTTGTGAATTTTGGGCAGTGTATAAATAACCGGAATTCTACTTGAAGTGGGATTGAGGTACCTCCTTTCTTTTGGATTTAGGGCGTTACATCTAAAGCCCCATTCTATCAACAAGTTTAATTGATCCCTATATGGTTCAGTAGGTCAGTTGATAACCTTTTATATGTCCTCTGGTCACTCAGAAGTTCAATAAGTTGATTGTGATAAAAGGATTTCTCCATAACCACAACCCCTCCCCCCTTGTCCGCCGGGCGGATAACAATATCCTTTCTATCTTCCAGGGAACTAATCCCTTCTCTGATGTACTCTGGATTAATGTGTTTTTTTAGGGGGAGTTCTTCTAAATCCTTGAGTACCATATTTTTGAAAACTTCAATGTAATGATTATTCAAATTCTGTGGGTTAAAGATCGATTTATTTTTTAGGCCGCTATCTATCAATTCTGTTTCCCTCACTGCTACCCTAGATCTATCATAAGGATGACTCAAATTTTTTTTTTTCATATTCAAGGTGCGTACAAATTTGTGTGTGTCAATGTACACATCGAACTTGTTCATCCTTTTTCTTGGTGCACACTTTAAACCCAAATTTAAAATGTTGAGCTCACTGGGGTTGAGCTCAGCCTTACTCAAATTATAGATGCCAGTGTTTAGTTGTTCCTCCTTCTTTTTTCGGGATTGTGCTCGCCTGCCTGCCCTGCACCCTCTCCTTCTCTTCGGGGTGGGCCCATATCTCTGTATGGGTAATGGGGAGAGGGGTTCCCCCCCTCCATCGTAACCGGGGTGCGGGTACGGGTTCCCTCGTATAGTCCCCCCCCCCCGTTGATCTAAAAAAGTAGAGGAAGAATACTGTTGTCCCATACCATCATTAAACCCCCCATGATCCAATACCTGATATCTGTTTTGGGTAGGAATTTGATAACCAGATCCCATATATTGATTTGGAGGGTGTTGGTTAGACGGATATTGATTCCATTGCTGATAATCAGATTGTGGGTAAACTGATAATGGTTCTATCCTATTATTCTGTTGGTATCTTGGGGTCATAGGATTAGCCCCACCTTGGCTCGCCCCATAGTGGTGACTATCAAAATACTGATTATCCTTCCCATGGCCTCCCATGTTCCGAGGTGCTTTGGGGGTATTATGAGCATTCCCTTTTAGGTGCATTAGGTTTAGTTTTAATAGTCTGAGTTTTATCTTTTCTTATTAAATTAGTGATAGGAGGAATGATATCTGTTCTCATCTCTTTATCTCCTAAATTTTCAGCGGACTCAATATTGGCTGTATCTGTGTTTTGCCATAAATACATATTATTGCTTTTAGAGTCATTGGAATCTCTATTGTACTTCTTAACCTTGTTCCTCTGTGTGTCTCTATCCACCTTCTCTAATTTTTTCTTCATATTACTAAAATATTCCCTAACTTGATTGGTTTCATTGTGGGGTAAAAGTTTACTCTGGAGTGTGTTAATATTAGCAATCAACATGTCCATTTTGATCCGTTTTCTTTTAAGAACTAAGGCTTGGAGGTCCCTCCCCGCCCTATTAAAAAAACTCCAACCATTCATCCATGTATTTAGAGTCTGTTAGTCCATCTTGGGGAGACACTTCCCATCTTAAGCTCCTGAAGATGAGACCTTCCTTTTGGTAATGCTCAAATGTGAATATGTCCCACCATGTTTTGATTTGTTTCTCTAACACAGTGTTTCTCAACTCCAGTCCTCAAGGCGCCCCAACAGGTCATGTTTTCAGGATTTCCCTCAGATGAAACGGCTGTGGTAATTACTAAGGCAGTGAAACTGATCAAATAACCTGTGCAAAATAATGGAAAGCCTGAAAACAGGACCTGTTGGGGCGCCTTGAGGACTGGAGTTGAGAAACGCTGCTCTAACAGACTATCTAATGATTTTAAAGTCCCTATAATGTCCTCATCACACTCTGTCATCTCCTGATTAGAGGAGAACACAGTCTCTGGGTCCATTTGTCTATTAGACAAGAAATTAAAAGCTTCCATGGCTGCACGTGGTAAAAATCAACAAATATGTAAAAGCTGGTAAGGAGGGCCAAACACGCCCCCTAATTAACTCCCCAAACCACCACTGCGCCCAGATGGAATTAGAATGTATAATCCTGAAGCTGCTACTTAAAAATTGAAACAATGTGGTATGTGAATTTTAAGTGAAAAAATAGTAGCGCTCTGTTTATGCGAAAACAGTCCTAACAAGTGATATACAAATCAAAAATACTATAATGTGTATATAAATAATATTCCACCAAGTGAAAGTGGACAAATGATAAATATAGTAGTCCTATGTATTCAAAACGTATAATCAAGCAACAAAAGTAATGAAATATATGTGCAGTGAATCATAAACAAAAGTCCATAAAACAATATTCATGAATAAAAAGTCCATAAAGCAAAATACAAGTGATTAAAGAAATCCAGGTGATGAAAACTCGAGTGCTTCCAACAAATATGCTTAATCTTGAAAATGTAATTATGCTCCCTCACCACACCACTTGTGTCTGTGAATCCACTCCCAAAGGAAAAAAACTCACCAGATAGATATGCCTCACACTCTCATGTTCAGCATAAAAGCTTGATACCCCACCGGGGTTAATAGACAAATCCACTGGAATTTTTACAAGAGAATCCACTCCACATGTAAAAAATGAATAAGTGCTTCCAATGGTGAAGTAAGTAAAAACAATTTATTTAAAATTGCACACACATCTTCAACCATCGTACTCACATTGTTCAAAATTCAAACAGGCACTTCAAATAAAATCAACAGAAATGAATGAAGGAGACTTGCAATGGCGTACTAGGAATTGCGGTCACGGTGGACCCAGAATAACCAGCAGATCTCACCCTCCAAATGCTCGCTCTCCTTCCCGGCCAGAGTCGTATCAGCCTCGGTGGTGGTGTCTACGTTCAGAGTTCACAAAAAGTTACCGTGCAGGCCACGCCCAGACATGTTTCGTCGTTAAAGACTTTATCAATGGGATTGGCTGCACGGTATGACAGCTTCCTTTTTATAGTCCATCCCTGATGCATTATGGACTTTTTTCATAGCGTCTGCGCATATTCTGTGTCTCCATGACCGCAAAGCCCCGACCCTAAACCAGCGACCATGAATAGATGAATTGACACATTGAATATTTACTCTACCTAAGCAGAAAGTAGACTGCACATTGCTTGCCTCCCCATGCAACAAATACATTACATCTGATAAAGATTGTGATGTGTAAATGTGCATATTACTTTTAAATATTAAAAATTAAACATAAAATGTATGAAGGTTAAAATTCAATAAAAAAATCAAGCAACCAATATCAATGAACCACAAGTTAAGTACATTAAAGTGGTAGAGTCAGAATAGCTGAACATTTGGCAAACATCCGGAAGGGGTTTAAAGATCATAGTGTTTCCCTGCACTTTAAAGAGAAGCATGCCCAGGATCCATCACTTCTTCAATTCTGTGGGATAGACTGTATCCTTCAGTCTTGGAGGGGCTCTAATCGGGTTTGGGAATTATCCCAGAGAAAAACTAAGTGGATATTCCTTTTGAAAAGCCTTCAGCCGAGAGGGTTAAATATCGAGCTGGACCTGAATTGCTTTATTAATAACTTTTAATTTCCAGTATTAGCTTCATAGTCATTTTCAATTGTGACTGTTTTTTTCTCTTTGTGATGGTGATCGTAAAATAATTTTTGATTACCATCAAGGGTCCAGACAGCTAATATGATCATGGGGTCACCCGTTTTTGTATTTACATATATGGGATCTGAATTGTCTCTACCACTTTAATGTGCTTAACTTGTGGTTCATTGATATTGGTTGCTTGATTTTTTTATTGAATTTTATCCTTCATACATTTTATGTTTAATTTTTAATATTTAAGAGTAATATTCACATTTACACATCACAATCTTTATCAGATGTAATGTATTTGTTGCATGGGGAGGCAAGCAATGTGCAGTCTACTTTCTGCTTAGGGAGAGTAAATATTCAATGTGTCAATTCATCTATACATGGTCGCTGGTTTAGGGTCGGGGCTTTGCGGTCATGGAGACACAGAATATGCGCAGACGCTATGAAAAAAGTCCATAATGCATCAGGGATGGACTATAAAAAGGAAGCTGTCATACCGTGCAGCCAATCCCATTGATAAAGTCTTTAACGACGAAACATGTCTGGGCATGGCCTGCACTGTAACTTTTTGTGAACTCTGAACGTAGACACCACCACCGAGGCTGATACGACTCTGGCCGGGAAGGAGAGCGAGCATTTGGAGGGTGAGATCTGCTGGTTATTCTGGGTCCACCGTGACCGCTATTCCTAGTACGCCATTGCAAGCCTCCTTCATTCATTTCTGTTGCTTTTTATTTGAAGTGCCTGTTTGAATTTTGAACAATGTGAGTACGATGGTTGAAGATGTGTGTGCAATTTTAAATAAATTGTTTTTACTTACTTCACCATTGGAAGCACTTATTCATTTTTTACATGTGGAGTGGATTCTCTTGTAAAAATTCCAGTGGATTTGTCTATTAACCCCGGTGGGGTATCAAGCTTTTATGCCGAACATGAGAGTATGAGGCATATCTATCTGGTGAGTTTTTTTCCTTTGGGAGTGGATTCACAGACACAAGTGGTGTGGTGAAGGAGCATAATTACATTTTCAAGATTAAGCATATTTGTTGGAAGCACTCGAGTTTTCATCACCTGGATTTCTTTAATCACTTGTATTTTGCTTTATGGACTTTTTATTCATGAATATTGTTTTATGGACTTTTATTTATGATTCACTGCACATATATTTCATTACTTTTGTTGCTTGATTATACGTTTTGAATACATAGGACTACTATATTTATCATTTGTCCACTTTCACTTGGTGGAATATTATTTATATACACATTATAGTATTTTTGATTTGTATATCACTTGTTAGGACTGTTTTCGCATAAACAGAACGCTACTATTTTTTCACTTAAAATTCACATACCACATTGTTTCAATTTTTAAGTAGCAGCTTCAGGATTATTCATTCTAATTCCATCTGGGTGCAGTGGTGGTTTGGGGAGTTAATTAGGGGGCGTGTTTGGCCCTCCTTACCAGCTTTTACAAGGTTTAAACAAGTGTCATTATAAGGCCAATTCATCTAAATTGTATATTTTAGTATTAGAGGTTCCTTAACCTTATGAAACAGAAACATATATCTATATTTTCTAACGTGTGGAAACAAGATGGGATCATTTATTCTGGTATTAATCTAACCTCTGTTATCTAGTAACAGATAACTACCTACCTTTTTTAAACACATTAAGATCTAAATTACAAGACTTTGCAAAGGTTAGGTTATCAAGGTCACGTTGTTTGGCATCTTTTAAAATGTCTCTGTTACCACAACTGCTCTGTCTGTTTAGAACTTTGCCAGTTCCCATACCTAACTCAATCTTACTAAATGCACAATCATTAGTTAATCGCTACCTATGGCAAGGTAAAAGGGCGAGGTGTGCATTTAGCAAACTGGTTCCAATGCGAAAGGCTTAGGGCATATTTTGATTAAAGACTACTACCTAGCAGCAATGCTCACCCAATTGAAAGTCTGGTTTCCTTTGGTACAAACATACCCTATGGGCGGAACTAGAATGAAGAGAGAAAATTACCGCTCCAGGTGAGTGAGTTCTGTTAATCCTTCAACAATCAGGAAACCATGGGTGCTGGCAATGCACAACGCAAACAGGAACAGCAGAAAGGAAGGGATGGACAGCCGCACTCCAAAAAAAACCTTAAAGGTTGCTTTTATTGTAAAAAAGATAAAACACATGCACCACAGGTCACAGCAAGGCAGGGATTAGCTGACTCGTTTCACACTACAAATGTTAGTGCTTACTCATAGCTAAGAGTAAGCACTAACATTTGTAGTGTGAAACGTGTCAGCTGATCCCTGCCTTGCTGTGACCTGTGGTGCATGTGTTTTATCTTTTTTACAATAAAAGCAACCTTTAAAGGTTTTTTTTGGAGTGCGGCTGTCCATCCCTTCCTTTCTGCTGTTCCCGGCGGAACTAGAATGCTCCCAATTACTAGGCAATAACTTATATAATTACCTTTTGGCTAGCTGCTTTATTCCATCTACACCACCTTTGGTTTTTCTTACCAAAACCGCTATGCTATTGGCCAGACAGCAATTATTAAAAAACACCTCCCTGAGACTCAACACAATCAACTTTCCCACCCTTAGTCTACCTTTATTATACCTGACCTCTTTTTCACGCAGTGGATATCGCAAGGCATTCTTACAGTTGATGACTTACTAGTGAGACCAGCTCTCAAAACTTTAAAGTCCTTGCAAGTGGAATACAATATATCTATTCTCGACCCCTATAAATATACACAGATTTCACATTATTTACATTGCAACCCTATCACTACTCTATTCCTACCTTGGCGTGTAGCACAGTTTTATAAAATAGCTTACACCAAAATCAAAAGGTATTTCATTATTCTAAGCCATACTTAACCATAAAGATACCTTTGTCAAATCCTCACCCTTTAAAGATTGGGAACGTGGTTTTGGAGTGGTGTATACCCCCGAAAACTGTCAAAAAGCGCTAAGTGTCACATATGTGGCAGCGAAATGTGTAAACCTATGGAGTTAATCCAAAAGTTATTGTTACATGTCATGGACATGTTACATGTCATATCCTTATTAGCAGCCCGCTTGACACTGGTAAGACCTTAGGCCTCCTACAGTAAGAGAGGATATCCAAGTTACCCGAACCCATGCCACTTATGAATTAATGTTCACCTTTTCCAACAGCAACTATCAGAGGGCTTCTAAAATGTGGAAGCCATGGAATGATTAGTATAATATGTCCTCATGTAAATAAGGCTAAACTTACTGATAATAACCTCTGTTAATTTGTTACTGTTACTTAGTAGACTTTGACATTGATACGCACTACTCCGTCTTGACTGTGATTTTTTATTTTTTTTTGTGTGTATATTCACCTTATAGGCATATTTGTTATGACTTTGTACTTTTTTTTGTAAAACTAGCAATATTGAAACAAAACAATGATTTGTAACCATTAAACTAGAAGATACAGATATTAATTTGCCTATGGGGTCAATTATTTACCTAAAAACGTATTCTAATGTATTGTCACCTAGGAGAGGATGTTCCAGAGAAGCCTTGTGTTGACAGCATGGGCGGCCCGTCACTAGGGGAGCAGGTGCGCCGCCCCCCATCCATACATCCGGCCCCCATATCAACATTTGGGGCACCGGATGCATAAATTCCAATGGGGGTGTTTTTTTTTTAAGCATGTGATTAGAGCCAGAGGCTCTAGTGTGCTTCAAAAAAGGATGGGGCTCAAGCACTGTGCCCTGAGCCCACCCATTTGTGTGCCACTAGTGAATGAATATTCTCTATTTTCACACTGAATCTCTTCCCTGCCAATCAGCAAGCAGGTCATGAGACCCGTTTCCTGATTGTCCAAAATGACAAGCAATCCTATTGGACCGTAATGAGGAGAGAGGAGGAGGGAGGAGATGTGGAGGGCGCCAGGGGAGACGCAGGGGACGAAGCCCCCACCCAGAGGGAAGCTCTGCCTGGGGGCTCATCGACAGACCGGGGGATGTCTGCAATGATAAGGATGACACTGACAAGAGGTCAAAAGGTAAATTACCTTTTGAAAATGTTATGTATTAGGGTTTATATGAACTTTAAAAAAACCTTCACTTGCCATAATTAGGTTTATGCAGACATATTAATATTCAGTCTTTCATTATGGTTCCTTTCAGGCTCATTTATGTTAGAAGTATATTTACTTATGAGTGCACTGCAGAACAGTGTCACTGCTCTGAACTCACATGAAGATGACCCACCTCTAGAAATCCAGGTGCCAACCAAGCTCAATAAACACAGTCAAAATATCAAATGCTGCACATTGATGATGTCAGATCTTATTCAATGTATTAAATCTAAAAATAGCTCTCTGCAAACCCCTATCTACTATGTGTACTCTAACCTGTGCAAATATCAATAAAGTGCTAAAAAGATCTCCAAACTGCCATTGTGCACGTGTTAAATACAGATTTCATAAACTTCAGTAAACTGCACAAGTATACTGTATATATAATAGAAAAGGGGGCACAATAGAAGCCCACTTAATTGGGATTGTGGCCACCACATGCTTCAATGGTGTTTTGAGGGTTAAAACGCAATTTGATAGAATACAGTATAAGTATAAATGTATTTGAATTGATGTACTGTGTCTTTAAATTTGGGATCAACAGCCAGCCAATGGGATGCGACAGAAGGTACTGGAAGCCAGGAAGGCTTTATAGGGATTGTCTGGGCTGGGAATCTCCCTCTTTCCTGTCAGCAAGCACCAGTGAAGAACTGACAGAGACCTCAGGTATGGAGTCCCTCTTTAAAAAACTTTTGGAGAAGGCAGGCAGTGAGGGAGGTGAAGAATGGCTGAGGCGCTGCTTGTCAATGGGGGAGCTGGTGACAGACGGACAGCAGGAGCGGGACACTGAGGGCTCTGTGGCAGACAAGTCAGGGGAGCAGCTGGCCAGCCAGGAGAGAGGAGCAGAGGTCAGTGCTCAACATGTGAGAGCACGGAGGAGCCAGCCTCCGGAGCGGAGCGCCGCAGCTATGTCAGCTGTGTCAGCACAAGGGCAGAGGGAGGCGGCCGCCGAAGATGTCGGGGAGGTGCCAGGAGCGGGCGCTGTACTCCCCAGCAGAAGAGGACATGTTCCCGGTCCCCAGGAAGAAGAGGAGGCAGGCGGACCAGGGCTGAACAGCCCGCAGCGAGTGTGGGGAGGGGGCGCCCACCTCCCCACGGCTACCAAGACAGGAGGCTGAGAATACAAGTATGCCCGCAGCGGAGGAGCCACAAGCGCTGCATGACAGACAGGAGAATGCACAAGGTCTGCTGCTGGGAGAGGCGGTTCTGTCTGACGCTGCTCCACCTCCAGCAGTGGGTGAGTGTGCTCAAATACAGGCTTTAAATGTTCTGGTAGATTCTCTCTCTTCTTTAGTGAGAACATTGTCCCCTGTTGTTCCTCCTATTATTCCGCCTGTATCTACTTCTTCTGTTGCTGCTGCTTTGCTCAGCCCCTTACCCAGCAATGTTACTCCACCTTCTATAAGTGTGTATCAGCCCACCCCTGTGGTGATGGTTCCAGGGGGTACATATGGGGATTGCAATGTGCCTTTGGCTAGGGGTAATGTGCCAGAGTCCTGCATGAAGGAAGCCATGCCTTGTGAGATGTCTCCCCTGGGGTACCATCTGAGCTTAGCAGTAAAGGAAAAAATATGGCGGGGGGATTTTATTGACATCCTATCCCTCTTGCCCTCTCAGAAAGATTTGATGGTTAAGCCAGATAACGCTGACAAGCAGGAAGACGACAGGCGTAGGCCTGTACCTAGGTCATTCAATAACTGGCTGCAGGCGTTTTGCATCTTTGCTGGCGTCATGGCGGACAAGCATCCTGAACACAGCGGGGGTTTGTTCCAGCATGTTGATCACATTTTGGAGGCTTACAAGAGTTTTGGGGGGCTCGGTTGGTTCTACTACGACGAGTCGTTTCGACAGAAGTTGGAAGTCCACCCCTCGTTACGCTGGGGTATGAAGGATGTTGGGCTATGGCTGAACTTGCTCGCCCCCCAGAGGCCGGTCGCTTCTAAACCAATGGCGGTTAACTCTTTGAGCGCGGGGTACAGGAGAGGATGCTGCTTTGCTTATAATGACAGCCAGTGCCGCTGGAATGCGGCATGTAAATATAGGCACGAGTGTGCCTATTGTGCGGGAGCTCACCCTGCAGCCAAGTGTTTTAAAAAAACAGCTAATACTGGGGCTAGTCAGAGTCCAAAGGATATTTTTCCAAAAAGCCTGCACGCCAGTGAGGCTGGAAAGCATGCGCCCGTGGCTGGACAGCTATCCAGACCAGGCGACAGCGCAATTTCTCATTAATGGTTTTGAATTGGGCTTTCCCCTCCCTGCATTCACAGGGGTGGGATGTACAGTGGTGGGTAATTTAAAATCAGTCAATCAGTTTCCGCACATTGTCAGGGAGAAGGTTATGAAAGAGATTGCGGAAGGACGCATGGCGGGTCCTTTTGGGCACCCCCCTTTTGTTAATTTTCGTATATCACCTTTAGGGGTGGTGCCCAAGAGGGAGCAAAGTGCGTATCGAATTATACATCATTTGTCATTCCCTAAAGGTGATTCCCTTAACGACGAGATTGACGATGCGCTGTGCTCAGTCTCATATGCGACATTCGAAGAAGCAATTGTCAAAATTCGGCAGTGTGGGCCGGGGGCGTTGCTGGCTAAGGCCGATATTAAGTCGGCCTTTCGGCTGTTGCCAATAGCTCCTGAGGCTTTTAATTCCCTGGGGTTTTATTTTGAGGGGTCCTATTTCTTTGACAGGTGTCTCCCCATGGGGTGTTCCGTGTCATGTTCCTACTTTGAAGCCTTTTCCTCTTTCTTGCAGTGGGTCATTTGTTCGCAGTCAGGTTGCGATAAAGTATTACACTATCTGGACGATTTTTTGTTCATGGGACCACAAGGTTCGTCGCTTTGTAATGAGCTCCTGCAGGCCTTTCGGGATATGTCTAGTCATTTTGGTGTGCCCTTGGCGGAGGAAAAGACGTGTCTCCCCACGACGGATTTGGAATTCTTAGGCATTCACATCGATACCGGTCGGATGGAATTCCGGTTGCCTGAGGCAAAATTAGCAAAGTTAAAGTCCCTGTTGCGGGCGTTTTTGTTAAAGAAAAAAGTGTTGCTGAAGGATATGCAGTCTCTGCTGGGGGTCCTGGCGTTTGCATGCAGGATCATGCCCATGGGTCGTATTTTTTCGCGTCGTCTTTATCTAGCAATAGCGGGTGTGAAGTCGCCACTCGCCCACATAAGGCTGACCTGTTCACTTAAGGCGGATATGTTGGTTTGGGCACGGTTTTTGGATGTGTACAACGGACGGTCTTTTTTCCAGAGTGACTTCATCTTTGCCCCAGATTTCAAACTATTCACGGATGCCGCAGGGTCAAAAGGCTTTGCGGCGATCTTGGGGAATAGCTGGTGCTGTGCAGCTTGGCCAGAATCGTGGGTGGTGCAGGAAGTCACTAGGAATATAGTTCTACTGGAACTGTTTCCTATTTTGGTGGCCATGGAACTGTGGGGGGCTCAATTTGCAAATAGGAGGATCATGGTCGAAGCAGACAACAAAGGGGTTCTCTTTGCAATCAATTGGCTCTCATCGAAGTCGCTGTTGGTGGTTAAGGTACTGCGGCAAATTGTTTTTTTGTGTTTACAATTTAATGTCTGGTTGAAAGCCAAATATACACCTGGGGTCCAGAATAACCTTGCCGATGCGTTATCTCGGTTTCAGATGGACCGCTTTCGACAGCTGCATCCGGAGGCGGACGTGGAAGGAATGTGTTGCCCGGAGTTTCTGTGGGATGTAATCTGGACATAGTGGCAAGAGCTATCCAGGTTTCGGTCGCACCCAAGACGTGGATGTGTTATGCAGCTTCTTGGAACAGTTGGCTATCGTTTGCAGTAGCGCTGGGAGTTAGTGATGGCCGCCCGTCTGAGGGGTCATTATTGGCCTTTGTGGCATCCCTGATGCAGCAGCATTTTTCCTACAGCCATATCTCGAAAACATTGGCAGGTGTATCATTTTTCTGCCGTTTAAAGGGATATCCTCCGTGCACGGCATATTTTTCAGTAAAACAGGCTTTGAAAGGGTATAGAAGGGTAAATTTTATACCGGATGATAGGAGACCAATCTCGCTCGAACTTTTGGCTAGGCTTTGTAAGGTGACGTCGGCCGTGTGTTACTCCAGTTTTGAAGCATTATTGTTTAAAACGGCATTCGTTCTCGCCTTTCATGGGGCTTTGCGCATCTCGGAGCTGATTCCAGGGTCTAAATTGGGCGGTTCGGGGGTTCTTTCTGAGCATGTGACAGTGGGTCCTTCCGGGGTGCACTTGTGGATCAGGCGTTCTAAGATGGATGCCTTGGGGAAGGGTACCGGGATTCATTTAGCTGCGCAGGACGACAAGTCAATTTGTCTGTGGAAGCAGTGAATCGTTTTCTAGGGGTCAGGCCCCCGGGCCAGGGCTTATTTTTGGTTCACCAAAACGGGGGGCCCCTTACCAAATATCAGTTTGATTTTGTTCTTCATAAATGCCTCATGAGTTTGGGTTTACATAACCTCAAAATATCCTCCCACTCGTTCAGAATAGGTGCAGCATCAGAGGCGGCCCGGAAAGGGGTGTGTGATTCAGCTATTAAGGACATGGGGAGGTGGAAATCTGATTGTTTTAAATTATATGTTCGTCCTAACCTGTTTATTTAAATCCCTCAGGTCAACCTTGTATAATTTGGATTCTGGGACATTCGTTTATCTATTGGGCGCATAAAAGAGCGGCCCTGCGTAGGTATTCTACCAATTTGTCTCTTCATCCGGAATCCTTTCAGGTGTTTTGGAAGGGAGTGCGAGGCCTGCAGTGGCACCAACTTTATTTTCAATTATGTAGGTTGGGGCAATGTTGGCCTAGGCCAGATGTTCTTGTTTTGCATGTGGGGGGAAATGATTTGGGGAATGTGCGGACATTGGATTTGCTTTTTCTAATACAGGAGGATTTGCAAAGTTTTTCTCTCACTTTTCCGGGTACTATCTTAGTATTTTCTGAAATCATTCCCCGCCTCTCCTGGCTTTCCTCTTGTCAGAGGAAGGTAATGGAGAAGATGAGGAAGCGTATAAATAGGGCAATGAAAAAATTCATGCCTACACTTAACGGGCTATCGTATAGACATGTGGATCTAGAGGGTGGTTTTCAGGGGTTATACAGACAGGATGGAGTCCACCTTTCAGATGTGGGTCTGGATATTTTCAACCTGGGATTACAGTATGGAATCGAGCAGGCCGTGGTGTTGGGGTGGGGCCGGGCATGATACTCAAGCCCGGCTTGTGGGGCATGTTATTTCATGATATTTGAGGTAATGCTGCTTGAGTTATGAGAACTAAGCAGTTACACAGTTGGTTGGTTTCATTAAAATATGATTTTTGATGTTGAATAATAAAAAAAATATATGGTTGATTTAATTCATGTTTTAAAACCAATAAAGAACGCCGCGGCCATTAACTGCCAAATTTGAGTCAGTATGTTTTTTCTGATAGTACCTGGAGTAAAGTGTTAAGAGTTTGGGGATTATGTGTGGCCTACAGTCCCATAGAAAAGGGGGCACAATAGAAGCCCACTTAATTGGGATTGTGGCCACCACATGCTTCAATGGTGTTTTGAGGGTTAAAACGCAATTTGATAGAATACAGTATAAGTATAAATGTATTTGAATTGATGTACTGTGTCTTTAAATTTGGGATCAACAGCCAGCCAATGGGATGCGACAGAAGGTACTGGAAGCCAGGAAGGCTTTATAAGGATTGGCTGGGCTGGGAATCTCCCTCTTTCCTGTCAGCAAGCACCAGTGAAGAACTCCCTCCCCCCCTTCCCAGTCGCGTGCGATCTTTATGTGGTCGGGTCACCCTGGATCCAGGGGGGACATGTTATTTCATGATATTTGAGGTAATGCTGCTTGAGTTATGATAACTAAGCAGTTACACAGTTGGTTGGTTTCATTAAAATATGATTTTTGATGTTGAATAATAAAAAAAATATATGGTTGATTTAATTCATGTTTTAAAACCAATAAAGAACGCCGCGGCCATTAACTGCCAAATTTGAGTCAGTATGTTTTTTCTGATAGTACCTGGAGTAAAGTGTTAAGAGTTTGGGGATTATGTGTGGCCTACAGTCCCAATACAAATTACAAATATCACAGGAAATAAACATATAAAGTGCCCCAATAATAAATCCAAAGTTCACATATATCAACACAAAGTGCTACAGTTGATAAAGTGCATAAATAATAAAGTACAAACTAATTAATCATGTAAATGTGTCCATTCAAAATATGTGCTCCACTTAAAATAAAAATGTAAACTATTATTTCATCCAAAAAATATGATATTCCAACTCTGCTTAACCCAAATCTGGACATTCGATTGTGTTCCACTTTCAATCAAAATTGTACTCCATCTATAATTAATAATCTTGTGAACCACTGTGCTGAAATGTGACCCCTCTGGACAGACTGAACTCACCACTAACAATGGACCTTATATAAAGGTCAAAAAGCGCTCAATGGATAAAAATTTATCAAATTCCTCTCCATGGATCCACAATGCACAATGCTCAACTCATACATAAAAACAGAGGGGGGGAACTCATCATGTAAAACCATAAAGAAACTCTTTAATTTCAGTAAAACCAAGAAGTACACTCACATTATAAGGTGCCTAAATCACATTGGCACTAATACATAGGCATAGACATAACAGAATAACACTACCGCTTCACACAGATGGCTCGGGAACCATCGTACATTCCACGCTGGTACAAACCAGACACGTCCAAACACATTCCTTTTAAGCCCCGTTCACACAGGGGCGGCACGACTTTGGGGGCGACTCGTGCAGGCGATCTCAAGACGACTTGAGAGGCGATTTGCAAAATGACTTCTGTATAGAAGTCAATGCAAGTCGCCACGAGTCGCCCCCAAAGAAGTACAGGAACCTTTTTCTAAGTCGGAGCGACTCGAGTCGCTCCTATTAGAACGGTTCCATTGAACAGCACGGGACGCAACTCGTCAGGCGACCGAGACGCCTGACGAGTCGCCCCTATGTGAACCGGGCTTTACAGTGTTCACTATTTATTTACAATGGTAACACATGCACAGTGAAACTTTGGAGCTCTTTTTTGCACTTAATAGATATTTGCATAGGTTAGAGTAATGTTTCTCAACACCATTCCTCAAGTACCCCCAACAGGGTATGTTTTCAGGCCTTCTATTATTTTGCACAGGTGATTTGATCAGTTTTACTGCCTTAAGCCCCATACACACGGTCGGACTTCCATCGGACTTTTCCCTGGATTTTTGTCCGAATGGAGTAGGCCGGGCACACCCATAGCATACACACCACAGGACTTTTCTGCAAACTTTCCCAAAACTTTTTGCAATATCACGTGGTTTTTCTGCTCTTTTCTGCTCTTTACCGCCACCCTTTGGTCAACTTCTGCTATTGTTGGTTGATTTTAACATTAGTTGTTTTGTCCATCGGACAAAAGTCCTATGGTTTTCTGTACACACGGTCGGACTTTGCGCCATCTGACTTTTGTTGGCCAAAAGTTTGTCCGTTTGCAGACCCAACTTTTGTCCGATGAAAACAAAAAAAAAATAATAATTTGTCCGATGGAGCGTACACAAGGTCGAATTGTTGGTCCAACTTGCTCAAAATGAAGTTTGTTTGCCAAAAGTCCGACCGTGTGTACGGGGCTTTAGTAATTACCAGAGCTGTTTTATCTGAGGGAAATCCAGAAACATGTCCTGTTGGGGGTACTTGAGGAACATTGGGTTAAAGTACACATAGTAAATAGGAGCACTGCCTCTTTCCCTCATACTGTATGTTTTTTCTCCTGTTGTCACATTGACACGTAGCTGCTGGTAAATAGAGTACATTTTGTACTCTAAAACACTCCAGGATGCAGTGTACTATGTCTGGGTGCAATAAAGTTGAGTGAGATCCATCTCCATCAGTGTGTGACTTCCTGCTTTTTCACTAAGTATATTTCCTTTACATGCTTTAATTATTTCCTCAGATGCAATCACTTATTAGCAGTTATAGTATACCTGAAGTCTGACAGTTTCTGCTCACAAATTGTCTTTAGGCCCCTTTCACACTGGGGCGGGAGGTGCGTCGGCAATTTTTAGCGGCGCTTTATCGCCAATTTTGCAGCGCTATTCGGCCGCTATCGGTGCTGTTTTACCCCCATTAGCGGCCGAAAAATGGTTAAAAACTACAGGAAAGCGCCTCTGCAGAGGCGTTTGCTGGTGGTATAGCCGCGGTGCCCCTTTGCTTTCAATGGGCTGGAGCGGTGGAGGAGCGGTAAACACACCGCTCCTTCACCGCTCCAAAGATGCATCTAGCAGGACTTTTTTTACCGCCCTGCTAGCGCACCACTCCAGTGTGAAAGCCCTCGGGGCTTTCACACTAGAGAAACAGCAGCCGCTGTTTCAGGTCGGTTTGCAGGTGCTATTTTTAGCGCAATAGCGCCTGCAAACCGTCCCAGTGTGAAAGGGATCTTATGCATTGCACATTCATAACATAAAAGGTAAAATATTCAGTTCATAACGCTTTAACACGAGGATAAGGAGCCATGTGACTATTTTTTTGAATCTCATTATTGTGTCTATCAGGCAGTTGTTAGAGTATACATAGTAGATAGGAGTGTTGCCTTATTTTCTTCATATGTTTTTTTTCCTGTTGTGACATTGACAGGTAGCTTCTGGTTAAAGGAAATAGAGTATTTTTTATTTGATAAACTATATATTTTACTGCAGAACTGCCTGGGACGACCCTCTAAAATCCCTTTTAAAGGGGCCATGTCTGGGTTTAATAAAGTTGGGTGAGATCCATCATCATCTGTGTGTGACTTCCTGCTTTTTCCTTTATATCAAGCTTTACTTATTTCCTCAGATGCAATCCCTTATTAGCAAATATCATTTATCTGAAGTCTGACAGTTCCTCATCACAAATTGCTTTATGCATTGCACATACATAACATAGAAGTTAACATATTCAGTTCATAGCACTTTAACACAAGGATAAGAAGCCACGTGACAAATGTTTTAAATCCCATTGGACTTACATGAAAATAAGTGTCACTTTAGTGTGCCTGCCAGGCAATTGACAGACGTAACTCGGGGACTGCCTGTATATATATATAAAAAAATTATAGTTTTCTATCAAAGGCTTGTTTTCTGATAAATATAGATATATTTTATTTTTGCCAATATTGTTATCCTAATATTTTGAGTTAACATTGTATAATGTATGTTTATGCCTTCTACATATGTTATCTGAGTCCTGTAGATGTTCATAAGATTTACATTTTAAATCCAAAGAGATTAATGGACTTTTCACACAAATACTTCAGTTTCAGAGATATTTTATTGTGTTGCAAGATAGTTCAAGGACTCTGCCAGGTTGTGGCACAATCTATTTTCTAACTTCCGATTAACTGTGCCTGTACCAAAAAAATTTATAATCTAGTCACTTCACTTCATCAGCAGAATTTATTTTTTATTACTGCAGCTTTTCTGTGCACACAAACCTTTGGGTTGGTAGTAAGCATTTAAAAGGTATATACAGTACTTTCAACAAATTTATTTTTTAAGAAAAGCTTTGAACAAAAAAATCAGCTTCATGTAAATAATGTTATTAATGTACTAAAAATGTTTCTCTGTGCAATTAGTAATTACCGTATTTATCGGCGTATAACACGCACAGGCGTATAACACGTACCCTAACTTTAAGAAGGAAGTTTCAGGAAAAAAAAAATTCCACAGCCCCCTGCGTATAACACGCAGGCACAGTTTACCCTCTATTTTCAGGGTAAAAAAGTGAGTGTTATACACCAATAAATACAGTATTTACAAGCTCAATTTGCCACTGGCAGTCATAATTGCTCATCATAGTTGCAATCTCTGCTTTTTTCATTATGGTTCTACACAGTAGTTGTGTTTTACCACTCCTTCTCATAAAGCAAGTTTATGGGGTTAATTTACAAAAGGAAAAAATATATATTTGTAAAGTGAAAGGTAACTTAGCTTAGTAAATAAGGTTGAGCTGACCTCCAGTGGGCAGCACATCAGCTAAGTAGTTAGCACTTCCATCCCAACCAAGGCACTACCTGCCTAGAGTTTGCATGTTCTCCCTGAACCTGTGTGGGTTTCCCCCCAAGCTTGTAGGTTAATTGAGCCTAGTATGTGTACTATATGTATAAATGTGAGTTAAGGACCGTAGATTGTAAGCTCCTAGAGAGCAGGAACTGATGTGAATGTACAATATACAGTATGTAAAGCGCTGTGTAAATTGATGGCGCTTGCGAAGTACCTGTAATAAATAAATTAGAATTATCCCTTGTATTGCAATGGGACTGCACCCACACTGCCAGGGTAAACACTTTTAGGTCTAGGGGACTGGAAAAAAAACACTTTCGCTTACCCAATCTGTGACTCCTCCATTCTCACTTAATGTTGTCAGGCAGGTCCTTACAGCCTCTTCTCCCCTGTGCTCTGAAGGTCGCAGGTCCTCCAGTATCATAACGTATAATACAGAGCCCATAGCCGTGCATTGAACATGAAGATGCTGAGGAACAGTTTACCACTGGAGGACAGGGGAGAAGAAGAGAGCAACAGTTGATGGCGGACTGGAGGGTCAGATAAGTAAAATGAACATTTAACCCTTGCAGCATGAGAACTGCCCCACAGCAAGGGAATATCTTTACTTTTCCAGCGATGAGTTTTAATACAAAAACATATGGAAGGGCAAGCATGTAACACTATTTTTATGTATTTACTGTAATAACTAAAAATATGCTGTCACTAAAGATACATTATACTTTCCCTTAAGTGATCTGAAAACCAATGTGCAAAAGCTTTGGGGAAAATATGTTCAGTGTTGGGATTTTTTGTTATCGTAAAAGGGCATGAAATATTTGTTTCTAGCCTATGCCTATTTCAAGGTTGATTCGGGTGCACAAAATCAATGAACCAATGGAACACATGAAGATATTTTACTGTAAAAAACAAAACCCTTTTTTTCTGTCCACACTATTTACTGTTCAGGTCAGTAAACACTAGTAAAGATGTTGGCTTGAAACATATAATATTAATATGTCCCTCCAGTTCTAATTCATTCACAACTGAGTGGTTCAGATCAGATTTTTTGCTGCTCAGCAGTTTAAGTCCCCTGACATCAGCTTGTGTCAGCTGGTAAAGTGACGGTGTGAAGATTCATTCACTTTGTGTACCAGTATATGATGTATGCAATACAAATGCAGTATTTTATAGAAAACAATTGCAAGTGCGGGAAATGATAGTGCAAACTAACACAAAGTATAACTATATCAATAATATCCACATTTATGTATTTTTTTTAAATGTTGATTATAAGTCTTTATCATTTTTAGTTTATTATTACAATATACAGTAAACACTCTAAATGTAATTATTTTAATATGGGCCATAGGCCTGATTTCTCAAGTTGCAATAGAGTTCTTTCCTTTTTAAAATCAAGTAACATATCAGAAAAGTTAAAAGGCATTTTAATACCTGCATTTTTTTTTATAATTATTGCTAAAAAAAGTGCTTGCCTGTGGTGTTACCCATTATGTGTATTTCATAACTTTTTATTCCTCACAATAGGAACTTATCTCCTGATGGGTTAAGTTTCATTTTGGTTTTGAATTATTTTAAGTGGTTGTTTTGAAGAGAGTAGCTGTTCATTCTTTATGCCCCCTTTTGATCCCCAGAGCAAGCAGTCAGGTAGCTATTCGTCATTTTTCTACATTCAAGGACAAAAACACTGGATGTGTCAATATTTTTCTCTCACGCCTCATTCAGCCAAACTGTTTACCACCAATGGAGATACACCAGAGGACAATCATTGAACCCTTTGGCAACATCATAAATAAATAACTTGAACATGGCAAGCAGATGTTTATCTTTCCAGCCCCTTTTCTCAGGATTACCCCTTGCTCCCACAACCAAAAAGACAAGTCAGCTATTCATTTTTATTTACATACAAATTGGTACCGGATTACCCATAGCCATTTTAAAGTGAAAAATGTGCCAGAGGTTAGTTAGTCTTTGACCTTGCAACTGATGAACACGTGGCTAGTATTAGTCGTTTTTTTTTTTTTTATCCTGGACAATGACAGATCATCAAATAGACATGCTGCTTGCCTTATAAATAGATCATAAAAAGCTGCTTCTAGTGAAAAGATCATAATCACCAATATTCTCTTTATCATATTTATCTTAGAAAAAACACTCACTGACATCAGGTAGAAGGTAAAGCAAAAACACCCACCTTCATGTCCCCCCTGATGCCATGTTGTTGGAAAGTTTGGAAGCCAATATAGAAATAGTGCACAAGGAAATTGATTATATTGAATGGCCCACCATGTTATTCTGAATTATATAGGCAAATAAAAGGAGGAGCAAACATTAAAGAAAGAGAAGAATGTAGTCAAGGCACAGCAACTTAGGGAGCAGACTGACCCCCACAGCAGAACAGAAGTTCTACAGACAATGATTACAATGAGTAAAATGTTCAGTGGCAACTTGAGAATGTCTCAGGCCTAGACAGCTTGGCTGGTAGAGCAGGCTACAGAATATGGCTGCTTTTTTTGCAGACTGTCAAGCCTCGTACACACGGCCGAGTTTCTCGTCGTTAAAAACACGTCGTTTTTTTCGACGAGATTCTTGTTAACCTTGACGAGTTTCTCGTCAAGCTTTCCATGCGTACACACTGACAATTCCAAATTTCCTCGTTATTCTGCGCGGTCACGTCCAGCACGTACGACGGCAGTATAAAGGGGAAGATCGATTTCCCTGGCGCCACCCCTTGGGCTGCTTTTGCTGATCTCGTGTTACCGCGTGTGAAGTAAAAGTTTGGGAAGAGGCGATTCGTGCTTTTCAGTCTTTGTGCTCTTCAGTCTGTTACAGTGTGACGAATGTGCTATCTCCATTACGAACGCTAGTTTTACCAGAAGATGCGCTCCCGTCTCATACTTGATTCTGAGCATGCACGCTTTTTGAAGAGTCGTAAAAGCATACACATGAACCATTTTCTCGTCGCAAAACAGGCCGACGAGAAACACGACGAGAAAATCGAGAATCCGGACGAGAAAATAGAGAGCAGGTTCTCTATTTTTCTCGTCGAGATTCACGGCAGTTTTCTCGTCGTAAAACCATACACACGAACGGTTTTCTCGACAATAAAGCTCTCGCGGCACTTTTCGTGCCGGTTTTGGACAAGAAACTCGGCTGTGTGTACGAGTCTTAAGAATTTAAATGGCCCTGAAAATGAGGGATGACTAATAGTTGGCCATACTCTTGGATCTTTCCTAAAGATGAACATTTAAAAAAAAAAATAGTTTTAAAAGGGAATACAGTGTTTTCAAGCAATGTTCTATAGACAGCTTGTTTTGAACTGTTATTGTCTTCATTATGCCTCTAGCTGATAAGTACATATGATTAGCAAATCTAACTGTCACGGGTATACACTTTTCTGTGTATTTAAAACTGGCAGAGACACCAGTGATGTGCAGTTCCCTGCAGCCCAGCGGGTGGCGCTGTCGCCTTGGGCTGGGGTTGAACCATTGCTGTGTGCTGGGCTCCCTTTTTGTCCTCCCTTGGCAGCAGTATGGTGGGGCGGGGAACCCGCCGTGCTTGCTGGGAGAGAGTATAAAGGGGCCGGCCATCTTTGTTACGGGGTCGAGTCCCAGGCACCTTCAACCTGTGGGCGGTGGTTCGTGTCGGTCCTCCAGGTGGCCTAGGCCTGGAGGACGGTTGGAGGTCGTGTTCCATCCCAGGCACCTTTGGCCTGGGGTGAGGTACTCGGATGGAGGTCTGGAGCTCAGTGCCCAACACTGAGTTCCGCGAGGGAAGGAGATCCTAGGGGACCCCGGGAGTGGGTACCCGAATCCGGAGGGCGTAATGGACCGGTGGGAGACACTTGCTTGAAGACCTGGTGTAGCATATTGCCAGTGACAGATGAGCCTTCCATCGGAGACCGCCTGGAAGGAAATCCCCCCTCGCTCGGAGACCGCAACCCACTTTCAGGAAGGAAAGTGGAGAGTTCATTGTGTCTGGGCCTACTCGCATCCACACCCCCTGTCTGTTCTGTTCGTTGAGGGAGTCCAACTGTCTGTGCATTACTCTGTTATTGGAAGAATAAAGGAGTGTTGGACTTTAATGGTGTGGGGCTCATTTTCTGGCAGACATTGTTCAAGGAAACCGTCAGGAGGAGACTCCATGTGCCGAACACCAACCCGAAGGTAAAATAAGAACTTTGCTCACACCACACAACTGTCTGCGGTAAAGTCTTGGCGTGGTGACCCCGCTCTCTCCTCTCTAAGATACCCCTAGACAAGAGACAGATGAGCTGATGAGAGAGAGGAGAGGGGAGGCCGCTACACGTGGGGGCTCGGGTCCAGTATGGTGTTTGTGCTACTACGCAGAAGAGCGAGAAAAGGGGAGAGCTCAGCCGTGTGACGGACTACACGTGGGGGCTTCTATTTGCACTGCGCCACCAGGCACACCCCCACCGCTTAGTTTGTGGGCGTGACTCAGGAAGAAAAAGCCTGCGAACTGGAGCAAAGGGGAGGAGTCCAATACGTGTGAAGGACTACACGTGGGACGTTGGCGCAAAACTTTGCAGTGCGCGATGGACCAACAGCAAGTCACCATGTTCGGACAAACAGCGTGGGTTCCACTTCATCCTTCTACCACGTCTTTGACTGCTGCTGCTCCGGTGACCGATACAGGGATTCGGCTAAAGCCAAGGGGACGATTCGCCCTGTATTCATGCATGGACGTTGAGGCCCTGGGTGTGATTTGTCCCGGCAGTTCGGGACTGGTGTGTCATCTGAAGCCATTCGGGCATTGCGAAGTCTGTGGGGAGTTCCTATTCGAGGTAGATACCGCCATTGAGAAGCCAAGAACCATCTACCCCGACCGTACCACAGGCAACACCACTCAGAGAGGAGGAATCACTACTTTGACAGCCATCCCTGTGCGCACTGCAGCGACCGCGGAGGAGATTGCGAGTATTCAACGGGAGAAATCCGAGGATGCTGACTCGGTCACCACTGTCTCGCAGCATCCACCACCGAAGAGAAAGACCGGTATGGTATGGTAGCCCCGACCAGCGGTTGTGGTGGACCATCCCGCCCGCCTACGCCCGGCCCAGAGGGATCCGTCCCGCTTCAAGTAAAGGCCGAGGTAAGCCAGGCGGAGAGATTTGGTGTGTGGGAGGAGGTGGTAATTCAGTCTCCACTACAGGTCTACTTGCCCGCGGAGGAGTGTGACACCTCTGACCTGGAGTCGCTCTCGGATGTGGGAGACGATGTCCCTATTGATGAACTGTTTGCTGAAAAGGGCTGGGACAAAGTACCTCTCGCTTCATCCTGCAGAACTAGGGACCCACCCATGTCTACAGGGGATAGTACACCCCGGGTGGAGGCACCAGCACCTGAAGTGGGGTCCCGTCCCCAGCCTGCCCTTCCATCCCCGGTGCCACCTGCACCCAGTACCGGGGAAAAGAGACTGTTGTTGCGGGCACCTATGCCCAGAGCAGATGTGATCAAGGTCCCTCGCCACCCGGACTCAATAGTTTTGCCTGGCGAAGGGGACAGAGCCACTATGCCTCCTCTGGAAAGACTACAATGCCTATTTGGCCAGAAGGTTGCTGCAGAGTATGGATGGGAGTACCCATACTTGTCCAAGGAGTTGTTGTACGAGATGGAAGTTTGCCGGGAGCGCTGGTACAATGACTTTGTGTGGACCCACCTTCAGGTTCCACACGCCCGCAGGTACCTTGCTTGTTCCCCCAAGGCCTCTCAGCGCTTTAAAGACTGCAAAGTAGAATGGATGCTGGGACAACATATCCACGCGGACAAGGTGCTGATCCGACGCAAGGAAGGGGAAGATGTCGAGCATCATCTAGAGACCATGGATCAGCACTTGAAACCACTTGTTTTGCCGCATCCCCGTTTCTATCTGTAGGAGGGAAGAGACTTTGTTCTTGTTCTTTATGCTGCTGAATTTTCTGGGGTTTGTTGTCCTTGTTACCCAGAGGAATGAAGAACTGTTCCTGTTTGTTCTTCAGTTTTCCATCAAGAAATCATGGACTCTGGGGTAGATAGGGCCCAAAGAAGAAGGAAAGTTCCACGAGTGCAGTTACCGTGATGCTGTCACCAGGTGGCAGTGTTGTGCATCGATAACACTTTTCACACACTCACTCTATGGAGGAAGGGATTTCTTCACAAAGAAGTTTCTTCCTTCTTACACGAATACATGTGTCAGGGCTTATGTGTGTTAACTTTTGTAACGGCACCCCAAATATGAAAGGGGTTAAACGCCGCTTAAGATCTCTTCCTTCTCCTGGACACACATTCGCTACCGATCCTCCACAGTCAGATGACCACTTCCCATAGGAAATAATCCTTCCAAAAGAACGAGACGCACTCTGTATCTTTCCAGAATAGACTGACTCTTTATTGCAAAAGTACTACAACTCTTATACACACAGAGAGAAGCTTCTGACCCTCCTCCCATCATACACCTCTGACCAGACCCAATTTACATTTCAGTTTAAATGGTTATGCATGACCTTTTGTGTTTAGCTTTTATCTCCCATTATCAAAAGACTTTACACAAAAGAAACATAACGAACTCTCAATACACATCTCACAATGAAAGGATCTGTAGCCTGTCTGTCTGCCAGAGTACAATACCTATAATTACAGACTTAATTACCACAAGCCACACTAGACAGTAGAATGTAAATCACCCCCCACCTCATCACAGCAATGATTACACAACCCCCACACACAGTATACATCCAATATATGCAATCTATATACTGCATTGAATCTGATTAGCACAGATCATACTGGGGTTCTCATTCACCCTGTGCCCCTAATAGAGACACAGGGTGGTTTACACATAAGAGGCATTTGGGAAGCTGAAGCAAGGGTATCTCATACTTTGTAGGAGATTCTGGGTTCCCCGGGCCCTCCCCTTACAACTTTCTTTTCCCCTCTGCAGGAGAGCATCCCATCAAGACCACTGAGTATGGGGTGGGTCTTAGTCAGGATGGGTGGGGAAAAGTGTAATGTGAAAATGTGATTCTCAAAGTTATGGTTAAATGTTGTTGTTTCCCTTCCCTTTTATGTAGGGTTCAGACACAATTGCTTCAGTTGACCAAGTTTTTTCCAAAAGTTCTATTTTTGTACAATTGATAGTTGGTTTCTGGACTGGGCTATGCCATCCGTTGAGGGCATAGTTTACTCCAGACACTGGGGACCAGTGTCAAATCACCAGGGGGAGAGTGTAGCGGGTATACACTTTTCTGTGTATTTAAAAGTGGCAGAGACACCAGTGATGTGCAGTTCCCTGCAGCCCAGCGGGTGGCGCTGTCGCCTTGGGCTGGGGTTGAACCATTGCTGTGTGCTGGGCTCCCTTTTTGTCCTCCCTCGGCAGCAGTATGGTGGGGCGGGGAACCCGCCGTGCTTGCTGGGGGAGAGTATAAAGGGGCCGGCCATCTTTGTCACAGGGTCGAGTCCCAGGCACCTTCAGCCTGTAGGCGGTGGTTCGTGTCGGTCCTCCAGGTGGCCTAGGACTGGAGAACGGTTGGAGGTCGTGTTCCATCCCAGGCACCTTAGGCCTGGGGTGAGGTACTCGGATGGAGGTCTGGAGCTCAGTGCCCAACACTGAGTTCTGCGAGGGAAGTAGATCCTAGGGGACCCCGGGAGTGGGTACCCGATTCCGGAGGGCGTAATGGACCAGTGGGAGACACTTGCTTGAAGACCTGGTGCAGCATATTGCCGGTGACAGGTGAGCCTTCCATCGGAGACTGCCTGGAAGGAAATCCCCCCTCGCTCAGAGACCGCAACCCACTTTCAGGAAGGAAAGTGTAGAGTTCATTGTGTCTGGGCCTACTCGCACCCACACCCCCTGTCTGTTCTGTTCGTTGAGGGAGTCCAACTGTCTGTGCATTACTCTGTTATTGGAAGAATAAAGGAGTGTTGGACTTTAATGGTGTGGGGCTCATTTTCTGGCAGACATTGTTCAAGGAAACCATCAGGAGGAGACTCCAGGTGTCGAACACCGACCCAAAGGTAAAATAAGAACTTTGCTCACACCACACAACTGTCTGTGGTGAAGGCTTGGCGTGGTGACCCCGCTCTCTCCTCTCTAAGATACCCCTAGACAAGAGACAGACGAGCTGATGAGAGAGAGGAGAGGGGAGGCTCGCTACATAACATTGATGTTGTTGTATTTTTAATGTTCTTATGAATGCTAGTGCATTAGTTTGGATTGATGCAACCCATGCTAGGAACTTCAATCAAAGTGGGGTAAGATTTTAAAGGATACGTTTTGCAGAGAAAAAAATGTGCATTTATTTATTTTTCATAGTACCCAGTTAAGCATTCACCAGATCAGCAGATTGCGTGTACATGTCTGCCTGTACTTTCCACACCAGCAGGCAGTTACTGTAGTCCAGGAAGATCAATGAACTTCAAGAGCCCACACCAGTACCCTCACAATTCATTGAGAACTACAAGCCATCTGTTGCCGTTGCAAATGGTACTTATAGTTCATCTATTCACAGAACTCTGTGAATGAATGAAGTAGTTGTGTTCCCCACACAGCTGCACTGTTTTTGAAATGTGACAGTAGGTGTGGGGAGAGGATCCACTGCCTGCTGTCACAATGAGGGATTGGGTCGGGGTGCAGGTAGATTGAATATGTGTATAACATGTATCATGTTGCTAAAGATGAACCTTTTCTTGAACTGTTATATATTTGCAAGAAAGGGGAGACCTCTGAATACCAACATAGTCCAGTCTTAATCAGAAAGAAAGCTACTTTAGACCCCTTTCAAACTGGGATGCTTTTCAGGCATTTTTAGCGCTAAAAATAGTGCATGTAAAGTGCCTGAAAAGCGCCTCTCAAGCCACCCCAGTGTAAAAGCCTGAGTGCTTTCACACTGGGGCGGTGCACAGGATGGGAAAAAATATCCTGTAAGCAGCACCTTTGGGGAGGTGCGGGAATGGTGTATACACCGATCCCAAAACGCCCTGCCCATTGAAATGAATGGGCAGCACTGTCGAAGCACCTACAAAGCACTTTGGCAGTGCCGCAACACGGGCGCTATTAATCCTTTCTTCAGCTGCTAGCAGGGGTTAAAAGCACCCCACTAGCAGCCAAAAAGCGCCATTATAACAGCGGTAAAGTGTCACTAAAACTAGCAGCGCTTTACCGCTAATGCCCGCTCCGCCCCAGTGTGAAAGGGGTCTTAATAAAATATATTGCAGTGAGGATGGGTTATCTCTTTTATTTAAACACTAATCAAGGAAAATATGTACTATAGCATTTTTTCACAAGGTTAATACCCTGAATGTGTTCTCACTGACTTTCAGCATATGTAGTAAAATAAAAAAGAAAGGGAAAAAAAAAAAGTTTAAATATGTAATGTAAGCAAAGACAAGAATAATTAAAAGACTGGGAAAGCTTGATCACAAAAATAAAAAAGAAACAAAGAACATGAATGACAACATGGCAAAAGACATATGAATCTGCTACTAAAATTACATGTTCTTCTCTATAGCAGTTTGGTGATTCTACTTCTAGTTACTGATAATAATTGACTATGTGACATTTTCATAGAAAGCCCTGACATGTAACACAATTATCATCAATTTACATTTCCGTAAACAAGAACACGAATATCTGTCCAAAAATGAAGTGAAAAGAAGAAATGTTTGTGTGTGTGTGTGTATAAACCCCTTCTCCATCCGCAATGTTGTGGTATACGTGTCACACACCCAAGAAGGCTACAGCAATGAAAGTGCCAAAATGTGGTGACATCTTGTGCCTACATAGAGAACACATTCTCATTCTGTGAATTCATGAGATCTGGTAGCGTGTCACCAAGGAGCAGTCTGTGAAAACCAAGCAGTGACATCTGGCCCCAGAATCCAAGATGGGGACGCCATTGCTAGATTTCAAGGACTTGTCAGTACAGTATGTATTTGTTATTGTCATATATTAATATGTATTGCTGTGTTTAACTTGATTTTCTCAATCCTGGTGGAAGGATCCAAACCCTTGCCAAATATTTAAGGCTAGTTACCAAAATAAAAGACTATCTACAGTAGGTTTTTTGATAGATCTGATGATATGATAACATTTTGAAGTAAAAAAAAACATGCTATATGTTCACTATCAATAACATTATAGCATACAGTATGTTCTTGAAAAAGAAATGAATTAATTGCACATGCACACTAGATATAAATTATTGCACAGAATATTATTATTCGTTTTCAATATTATTTTAAATAAACCTTGTTTTTTTTTTTTGTTTTTTTTAAAGAACGACAGAAATATATAAGTTTATCTCCTCTAGCCAACTATTTTTCTAACAAATCTGTCTTGCAGGATGCAATCCCATTTATACAGAATCTAGTTTGCATATCCCTGGGCTTCTTACTATGCATGTGGACTCACATTACTGTCATTGACATGTGGGAACAGCAACCACAAGACACCTAATGGTAAATATGTTGACAGCGACTGTTTGTGTTAGTAAATATTGTGGTTGATGCTGGGTTGATTTACTAAAGGCAAATAGGCTATATATTTTGCACAGGAAGATGAATTGTGCAAGGACATTTTCACCAGGACTTAGTGAATGTGGTGAAAATGCACTTGGCAAAGAATACCCAAACACATTCAGGCAAAATAAAAAACAGAATTTTCTCTTGCACATGATTGAATAATGAACATTAGCAGAACATCAACCCCATTAAATCAATGAAAATATTAGAAGGACTGCCATATTTCTAACAGTACACGTCTAGGTGAAAAGACCCAGAGTAAACAAAATTTAACTACACCAAACAATATTGTAACAAAAAAAATGCAATAATAAGTACCCAGCTGAGCTGCAAAAGCAGTCTAGAACTGTTTTATGATATACAAGAATGTGTTTCTGACATTCAGCAATATGATTTTGGGAAGCTTTGTGTCCTGAAATTGACCAAGATATTGATCACCCAGCTTAGTTCATTGTTCCATACTGACATGTAGAAAATCCATTTTTGTATTGGCTTTGCAAATATTGCTGCAAAAGGTGGCTAAATGTGAAAATAAAAGTGTTGCCATATCAAAGAAGCAACCCTGAAGGAACCAGTCCATGATTTTAAGTTTTAAGTCCACTGAAGCCATTTGATTTGTATTGGTGTTGTGATCTTCACTGCATAGTTTGGCTTTGAGTGAATTTGTTTTTCTTAAAGCGGAGTTCCACCCAAAAGTGGAACTTCCGCTTAAACCACTCCTCGCCCCCTTACATGCCACATTTGTCATGTAATTTTTTTTGGGGGTGAGTGGGGGCTTCGGTAGGAGTGGGACTTCCTGTCCCACTTCCTACTTCCGCCCAGGGACTGCTTAGGCGACATGTCATATCGCCTTAGGTGGCCCCTCCCTGTAGGCGATCACCTGGGACACGTGACAGGTCCCAGGCGATCGCCTGTCCACTCCTAGAGTGCAGC
This sequence comes from Rana muscosa, assembly GCA_029206835.1. Taxonomy (NCBI): domain Eukaryota; kingdom Metazoa; phylum Chordata; class Amphibia; order Anura; family Ranidae; genus Rana; species Rana muscosa. The sequence continues at coordinate 1,163,571,419 of CM055122.1, read as the reverse complement.
GCGGCTCACGCATGCGCAGTGAGTGCCTGGCCATGAAGCCGTAAGCTGTTGTTGCCCGGGTTCCCACACTATGAATGGGGGCGCCGGCAGAGAGGGGGGGAGAGGAGCGAAGCTCCAGGCGGCTGGGTCGCTGGACAGTGGAGCAGGTAAGTTTCTGTTTATTAAAAGCCAGCAGCTACACTTTTTGTAGCTGCTGACTTTTAATAAACATAAAAAAGGCTGGAACTCCCCTTTAATGTACACTGGGATTATATGAGCTTAGTGCAGCACCTTTTTTACATATATTTCAATGCACTGCCTACCTAGGGACATCAATAATAAATATTAATAAATGGCTTCTGTGTACCAAGCTAAGAACTCATACTCCTGGGGAAAATAATGCTAGGGGTAAAGTTTGAGTTTGGACCAAAGTAAATTTTGACTTGAACTTTACCTGTTCTTAAATGTGGTGCTCATCCTCCCACTGAGCTGAGCCTCTGGCTACAGCAGGAAGTGATACATTTAGCAGTGATTTCATTTCTGCTGATGGCTGTGACAGCTTCCCACTGACTTCTAGCAACCAGTTATGCAACCCCTCCCCTCCCTTTGTTTGCAAGCCAGGTGTATGCTTGGAATCTGTTATTCAACAAGTGCAGTGAAAGGAGCAAACATGTCAGTGAGTTGGTATGATTTTCATTTGGTTGGAGTCCTACTTTGTAGGCATGTGGTCTGTAATAGTTAGGGGAGCTGCATGCTCATCCACCTCCTTTCCTGGCCAGCCATAGTGTATGCACAGAGGAATGTGGGTTATGGATTTTGGAAGGGAGCCCACAATTTTTGCTTTTTGCATGCAATACCCCTTAAAATCAAGACTCTTGATGTATAAGGCTTCTGGTATCTATTTGGTGGGGAAACCTTTAATTTTGATTGTCATACTTGCTGTAAATTGTATTACAGCTAAAGTAAAATGTTAGAAAGAAAATTAACACCTTTGCTGGTAATTTACATTTCCCTTCTGGCTTTTTTTTTTAAATGGCATGGGGAACCCATATTCATCCCCAGGAATAGATGCTATATGCTCAAGTCTCAAGGTAAACAAGCGCTGCTTTACAGGCATACTATACCCCGCACCCATGTACGAAATTTAAAGGAATATTTCACTTTTATTGTTTCACTTTAAGCATTATTAAAATCATTGCTCCCGAAAAAACTGTTTTTTTTTTTTTTTTTTGCATTGATACATGTCCCCTGGCGCAGGACCCGGGTCCCCAAACCCTTTTTAGGACAATAACTTGCATATTAGCCTTGACAATTAGCACTTTTGATTTTGAACGTTCGAGTCCATTGTATTTAATAGGGTTCTTAAGTTTGTGCAAATTTTAGGTCTGTTCGCAGGTTCTGGTGCTAACCGAACGGGGGGTGTTCGGCTCATCCCTATTTAAATGTTATACAAATTGATGCACCAAACCAAATTTTATTTAGATTTTTTTATTAGAACATGTTCTCTAAGGCAGCCTTGAAAATGGCCAAAACTGATTTTAAAAATCAACATTCAGTACTTTTCAGAAAAACCTCCCACAAACCAAATCCAGGTGCAATCAGCTCATCCCTAATTTTTTGTGTTGTATTACTAGTGTGTGTATGGTTGGTCAGAAGTTCACTTTTAATCGGAATTACATTGCAATATGTGGCTGCTAATCATATGCAGGTTAATCAGTATGTGGAAGCTACTGTATCAGCCAAACATGGATCTGTGGGAGTGTATGGTTTCTCAGCTTACAAACTGCATGTGGTGGTAAGCTACCCTAATCGTGTGTGTAGTATGTGTAGGTGTGTGTAGGCTGTGGGAAGGCCCGGACTGGGACAAAAAATAGGCCCGGGCATTTTGGATTGAGCAGCCCATGACATGCTAACCGGCCCCTTCCCCACTCTCCACCCTGATAGATTTCCTGAGAGAGAGGGCAGGGGGGGACCCAGCAGAGGTGTGGGGGGGAGGTGAGGTGGGACCAGGAAAGAGAATGGGGGATGGAGAGCACAGGGAAGAACCTTGAGAACATGGGGTGGGACGAGAGCACAGAAGAGAGGCAGAGAACACAGGGAGGAAGAGGAGAGCACAGGGGGGCAGCAGAGAGCATGGGGGGAGGTGGAGAGCGCAGGGGGCAGCAGAGAGCATGGGGGAGGTGGAGAGCACAGGGAGAGCGGCTGAGAGTATGGGGGAGGTGGAGAGCACAGGGAGGGTGGCGGAGAGCATGGGGGGAGGTGGAGAGCACAGGGAGGGCTTCAGAGAGCATGGGGGGAGGTGGAGAGCACAGGGGGGCTGTTGGAGAGCATGGGGGATGTGAAGAGCACAGGGGGGTGGCGGAGAGTATGGGGGAAGGTGGAGAGCACAGGGGGGGCACCGAAGAGCATGGGGGGCAGCGGAGAGCATGGGGGATGTGGAGAGCACAGGGGGGAAGCGGAGAGCGTGGGGGGATATGAAGAGCAAAGGGGGTTGAGCGCAGAGCATGGGGGGTGGCAGAGAGCATGGGGGGGAGGTGGAGAGCACAGGGGGGCGGCAGAGAGCATGGGGGAGGTGGAGAGCACAGGGAGGGTGGCAGAAAGCATGGGGGGAGGTGGAGAGCACAGGGGGAGGTGGAGAGCACTGGTGGAGCAGCAGAGAGTAAGGGGAGATGGAGAGCACTGGGGGGGCGGAGAGCATGGGGAAGGTGGAGAGCACTGGGGGGGGCAGAGAGCATGGGGGAAGGTGGAGAGCACAGGGAGGGAGGCAGATAGATGGGAGAGAGGTGGAGAGCACTGGGGGGTGGCAGAGAGCATGGGGGAAGTGAGCATGGGGGAGGTGGAGAGCACTGGGGGTGGGGAGAGCACAGGGAGGGTGGTGGAGAGCATGGGGGGAGGTGGAGAGCACTGGGAGAGCAGCAGAGAGCATTGGGGGAAGTGGAGAGCACAGGGAGGGAGGTGGAGAGCATGGGGGAGGTGGAGAGCACTGGGGCAGTGGCAGAGAGCATGGGGGAGGTGGAGAGCACAGGGAGGGTCGTGGAGAGAATGGGGGAGGTGGAAAGCTCTGGGGGGCGGCAGAGAGCATGGGTGAGGTGTAGAGCACTGGGGGTGGCAGAGAGCATGGGGGGAGGTGGAGAGCACTGGGGGGTGGCATGGAGCACTGGGGGGGTGGCAGAGAGCATGGGGGAGGTAGAGATTACTGGGGTGGCAAAGAGTATGGGGGGAGGTGGAGAGCACTGGGGGTGGCAGAGAGCACTGGGGGGTGGCAGAGAGCATGGGGGAGGTGGAGAGCACTGGAGGGTGGAAGAGAGCTTGGGGGGAGGTTGAGAGCACTGGGAGGGTGGCAGAGAGCTTGGGGGGAGGTGGAGATCACGAGGAGGCAACGAGTATGGGTGGTGTAGAAGCAGCAGTGGGGGCAGCTGCATATAGAACAATCATTCTCTCCATCTTCCTGCTGCAGTATCGGAAAGCCTGCTTTTCCTCTACCTCTCGCAGGCATTCTGATACTGTAGAAGGGAGATGGAGAGAATGATTGTTCTATATGCAGCCGCCCCCACTGCTCCTCCTATCCAAGTTACAGGGGGGGGGGGGGCTGCACTTACGTTTTCTGCTATGTGGCTTCAAGTTGTCAGCAGCAGGTGTCTGCTCTGGCTCCTCTCCCCTTCGCAGTCATGCCCCCCAGCACCGACGGCAGACTTATACTAGCTCCTCCCCTTCTATGTTTACGTCCCCCGGGCGGCCACGGAGAGGTTGGGTGAGCGGCGTGGGCTCAAAGAGCCTTGTGCCCCGCTAGGACTTGCAGCCTGGTGGCCCCGGCTGCCGCGGCCCATTGGGCAGATGCCCGGTTTTCCCGATGGCCAATCCAGGCCTGGCTGTGGGAGAGGTTTAAATGCGTCAGAATTCCAGCTAAAAGGATTGTTTGAGATATCTCAGAAGTGTATGTTAATTAGCTACTAAAACACTTAAGGGTCTATTTATAAAAAAATCTGCTGGATGAATGTGACAAACATTCACCTATCCTTCATGAGATATTCCTTTATTTTGTTTAATACAGTCCCTGCCTTTGACCATCAGATCAGTTTATTGGCTATAATGAGGTATTTTTCAGGAAATACACCAATTGTAGCAAAAATACCACATTGTGGAAACTAGCTAGAGCTATTGACATGGGATGTCACTGTGTTAAGAAAAATGCAGACAGAATTTTTTAAGGATGGGTGAATTCACTATTTTTTTTTTTATAGATAAACCTGTGTGCACCAGATGGTATGCAGAATCTGTATCCGTTCATGTCTGTTCAGCAAGCTAAAATCAAGTAAGCCTACATCCATTGGTGGCCAGAAATCTTGCAGGCTGTCATCTCGCTCTGATTGGAAAGTCACCGTGTGTGCGTTGCTTGACATCTAAATTTCTAATCTGATTGTGGCCCCATTATAAGAAAACAACTCATCTTCTGACAGAAGCAAACAAACCTTTATTTGGGACTCAACTGACAATGTTTTATTACAGTTGTAATCTTTTTTGTTTCTCATTGTAAATTATTATATCTTTATTAAAGTCAGCACAAATTAATAAACAACAGAATCTTGTATTTATTTATAATTTAATCATGGAGTTCTACTTGCAGTATGTTTTCAATAAAACACTTGGCATATTTTATTATATTCAAAAAACAATATATTTTTGAGTGTGCATATTTAAATCCTGACAATTTTGTTATGCCATGCAGGGGACAGTATATTTAATTCATATTTTAGTCAATACATTTCTTCACATAAACTTATATTAAAAATTAAGCACTCATTCAGGATCCTGCAGCTAGATAGTTCATGGATTTTCTAAATCCCACAACACAACCACTAGTCATATGTAGTCCACATCTTGCAATTTAAAGTGTAAGTAAACCCTCCTATCGTTTTCAGCCAAGGAAGCTGCCATCTTTGCCTGTTTAATTTACAACTGCCATGATGCTGCACATGTGATCAGTTATGACACCAGCCATTGGATGGTTTGACAATTTGGTTGAGAGCACAACCAATGGGAGTGTTACATTTCCGGCACGTGCCGGAAATGAAACTGTTTTATAGGTGGGTTTACTTCCGCTTTAATGAAAATATAGGGGTGTTTGCTCTCCAAAGACTTTTTGCATAGCAATTGTTTTTAGGTATTTCATTGACAAATCTTACATAGTTACATGGTTAAGCCGGCCATAAATTCAAACCTTCAAATATCAGCTGGTTCAGCAGGAACCGGCTGAGATTCAAAACCTCTATGGGCAGGCTGAATGTACCCAATCGACTTGGATACAACCAGCTTGTTGGATTTTCAGCATGCAAATATTGCCAGTGGCTATAGCTGCTAGCATGAATCACTGTGTTCTGCCTTAGTCAGATTGGAAATAGACACTAGCCCACTGTGTTTAACAAATTCAAAATAAAATAAAAAACACACACTAAAGCCTAGTACACACGACCGAGAATCTCGTCAGGAAAAAACCTGTAGTTTTTCCTGACGAGATTCTTGACAAGAATCTTGTCCCGGCCGAGTGTACACACGTACGATTCAAAAGAACCGCCGTTCTGATGACTCCTATTCTTACGAAAAATCAATTGCAGTTAAAGAGGGGAAGATGAAGGAATTTACGAGTAATTGGCATCTATGGGGAATGTACAGACATACTAAACAATAAGATGGGTGTATATGATGGAATATCTGCAAATCAGCAATACATAGGTATCAGTGGCTAAGAGGGAAGGAGGAGAAAGGAGAAGGGGGGACAATAAAGGTCAATAGCTTCTACTTGTTCATTGAGAGAGGAAACTCTCCAGATTTATCTTTGGTGGTACAGAGTAAGGGCTGATTTCGAGTACATGATCGTATGGTTACTTTGTACAATTACATACGGAAAAAGTATTGTTTTGTGAATTACAAAGATGTATGTTGTTATTTCTATGAGTAAGTACTCTACAGCTCTGTATTTGTTAATTCTTATAATCCAATAAAAATTAATTACGAAAAAAAAAAAAAAAGAACCGCCGTTCTTTTGAATGGATGAACGTGGTGACGTCATCGACTACGATGAGCGTGCGCTCGTCCCATTTGATGCCATTGCCGCCATCTTGCTACACCCTACCTATGCCTAGGAAGCTACCGCGCATGCGTCAAAGTCATTTTGAGCATGCACGGGTTTCCACGGCGACAGGTAAGTGTACACACTCTCGGGTTTCTCATCGGGAAACAGGCCGGCGAGAATCCCGACGAGAAAATAGAGAGCAGGTTCTCTATTTTTCTCGTTGAGATTCTGCCCAGTTTTCTTGACGAGAAACCTGAAAGCCTCGTACACACGCATGGTTTACTCCGCAAGAAAGCTCTCCCAGCAGTATTCTTGTCGTTTCTTGATGAGAAAACCGGCCGTGTGTACAAGGCTAAATAGAAAACCCCCATATACACTATCCTATGCCCATAGTCAGGGCCGGTACAAGGCAGGGGCGGAAGGGGCACGTGCCCTGGGCGGTACCATTTGCTATAGGAGGGGGGGCGCAGCCTGCAGATGAAGTTATGCCACGGCTGCCGCCCGCCAGTGTGTGTACAACTTAAGTCACCTGTGTCAGTGCCCAGCGGCATTGTACAAATTGTGTGTGCCGAGTGCGTGCGCTCCTGCATCCTCCCTTCCCTCAGCTTCACTGTCTCTTACTGTCATGTTTACTCCCCCCTACGGAGGAGTCTCGTAGTCCCTGCCAGCGGCGTGACGTCACTCACGGCCGGAGGCGAGGTGGGAGGACTCAGAGGAGCGCAGGGAGCTGTGTCGGTCTCTGCGCTGTGACCTAGAGGAGCCGAGGAGCTGCTGCCTGGCTCTAGCTGGAAAGAAGCTAAGCTAGAAGATTTTCAAACTGGATTGCAGTGTGACAGACAGTGTGCTACGGTCCAGACTGAACTTGTGTAAAAGTAAGCAGAAACAGATTAATAAATGGCTGGATTGGGGGAGGGGAGGAGGCTGAGGCGAGGTTAATGACCGCCACTGCTGTTTAATTTCCGCTGTGACAGATGGGGAAGTGTGTGGTGTGTACAGTATGTGCAGTGCACCCTCTCCTGCATGGAATTTAGCTGGGAGAGGAGAGCTGCCTTGTAGTGGAAGTGTGCTGTGCAGTGTATTGTGATGTCCAGGTTGGCATAGCTGCATAACAGGTGGGAGTATATGTAATGCAGCATGGACAGGGGACAGCAAGGTGTCCCCACATGGACACTGGTCCGTGGGCGGTCCTTGAAATGTCCACTGCCGCCACTGACTTTTTTTACATTTTTTATAAGGCTTCTTTCACACTGTGGTCCATTAGTAGTAAAGCGCCGCCAGTTTTAGCGGCGCTTTACCACTATTTAAGTGGTACGCTAGCAGGGAACTTTTAACCCACCCATTTTGCTAGCCGGAGGTGGCTGAGGGCAGGTTAATTACAATGGTATTTAATTTCTGTAATATACAGCATGGAGGAGGGTTAATGTGTTGCCACATTGGTGACTGATGCATTAGTGACCAGTGGCAGTTAATTAATCCCTTTGTGCTGCATTGGTGGCACTAGTGTTAGTGTTAATGCATCTGGGACCAATGGCAATACATTAACCACTTAAGGACCGCCGCACGCACTTATACATCGACAGAATGGCACAGACAGGCAGATGGGTGTACGCCGTACAGGTACGTCCCCTTTAATTTGCCGCCGTGTAGTCGCGTGCTCCGTGACCGTGGGACCCGCGGACTTGATGTCATTTTCATTCATTCTCTTGATTTCAATTTTTTTCTATTTTCTAATTGAATTTGTATTGCTTTAAGTATATTCTTGTTTTGAAGCGACATTGATTCTTTCTTAAAAACTGGGGGGGGGGGGCGCAGTTTGCCATCTTCGCCCTGGGCACCAAATGGCCTTGTCCCAGCACTGCCCATAGTTGTTCCAGAGGAAGGCACAAAAAACAAAGCATGATCCAATTCATGCCAGTGAAGGGAAAAATGCATTCATGATCCCCATGAGGCAATCATATATTCCGTGGATCAAACAAGGCAAATCTCCATTCTGACAGGGGAAATCATACAGATCCTGTCTTTCTGCTATGCAGGAAGATGGGTTTGTGTGTTTCCCCAGTCACACAGTCTCCCATACAGTTAGTAAACACACCCAGGGAACACATTTAACCCCTTTATCACCCCTGATGTTAACCCCCTTCCCTGCCAGTGTCATTAGTGCAATAACTGTGCATATTTTTAGCACTGATCACTGTAATAACCACTTGCCGACCAGCACACAACGCTATACGTCTACACAATGGCACGGCTGGGCAGATGGTATGTCCCCTTTAAGATGCTGCATTGTGGGTGCGAGCGCGCCCGCAGCGAGCTCCATGAGCTATGCTTCGATGTCCGCGGGGATACCCGCGATCGTCTCCTGGAGAGGAAGAATGGGGAAATTCTGATGTAAACAAGCATTTCCCCATTTTTCCTAGTGACAGGACACTGATCACAGCTCCCTGTAATCAGCAGCCCATTCCTACGTAGCCCATTCCCCCTACAGTTAGAACACATCCCTAGGACACACTTAACCCCTTCAACGCCCTCTACTGGTTAACCCCTTCACTGCCAGTGTCATTTTTACAGTAAACAGTGCATTTTTATAGCACTGATTGCTGTATCAATGACAATGGTCCCAAAATGGCATCAAAAGTGTCCGATGTGTCTGCCATAATGTCGCAGTCATGATAAAAATTGCTGATCGCCGCCATTACTAGTAAAAAAAAAATATTAATAAAAATGCCATAAAACAATCCCCTATTTTGTAGACGCTATAACTTTTGCGCAAACCAATCAATAAACGCTTATTGCGATTTTTTTTACCAAAAAATATGTAGAATTATACGTATCGGCCTAAACTAAGGAAAAAAAATTGCTTTTTTTTCAAAATTGTCGCTCTATTTTTGTTTATAGCACAAAAAATAAAAACCGCAGAGGCGATCAAATACCACCAAAAGAAAGCTCTATTTGTGCGGGAAAAAAATTTGTTGATTTTGTTTTGGAGCCACGTCACACGACCGAACAATTGTCAGTTAAAACAACGCAGTGCCGAATCGCAAAAAGTGCTCTGGTCTTTGGCCAGCCAAATGGTCCGAGGCTAAAGTGGTTAATATCACTGGTTCCCCAAAAAGTTTCAAAAATGTTAGTTAGGTGTCTGATCTGTCCGACACAATGTCACAGTCCCGCTAAAAATCACTGATCGCCGCCATTACTAGTAAAAAATTAATAAATAATTAAAATGACATAAATCTATCCTCTATTTTGTAGACGTGATAATTTTTGCGCAAACCAATCAATATACGCTTATTGTGATTTTTTTTTTTTTTTTACCAAAAATATGAAGAAGAATACACATTGTCCTAAACTGATAAAGAAATTTGTTTTTTTTTTTTACATTTTTTGGGGATATTTATTATAGCAAAAATTAAAAAATATTGTGTTTTTTTTAAATTGTTGCTCTTTTTTTGTTTATAACGCAAAGAATTAAAACCACAGAGGTGATAAAATACCACCAAAAGACATCTCAATTTAGGGAAAAGAAAGGAAATCAATTTTGTTTGGGTACAGCATCGCACAACCGCGCAATTGTCAGTTAAAGCGTCAAAGTGCTGTGTCACAAAAAATGGCCTGGTCATTAACCACTTCCCGCCCGGTCAATAGGAGATTGACGTCCGGGAAGTGGTTGTGTTATCCTGACTGGACGTCTATTGACGTCCTGCAGGATAACAGCCGCCGCGCGCCCGGGGGCGCGCGCATCGCGGCGATCGGTGGGGCGGTGTGTCAGTCTGACCCACCGCTACACTGATCTCTGTAAAGAGCCTCCGGCGGAGGCTTTTTACCACATGATCAGCCGTGTCCAATCACGGCTGATCACGATGTAAACAGGAAGAGCCGTTGATCGGTTCTTCCTCACTCGCGTCTGACAGGCGCGAGTAGAGGAGAGCCGATCGACGGCTTTTCTGACAGGGGGAGTTTGCGCTGATTGTTTATCAGCGCAGCCCCCCCTCGGATGCCCACACTAGACCACCAGGATGCTGTCCAGGACCACCAGGGAAGCACCTAACATGTGGATGGCCAGGTAAGCCCCCCGTGGCCATCCACATGTATAAAAATATGCCTAACTTATGCCAATCAGTGCCCACAAATGGGCACTGACTGGCACCATCTTGACACAAATTTTTTTTGTGATCCCCAGCAATGCCACCCACCAGCGTCATCAGTGGCACCCACCAGTGTCCATCAGTGCCACCTATCAGTGCCCATCCGTGCCCATACAAGCCCATTTGTGTCCACCTATCAGTGCCCTTCTGTGCCACCTATTAGTGCCACCCATAAGTACCCATCAATGCCACCCATACGTACCCATCAGTGCCACCTATGAGTGCCCATCAGTGCTGCCTATGAGTGCCCATTAGTGCCACCTATGAGTGCCCATCAGTGCCGCATACCAGTGCCACCTATCAGTGCCCATCAGTGCCTCCTATCAGTGCCCATCAGTGCCGCCTATCAGTGCCCATCATTAGTGCCCATCAGTGCCACCTCATTGGTGCCACCTCATTGGTGCCACCTCATCGGTGCCCATCAGTGCCGCCTTATCAGTGTCCGTCAGTGCAGCCATGTCAGTGCCCGTCATTGAAGTAGAAAACATACTTATTTACCCAAAAAATTACAGAAACAAAGAAAAACAATATTTTTTCCAAATTTTCACTCTTTTTTTATTTGTTGTGGAAAAAATAAAAATTGCAGAGGCGATAAAATACCACCAAAAGAAAGCTCTATTTGTGGGAACAAAATGATAAAAAATTTGTTTGGGTACAGTGTAGCATGGCCGCACAATTGTCATTCAAATTAGGACAGCGCTGAAAGCTGAAAATTGGCTTGGGCAGGAAAGTGTATAAGTGCCTGGTATTAAAGTGGTTAAGGAGGAAAATTTTTTGGTCTTTAAGTGGTTAAAACAATCTACAGAGCTGCCCAGAACCAGTTCTTGAGTCTATTCCACATTGTTACAGCTCTTACTGTGATGAAGCCTTTCCGTATGTGAAATCTCTTTTCCTCCATATGTAAAGAGTGCCTCCTTGTCCTCTGCAATGACCTGAAAGTGAATAACTCAACCAAGTTCAATATATTGACCACTTGTGTACAGTATTTATACATGCTGATTAGGGATGGGCCCGGTGCTCGATTCGAACCCATGTTCGAATCGAGCATCGGGCGTTCGCTCGCTCGTCGAGCCCAGAACTATTTGGGCCGTTCGCATCACATTCGTGTGATGCGAGCGGCCCCGCAATGCATTGCGGCCGGCGCGGCCGGCGCAGTGCATTGCTGGCTGATGATTGGCCAAGCATGCACTGTGACCCCGCATGCTTGGCCAATCACAGCGCCCGAAACTCGGAGAGCAATAATTGGCTACAGGCAGGACGCCTGTAGCCAATTACAGCTCAGGGGCTTTAGTACACGCCCCACCATTTAAAAGGCCGCCACGCCATCGGCCCCGGTCACATGAGTTCCGGCTTTAGGAGAGATTAGTCTGCTGATTCAGTCTTTGCTTGATACTGAAAGATTTGCTCTTCTTTGCTAAACCATTGGCTATTTCTTTGCTAAACCATTGCTACCTAAGTCATTGATCGTTCATTGCTGCTGATTGCTCAGTTAGTGTGTTATTAGCTGCTGCTGGGGATTAGTCTGGTGCGTGCTTACTGTTAGTACAGTATTGCAGTAGTACCAACCGCAGTGCTGTTAGCACAGCATTGCACCCCAACAGCACCCATAGGACTTCTAGTGTGTTAGTGGCAGCAAACAGAGCTCCTATATTTTCTTCTCAGCAGCACCCATAGGAATTCTAGTGTGTTAGTGGCATCACACAGAGCTCCTATATTTTCTTCTCAGCAGCACCCATAGGACTTCTAGTGTGTTAGTGGCAGCAAACAGAGCTCCTATATTTTCTTCTCAGCAGCACCCATAGGACTTCTAGTGTGTTAGTGGCAGCAAACAGAGCTCCTATATTTTCTTCTCAGCAGCACCCATAGGACTTCTAGTGTGTTAGTGGCAGCAAACAGAGCTCCTATATTTTCTTCTCAGCAGCACCCATAGGACTTCTAGTGTGTTAGTGGCAGCAAACAGAGCTCCTATATTTTCTTCTCAGCAGCACCCATAGGACTTCTAGTGTGTTAGTGGCATCACACAGAGCTCCTATATTTTCTTCTCAGCAGCACCCATAGGACTTCTAGTGTGTTAGTGGCAGCAAACAGAGCTCCTATATTTTCTTCTCAGCAGCACCCATAGGACTTCTAGTGTGTTAGTGGCAGCAAACAGAGCTCCTATATTTTCTTCTCAGCAGCACCCATAGGACTTCTAGTGTGTTAGTGGCAGCAAACAGAGCTCCTATATTTTCTTCTCAGCAGCACCCATAGGACTTCTAGTGTGTTAGTGGCAGCAAACAGAGCTCCTATATTTTCTTCTCAGCAGCACCCATAGGACTTCTAGTGTGTTAGTGGCAGCAAACAGAGCTCCTATATTTTCTTCTCAGCAGCACCCATAGGACTTCTAGTGTGTTAGTGGCAGCAAACAGAGCTCCTATATTTTCTTCTCAGCAGCACCCATAGGACTTCTAGTGTGTTAGTGGCAGCAAACAGAGCTCCTATATTTTCTTCTCGGCAGCACCCATAGGACTTCTAGTGTGTTAGTGGCAGCAAACAGAGCTCCTATTTCTTTTTCGTACATCACGGGACACAGAGCGACTTAGTCATTACTAATGGGTTATATAGATTACCTTCAGGTGTTGGCACTGGCCAATTCCAAACCGGAAGTACCCTCCCCTATATAAGCCCCTCCCACCCGGGAGCACCTCAGTTTTTTGCCAGTGTCTAAGGTGTTGGCCAAAGAGTAACATGTGTTTTCACTGGGCTTGCGTACAGGTTCTTTTGGGCCTTAGTAAGCTGTTCCGGATCCCACCAAAAAAGCTTCATAGCTAAACGGTCGGTACCCGGGCCTTGCAGCAGAAGAGCAAGGTTTTGCCTGTAATGCTTCTCTTAGGAGGGCTGGACCCTGGGATCCAGAGCTCTGGTCATACCCACGACCAAGACGCTGTCTGTGCAGGGTGCTATACAGGTCCAGGGGAGTGGAATCCTTGGGAACCCGGTCCCTGAAGGTTTAATTACAATGCCTGCCGTGATAGGTGAAGTTTGGACTTTTGTGGACCAAACAAAGTCCTGCGGCGGGGATCAGGTAAGTGGGGGCCCTCAGGAACTTGGTTCTATTGGGGGACCCCCAAGCCTAATTTGTCTTTCTGTCTGTTACCTAACGGTATTCCCGCTAAATATCTGTGTTTGCCTATAACTACTGAAAATGTAAAATTTTAATAGTAGTCAAGAAAAAAAAAAAAAAACAGGGACCGCGGTACCTGTGTTAAACCACTAGAGGCCGCTGTAGTCCATTTTTCTTGTAAATGTGGATCTTTGGTTTTCTCAACTCAAAAGATCCAGGCAGCTGGTAAGTTTCTCTGAGGGAATCCACTTCCTCTGCCCTGTTGCTGCGTTCATCCACCGCACAGGCCCTCCGGCAAAAAGGGCCCTGGCTCCTAGTCCTCTGTTGGTTTTCGAAAAGGGCGCCATTGGCGCACGGGCGCGCGCGCGGGCGCGTGCACGCGCCTCCTATGAAAAAAAGGGGCGGGGCGGGTGGATGACGCTCGATGCGCGCCGCGGCGCTTCTGCGCATGTGCGGGCGTCCCAGCATAGTTAAAAGACACAGTACAAGTGTCAGCTGGATGCAAACAGAGCTAGCAACAAACAGTGGCACACAGAGGCGGTTGATGCAGGCATCCCCATAGAAAGGCACTTTAGTGGACACCAGCTGGTATATAGCAGCACCTGTGTTAGATTATTACCAGCAAAATTGGTGTATGACGACGGGAATACCTCAGCTTTGTGCTTAAAGGATATGTCGTCCAGACGCTCCGGAAATAGATCTTCCAGGAAGCCAAAGGGGTCTCCATCGGGCTCTGAGGATATTGGGCATGCTTGTACTGCACCAATCTCCCCTGAGAATTCAGAGGTCAGTAGCTGTAGAAACCCCGCAGGAATGCCTGGTGCTGCGGCTGTCCCCAGTCCACCTGCTCCTGTATATATAACAGAGGAGGTTTTATCCTCAACTCTGGGAGGATTGGAAGAGAGATTAACAGCATTGATCGCTGCTTCCCTGTCTCAGGAAAAGCGCGTCCGATCTCCGTCTCCTCCTTCAGAGTGCCTGTTAGTGAAGGAACAGCCCCACACAGAGATCGACCTACCTGAAGGGGATCAGGATGAGGTTGATTCAGTTATGGAGGAATCAACAGTGGAAGAACCTTTCTCAGCATCTCAGGCTGAAAGATTATGGGTTCAGTCTCTGACTAATATGGTCCGATCAGCATTTAAAATGCCTCTGGCGGAACCACCATCCACTACGGTTTCCTCGCTGGGGTCGCTAAAAGCTCCCCAGGCTGTCTGTTCCTTCCCAATCCACCCTTTATTAGAAGGGCTTATTTACCAGGATTGGGAGCATCCTGATAAAATACTTGCTCCCCCCAAGAGATTTCCGGTGATCTATCCCATGGAGGATAAGTTCATAAAAAAATGGAGGGTCCCTACAGTGGACGCAGCCATCTCTTCTGTTAACAAATCACTGACATGTCCAGTAGATAATGTTCCAATGTCAAAGACCCAATAGATAAAAAATTGGAGTCTTTACTAAAATCTGCTTTCTCTACAGCAAGCATGGTGACACAACCTGCGGTAGCAGCGATTGGAGTCTGCCAAGCAGTGAAAGATCAGTTGAAACAAGTCTTAAGGGACTTACCAGATCAGCAGGCTCTTGCCCTAGCTGACCTGCCTAGAGCCTTGTGTTTTGCGGTGGACGCCATAAAGGATACAATCCAACAGGCCTCCCGCTTTACGCTGTCTATAGTACATATGCGTAGGCTTCTGTGGCTCAAAAACTGGTCTGCTGAAGCTCCCTGTAAAAAACTGCTGGTTAGCTTCCCATTTCATGGAGAACGCTTATTTGGAGAAGATCTGGACAAATATATCCAGAAAATTTCTGCCGGTAAAAGTTCACTCTTACCGGTTAAGAACAAGGGTAGGAGTCCTTCTTTTAAGAGGCCTACTTCTCCAGTCCCTGGCACATCGGCTGTGAAACAGTTCCGACGGCCTCCGCGGTCAAATCCAGGGGGCAGAAATCAGGGACAATCACAGGGTATCAAGAAACCCTGGATCAAGAGAGGTACAAGACCTCCCCCTAAGTCATGAAGGTTGCCCCCACTCAGTCGGGTGAGGGGAAGACTTCAGTTGTTCACAGAGACCTGGCGGGACACCATCAGAGATGGGTGATCCCCGCAGTAAGTCTGGGATACAGGCTGGAGTTAAAAGACATTCCTCCTGCCCATTTTATAAGGTCAAACGTGCCAAGCGATCCCCAGAAGAGTGGATCCCTCCTTCTGGCACTAGAGCAACTATTGCCCCAAGGGTAATCATGAAGGTTCCCTTGAAAGAAAACGGGTTCGGGTTTTACTCGAACCTTGTCACAGTCCCCAAACCAAATGGGGACATGAGGCCCATATTGAATATAAAAGGGCTAAACAAGTTCCTACATATCAGGACTTTTTTCGGATGGAGTCGATCCGATCGGTGGCCACCGCCCTACAAGGGCAGGAATGGTTAGCCTCGATCGACATAAGGGATGCTTATTTGCATATTCCCATCTGTCCGGCCCACCAGAAATTTCTACGCCTTGCAGTAGAAGGGCGCCATTTTCAGTTCAGAGCCTTACCTTTCGGTCTGGCCACGGCACCACGAGTGTTCACAAAAATTCTGGCCCTACGATTGGCCAAACTAGGGACACAAGGTGTAACGATAATGGCATATCTAGACGACTTGTTGCTGATAGACCACTCAGTGAAAAAAACTAGAAGTGGTCGTTCACAAGATAATCAAGTATCTGGAATCTCACGGTTGCATTATCAACCGAGACAAGTCAGCCCTAAAACCAGTCAAAAGCCTGGAATACTTGGGGGCTAAGACTGGATTCAAATCAGAGAAAGATTTTCTTACCTCCAGAGAAGGTGTCGTCTTTGAAAGATTTGACCCACTTAGTGGGTACAAAAAAGAAAAACCATCCATACGCCTGTGTATAAGGCTGCTGGGAAAAATGGTGGCTTCATTCGAAGCGGTACCCTACGGTCAATTCCATTCAAGGAACTTGCAGAGGGCCATACTGTCAGCCTGGAACAAAAAAGTTCAGGCTTTAGACTTACCAATGTCCCCGTCCCCTTCAGTCCGGTTTCTTGGAAGGTGGTCACTACAGTTGCCAGCCTCATAGGCTGGGGGGCAGTACTGGAGCAATGGTCTCTCCAGGGCAAGTGGTCAGAAGCAGAGAAGGCCCTGCCCACCAATCTCTTAGAGATACGAGCAGCCCGGTATGCCCTAGTAGTATGGACATCCAAACTCCAAGGGTCACCTGTCAGAATTCAATCAGACAATGCCACAGCAGTGGCATATATCAATCTCCAGGGTGGCACCAGGAGTCGTGCAGCCCAGAGGGAAGCGAAATGCATCCTGGAATGGGCAGAAAGGTATGTCACAGCCATATCCGCGGTTTTCATCCCAGGAGTGGAAAATTGGAGAGCGGACTTTTTTAAGTCGCCAGCAATTATGCCCGGGGGAATGGTCTCTTCACCCCGAGGTTTTCCAGGCAATATGCCAGCGGTGGGGAACACCGGATGTAGATCTGCTAGCATCCAGATTCAACGCAAAGGTGGACAGATTTGTGTCTCGCACAAAGGATCCCCTAGCTTGCGGTTCGGATGCCCTAGTGTTCCCTTGGGATCAGTTCAAGCTGATATATGCATTCCCACCGCGATTAATCCGCAGAATCAGGGTAGAAAAGAAACCAGTGATTCTGGTGGCTCCAGCGTGGCCCCGAAGGGCATGGTACGCGGAGTTTGTAAAAATGTCAGTGGGAAGTCCTTGGACCCTCCCACATCGTCCGGACCTGCTTTCGCAAGGACCGATATACTACCCTTCCTTACCAGCCCTAGGTTGACGGCCTGGCTATAGAAGCCTACTTTCTAAAAAAGAGAGGGCTCTCTAATCCTGTGGTATCTACCATGATCAATGCCAGGAAGCCGGTATCCAGGCAGATCTATTATAGGATCTAGAAGGATTCTGGACTTCCTACAGTGGGCTGTACATAGGAAGCTTGCCTTGAGTACTATCAAGGGTCAGACGGCCTTGTCAATATTTTTTTTTTTTCAAAGGCCCTTGGCTTTGCATTCATTAATCAAAGCTTTCATACAAGGAGTGATGCGTATTAGCCCTCCGGTTAGTATTCCCATATGTCCATGGGACTTAAACCTGGTTCTGTCGGTTCTACAGAAACAACCATTTGAACCATTGCGGCACATTTTCTTGGTTCTTTTCACCAGGAAATTGATTTTCTTTGTAGCCATTTGTTCGGCTAAAAGAGTATCGGAATTAGCCGCCTTGTCCTGTAAGGAGCCATATCTGGTTATCCATAAGGACAGAGTAGTATTACGTCCTCATCCAGCCTTCTTCCTAAGGTGGTATCGAGGTTCCATTTGAACCAAGATGTGGTTCTTCCTTCCTTTTTCCCCAAACCTAGTTCGGTAGAGGAAAAGTTATTGCATTCTTTGGATGTAGTAAGAGCAGTTAAAGCTTATCTTAAAGCCACTGCTCAGATTCGTAGAACGGATACTTTGTTTGTTCTGCCGGAAGGCCCCAGAAAGGGTCAGGCAGCATCAAAAATCTACTTTAGCCAAGTGGATTCGACAGGTCATAATACAAGCCTATGGCTTGAAAAGGGGACCGCCTCCGTTCAAAGTTAGGGCGCACTCCACAAGAGCAGTTGGAACTTCATGGGCAGTGCATCACCAAGCCTCCCTGGCTCAAGTACTGTAAGGCCACAACATGGTCCTTAGTACACACGTTTACTAGATTCTACCAGGTAGACGTCACAAGTCAGGAGGATGTCGCCTTTGGGCGCAGTGTGTTGCAGGCCGCAAAAGAGCCTCATGCCTGATGGCGCCCAGCTTATGTATCCCTCCCCTCATTTGGCATTGCTTTGGGACGTCCCATTAGTAATGACTAAGTCGCTCTGTGTCCCGTGATGTACGAAAAAGAAAAAGGGATTTTTATAACAGCTTACCTGTAAAATCCTTTTCTTGGAGTACATCACGGGACACAGAGCTCCCACCCCTCTTTTTGGGACACTTATTGCTTGGCTACAAAACTGAGGTGCTCCCGGGTGGGAGGGGCTTATATAGGGGAGGGTACTTCCGGTTTGGAATTGGCCAGTGCCAACACCTGAAGGTAATCTATATAACCCATTAGTAATGACTAAGTCGCTCTGTGTCCCGTGATGTACTCCAAGAAAAGGATTTTACAGGTAAGCTGTTATAAAAATCCCTTTATTTTCTTCTCAGCAGCACCCATAGGACTTCTAGTGTGTTAGTGGCAGCAAACAGAGCTCCTATATTTTCTTCTCAGCAGCACCCATAGGACTTCTAGTGTGTTAGTGGCAGCAAACAGAGCTCCTATATTTTCTTCTCAGCAGCACCCATAGGACTTCTAGTGTGTTAGTGGCAGCAAACAGAGCTCCTATATTTTCTTCTCAGCAGCACCCATAGGACTTCTAGTGTGTTAGTGGCATCACACAGAGCTCCTATATTTTCTTCTCAGCAGCACCCATAGGACTTCTAGTGTGTTAGTGGCAGCAAACAGAGCTCCTATATTTTCTTCTCAGCAGCACCCATAGGACTTCTAGTGTGTTAGTGGCAGCAAACAGAGCTCCTATATTTTCTTCTCAGCAGCACCCATAGGACTTCTAGTGTGTTAGTGGCAGCAAACAGAGCTCCTATATTTTCTTCTCAGCAGCACCCATAGGACTTCTAGTGTGTTAGTGGCAGCAAACAGAGCTCCTATATTTTCTTCTCAGCAGCACCCATAGGACTTCTAGTGTGTTAGTGGCAGCAAACAGAGCTCCTATATTTTCTTCTCAGCAGCACCCATAGGACTTCTAGTGTGTTAGTGGCAGCAAACAGAGCTCCTATATTTTCTTCTCAGCAGCACCCATAGGACTTCTAGTGTGTTAGTGGCAGCAAACAGAGCTCCTATATTTTCTTCTCGGCAGCACCCATAGGACTTCTAGTGTGTTAGTGGCAGCAAACAGAGCTCCTATATTTTCTTCTCAGCAGCACCCATAGGACTTCTAGTGTGTTAGTGGCAGCAAACAGAGCTCCTATATTTTCTTCTCAGCAGCACCCATAGGACTTCTAGTGTGTTAGTGGCAGCAAACAGAGCTCCTATATTTTCTTCTCAGCAGCACCCATAGGACTTCTAGTGTGTTAGTGGCAGCAAACAGAGCTCCTATATTTTCTTCTCAGCAGCACCCATAGGACTTCTAGTGTGTTAGTGGCAGCAAACAGAGCTCCTATATTTTCTTCTCAGCAGCACCCATAGGACTTCTAGTGTGTTAGTGGCAGCAAACAGAGCTCCTATATTTTCTTCTCAGCAGCACCCATAGGACTTCTAGTGTGTTAGTGGCAGCAAACAGAGCTCCTATATTTTCTTCTCAGCAGCACCCATAGGACTTCTAGTGTGTTAGTGGCAGCAAACAGAGCTCCTATATTTTCTTCTCAGCAGCACCCATAGGAATTCTAGTGTGTTAGTGGCATCACACAGAGCTCCTATATTTTCTTCTCAGCAGCACCCATAGGACTTCTAGTGTGTTAGTGGCAGCAAACAGAGCTCCTATATTTTCTTCTCAGCAGCACCCATAGGACTTCTAGTGTGTTAGTGGCAGCAAACAGAGCTCCTATATTTTCTTCTCAGCAGCACCCATAGGACTTCTAGTGTGTTAGTGGCATCACACAGAGCTCCTATATTTTCTTCTCAGCAGCACCCATAGGACTTCTAGTGTGTTAGTGGCAGCAAACAGAGCTCCTATATTTTCTTCTCAGCAGCACCCATAGGACTTCTAGTGTGTTAGTGGCAGCAAACAGAGCTCCTATATTTTCTTCTCAGCAGCACCCATAGGACTTCTAGTGTGTTAGTGGCAGCAAACAGAGCTCCTATATTTTCTTCTCAGCAGCACCCATAGGACTTCTAGTGTGTTAGTGGCAGCAAACAGAGCTCCTATATTTTCTTCTCAGCAGCACCCATAGGACTTCTAGTGTGTTAGTGGCAGCAAACAGAGCTCCTATATTTTCTTCTCAGCAGCACCCATAGGACTTCTAGTGTGTTAGTGGCAGCAAACAGAGCTCCTATATTTTCTTCTCAGCAGCACCCATAGGACTTCTAGTGTGTTAGTGGCATCACACAGAGCTCCTATATTTTCTTCTCAGCAGCACCCATAGGACTTCTAGTGTGTTAGTGGCAGCAAACAGAGCTCCTATATTTTCTTCTCAGCAGCACCCATAGGACTTCTAGTGTGTTAGTGGCAGCAAACAGAGCTCCTATATTTTCTTCTCGGCAGCACCCATAGGACTTCTAGTGTGTTAGTGGCAGCAAACAGAGCTCCTATATTTTCTTCTCGGCAGCACCCATAGGACTTCTAGTGTGTTAGTGGCAGCAAACAGAGCTCCTATATTTTCTTCTCGGCAGCACCCATAGGACTTCTAGTGTGTTAGTGGCAGCAAACAGAGCTCCTATATTTTCTTCTCGGCAGCACCCATAGGACTTCTAGTGTGTTAGTGGCAGCAAACAGAGCTCCTATATTTTCTTCTCAGCAGCACCCATAGGACTTCTAGTGTGTTAGTGGCAGCAAACAGAGCTCCTATATTTTCTTCTCAGCAGCACCCATAGGACTTCTAGTGTGTTAGTGGCAGCAAACAGAGCTCCTATATTTTCTTCTCAGCAGCACCCATAGGACTTCTAGTGTGTTAGTGGCAGCAAACAGAGCTCCTATATTTTCTTCTCAGCAGCACCCATAGGACTTCTAGTGTGTTAGTGGCAGCAAACAGAGCTCCTATATTTTCTTCTCAGCAGCACCCATAGGACTTCTAGTGTGTTAGTGGCAGCAAACAGAGCTCCTATATTTTCTTCTCAGCAGCACCCATAGGACTTCTAGTGTGTTAGTGGCAGCAAACAGAGCTCCTATATTTTCTTCTCAGCAGCACCCATAGGACTTCTAGTGTGTTAGTGGCAGCAAACAGAGCTCCTATATTTTCTTCTCAGCAGCACCCATAGGACTTCTAGTGTGTTAGTGGCAGCAAACAGAGCTCCTATATTTTCTTCTCAGCAGCACCCATAGGAATTCTAGTGTGTTAGTGGCATCACACAGAGCTCCTATATTTTCTTCTCAGCAGCACCCATAGGACTTCTAGTGTGTTAGTGGCAGCAAACAGAGCTCCTATATTTTCTTCTCAGCAGCACCCATAGGACTTCTAGTGTGTTAGTGGCAGCAAACAGAGCTCCTATATTTTCTTCTCAGCAGCACCCATAGGACTTCTAGTGTGTTAGTGGCATCACACAGAGCTCCTATATTTTCTTCTCAGCAGCACCCATAGGACTTCTAGTGTGTTAGTGGCAGCAAACAGAGCTCCTATATTTTCTTCTCAGCAGCACCCATAGGACTTCTAGTGTGTTAGTGGCAGCAAACAGAGCTCCTATATTTTCTTCTCAGCAGCACCCATAGGACTTCTAGTGTGTTAGTGGCAGCAAACAGAGCTCCTATATTTTCTTCTCAGCAGCACCCATAGGACTTCTAGTGTGTTAGTGGCAGCAAACAGAGCTCCTATATTTTCTTCTCAGCAGCACCCATAGGACTTCTAGTGTGTTAGTGGCAGCAAACAGAGCTCCTATATTTTCTTCTCAGCAGCACCCATAGGAATTCTAGTGTGTTAGTGGCATCACACAGAGCTCCTATATTTTCTTCTCAGCAGCACCCATAGGACTTCTAGTGTGTTAGTGGCAGCAAACAGAGCTCCTATATTTTCTTCTCAGCAGCACCCATAGGACTTCTAGTGTGTTAGTGGCAGCAAACAGAGCTCCTATATTTTCTTCTCAGCAGCACCCATAGGACTTCTAGTGTGTTAGTGGCAGCAAACAGAGCTCCTATATTTTCTTCTCAGCAGCACCCATAGGACTTCTAGTGTGTTAGTGGCAGCAAACAGAGCTCCTATATTTTCTTCTCAGCAGCACCCATAGGACTTCTAGTGTGTTAGTGGCAGCAAACAGAGCTCCTATATTTTCTTCTCAGCAGCACCCATAGGACTTCTAGTGTGTTAGTGGCAGCAAACAGAGCTCCTATATTTTCTTCTCAGCAGCACCCATAGGACTTCTAGTGTGTTAGTGGCAGCAAACAGAGCTCCTATATTTTCTTCTCAGCAGCACCCATAGGACTTCTAGTGTGTTAGTGGCAGCAAACAGAGCTCCTATATTTTCTTCTCAGCAGCACCCATAGGACTTCTAGTGTGTTAGTGGCAGCAAACAGAGCTCCTATATTTTCTTGTCAGCAGCACACATAGTACCTATAGTGTGTTAGTGTCAGCACCCATAGGACCTACAGTGTGTTGTGAGCACACATAGGAGTTCTATTTTTTATACTATATACACTACCGACTACAATGGCTGGAAGACCGCCAAGGAGAGGCAGAGCGTGCCGAGGCAAGAACACAGGTCAGGCAGGCTCTGTTTCTAGAGACAACAGTGCTGGCCGTGGACGTGGTCGTGCATCGTCATCAGCACGTGGCCATGGGACACGCTTGTCTTTGTTTTCGGCAGCTGGACATGTGGAGCCGCATCATGCCGAAGGCTTGGTAGAATGGATGACCAAGCCCTCCTCATCCTCCTCATCCTCTCTCACCCAGGCTCAGGGTACTGGCAGAGCAGCTGCCAACGCGTACTCAATGGCATCATCAGCCACCCCTTCCCTAGACCCACCATGTCCTCCTGAGGAGTCCCCCGAACTGTTTGAGCACAGTGTTGGGTACATGCTCCAGGAGGATGCCCAACGATTCGAAGGCTCGGATGATGATACCCAGCTTGAGGAAGTCAGTAGTGTGCGCGCAGAGAAAGGGGATGCTGAAGGACAGCAATCTGGCAGTAGTGTTCCACCAGCTGCAGCTTACTGCCAGGTTTGCTCTAGTGGTGAAGAGGGAGGGGATGATGAGGTCACTGACTCCACGTGGGTGCCTGAAGGGAGAGAGGAGGAGGAGGAGGAGGATGCAGCGTCACATGTCCAACGAGGCAGGATGCCCCCTGGAGGCCAGCTAGAGGCCAGCACAGCAACTGTACCACACCGCAGAGCTCCGCCTGTGCAGGGCGCTGACTCTGCACGTTATCACAAAAGTTCTTTGGTGTGGGCCTTTTTTGAGACGAGTGCATCAGATCGCACCACTGCTATTTGCAATATTTGTCTCAAGCGTATCTCGCGTGGCCAAAACATCAGCCGCTTGGGCACCACAAGCATGAGCAGACATATGTCGACCTGCCATGCAGCTCGTTGGCAAGCACACATAAAAGACCCACACCAAAGAACAAAGCGGACCTCTCCTTGCTCCTCATCAGCTGGGATCTCCATCCCCACTATATCTTCAGTCCTCTCTGAAAGCTGCTCTGAGAGGACTGAAGGTGTAGAATTAGGTGTGTCACAACCAAGTACTTGCAGTACACCGACGTCCGATTGTAGCAGGCAAATTTCCCTGCCCCAGCTGCTGGACCGTCGAAAGAAGTATACTCCCAGCCATCCACATGCCCAGCGGTTGAATGCTAGCTTGGCTAAATTGCTAGCACTTCAACTGCTGCCTTTTCAGTTGATAGACTCGGCCCCCTTCCGTGAGTTTGTTCAATGTGCGGTTCCTCAGTGGCAGGTTCCCAAACGCCACTTTTTCTCACGGAAGGCAATTCCGTCTCTCTACTGGCATGTGGAAGGCAATGTCCATGCCTCGCTGGACAGGGCGGTCAGCGGTAAGGTGCATATTACCGCTGACTCATGGTCCAGCAGGCATGGACAGGGACGTTATCTTTCTTTCACGGCCCATTGGGTCACTCTATTGGTAGCTGGGAGGGATGCAGGACAAGGTGCAGTAGTGTTGGAGGTTGTTCCGCCACCACGCCTCCAAAATGCTACTACTGGTTGTGACACACCTCTCTCCTCCACCCCCTCCTCTTCTTCTTCCTCCATGTCCTCTTCGAGTGCTCTGTCCTCGGAACCAGCGGTGCTCCGTAGGCGTACAAGGGGCTACGCGAGTACGCAGGCAAAAAGATGCCATGCCGTGCTTGCGCTGGTGTGTTTGGGGGACAGGAGCCACACTGGGCCAGAGGTTCTGGCAGCTCTGCAGGGGCAGGCCGAGAGGTGGTTGACGCCACGCCAGCTTAAGCCAGGAATGGTCGTTTCTGATAATGGCACCAACCTCCTCTCCGCCCTGCGACAGGGGCAGCTCACCCATGTGCCCTGTATGGCTCACGTCCTCAACCTGGTGGTGCAGCGGTTCTTGGGCAGGTTCCCAGGCTTACAGGATGTCCTGAGGCAGGCCAGGAAAGTCTGTGTGCATTTCCGCCGATCTTATAATGCCAGTGCTCGGCTGACTGAGCTGCAAAAGGAGCTGAACCTGCCCAAGAACCGCCTAATATGTGACATGCCCACCAGGTGGAACTCAACGTTGGCCATGCTGCAGCGACTGCACACGCAGCAGAGGGCCATCAATGAGTACCTTTGCGACTACGGCACCAGGACAGGGTCAGGGGAGCTTGGCTTTTTTTCCCCACGCCAGTGGAGCATGATCAGGGATGCATGCACTGTCCTCTCACCATTTGAGGAGGCCACGAGGATGGTGAGCAGTGACAGTGCATGCATCAGTGACACTGTACCTCTTGTCCACCTGTTGGAGCATACGCTGCGTGGGATAATGGACAGGGCACTTGAGGCAGAACAGAGGCAGGAAGAGGAGGACTTCCTTGTCTCTCAAGGCCCCCTTTATCCAGACAATGTTCCTTCTGTCCCACCCATCACACAGGAAGAGGAGGAGGAGGAGGAGGAGGATTGTGTGAGCATGGAGGTGGAGCCTGGCACTCAGCATCAGCAGCAGCAGTCTTTTAGGGATGATGTACAGTCCCAACAAACCAGTGGACTTGTACGTGGCTGGGAGGAGGTGGCTGGCGATCATGTCATCCTCAGTGACCCAGAAGACTCCGGACCGAATGCCTCAGCTAACCTACGCTGCATGGCCTCCCTGATCCTGCAAAGCCTGCGGAAGGATCCTCGTGTTCTTCGGATCAAGGAGAGTGACCATTACTGGCTGGCCACTCTCCTTGATCCACGGTACAAGGGTAAGGTTGCGGACCTTATCTTGCCGTCGCAGAGGGAGCAGAGGATGAGACATCTCAGGGAGGCCTTGCAGAAAGGTCTGTGCAACGCGTTCCCAGAAACTGGGAGGTTAAAAACTCCTGGTCCTGGACGACGAGTTGCTGAGGCTTCGGTCAGTAGCAGAAGGAGCGGTGGGGAAGGTGGACGTCTGACCGATGCGTTCAGACAATTTTTTAGTCCGCAGCCCCAAGGTATGATCGGTTCCAGCAACCATCGCCAGCGTCTGATATACATGGTGCAGGAATACCTAGGGGCAAGGTCAGACTTGGACACCTTTCCCACCGAAAATCCTCTGGCTTACTGGGTCCTGAGGATGGATCACTGGCCAGAGCTTGCACAGTATGCAATTGAGCTACTGGCCTGTCCTGCATCCAGCGTTCTTTCCGAACGCACATTCAGTGCTGCTGGAGGATTTGTCACCGATCATAGGGTGCGCCTGTCCACCGACTCGGTTGATCGACTGACCTTCATAAAAATGAATCAGTCTTGGATCACCACCAGCTACCAGACACCTGAAGCGGATATAACGGAATAATTTATAATGTCACATCCCTTCAAGACTGCCTATGCTGATGCTGAGTGACTGTCCTGTTATGTTCACTGACTATCCTCTTCCTCCTCCTCAATGATCCATGCCACCACACCAGTGCCTAAGGCACAATTTTTCAGCCCCTGTATAACAGGGGCGTGTAATTACAATTTTTTAAAAAGATGCTTCGCAACAGGTGTGACTGCTGTGCTCAGAGTACAGTATCTGTGAGGGGTTGCAGTGTTGTGGCACCAGCACCAGTGCCTAAGGCACAATTTTTCAGCCCCTGTTGGGGCGTGTAATTACAATTTTTAGGCAATGCTTTGCAACAGGTCTCATTGCTGTGCTCAGAGTACAGTATCTGTGAGGG
The DNA here is from genome assembly GCA_029206835.1 of Rana muscosa. NCBI lineage: Eukaryota > Metazoa > Chordata > Amphibia > Anura > Ranidae > Rana > Rana muscosa. Next base: position 1,163,545,136 of record CM055122.1, on the reverse strand, counting down.
GTTGCAGTGTTGTGGCACCAGCACCAGTGCCTAAGGCACAATTTTTCAGCCCCTGTATAACAGGGGCGTGTAATTACAATTTTTTAAAAAGATGCTTCCCAACAGGTGTGACTGCTGTGCTCAGAGTACAGTATCTGTGAGGGGTTGCAGTGTTGTGGCACCAGCACCAGTGCCTAAGGCACAATTTTTCAGCCCCTGTTGGGGCGTGTAATTACAATTTTTAGGCAATGCTTTGCAACAGGTCTCATTGCTGTGCTCAGAGTACAGTATCTGTGAGGGGTTGCAGTGTTGTGGCACCAGCACCAGTGCCTAAGGCACAATTTTTCAGCCCCTGTATAACAGGGGCGTGTAATTACAATTTTTTAAAAAGATGCTTCGCAACAGGTGTGACTGCTGTGCTCCAAGTACAGTATCTGTGAGGGGTTGCAGTGTTGTGGCACCAGCACCAATGCCTAAGGCACAATTTTTCAGCCCCTGTTTAACAGGGGCGTGTAATTACAAATCTTGATCTAATAGTTCACAGCAGGGCCCATTCCTGCGCCCACCAAGAGTAACTATGAGGGCCTACAGTCTTGTGGCAACACCGTCCACCACCACCACCACCACCAAAGGCCCAATTTTTCTGCCCTGTTCAACAGGTGCATGCAATTACAAATCTTGATCTAATAACTCACAGCAGGGCCCATTCCTGCACCCACCAAGAGTAACTGTGAGGGCTTACAGTCTTGTGGCAACACCGTCCACCACCACCACCACCACCACCAAAGGCCCAATTTTTCTGCCCGGTTCAACAGGTGCATGCAAGTACAAATCTTGATCTATTAACTCACAGCAGGGCCCATTCCTGTGCCCACCAGTCTTGTGGCTACACCAATATCTAATAGGGAAAATTTCTGCAGAGTATATACGGCAGGCCCCTACTTTCAAACATCCAACTTACAAACGACTCCTACTTGCAAACGGCAAGAGAAAACAGGAAGTGAGAGGACATCTACCCCTAGGAAGGAAAATTCTATCCTGTTAGATTTAATTTGGGAAAAAGGTATCTCCTCTCTACTGATGCTTTATCACCAATCCTTGTTTCAATTAAAACCCCACTTTTCCAAAAACATTTGTCATTGGGACGGAAAGTGAGGTGACATGTTCTGAACAGATGTGCAAAGACAGCAAATGTTACAGGGGTGATAACCCCTCCCTATGTTCTCCAAAAAGCTTAAAAATTGATTTTTTTGGGATGTAGCTACACTTCATAATGTACCTGTTCAGATTCTACTTAAGAACAAACCTACAGTCCATTAGTGATGAGCCAAACACCCCCGGGTTCGGTTCGCACCAGAACCCGCGAACGGACCGAAAGTTCGAACGAACATTAGAACCCTATTAAATACAATGGATGCGAACGTTCGAATTCTAAAGTGCTAATTATAACAACTATTATGCATGTTATTGTCATAAATAGGGTTTGGGAACCCGGGTTGTGCACCAGGGGACATTTATCAATGCAAAAAGAAGTTTTAAAAACGGTCGTTTTTCGGGAGCAGTCATTTTAATGATGCATAAAGTGAAAAAAAAAAAGTCAAATATTCCTTTAAATATCGTACCTGGGGGGTGTCTAAAGTATGCCTGTGAAGTGCCACGTGTTTCCCGTGTTTAGAACTGTCCCTGCACAAAATGACACTTCTAAAGGAAAAAAAAGCCATTTAAAACTGCTTGCGGCTTTAATGTAATGTCTGGTCCCGGTAATATGGATGAAATTCTTTAAGAAAAATGGCATAGCTACCCCATGACCCCCCCCCCCTACCCCAGCCCATTACCAGCCCCTTTGGGTCTTGTATGGATATTAAGGGGAACCCCGCACATAAAATAAAAAAGGCCCTATATACTCTGAACAGCCGTATACAGGCGGTGCATACAAGACAGGGACTGTAGGTTTGTTCTTATGTAGAATCTGTTTGTAATTTTGAACAGGTACATTGTTGAAGTGTAGCTCCAGCCCAAAAATCTATTTTTAAACTTTTTGGGAAACATAGGTAAGGGTTATCACCCCTGTAACATTTGTTTTGCTGTCTGTGCCCCTGTTCCGAACATTTCACCTCACTTTCCGTCCCAATGACAACTGTTTTTGAAATGTGGTGTTTTTCTTGAAACAAGGATTGCTGATAAAGCATCAGTACAGATGAGACCCCTTTCTCCCATATTTATTCTTACAGGAGAGAATTTTCCTTTCTAGGGGTAGATTTCCTCTCACTTCCTGTTGTCTTCTTTCGTTTGCAAGTAGGAGTCGTTTGTAAGTTGGATGTTTGAAAGTAGGGACCTGCCGTATATACTCTGCAGAAATAGGCCCCTTAGTTGTTGGTGTTGGCACAACACTGTAAGCACTCAGTTACTCTTGGTTGGTGCTGGAACGCCCTGCTGTCAACTATTATATCAGGAATTTTAATTACATATAATTGTTGAACAGTGGTAGTAAAAATTGGGGCTTTGATGGTGGTGCTGGTGCCACAACACTGTAAGCCCTCACAGTTACTCTTGGTGGGTGCAGCAATGGGCCCTGCTGTGAATTATTAGATCAAGAATTGTAATTACATGCCCCTTTTGAACAGGGGCTGAAAAATTGGGCCTTTCGTGGTGGTGGTGGTGGTGGCGTTGCCACAAGACTGTAAGCCCTCAGAGTTACTCTTGGTGGGTGCAGCAATGGACCCTGCTGTGAATTATTAGATCAAGAATTGTAATTGCATGCCCCTGTTGAACAGGGGCTGAAAAATTGGGCCTTAGGCACTGGTGGCACAACACTACAACCCCTCACAGATACTGTACTTGGAGCACAGCAATGAGCCCTGTTGCAAAGTATTGCTTCAAAAATTGTAATGACACGCCCCTGTTAAACAGGGGCTGAAAAATTGGGCCTTAGGCACTGGTGCCACAACACTCCAACCCCTCACAGATACTGTACTTGGAGCACAGCAATGAGCCCTATGGCAAATTATTGCTAAAAAAATTGTAATTACACGCCCCTGTAAAACAGGGGCTGAAAAATTGGGCCTTAGCCACTGGTGGCGGCACCCATAAACAAAAATGATCTTCCAAGCTATCATCATCAATCGTATCATTGAGGACTCGGAGGAGGAGGATAGCCAGTCAACATAACAGCACAGGCACTCAGCATCAGCATCAGTCTTGAAGGGATGTGACATGTTAAAATCAATTAGTCTGTTATATCAGCATCAGGTGTGTGGTAGCTGGTGGTGATCCAAGACTGGTTCATCTTGATGAAAGTCAGTCGATCAACCGAGTCGGTGGACAGGCGCACCCTGTGATCCGTGACAAATCCTCCAGCAGCACTGAATGTGCGTTCCGAAAGAACGCTGGATGCAGGACAGGCCAGTAGCTCAATTGCATACTGTGCAAGCTCTGGCCAGTGATCCATCCTCAAGACCCAGTAAGCCAGAGGATTTTCGGTGGGGAAGGTGTCCAAGTCTGACCTTGCCCCTAGATATTCCTGCACCATGTTTATCAGACGCTGGCGATGGTTGCTGGAACCGATCATACTTTGGGGCTGCGGACTAAAGAATTGTCTGAACGCATCGGTCAGACGGCCACCTTCCCCACCGCTCCTTCTTTGACTGGCCGAAGCCTCAGCAACTCGTTGTCCAGGACCAGGAGTTTGTAACCTCCCAGTCTCTGGGAACGCGTTGCACAGACCTTTCTGCAAGGCCTCCCGGAGTTGTCTCATCCTCTGCTCCCTCTGCGACGGTAACATAAGGTCCGCAACCTTACCCTTGTACCGTGGATCAAGGAGAGTGGCCAGCCAGTAATGGTCCCTCTCCTTGATCCGAAGAATACGAGGATCCTTCCGCAGACTTTGCAGGATCAGGGAGGCCATGCAGCGTAGGTTTGCTGAGGCATTCGCTCCGGAGTCCTCTGGGTCACTAAGGACGACATGATCCGCAGCCACCTCCTCCCAGCCACGTACAAGTCCACTGGTTTCTTGGGACTGTAAATCATCCCTAAAAGACTGCTGCTGATGATGCTGAGTGCCAGCCTCCACCTCCATGCTGACACAATCCTCCTCCTCCTCCTCCTCCTCCTCCTCCTCTTCCTGTGCGATGGGTGGGACAGAAGGAACACTGTCTGGGTAAAGGGGGCCTTGAGAGGCAAGGAAGTCCTCCTCTTCCTGCCTCTGTTCTGCCTCAAGTGCCCTGTCCATTATTCCACGCAGCGTGTGCTCCAACAGGTGGACAAGAGGTACAGTGTCACTGATGCATGCACTGTCACTGCTCACCATCCTCGTGGCCTCCTCAAATGGTGCCAGGACAGTGCATGCATCCCTGATCATGCCCCACTGGCGTGGAGAAAAAAAACCAAGCTCCCCTGACCCTGTCCTGGTGCCGTAGTCGCACAGGTACTCATTGATGGCCCTCTGCTGCGTGTGCAGCCGCTGCAGCATGGCCAACGTTGAGTTCCACCTGGTGGGCATGTCACATATAAGGCGGTTCTTGGGCAGGTTCAACTCCTTTTGCAGCTCAGCCAGGCGAGCACTGGCATTATAAGATCTGCGGAAATGCACACAGACTTTCCTGGCCTGCCTCAGGACATCCTGTAAGCCCGGGTACCTGCCCAAGAACCGCTGCACCACCAGGTTAAGGACGTGAGCCACACAGGGCACATGGGTCAGTTGTCCCTGTCGGAGGGCGGAGAGGAGGTTGGTGCCATTGTCGCAAACCACCATTCCTGGCTTAAGCTGGCGTGGCGTCAACCACCTCTCGGCCTGGCCCTGCAGAGCAGACAGGACCTCTGCCCCAGTGTGGCTTCTGTCCCCCAAACACACCAGCGCAAGCACGGCATGGCATCTTTTTGCCTGCGTACTTGCGTAGCCCCGTGAACGGCTACGGAGCACCGCTGGTTCATAGGACAAACCACAGGAAGAGGCCATGGAGGAAGAAGAAGAGGAGGGGGTGGAGGAGAGAGGTGTGTCACAACCAGTAGTAGCATTTTGGAGGCGTGGCGGTGGAACAACCTCCAACACTACTGCACCTTGTCCTGCATCCTTCCCAGCTGCCAAAAGAGTGACCCAATGGGCCGTGAAAGAAAGGTAACGTCCCTGTCCATGCCTGCTGGACCATGAGTCAGCGGTAATATGCACCTTACCGCTGACCGCCCTGTCCAGCGAGGCCAAGACATTGCCTTCCACATGCCGGTAGAGAGCCGGAATAGCCTTCCGTGAGAAAAAGTGGCGTTTGGGAACCTGCCACTGAGGAACCGCACATTGCACAAACTCACGGAAGGGGGCCGAGTCTACCAACTGAAAAGGCAGCAGTTGAAGCGCTAGCAATTTAGCCAAGCTAGCATTCAACCGCTGGGCATGTGGATGGCTGGGAGTGAACTTCTTTCGACGGTCCAGCAGCTGGGGCAGGGAAATTTGCCTGCTAGAATCGGACGTTGGTGTACTGCTAGCAGAGTGGCCGCAAGTACTTGGCTGTGACACACCTAATTCTACACCTTCATTCCTCTCAGTGCATGTTTCAGAGAGGACTGAAGTTATAGTGGGGTTGGAGATCCCAGCTGATGCGGTGCAAGGAGAGGTCCGCTTTGTTCTTTGGTGTGGGTCTTTGAGGTAGGCTTGCCAACGAGCTGCATGGCAGGTCAACATATGTCTGGTCAGGCATGTGGTACCCAAGCGGCTGATGTTTTGGCCACGCGATATACGCTTGAGACATATGTTGCAAACAGCAGCTGTGCGATCTGATGCACTAGCCTCAAAAAAGGCCCACACCAAAGAACTTTTTGAATGACGGGCAGAGGCAGCGCCCTGCACAGGCGGAGCTCTGCGGTGTGATTCCGTCGGTGTACTGCCCTTACGCTGGCCACCAAAGGGCATCCTGCCTCGTTGGAGATGTGCCTCCTCCTCATCCTCCTCCTCCTCCTCTCTCCTATTAGGCACCCACGTGGAGTCAGTGACCTCATCATCACCTCCCTCCTCATCACTGGAGGCAATCTGGCAGTATGCTGCAGCTGCTGGAACATGACTGCCAGATTGGTGTCCTTCTTGAGCATCCCCTCTGTCTGCTCTCACGCTACTGCCTTCCTCTAGCTGGGTTTCATCATCAGACCCTTTGAAACGCTGGGCATCCTCCTGGAGCATGTACCCAACACTGTGCTGAAACAGTTCGGGGGACTCCTCAGGAGGAGGACATGGTGGGTCTAGGGAAGGAGTGACTGATGATGAGTCTGACATTGATACCAGGGAAGAGGACGCTTTGGCAGCTGCTTTTCCAGTACCCTGAGCCTGGGTGAGAGAGGATGAGGAGGAGGAGGAGGGCTTGGTCATCCACTCTACCAAGTCTTCGGCATGATGTGGCTCAACATGTCCAGCTGCCGAAAAGAAGGACAAGCGTGTCCCATGGCCATGTGCTGATGACAATGCACCGCGTCCACGACCAGCACTGTTGCCCCCAGACACAGAGCCTGCTTGCCCTCTTTTATTGCCTCCTGACTGTCTGCCTCTCCTTGTTTGCCTTCCAGACATTCTAATAGATGGCCTGCAGGGAGATGGGAAAAAAGCAATAAGGGCTACCTTCAGGTGTCCTTCTCTGTCCCTTGAAACAAGGACTTTGACAGTGAAAGAAACTGACACACTCTCCCTACCTACAGTTTTCTGTCCCTAGAAAAAATGTTTTTTTTAAGCACAATTTAGCACAAGGAGAATTACCTCACTGTCCTTCCAGGTCCCTGGAAACAAGGACTTTGACAGTGAAAGAAACTGACACACTCTCCCTACCTACAGTTTTCTGTCCCTAGAAAAAATGTTTTTTTTAAGCACATTTTAGCACAAGGAGAATTACCTCACTGTCCTTCCAGGTCCCTGGAAACAAGGACTTTGACAGTGAAAGAAACTGACACACTCTCCCTACCTACAGTTTTCTGTCCCTAGAAAAAATGTTTTTTTTAAGCACATTTTAGCACAAGGAGAATTACCTCACTGTCCTTCCAGGTCCCTGGAAACAAGGACTTTGACAGTGAAAGAAACTGACACACTCTCCCTACCTACAGTTTTCTGTCCCTAGAAAAAATGTTTTTTTTTAAGCACAATTTAGCACAAGGAGAATTACCTCACTGTCCTTCCAGGTCCCTGGAAACAAGGACTTTGACAGTGAAATAAACTGACACACTCTCCCTACCTACAGTTTTCTGTCCCTAGAAAAAATGTTTTTTTTAAGCACAATATAGCACAAGGAGAATTCACTCACTGTCCTTCCAGGTCCCTGGAAACAAGGACTTTGACAGTGAAAGAAACTGACACACTCTCCCTACCTACAGTTTTCTGTCCCTAGAAAAAATGTTTTTTTTAAGCACAATTTAGCACAAAGAGAATTACCTCACTGTCCTTCCAGGTCCCTGGAAACAAGGACTTTGACAGTGAAAGAAACTGACACACTCTCCCTACCTACAGTTTTCTGTCCCTAGAAAAAATGTTTTTTTTAAGCACAATTTAGCACAAGGAGAATTACCTCACTGTCCTTCCAGGTCCCTGGAAACAAGGACTTTGACAGTGAAAGAAACTGACACACTCTCCCTACCTACAGTTTTCTGTCCCTAGAAAAAATGTTTTTTTTAAGCACAATTTAGCACAAGGAGAATTACCTCACTGTCCTTCCAGGTCCCTGGAAACAAGGACTTTGACAGTGAAAGAAACTGACACACTCTCCCTACCTACAGTTTTCTGTCCCTAGAAAAAATGTTTTTTTTTAAGCACAATTTAGCACAAGGAGAATTACCTCACTGTCCTTCCAGGTCCCTGGAAACAAGGACTTTGACAGTGAAAGAAACTGACACACTCTCCCTACCTACAGTTTTCTGTCCCTAGAAAAAATGTTTTTTTTAAGCACAATTTAGCACAAGGAGAATTACCTCACTGTCCTTCCAGGTCCCTGGAAACAAGGACTTTGACAGTGAAAGAAACTGACACACTCTCCCTACCTACAGTTTTCTGTCCCTAGAAAAAATGTTTTTTTTAAGCACAATTTAGCACAAGGAGAATTACCTCACTGTCCTTCCAGGTCCCTGGAAACAAGGACTTTGACAGTGAAAGAAACTGACACACTCTCCCTACCTACAGTTTTCTGTCCCTAGAAAAAATGTTTTTTTTAAGCACAATTTAGCACAAGGAGAATTACCTCACTGTCCTTCCAGGTCCCTGGAAACAAGGACTTTGACAGTGAAAGAAACTGACACACTCTCCCTACCTACAGTTTTCTGTCCCTAGAAAAAATGTTTTTTTTAAGCACAATTTAGCACAAGGAGAATTACCTCACTGTCCTTCCAGGTCCCTGGAAACAAGGACTTTGACAGTGAAAGAAACTGACACACTCTCCCTACCTACAGTTTTCTGTCCCTAGAAAAAATGTTTTTTTTAAGCACAATTTAGCACAAGGAGAATTACCTCACTGTCCTTCCAGGTCCCTGGAAACAAGGACTTTGACAGTGAAAGAAACTGACACACTCTCCCTACCTACAGTTTTCTGTCCCTAGAAAAAATGTTTTTTTTTAAGCACAATTTAGCACAAGGAGAATTACCTCACTGTCCTTCCAGGTCCCTGGAAACAAGGACTTTGACAGTGAAAGAAACTGACACACTCTCCCTACCTACAGTTTTCTGTCCCTAGAAAAAATGTTTTTTTTAAGCACAATTTAGCACAAGGAGAATTCACTCACTGTCCTTCCAGGTCCCTGGAAACAAGGACTTTGACAGTGAAAGAAACTGACACACTCTCCCTACCTACAGTTTTCTGTCCCTAGAAAAAATGTTTTTTTTTAAGCACAATTTAGCACAAGGAGAATTACCTCACTGTCCTTCCAGGTCCCTGGAAACAAGGACTTTGACAGTGAAAGAAACTGACACACTCTCCCTACCTACAGTTTTCTGTCCCTAGAAAAAATGTTTTTTTTAAGCACAATATAGCACAAGGAGAATTCACTCACTGTCCTTCCAGGTCCCTGGAAACAAGGACTTTGACAGTGAAAGAAACTGACACACTCTCCCTACCTACAGTTTTCTGTCCCTAGAAAAAATGTTTTTTTTAAGCACAATTTAGCACAAGGAGAATTACCTCACTGTCCTTCCAGGTCCCTGGAAACAAGGACTTTGGCAGTGAAAGAAACTGACACACTCTCCCTACCTACAGTTTTCTGTCCCTAGAAAAAATGTTTTTTTTAAGCACAATTTAGCACAAGGAGAATTACCTCACTGTCCTTCCAGGTCCCTGGAAACAAGGACTTTGACAGTGAAAGAAACTGACACACTCTCCCTACCTACAGTTTTCTGTCCCTAGAAAAAATGTTTTTTTTTAAGCACAATTTAGCACAAGGAGAATTACCTCACTGTCCTTCCAGGTCCCTGGAAACAAGGACTTTGACAGTGAAAGAAACTGACACACTCTCCCTACCTACAGTTTTCTGTCCCTAGAAAAAATGTTTTTTTTAAGCACAATTTAGCACAAGGAGAATTCACTCACTGTCCTTCCAGGTCCCTGGAAACAAGGACTTTGACAGTGAAAGAAACTGACACACTCTCCCTACCTACAGTTTTCTGTCCCTAGAAAAAATGTTTTTTTTTAAGCACAATTTAGCACAAGGAGAATTACCTCACTGTCCTTCCAGGTCCCTGGAAACAAGGACTTTGACAGTGAAAGAAACTGACACACTCTCCCTACCTACAGTTTTCTGTCCCTAGAAAAAATGTTTTTTTTAAGCACAATATAGCACAAGGAGAATTCACTCACTGTCCTTCCAGGTCCCTGGAAACAAGGACTTTGACAGTGAAAGAAACTGACACACTCTCCCTACCTACAGTTTTCTGTCCCTAGAAAAAATGTTTTTTTTAAGCACAATATAGCACAAGCACAAAACACACTGACACTCTCCCTACCTATCCTTCTCTTTCCCTAAACTAAAGGAATCCAGGTTAAGCAAGAAAGAAATAAAAGTCACTGTCCCTGCCTATGCTGCTCTATCCCTGCTCCGGAACACACTACACTAGGCCGCTGTGCTGGCGGCCTTTTATAGTGTGGGGCGTGTACTAAACCCCCTCAGCAATAATTGGCCACAGGCATCCTGCCTGTGGCCAATCATTGCTCTCCTCGCTGCCGGCGCTGTGATTGGCCAAGCATGCGGGGTCACAGTGCATGCTTGGCCAATCACAGCGCCTGGATGACACTGCGATGGCGTAGTGCATTGTGGGCCGTTCGCGTCACTCGAATTTGGCGCGAACGGCCCAAATCGTTCGATCTTCGTCGAACGATCGAACAGCCGATGTTCGAGTCGAACGTATGTTCGACTCGAACACGAAGCTCATCCCTACAGTCCATGTCTTGTTTGCACCACCTATATACTGCTGTTCAGAGTATATAGGGTTGTAGGTATAGGGTTTTATTTTGGGTGCGGGGTCCCCCTTAGTATCCATACAAGACCCAAAGGGGCTGGGGTGGGGGGGGGGGTGATGGGGTAGCCATGCCATTTTTCTCAAGGATTTACAGCCATATGGCGGCCAGGACAAGACATGACATTAAAGCCGCAAGTGGTTTTAAATGGCTTCTTTTTTTCCTTTACAAATGTCATTTTGTGCAAGGACAGTTCTAAACACGGGAAACACATGCCACTTCACAGGCATACTTTAGACACCCCCCAGGTACCGTATTTAAAGGAAAATTTCACTTTTTTTTTTTTCACTTTATGCATCATTAAAATGACTGCTCCCGAAAAAACTTTAGTTTTTAAAATTTCTTTTTGCATTGATATATGTCCCCTGGGGCAGGACCCGGGTCCCCAAACCTGTTTTATAACATTAACATGCATATTGGCCGTTGTAATTAGCAATTTTGATTTCGAACGTTCGCGTCCATTATAACGAATAGGGTTCGAAAATTCGCGCGAACTTTCGGTCCGTTCGAAGGTTCTGGTGCGAACCGAACCCGGGGGTGTTCGGCTCATCCCTAATGCTGATTATATTCCTGTTTAATCTCATCTTCTCAACAGAGAATACATTCAGTCCAACTAATCTTTCCTCATATCTGAACTCCTCCATGCCTTTTATCAGTTTGGTCACTTTCTCCAGTTCCCCAATATCCTTTTTGTGAACTGCCCAAAATTGAACTGTATATTCCAGATGAGGTCTTATTAAAGATTTGTACAGGGGCAAAATGATGTCTCTCTCTCTCAATAAAGTATTTTTACTAGCTTTAGAAACAACAGCTTGACATTGCTTGCTATTATTAACACTATTGACTGCCCAATTTATATTCCCTCTAAAATGTATAATACTTGCATGTTGTTAGCTCCCAAGTGCATAACTGTATATGTATCAACATTAAACCTCATTTGCCACATAGTTGCTCAATTAAATAGTGCATTGAGGTTGGATTGTAAATCGGAGACATTTTCTAAGGATGTAATCCAACTGTATAGCTTGGTGTCATCCGCAAACACTGAAATGGCACTTTTAAACCCAAACCCTATATCATTTATAAATATGTTAAAAAGTAAGGGTCCCGACATTGAACCTTGGGGCACACCACAAATCATCTTAGACCATTCAGAGTATAAATCATGAATCACTATACTAAAGTCTTTAATCCAGGTTTCTATTCATTTACAAACTGAATTTTCTAAGCCCGTAGCCACATATGGGGAAATGTGTTAAATTCTTTGGCAGAATCAAAGTATACAATGTCTACAGCCACTCCTTTGTCTAAGTTTTTGCTTACCTTCCTTAAAAAAAAAAAGAAATCAGATTAGTTTGACAACTTTGGTCTTTCCTTAATCCATTCTGACAAAAAAGAAAAAAAAACTCTTCTATACTTTCTTTAATAAGCTCTCAAGTATTTCCCGAAGTTAAACTAATCAGTCTGTAATTACTTGGTAAAGACTTTAATCCCTTTTTAACCGCTTGCTGACCGTGTCCTACACATATACGGAATGGCACGGCTGCGCAAAGTGGCGCATATATACACGTCACTTTGAATTTCTCACCCCTGCCGCAAGCTCTGTGACCGTGCCCGCGGGACCTGTGGACTCAATTTCCCCTGGTGTCCCGCGATCGGGTCACAGAGCTGCAGAACGGGGAGAGGCCAGTGTAAACAAGGCATCTCCCCATTCTGCCTAGTGACAGGACACTGATCGTCTGCTCCCTCTCATCGGGAGCAGCGATCAGTGTCGTGTCACAGTAAGCCCCACCCCCACACAGTTAGAATCACTCCCTAGGACACACTTAACCCCTTCCTAGCCCCCTAGTGGTTAACCCCTTCTCTGCCAGTCACATTTATACAATAATCAGTGTATTTTTATAGCACTGATCGCTGTATAAATGTGAATGGTCCCAAAATAGCATCAAAAGTGTCCGATGTGTCCGCCATAATGTCGCAGTCACGATAAAAATCATTGATCGCCGCCATTGCTAGTAAAAAAAAATATTAATAAAAATGCCATAAAACTATCCCCTATTTTGTAGACGCTATAACTTTTGTGCAAACCAATCAATAAACGCTTTTTGCGATTTTTTTACCTGAACTATACTGATCACACGGCAGTTCTACAAGCATACAGGCAAGGATCTATTATTAGATAGCCACAAGCTACTGATTTTTGCGGACGACTCAGTTGTAGTTTTGATAAAAAAAGGCTGCAAGACTACATACCAAAAGCGGGTGACATGCTTTGAAGATTGAACACCTGAAAACAGTAATTTAATAACTGGGCACTCCCACTGGAATTAACTTGTGAGCCTTATATCAGGTTAAATTTCCACAAATATGGGAATAAAGCAGGGAGGCTACTGAGAATTTAACTAGGGGAAAATGCTCCTCAACACACATTGCTGATTTTAAGGATTCTAATTACACCATCCTAAACATACAAACTCCATTTTGAAGCAGTTTTATGGTGAACACTAATCATCACAAAAAAGGAACACATCTGTTTGTATATTATTTCTACATCGATTCCCTCTTCCGCGTATATCACATACTGTATATTTTAGACAACATAGTAATAAAATACTTCAGGGGTACCAATGAATAAGCAAAACCATTGTAAGTGAAGCATTGTGCCAATACAAAAATAATGCACCATGCCTATTTGCCACTCTATCACCACAGTAAGAAGACAGGGCCTAGTCATTCATGCCTTAAGTGTGGGGGCAAAAAAGTCACACTGGCTCATTATTTTTGGTACTGCATCTGACTCCAAAGTTCTAGGAAACAAGTTCTAGCATCCATGATCTGTGGCCACAAGGTTCTGGAGGATCCCATGTTAGCTTTGTTTAGTCAACGGGAGACTATTTCTAGCAGTCACCCCAAAATGGCCAACACTGACTGGGTGCATATTTGTTTGCTTACTGCCAGATACTGTCTATTTTGTGAATAAAAAATAATGGGAATGTGGCACTTACTAATCCTCATTGGTAACTAAAAACTAAAATCAACATTAATTTTCAAAATCAAAATCGGTTATATAGTACTGTTACTTACCGATTTTGATTTTGAAAATAAATGTTTATTTTATTTTTTAGTTACCAATGAGGATTAGTAAGCGCCACATTCCCATTATTTTTCATTTATATTTAGTGTGTGAACACCTTCTTTGTTGGCAGCTACTTTATTAGTTTTAGATTATTTTTCATTATTTTTCACCCTTGTGGTTTGCGCATTAGTATTCTCTATACACTATTTTGTGAATGGCTTGCACTGTCACCTCCAACCCTTATTTTGGTACAGCCATAAAAGACCTGCTATATATAGAAAAACTATCCACCAGCATTGGTGAAGGAGGTGAACAAGATCTAAGAAAATTCAACCAACATCATTTATGGATAAATTTCCCTGGAAAAAAAACATACTGATGCCCACCTTTATATAATCAAACCACCTCAACAGAAATAGACCAGGAGGAGCGACGTGCTGATGTCCCTGTGTTGTTTAGGTCCCGTTTGCATGGGTGTTTGTATTATTGCAGGCCGGCCACGATTTTTATTGCTATTTTGTATACGCTCTGCAGGCTATACTTTTTTAATAATGAAATAAACCATCTGGTTTTACCCATGGCGATTTCTCGTGCTCTTTTTTTCTCAGCTAATATCGTCTCTCTCACCGTATATGGACCTACCAATTGTGCCACGAACAACTTCCTGTTTGACTGCTGACTGCACCTTATGGTTTGATCAGACAACTGGAGGAAAAGGCCCTGGCTGTTTTTTAGTATCTAAACTTGTGCAGTTGGTAAGTGGGCACTTTGCATGGTGGTGGGTTTACTTGATTTGTTCCTTGCAAGTCACATCATTATAATTTTACTGTTGGGATTTGTTTCACTTCCATTGTAGGAATGTTTTACCTTCTGCAGGACTTTTTATGAGTTTATATTTCAGAATTTGGGACTTACTTCAGAGTGACACTGTTTCGTTCACTTAATAATTTTGTCAATGTGTCACTTTAAACGCGCAGCTTATTATCTTTCTATATCATTTTACGTGTATATCTCACTTAAGATGCAGCTGTATTTTATATATATTTTTTCCAGAGCAGTTTTCTTTTTGTGTAGAAATAGACCATAGGCAGCTCAGTTGTCCAAATGTGTTATCATACACATACCTATCAAAAAAGCAAGCAAAAGCCTCAAGCACTAAAACCATGGAACAGTGCATAACTTATGATGAAATCAATGAAAAGACCCAGTGCAGCTGACCAATACATGTGGAAATGTAGCATACATGAGATGGTGGGTGGACAGAACTCAATGGGTTAAGTCTATTGGTAAATACTAGGGATGAGCCGAACACCCCCTGGTTCGGTTTGCACCAGAACATGCGAACAGGCAAAAAATTTGTTCGAACACGCGAACACCATTAAAGTCTATGGGACACGAACATGAAAAATAAAAAGTGCTAATTTTAAAGCTTAACCACTTAAGTCCCGGACCATTTGGTAGCTAGAGGACCAGAGGTGATTTCAGAATTTTGCACTGCGCTGCTTTAACTGTAAATTGTGCGGACATGCAATGTTGTACCCAAACAAAATATGCGTCCTTTTCTTCCGACAAATAGAGCTTTCTTTTAATGGTATTTGATTGCCTCTGCGATTTTTTTTTTTTGCGATATAAACGGAAATAGACCGAACATTTTGAAAAAAAATGATATTTTCTACTTTTTGTTATAAGAAAAATCGAATAAACTCAATTTTAGTCATACATTTAGGCCAAAATGTATTCAGCCACATGTCTTTAGTAAAAAAAAATGTCAATAAGCGTATATTTATTGGTTTGCGCAAAAGTTATAGCGTCTACAAACTAGGGTACATTTTCTGGAATTTACACAGCTTTTAGTTTATGACTGCCTATCTCAGTTCTTGAGGTGCTAAAATGGCAGGGCAGTACAAACCCCCCCAAATGACCCCATTTTGGAAAGTAGACATCCCAAGGAAATTGCTGAGAGGCATGTTGAGCCCATTGAATATTTTTTTTTTGTCTCAAGTGATTGAATAATGACTAAAAAAAAATTAAAAATTACAAAAAGTTGTCACTAAATGATATATTGCTCACACATGCCATGGTTATATGTGGAATTACACCTCAAAATACATTTTGCTGCTTCTCCTGAGTACGGGGATACCACATGTGTGGGACTTTTTAGGAGCCTAGCCGCGTACGGGACCCCGAAAACCAAGCACCGCCTTCAGGATTTCTAGGTACAAATTTTTGATTTCACTCCTCACTACCTATCACAGTTTCGAAGGCCATAAATTGCCAAAATAGCACAAACCCCCCCCAAATGACCCCATTTTGGAAAGTAGACACCCCAAGCTATTTGCTGAGAGGCATGGTGAGTATTTTACAGCTCTCATTTGTTTTTGAAAATGAAGAAAGAAAATATATATATATATTTTTTTCAAAACTTTGTGACAAAAAGCGAGATCTGCAAAATACTCACAATACCTCTCAGCAAAAAGCTTGGGGTGTCTACTTTCCAAAATGGGGTCATTTGGGGGGGTTTGTGCCATCTGGGCATTCCATGGCCTTCGAAACTGTGATAGGCAGTGAGAAGTGAAATCAAAAATTTACACCCTTAGAAAGCCTGAAGGCGGTGCTTGGTTTTTGGGGTCCCGTACGCGGCTCCCAAAAAGTCTCACACATGTGGTATCCCCGTACTCAGGAGAAGCAGCAGAATGTATTTTGGGGTGTAATTCCACATATACCCATGGCATGTTTGAGCAATATATCATTTAGTGACAACTTTGTGCAAAAAAAAAAAATATATTTTTTCCGCAACTTGTGTCAACATATAAAATATTCCATGGACTTGACATGCCTCTCAGTATATAGCTTGGGGTGTCTACTTTCCAAAATGGGGTCATTTGGGGGGGTTTTGAACTGTTCTGGCATTTTATACACAACATTAGGAAGCTTACATCCACTCTTCTAACCACTTGAAGACAAAGCCCTTTTTGACACTTTTTGTTTACATGAAAACATTTTTTTTTTTTGCAAGAAAATTATGTTGAACCCCCAAACATTATATATATTTTTAAAGCAAAGGCCCTACAGATTAAAATGGTGGGTGTTGCATTTTTTTTTCTACACAGTATTTGCGCAGCGATTTCTCAAACGCATTTTTTGGGGAAAAAATACACTTTTTTAAATTTTAATGCACTAAAACACACTATATTGCCAAAATGTTTGATGAAATAAAAAAGATGATCTTAGGCCAAATTCATAGATACCAAACACGACATGCTTTAAAAATTCGCACAAACGCGCATTGGCGACAAACTACATACATTTTTAAAAGCCTTTAAAAGCCTTTACAGGTTACCCCGTTAGATTTACAGAGGAGGTCTACTGCTAAAATTACTGCCCTCGATCTGACCTTCGCGGTGATACCTCACATGCATGGTGCAATTGCTGTTTACATATGACGCCAGACCGACGCTTGCGTTCGCCATTGGGCAAGAGCAGGGCAGGACAGGGGTGCTTTTTTTTTATTTATTTTTTTATTATTAATTTTGCTTTTTTATTTTATTTTTAAATTGTTCCTTCCATATTTTTTTTTTTTATCATTTATATTGTTATCTCAGGGAATGTAAATATCTCCTATGATAGCAATAGGTAGTGACAGGTACTCTTTTTTGAAAAAAACTGGGGTCTTCTAGACCCTAGATCTTTCCTCTGCCCTCAAAGCATCTGACCACACCAAGATCGGTGTGATAAAATGCTTTCCCAATTTCCCAATGGCGCTTTTTATATCCGGGGGGGGACATTCCCTCCCACTGCTTGTAAAAGCAGTCCAGAGGCTAATTAGCCACTAGGATTGCTTTTACATGAAAGCCGGCCGCTGGCTGAAAAGAATGATACCAAGATGATACCTAAACCCGCAGGCATCATTCTGGTATAAACATTCAAAGTCCAGCAACATACCAGTACGTTGCTGGTCCTTGTTGGACATGTATTGTAATCTTTTTTTTTCATGCAGCCAGTTGGCTGAACGAAAAAAGAGATTGATCGGTGGGTATGCCCACCATTAGAATACCGCCCTTCATCCACCCACTTCTAATGATGGACATACATGCACCATTTATATATGCCGAAGCATGGGGGCATCCTCCCGCAAAAAAGTTATGCCGCACACACATGGTCGGACTTTTCCACGGGCAAGCCTCCGTCGGAATTTCGACCGTATGTACGCGGCATTAGGAGCAAAATCGCTCCTCCGCTCCTCCGCCCCTGCTGCCCCAATGCTTCGGCATATATCCTTTTTTTTTTTAACTGTGGTGGTGAAATCACCTCCTACAGCACTGGAGTCGCAGGGATCAGGCCTGTCTCTGCGAACGCTGCAGTTATGTGTGTTGTGTTTTGTAAGTGACAGTGATCGATCGATACTGCACTTGGGTGGCCTGGGCTGGACGAAGGGGCAAAACGCAGGTGCTAGCAGGTATCTGGGCTGATCCCGCTAACACTGCGTTTTTGGGAACCCTAAACTGCTGGGGACGCTAGTATAGATCTGATCAGATCAGATATTGATCTGATCAGATACTATACCACTAAGGGGGGTGTATGCTTCACGCGTGGGTGTTAGCGTTACTGGCACTAACCTGACGCTGCCTGGGGTGTGACGCAGACCCTCTCTGACGCTAAAACCTAATTGATATCACCCGCCGGGCGATCAGGGGGTTAAACCTTTATTGGGTTATATATACGGCGGGTGCCCTGACACTATAAAAAGCAAACTAACTAACCAGCGTCACCCGTAACACTTATATGGTGATCACTGGTGAAAGGGTTAACTAGGGGCAATTAGGGGGTTAAAACCTTTATTAGATAATATATGGGGGTACCTGACGCTATAAAAACCTGCGGCGAACCTAAAAAAAATTACTGGCTACCGATCTGCATCACCGACGCTAAGACAGCGATCAGAAAAATGATCGCTTAGCGACAGTGGTGATAGGGGGTCAAAGGGTTACCTGGGGGGCGATCAAGGGGGTTAAACCTTTATTAGATAATTTATGGGGGTACCTGACGCTATAAAAACCTGCGGCGAACCTAAAAAAAAAACTGGCTACCTATCGGCATCACCGACAATAAGACAGCGATCAGAAAAATGATCGCTTAGCGATAGTGGTGATAGGGGGTGAAAGGGTTACCTGGGGGGCGATCAAGGGGGTTAAACCTTTATTAGGTAATATATGGGGGTACCTGACGCTATAAAAACCTGCGGCGAACGTAAAAAAAATTACTGCCTACCGATCGGCATCACCGACGCTAAGACGGCGATCAGAAAAATGATCGCTTAGCGACAGTGGTGATAGGGGGTGAAAGGGTTATCTGGGGGCGATCAGGGGGTTAAACCTTTATTAGGGGGGGTTAGGGGGCTACACTGGACCTAAAACTAAACTTTGGTGACACTTTTACAGTCACAAATGTCACTGATTGCAGTGATCAGTAAATAAATGGTCACTGCAATCAGTGACACTGTGGCTGGGGGCTGGGGGGTGATCTGGGGAGTGATCTGGGGGTGTCTGGGGGTGGCCTGGGGGGAGCGATTTATGTACCTATGTGTCCTGGTGTCAGTGTAGTGTTTTGTGCACTAACCTGGCATCTTCTCCTGTACGGCGCTCGGTATATGTGAGCGCCGCAGGAGAGATGACATCACTTCCTCTGCCTGTGTAAACATTTCTGGACCATGTCAATTTTAAGCCATTGTAATTCATTTGGGGCATTACCAGAGCTATCTCTATTAAGGATGTGAGCTTTGCCATGTTCCTTTGTATATACAGAGCTAAAGAAGATTTGTATAAATTTGTCTTCTCTATGTCCCCAGTAACAAACTCAAAATTATCTCTTAATGGGCCTACATGCTCAGACTTGACTTTTTACTGTTAATATATTTGAAGAATTTGGGGAAGGGGGGTTTGTCCTACTCTCTTTTACAACCTGTCGTTCATTTACATTTTTTGCAGCCTTGATTTCTTTGATGTTCTTTTTTTTATTATTATTATTTATAGCTATTTTATCTTTGGAGGTGAGCCACATTGGATTTAATTTAAGCTTTTTAAACGTATTGCCCATGTAAATACATTTTGCAATGTGTTTACATGCAGTCAATTTGAAGCATTACCATTTCTGTTATGTATTCTTCAATGACAACATTCCCTCCCAGTCTAAATCTTGGAGAGCAGCCCCCAGCCTTGGGAAATTCTTTTTTTTTTTAGCTTTCCAATAATTGTTTGTTGTTTACAGCTTTTACAGCATTAAATTAAATCATGATATGGTCACTGCTACACATATTCTCACTTAAACAAATTTTAGAAATATTCTCCACATAATTTGAGATTAACAGGTCTAGCAAAGCATCATTTCTAGTTGGGGACTCTATGAACTGTATCATAAAATTGTCTTGTAATAGGTTTATAAATTTACACCCATTTACAGTTCCAGCAGTTCCATTACTCTATTCAATTCCAGGGTAGGTAAAATTGACCATTATTATGTGTCCCAGCCCCTGCAGCAATTTCTATCTGTGCAAGAAGCTGAGTCTCTACATCCTCATTATCACTGGGTGGCCTATAAAAAACTCAATTACCTCTGAAGTATGCACACCCATATGCAGTTCTATCCATAATGCTTTAGCACCATCACACTCTCCATCAACAAGGTCCTCTTTAATATGCACTTTGAGAGAACTTATAGACAGACACTGTGGTGGTATTACATATTATCCTATCTCTTTTAAAGCCAGGAAAATTAATAACCCAGTCACGTGAAGAATGAAGCCAAGATTCAACAATAGCAATTAAATCATAGTTCTCCTCATTCATCAAAGCTTCCAACTCACCTATTTTGCTTGGCAAAATTCTGACACTAATGAACAAACACTTAAGTTCATTGTCCCATTTTGCACTTTTTTAAACATTGTCAAGAACATGTTTTGCATTTTTTATTGCAGTGCAAATAGTACTATACTTTCCAGTGGTTGTTTGTAACGTACAAACCTTCTGATCACCTGACATAGCCCTTCCCCTATTTCCCCCCATTCCACCCAACATTAGGGTTTGACCCCTTTCTGACATCTGTCTCATTATATTCTAATTTACCCTCTCCCCTCAGTCCTAGTTTAAATATTCCTCCAGCCTTCCCATAAACCTCTCCCCCAGTACAGAAGACCCGCTTCAATTTAGGTATAAACCAGCTTTAGCATATAGTCTGTAACACAATGAAAAGTCAGCCCAGTGCTCTAGAAACCCAAATCCTTCCCTCTTACAGCAGGTGTTTAGCCATGAATTATATTTTATAATATCCCCTGTATTTCTTGTGTTGCGCATTATTACAGAGAATATAACCTCGAAGGCCCTTCTCTTCAACTTGCAGCCTAATTATTTGAATTAATGCTTAAGAACCTTCCATTGTCCATGTATTATGTCATTGGTTCCAACTTGAACCAAGACAACTGTCATGCCCAGTACCTCTCAGTTATTTTTCAACCCAGTTCACCGTATGCCAAACTCTGGCACTAGGGACACAACAAACCATTCAGTTGAGTCCATCCTTGCATCAGTCCCTCTGATTATAAATTACTGTATTACTATCTGCACTACCCTCTCTCACTATTAGACGGGATGCTCTCCTAGTTGTTAGGAGTAGCAGTGACATCTAGGGCTGCCACCTTTGAGTTTGCCACCCCTGCCTCTTCACCCAGTTTGGAACTTTTTTGGGTGCTCAAACATAGGACTAGCCTTCCTTTTCTGTGAGCCCATATCACTCCCTCTTACTGCATTAACCCATTTCCCTACCTGATAATTCTGACTTTCCACAACAACTCCATTAACCACCTGCTCAAAGTCCTTTTAAAGTGGTTGTAAACCCACTTTTGCAACTTGCACCTACAGGTAAGCCTAAATTAAGGCTTACCTGCAGGTGCAAGAAATATCTCCTAAACCTACACGGTTTAGGAGATATTTTACAAAAAATAATGCACCGTTGTCTACGGCGCATGCGCGCTGTAGATAACGGTGCATTTGTAGGGTTAATCCCATTCACAAATCTGGCTTAGCCGGATTTCACGGCTCCCGCGTGCATGCGCAGAGTCACGTTTTCGCCGCTCCGGCCAATCACAGCGCCTGAGCGGCGCTGTGATTGGCTGGAGCGGCGATACCCGGAAGTAACCTTCCGGCTATCGCCACAGCAATGGCTGCGGCTGGAGGGGGAGACGAGGACGCCTTTGGGGGCCCCGATCTAAGGTAAGTGATGCATAATGGGCTAGTATGCTAGTCATACTAGCTCATTATGCCTTTGTCTTGCAGGTTAGTTTGAAAAAAAAATTCTATAACAGGGTTTACAACCACTTTAAGGTTGTTTGTTTCACTCAGTGTTGCAACTTGCCCCTCCAGATCTCTAATGTGAGCTTCCAGAAAGGTAACCTGCTCACATTTGTTGCAGTGATATTCATCCTGGAGCTGTTGCTTTATTATTGTATACATTTGGCACACTGTGCACTGCAACCTTAGTAGAACTCATTAACCCAGTTTCAATATTAATATTAAATGCAGAAAATGTACAATGTTAGTTACAAGTTAGAAGACTCCTGTTTTAAACTGCTCCAACTTGCCACTTGGTCAAACTTCCACTTTGTCAAAATTCAAGCCAGCAAGATCAATGTGGGCTCTACAGAAAGTTATGAAGAACCTGTAGAACCTTTGAACAGTTAATCATTCTCCTTAACTATCAGACTGAAGGCAGGTAAATGCTGTTTAAAAGGTGAGAAAAAAAGTGTTTTCTGTGTTTTTCTTTTTTATGGGAAGATTTTATATCAAGAAGCTCAGCTAGTGAGTGTCTGCCACCCCTCTCTGCCAATCTCTCCATTGGCTGCCACTCACCCAACAAATTATATTCAAAATACTAACAACAACTTACAAAGCCATTCACAACCCTTCCCCAACTACATGACTAACCTAGTTTTAAAATACCAACCTAATTGTTCCCTCCCGAGACCTCCTTCTAGTTTTCTCATTACCTCCTTCCACGTTCACCTCCTGGACTTCTCCTGAGCTTCCCCCATCCTATGGAATTCCCTACTCCAATCTGCCCAACTTTCTTTTACTCTGACCACTTTTAGGCGATCCATGAAAACTTTTCTCTTCAGAGAAGCCTATCTGGCATCCACATAACAATGGTACTTTTTTTTTCTCCATCGCCTCATCCCTCACAGTTTTTACCTTTTGTATTACTTGACCCTCCCTTTTAAATTGTAAGCTCTAACCAGCAGGTCCCTCTGATTCCTCCTGTATTGAATTGTATTATACCTGTACTGTCTGCCTTCATGTTGTAAAGCGCTGCACTAACTGTTGGCGCTATATAAATTCCAAATAATAATAATAATAAAATGAAACAATAGTACTTGCAACAGTGAACCACATATAAGACAGGAGCACCCAGCAGCAGCCTAAGCAGGTTCTGTACTTTTTTTCAGCAAAGCAGCAATAAAACACAGTTTTCAATGCAGGATGGATATGTATAGCAAGTCCATTGTATAAAACAGACGAATACCAGCCACTAAATAAAGAAGGTCAGTTCCTCACTAAAGCTACCTTGTGATCTGAGCAAAAAAAAAAATCTAACATTCCTACATCCATGCTAAGCAGTGTGGATAGATATGCCTCCACTTCAACTATTGTATTCAGGTAGCTGATGGTGTCAGCTATAAAAATACCTGAAAGGTGCCTGTATCTGATTTGGCTGGCAATTTCCCACCATTTTTATGTGTTCTGAAGGGAAGGGCTACAAAATATCCACCCATCATTCATTCATAGTTCCTGTTTTATTATTAGAAGTTGTAGTATGCCTTCTATGAATGAAGCAGCTTAGCTGAAAGGGCAGAGGATAGCCAGGCTGTCTTGATGAAAGCCTATGACAGGCAAAATATAGACAAAGGAAGATTATTACTAACAGAACAGAGGTCAGCACAAGGGAGACATTCTACTGACTGTAAGTTATGTTCCATGTGTTGGTTTTTCTGTTTGTGATTTTGGCTGCATTTAGGCTTTAAAGTAATATATAGAAATGAACAAACTAATTAGTGCCATTCAGAACTTTCAGAGAATCCCTCTGGTCCACTTTGCATCAAGATTTGCAAATAACCGATCTATGGACATTTAATTTATTACTTTGGTAGGCTTCCCCATAAATTCCCTCTAATCCTGGAAACAGCTTTTTGCTTCGTTCAGCTGCCAATACTTTCTGTGAAGTGCATAACGCTTCCATCTATATCAAAATACAGTTCTGGCTGCATTTTAATGAGTTTTTAATATATTCCCAAACTCACTATACTAAAACTATACTTTCTTTAGATAGTATACTGTAGAGAATACTGTTTTGACATAAAAAAAAATAAAAAAATATTCCACTTAACCAGTCTTCATTCACAATTAGCGTGCTAGAAATATGTTTCTTGAAAAGCTGTGGAGAAAGGGAAGGAATCTGATGAGGGCCAGGGATGAGCCGAACACCCCCCTGTTCGGTTCGCACCAGAACCTGCGAACAGACAAAATGTTCGTGTAAACTTTAGAACCCTATTAAATACAATGGACTCGAACGTTCAAAATCTAAAGTGTTAATTATAAAGGCTAATATGCAAGTTATTGTCCTAAAAAGTGTTTGGGGACCTGGGTCCTGCCCCAGGGGACATGTATCAATGCAAAAAGAAGTTTTAAAAATGGCAGTTTTTTCGGGAGCAGTGATTTTAATAATGCTTAAAATGAAAAAATAAAAGTGAAATATTCCTTTAAATTTCATACCTGGGGGGTGTGTATGATATTGAAAAGCAAGGAGAGAGGCGCCTCTAAGTGCAGCAGTATAAAACAAATTTTATTAGTAGATATAATACACTCACATGGAGATGAGTTAATACAGGCGTGTACAGGATGTCAGGATGACGACCAACAGCTGCAGATCACAGTGCACAGGTTTCCAGCTCAGCTGTGTAAAACAGGAGTGTCTCTTGTGGATGGATGAGCCGGCTACCAGGGACAGCGCTCCTGTTAGGTGTTTCAGAAGTGAGACTTGGAACACACCAGTGGCTGGATAGGACATCTTGTCATGTTGAAAAAGGAGCGCGGCTTGCCAGGACATCGCTAGCCTGCACGCTCATGAAACGCGTCCATCTCCGATGACGTCACTCCCTGCTATCCAGCCACTGGTGTGT
This sequence comes from Rana muscosa, assembly GCA_029206835.1. Classification (NCBI taxonomy): domain Eukaryota; kingdom Metazoa; phylum Chordata; class Amphibia; order Anura; family Ranidae; genus Rana; species Rana muscosa. The sequence continues at coordinate 1,163,520,403 of CM055122.1, read as the reverse complement.
TCCAAGTGAGTGTATTATATCTACTAATAAAATTTGTTTTATACTGCTGCACTTAGAGGCGCCTCTCTCCTTGCTTTTCAGTTTTACTCAGAACATGGTTTCTGTTCATCCATGATGGCTGCCCTGTGCAAAGTGGATCCCCTCCATCCCTGTTTTCTCCTACATACATCATAGTATGTAGATAGATTTTATGGACTTCTTCTCAGACCATTCCTATATATCATATGGTATTTACTGTGTATCATAACCAATTTCTGTCATTTTCTGCCATGTTTTAATTTATTTTTATTTATATTATTTTTATTTTCATTTTTATTTTTATTTTTATTTATTTTTATGTTTATTTTATTTATTATTTTTTATTTTTCATTGCATTCAATTGGGGATATATATGTCTATGTGGTTATTGCGCGCCACTACTTGCTTGCGGGTGTGTATGATATGCATGTAAAGTGGCGCATGTTTCCCATGCTTAGAACTGTCCCTGCAAAAAATGTCATTTTTGAAAGAAAAAAATGCATTTAAAACTGACTCGCGGCTATTAATGAATTGTCGGCTCCCGGCAATACATACAAAAGTCATTGATAAAAAAAAAAAAGCGAGGGGGTTCCCCAGAATTCAATTACCAGGCCCTTCAGGTCTGGAATGGATATTAAGGGGAACCCCGCCGCAAATTAAAAAAAAAATTGACGTGGGGTTCCCCCAAATATCCATTCCAGGCCCTTCAGATCTGGCATGGATTTTAAGGGGAACTCCACCCCAAATTTAAAAAAAAAATGGCGTGGAGTCCCCCTAAAAATCCATACCAGACCCCTTATCCGAGCACGCAACCTGGCCAGCCGCAGGGGAAAAGGGGGGGGACGAGAGAGCGGTACCAGGCCACATGCCCTCAACATGGGGAGGATGTCCCCATGTTGATGGGGACAAGGGCCTCATCCCCACAACCCTTGCCCGGTGGTTGTGGGGGTCTGCGGGCGGGGGGCTTATCGGAATCTGGAAGACCCCTTTAACCCCTATGTGAATTGGTAAGGGGTACATTGTACCCCTACCATTTCACGAAGAAAGCGTAAAAAAATGTTTAAAAAAACACACAAACACCTTGAAAAAGTCCTTTATTTAAAAAAAAAAAAAAAACATTCCAGCGGTGAAATCCAGTGTCCCGCGGCGATCCCGATGTCCAGCGCTGTCCTTCATTGGTTGTGCCTAAATTTAAGTTACACAGTGAAGGAAGTTCCCCGCTCAAGCCAATGACGTAGGTGGGTCCGACATACCGAGGGGGCGGACCTGATGGGGAACTGCTCTCACTTTGGTAATACATGTATAGACCCGCCCCTTCTCATGTTCCGCATCTGGTCCGCTGAGCGGACCTGATTGGGAACTTCAGAAGGGGCGGGTCTATACATTTAAAATACTGAGAGGGAGTTCCCCATCAGGTCCGCTCAGGCACAACCAATGAAGGACAGCGCTGGACATCGGGATCACCGCGGGACACTGGATTTCACCGCTGGAATGTTTTTTTTTTTTTTTTTTTTTAATAAAGGACTTTTTCAAGGTGTTTGTGTGTTTTTTTAAACATTTTTTTACGCTTTCTTCGTGAAATGGTAGGGGTACAATGTACCCCTTACCAATTCACATAGGGGGGGGGCGGGATCTGGGGGTCCCCTTTGTTAAAGGGGTCTTCCAGATTCCGATAAGCCCCCCGCCCGCAGACCCCCACAACCACCGGGCAAGGGTTGTGGGGATGAGGCCCTTGTCCCCATCAACATGGGGACATCCTCCCCATGTTGAGGGCATGTGGCCTGGTACGGTTCAGGAGGGAGGGGGGGCCGCTCTCTCGTCCCCCCCTTTTCCCCTGCGGCCGGCCAGGTTGCGTGCTCGGATAAGGGGTCTGGTATGGATTTTTAGGGGGACTCCACGCCATTTTTTTTTTACATTTGGGGTGGCGTTCCCCTTAAAATCCATGCCAGATCTGAAGGGCCTGGAGTGGATATTTGGGGGAACCCCACGTCAATTTTTTTTTTAATTTGTGGCGGGGTTCCCCTTAATATCCATTCCAGACCTGAAGGGCCTGGTAATTGAATTCTGGGGAACCCCCACGCTTTTTTTTTTTTTTTATCAATGACTTTTGTATGTATTGCCGGGAGCCGACAATTCATTAATAGCCGCGAGTCAGTTTTAAATGCATTTTTTTCTTTCAAAAATGACATTTTTTGCAGGGACAGTTCTAAGCACGGGAAACATGCGCCACTTCACATGCATATCATACACACCCCCCAGGTACGAAATTTAAAGGAATATTTCACTTTTATTTTTTCATTTTAAGCATTATTAAAATCACTGCTCCCGAAAAAACTGCCGTTTTTAAAACTTCTTTTTGCATTGATACATGTCCCCTGGGGCAGGACCCGGGTCCCCAAACACTTTTTAGGACAATAACTTGCATATAAGCCTTTATAATTAGCACTTTAGATTTCTCCCATAGATTTTTCGAATTTGCCGCGAACACCCCAATTTGTTCGTTGTTCGGCGAACGGGCGAACAGGCAATGTTCGAGTCGAACATGAGTTCGACTCGAACTCGAAGCTCATCCCTAATGAGGGCAAAGGAAAACAGAATCTAGTATGACAACTAACACAAAAAATAGGGGTAGGAAAGGCAGTGGATCTCTTTGGCTCTGCTCTAGTGACAAGCAGAACTTCCCTGGGTTCAGTTCAGCAGGGGTTTACCGAGCTTCAAAGAAGTTCAGATGCCTAACCCGAACCCATTTGAAATCAATGGGAGCTGAATCTCTCAAAATAAACATTGACAAAGGGAGCGACAAAAAATAGCATGTGAGACACTACCCAGGGGAACATACAGCATGCAACATTTTTTTTTTTTTAACTTTCATGTGGTCAGGATCAGTACATTTTTAGCAATGACATTTACAATGGAAAAAAATAAAAAGTTTTAAATTGTCTGCAAATGACATTCCTCACAGTAGGAAAAGTGTGCACCTGGGATGACATTAAACAACGGTCATCCTTTATTGCAACAACATGTATATAAAGCCTAAATTGTGTACTAAAGTGTCACTATCAATTATACCATATACTGTAAAATTTTAATTATGCCTCACACTGCGAGGTTAAATCACCATAAGTGACTAATGACTGCCGCACTCACTATATCATCACACCTGATGTAAAAAAAAAAAAAACCTGAATAAATAAAAACATCTTGCACTGTGATACAATGGATTACTTAAAATTCTAAGATATTTCATGTCTGTGCATAAAAATTGATTCAATACAGAAAAAAGTGCATACTGTATCTTAAAGTGTAATGCCGCATACACACAATCAAAATTTCCGACAACAAAACCGTGTTTTTTTTTTCGTCGGATTTTTTCTCAAACTTGTCTTGGATACACACGGTCGCACAAATGTTGCTCGGAAATTCTGATGGTCAAGAACGCGGAGACGTACAACACTACGACGAGCCGAGAAAAATTAAGTACAATGATTCCGAGCATGCGTCAAATTGGTTTCCGAGCATGCGCAGCACTTTTGTGCATCGGAAATGGCTACACATGATCAGAACTTCCGACAAGAACTTTTGTTGTCGGAAAAATAGAGAACCTGCTCTCAAACATTTGTTGTCAGAAATTCCGAGTTACACAACTGGTATTTGTTATCTGTTATAGCAAGTTTCTAGAGTTATTCCGCCAAGCAACTAGGAAATTTTTCACCGTTGATTAGATTGTGCTAAATGGGTCCTCTCCACTCCTGTGGCACTAAAGTTCCCATTTGGGGTGCCACACCAGGGGAGGGGATCGATCGTACTTCTATGTACTCACACTGTTATTCACCGTCTGTTTGAATTACATGCAACCTGTTAGTGGACATAAGCTCATTTGTCATAATGTGCTCAACGACGTCGTTGCACAACGTACAATGCTTAATTGTACACTGTATTCTCTATGCAAAATCAATAAAATATTTGAAAAAAAAAAAAAAGCCTGGTGTAGGAATGAGTGGATGAGTGGAAGGTTGAGCTCCAGCCAAAATGATGGATGAATGCTTAGTATGCCTCACTGGCTCTGCCACTATGTGCCGCCTATGCCTCTATCCACATCCATGGCCGCACCCACCGTCAATAAGTTAACTCAAAGCCATGTATGTGAAAAAAAGGAGAAATCTAATGGTGCAGTAAAAAGGAACAATGTTTACTTAAAAAAGGACAGGTACTCACATAAAATCTCAAGAAAATAGAATATAGATTGCATCTAACACCCTGGCAGGCATGATGTTTTCACTGCTAAAGCTCCTTCCGATGTATTTCGTCCAAAGGGAAGTCGTCACCGGGGCAACAGAGGATAGCGAAGAGAACTATATAAGTCCATTGCACTAAAAACTAGAGGGTGCTTCTACCAACCCAGCATCAAGCTCAATAGGCCATAATATTACTGGAGCCAAAACAGCACATATTACAAATAACATGCCACATAATCAAATAAGGCTATAAATTAAAAATAAAATCTGATATTGAGGAATAGTAGCGCCATCTAGAAAATACTGTACAACTAAATAACATACAGCATAAATAAACAGGCATAATCAAAATGATAACAATGAATACATTATAGAATTAAAAAAATATGAATAAATAAAATAAAAGTACGGTAATAAATGGATGCAAGACTAATACGGTAAATACAAACCAAAGAACTCAAGGGACATCAACTAACTATTATTAATAAAGCAGTTGATGTCCCACTTAATATACAATTCTGAAGGACAATGAGTTTTGAGTTTTAAAAATCCCAACAAGTCTCTAACTTGGATATTTCTCTTACAATATTACTGACCCTCCAATGTGAAACAAAACTCTCTATTGCACTCAATTCCAAACATGAAAGATCCCTGCAATGTTTAAGGGAAAATGTTTGTGACTAGGGAAGCCCTTACAAATATTTACAAGGTGCTCCCCAATCCTGACAGGCAGATCATTGCAGAAGATATATCACATTTCTAGTGAATCAGGTTATACAACTCCTTATTTTTTAGGACTTGCCAGTAACAATAGATTAAAATGACTGTGTTCTTACTGTATTCAGACCACAGCTTTTGCAGAGTGGACATTTCCAACATGGAAAAAAGCCTATGAGATCCCCAAAGAAAGTGGGACATACCAGTCTCTCAATGACATTCAGTGCAACCAAGTGTCCCAATGTAGGGGCTTTCCTAAAGATAACTTTGGGCCCAACATAGCATCTTTCCTTAAAACCCCCCTATGTTTCTTTAACAATTTATTTGCAAATTGGTATTGATTGGAATAAGAAGTACAAAAAGACCTTTCAAAAGCTTTATCTACATCCTCTCTCACCTTGGGAATCAACAGGTCATTTTTATCTAAAGAGGTCACTTGCTGTATAGTTTCTTTTAAACCTTGAATTGAATAACACTTGTCAACAAAACGCTGTTTAATAACTGTGGCCAGTGTTTGAAATTCATCTAAATACAAACAGTTAAGTCAGATTCTGAGAAATTGTCCCCGGACACCCCACAGCCAGTATGGATGATGACAGCTTTTTAACGGAATGTAGCCGCTTCAATCTGTCTTTTTAAATAATGTTTTTATCATAAAACCCATTACCCACCCTCTGGATATTTAAATCCAAGAAATTAATTTCTGAGGAGCTACATTTATAGTTTAATTTAATACCCAATTCAAAGGAATACAAATTAGCCATAAACTGATATAAATCAGCCTCTGACCCTCCCCAAATCGACAAGCCACCATCTATGTAGCAACGCCAAAACAAAACTACTGGGTGAGGGGCACCAAAAATTGTATTTTCCTCCTAGTGAGTCATAAATAAATTAGCCACACTGGGAGCAAACTTGGCGGCCATCGTCACCCCTGTCTTTTGCAGATAGAATATGCCACTGTAACAAAAATAGTTATGGTACATACAAAAGTTCAACAAATCAAGAACAAAGGCACTTTGCATGCCTGAAAGTGTACTGGATCTGTTAAAAAAAACGTTGGACAGAAATGAATGCCATATCGTGGTGTATGATAGTATAGCATGAGGAGACATAAGCTGTCACAAGTCACTATTACCCTTAATCCTTACCTGACTTATAGCATGAATTGTATGCCTGGTATCCTTAAGATAGACTGGGGTGTTCACCATAAAGGGCTGGAGAAAGAAATCTATATATTTACCTGCTCTTGAAGTCACTGATTCGATCACATTAAATATCGATCCACCTGGGCGACTGATAGCAGGCAGGATTTAACCACTTCCCACCTGCAGTACATCATATGATATCCTTGACTTTCAGGGGGATATCTGAATGTTGCCTGCAGCTACAGACATCAATCAGATATCATTATTTTCTGACGGCGATTCTGTGCACCATAAGAATGATCATAGCAGCAGTTCCGCTGCTTGAGCGTTCTTACAGGCAACAGGAGGGGACACTCCCCCTCCCGTCGCCATCCAGTGCTTCTCCGGGCTCTCCCGTGCCTTCGGGGACCCAGGGAAAGAATCATCCACCGCCGGATGACAACCATACAGATTTCTGCTGACCAGATGGTCACCAGTCATCTCTATGACCGTCGGAGGCTCAGGCGCGGCGTTATGATGTCACGTCCGGGCCGCGGATTTAAACAAAGCCGCGATCGTGGCTGTCAGCATGAGATTGTGAATTTTTTTTTAATCTCATGCTTTCCACTCTGGAGGAGAGATGTGGGGTCTTATTGACCCCGCATCTCTCCATAAAGAGGACCTGTCACAATAGATTCCTATTACAAGGGATGTTTACATTCCTTGTAATAGAAAAAAAAGGGATCGAAAAAAATTAAATGTAAAATAAAGTGTAAAAAAAATTAATAAAGTAAAGAAGAAAAAAAATTTTTTTTTTTTTAAATGCCCCTGTCCCCGGTATCTCGCGCTCGGAAGTGAACACACGTAAGTCCCGCCCACATATGTAAACGCTGTATTGCTTTATTGAAATCTATACAGGGAGATCAGTGCTTAAAACTCACCGCTAGGGATGAGCTTCGAGTTCGAGTCAAACTCATGTTTGACTCGAACATTGCCTGTTCGCCCGTTCGCCGAACAGCGAACAAATTGGGGTGTTCGCAGCAAATTCGAAAAGTCTATGGGAGAAATCTAAAGTTCTAATTATAAAGGCTTATATGCAAGTTATTGTCCTAAAAAGTGTTTGGGGACCCTGGTCCTGCCCCAGGGGACATGTATCAATGCAAAAAAAAGTTTTAAAAACTGCCGTTTTTTCGGGAGCAGTGATTTTAAAAATGCTTAAAGTGAAACATTAAAAGTGAAATATTCCTTTAAATTTCGTACCTAGGGTGTGTGTATAGTATGCCTGTAAAGTCGCGCATGTTTCCCGTGCTTAGAACTGTATACATAGAAAAGTCATTGATAAAAAAAAAAGCGTGGGGGTCACCCCAAATTCAATTACCAGGCCCTTCAGGTCTGGTATAAATATTAAGAGGAACCCCGCCGCAAATTAAAAAAAAATGCGTGCAGTTCCCCCCAAATATCCATACCAGGCCCTTCAGATCTGGCATGGATTTTAAGGGGAACTCCACCCCAAATAAAAAAAAATGGCGTGGAGTCCCCCCAAAAATCCATACCAGACCCTTATCCGAGCGTGCAACCTGGCAGGCCGCAGGAAAAGAGGGGGGGCGAGAGAGCGCCCCCCCTCCTGAACCGTACCAGGCCACATGCCCTCAACATGGGGAGGATGTCCCCATGTTGATGGGGACAAAGGCCTCATCCCCACAACCCTTGCCCGGTGGTTGTGGGGGTCTGCGGGCAGGGGGCTTGTCGGAATCTGGAAGACCCCTTTAACAAAGGTTAATTACACAGGTAACTACTGTTAATTACACAGTGAAGGAAGTTCCCCATCAGGTCCGCTCAGGCCAATGACGTAGGTGGGGTCTGACATACCGAGGGGGCGGACCTGATGGGGAATCTCCTTCACTGTGTAATTCATGAATAGACCCGCCCCTTCTCATGTTCCGCATCAGGTCCTCAGCCTTACACCTAGTCATTGGCTGAGCGGACCTGATGGGGAACTTTAGAAGGGGCGGGTCTATACATTTAATAGACTGCAGAGGAAGTTCCCCATCAGGTCCGCTCAGGCTCAGCCAATGACGGACAGCGCTGGACATCGGATCGCCGCCGGACACTGGATTTCATCGCTGGAATGTTTTTTTTTTTTTTTTTAATAAAGGACTTTTCCAAGGTGTCGGTGTGTGTTTTTTTACATTTTTTTACACTTTCTTCGTGAAATGGTAGGGGTACAATGTACCCCTTACCAATTCACATAGGGGGGGCGGGATCTGGGGGTCCCCTTTGTTAAAGAGATCTTCCAGATTCCGATAAGCCCCCTGCCCGCAGACCCCCACAACCACCGGGCAAGGGTTGTGGGGATGAGGCCCTTGTCCCCATCAACATGGGGACATCCTCCCCAGGTTGAGGGCATGTGGCCTGGTACGGTTCAGAGGGGGGCGCTCTCTCGTCCCCCCCCTCTTTTCCTGCGGCCTGCTAGGTTGCGTGCTCGGATAAGGGTCTGGTATGGATTTTTGGGGGGACTCCACGCCATTTTTTTTTACATTTGGGGTGGAGTTCCCCTTAAAAACCATGCCAGATCTGAAGGGCCTGGTATGGATATTTGGGGGGAACCGCACGCATTTTTTTTTTAATTTGCGGTGGGGTTCCCCTTAATATCTATACCAGACCTGAAGGGCCTGGTAATTGAATTTGGGGGGACCCCCTACGCTTTTTTTTTTTCAATGACTTTTCTACTGTATGTATTGCCGGGAGCCGACAATTCATTAATAGCTGCGAGTTTTATATTACTTTTTTTCCTTCAAAAATGACATTTTGTGCAGGGACAGTTCTAAGCACGGGAAACAAGCGCCATTTTACATGCATATTATACACACCCCCAGGTACGAAATTTAAAGGAAATTTTCACTTTTATTTTTTCATTTTAAGCATTATTAAAATCACTGCTCCCGTAAAAACGTCATTAAAAAAAAACAAATGTCATTGATACATGTCCCCTGGGGCAGGACCCGGGTCCCCAAACACTTTTTAGGACAATAACTTGCATATAAGCCTTTATAATTAGCACTTTAGATTTCGAACGTTCAAGTCCATTGTATTTAATAGGGTTCTAAAGTTCACGCGAACATTCTGTCTGTTCGCAGGTTCTGGTGCGAACCGAACTGGGGGGTGTTCGGCTCATCCCTGCTCACCGCACCAATCATTCCTGACTGCCCAGGTATCAGGTCAAGCATCAGAGCATTTGCACGAGTACAAGTACTTGTGCAAATGCTCAATATCGGCACCGATACTAGTATCGGTGTCAGAGCAACCCAGAAATAAGTATTAGACTTTGGAGCTTGCACCTACTAAATTAAGTCAGTAATGGCAGCTCACATATTACTATCATATTTGTTTTCCTTTAAAGTGGTTGTGAATCTTTAAATATACCCAGTGAAATTACTATCCTCAGATGATCCTCAAAACAAATGCTTCTACATATGTTGTATCTGATAATCTGCATCCATTTGTCCTTTACAGCCTTCTACAATACAAAGATCAACACAAACTCTGGCATGATCTGTCAACAGCAGGAAGCATGGGGCAGGTATCTGGATCAACCCCACCCCCCTCCACCTCATCCCCATTCCCATCCCTGTCATCTCATTTCTCCTGGTGTCAGGGAAAAGCTGTCAGAGGTGACATTTACTGATGGAACAAGGCAGCAGAGAGAAATGACACTTTGTAGATAGACAGTACACAGTATAGAAGGGTGTGTTTTGTTCATATTTCATGTCTGAAGTTTACAATCACTTTAAGGTTGGTATAGAATCACAAATGATCTTGGTTATTTATTTATTTATTTTGTTATTTATTTATTTGGTTATTTCACACGTTTGGAAAAAAAAAACTGTAATGTACGCAGGATATAAACTGGGTTGTTTTCTCAGTTTGCGTGCCTGAGTTATATTGCTTAGGCCTATGAACAAGTGAAATAACTGGAACAAATAACATTTAAATTGTGAGTTGAAGGATGCCATTACCATTTGTAGATAATTGTTCTTGAAATTAGAGGAATACACAGGGAAGCAGACATAAAAGTGAAAAATTGTACAGTGAAATAACACACTTTATGAAGAAAATTATTATTTCTGGTCGACAAAAGAATATGCTACCTTTTTCTTATTAAAGCATTCTTCCACATAATAAATAATGTGCAAGACACTCAGTGAGGCACAACTATGTCTTAAAGAAAACAATAATGAAAAACAATACAAGTCTAGTTACATAGTTACATAGTTACATAGTTAGTCAGGTTGAAAAAAGACAAAGTCCATCCAGTTCAACCATAAAAAAAATAACTAAAATAAAATAAAAAAAATATCGTGCACTCCCATATACCCAATTCTATACCCACAGTTGATCCAGAGGAAGGCAAAAAACCCCAGCAGAGCATGATCCAATTTGCTACAGCAGGGGAAAAAATTCCTTCCTGATCCCCCGAGAGGCAATCGGATTTACCCTGGATCAACTTTACCAAGAACTGTTAGTACTCAGTTATATTATGTACATTTAGGAAAGTATCCAGGCCTTTCTTAAAGCAATCTACTGAGCTGGCCAGAACCACCTCTGCAGGGAGTCTGTTCCACATTTTCACAGCTCTTACTGTGAAGAAACCTTTCCGCATTTGGAGATGAAATCTTTTTTCTTCTAGACGTAAAGAGTGCCCCCTTGTTCTCTGTGTTGACCGTAAAGTGAATAACTCATCACCAAGTTCACTATATGGACCCCTTATATATTTGTACATGTTAATCATATCCCCCCTTATTCTCCTCTTCTCAAGAGTGAATAAACTCAGTTCCTCTAATCTTTCTTCATAGCTGAGCTCCTCCATGCCTCTTATCAGTTTGGTTGCCCTTCTCTGCACTTTCTCCAGTTCCCCGATATGCTTTTTGAGAACTGGTGCCCAAAACTGAACTGCGTATTCCAGATGAGGCCTTACTAATGATTTGTACAGGGGCAAAATGATATCTCTCTCTCTGGAGTCCATACCTCTCTTAATACAAGAAAGGACTTTGCTCGCCTTGGAAACCACAGCTTGGCATTGCATGCCATTATTGAGCTTATGATCTACCAAAACCCCCAGATCCTTCTCCACTACGGATCCCCCCAGTTGTATTCCCCCTAGTATGTATGATGCATTCATATTCTTAGCCCCCAAGTGCATAACTTTACATTTATCAACATTAAACCTCATCTGCCACATAGTCGCCCAATTAGACAGGGCATCGAGGTCGGCTTGTAAATTGGAGACATCTTGTAAGGACGTTATTCCACTGCATAGCTTGGTGTCATCTGCAAAGACAGAAATGTTACTTTTGATCTCAGACCCAATATCATTTATAAAGATATTAAAAAGTAAGGGTCCCAGCACTGAACCTTGGGGTACACCACTGATAACCTTAGACCATTCAGAGTAAGAATCATTAACTACTACTCTCTGAATTCTGTCTTTTAGCCAGTTTTCTATCCATTTACAAACTGATATTTCCAATCCTGTAGACTTTACCTTACACATGAGCCGTGTGTGGGGAACTGTATCAAACGCTTTTGCAAAATCCAAGTATACCACGTCCACAGCCACGCCTCTGTCCAAGGTTTTACTTACCTCTTCATAAAAAGAAATCAGGTTTGTCTGACAACTTCTGTCTTTCATGAATCCATGCTGTCTGTTGCTTAAATAGTTTTTTTCCAGCAAGAACTCATCTATGTGGTCTTTTATTAATCTCTCCAGTATCTTCCCAACTATGGAAGTTAAACTAACAGGTCTATAGTTACTTGGTAAAGACTTTGTTCCCTTTTTAAATATAGGCACCACATTGGCCCTGCGCCAATCCAGTGGTACTATTCCTGTCATTAATGAGTCCCTAAAAATTAGATACAATGGCTTTGAAATTACAGAGCTCAATTCTTTTAGGATCCGTGGGTGTATGCCATCTGGTCCAGGTGCTTTATCCACCTTTATTCTGTCTAAATATTTCTGGACCATATCACTTTTGAGCCATTGTGGATTTGAGGCTGTGTCACTACCACCCCCATTATGGACATGAGCTCCCCCATGCTCCATTGTATACACAGAGCTGAAGAAAGTATTTAATAAATTAGCCTTCTCTTTGTCCCCAGTCACCCACTCTAGATTATTTTGTAAAGGGCCTACATGCTCAGACTTGACCTTTTTACTATTAATATATTTGAAGAATTTTTTGGGGTTTGTCCTACTATCTTTTGCAATCTGTCGTTCGTTTTGAATTTTTGCATCCTTGATTTCCTTTTTACATATCCTGTTATATTCTTTGTAACATTTAAACGACACTAGTGTTCCTTCATTTTTATATTTTTTAAAAGCGCTTTTCTTATTGTTTATAGCTTTTTTAACTTTAACTGTGAGCCACATAGGTTTTATTTTTAGCCTTTTAAACTTATTGCCCATGGGAATATACTTTGCAGTGAGTTCACAAACAGTCTTTTTGAAGAATTCCCATTTCTGTTCTGTGCCCATTGATGCCAATATTCTCTCCCAGTCTAAGTCCTGGAGAGCAGCCCTCATCCTTGGAAAATTTGCTTTATTGAAATTAAGTGTTTTTATCCTTCCTGCATGTATTTCTTGCTTACAGCTAACATCAAATGAAATCATGTTATGGTCACTGCTACCCAGGTGTTCCTTTATCTGAACATTAGTAATATGCTCTGCATGGTTTGAGATTACCAGGTCCAACAGAGCATCATTCCTAGTTGGGGCCTCAATAAACTGGACCATAAAATTGTCCTGCAATAGGCTTATAAATTTTTGCCCTTTAACTGTCCCAGCAGTGCCATTACTCCAGTCAATTTCTGGGTAGTTAAAATCCCCCATTATTACCACCGTCCCAGCCCTTGCAGCCCTTTCCATCTGTGCAAGGAGCTGAGTCTCCACCTCCTCATTAACATTGGGTGGTCTATAACAAACTCCAATGATTAACTTTGAACTACGCACATCTGTATGCAGTTCCACCCATAATGCTTCAGCCTCATCACACTCTCCATCAACCAGGTCCTCTTTCACACTCGCTTTGAGATCACTTCTCACATAGAGACAGACCCCGCCACCTTTCCTTTTTGCCCTGTCTCTCCGAAAGAGTGCATAGCCAGGAATATTAATAATCCAGTCATGTGAGGATTGAAGCCACGTTTCAGCAATACCGATTACGTCATAGCTCTCCTCATGCACCAGAGCTTCCAACTCACCTATTTTGCTTGGCAGACTTCTGGCATTGGTGAACAAACACTTTAATGTATTACATTTTTCTCTGGTATTTTTCATATAATTTTTAGTAGTACAAATGGCACTATAGTTTCCAATGGCTGTTTGCAACATGGGAACTTTCTTGTCACCTGCCATAACCCTCCCCCCATCTATCCCCATTCCACTCTCCATTAATGTCTGACCACTAACTGACCTGTGTGCCCGATGTAATTCTAGTCTAAATATAGAGCAGTCTAAATATAGAGCAGAATGGAAGAGTTACAGAAAGGTTAGACATATGTTACTTAAAGTGGTTGTATACCCACAAATATGAAATGCACCTACAGGTAAGCCTACATTAAGGCTTACCTGTAGGTGCTTGCAATATCTCCGAGACCTACACAGTCTCGGAGATATTTGCAAAAAAGAGTGCACCGCTATCTACGGCGCATGCGCGCCGTAGATAACGGCGCAGGCACACTGAGCGCAGAGGCTCTTTGAATGGCAGTCTGCCGGACACTGCCGGAATTCGCGCATGCGCGGGGATCATGCCATTCCCCGCGCATGCGCGGGAGTGACGTCATCGCAGCTCCGGCCAATCACAGCGCCGGAGCGCCGATACCCGGAAGTCACTCCGGGTATCATGGATGCGACGGAGGACGTGTCCGAGGACTGCTGCGGGGGCTTCGATCTAAGGTAAGTGATTGATAATAAGCTAGTATGCTAGTCATACTAGCTCATTATGACTTTGCCTTGCAGGTTCTGAAAAAAAAAAAAAAAAAGTTTTGCGGTATACAACCGCTTTAAAGCCAGTGCTTTTTTTCTCCCAAAAACGTGTCGGAACGGCTAAAGGTTTATATTGCTTATTTTATTAGGCCGCAAACCGCAAAGAAGAGCTGCAGTACAATGTGCTAGACTACTTTGCTGTTGAGACATTACTTTTTTAGCAAGTTTTTTTGTCACAAATAAAATAGTGTGGCTGTCTTTTTTCTTCATATGGGCCTGTTGAAATCATCTGCAAGTGCCTTTTAACTTACTTTGGTAATTGCTGGATATTTCTAATGTTTTGTACATTTTACTAAGTTGCTTTTGTATTAACAAATTGAATACAAATTACTTGTAAAGCCCCCCCCCCCCCAAATTATACTTGGTTCCATGTTCTCTAAAGGGGTTGGTGCTAGCAGGTGTGTAAGGGTGGAGACAGGGGGAGGTCCTAGGGGACAGGTCTAGGGGTGTGTAGGGGTGTGGAGACAGGCATGACCTAGGGGAGGAGGGTGAGCTCCTGCACCTTTTCTCCAAAAAAAAAGCCCTACTTAAAGCTAATCTTCAGGCAAAAAGCAGGCAGCAACCAACTACGGTACATGGTGCTGAATACTCCATCAGGGAAGCACTGGTATCAATACTACAGTGTCAGGGAAGGGCAGTTTAGACAGCACCTTTATGGCTCAGACTGCACACTAAAGCAAGGCAGAAAAGTAATATTCTTTCTGAAAATATCTTTTTAAAAGAAAGTTTTCTTTGCATCCGATCCAGTATTGGGAAAGTATATTGCAAAGTGGAAGGGGAAGAATTTTGTGAGGACCAGGTGAAGAAATATATATATATTTTTGTAGAGGCAGCAGTCATCATAGGAAGCTACACCCTTTGGCAAGGTAGCAAAGTAGCAAGCCTGCTATGCTTCTCCTACTACACATTCCTTCTTAGAATGTGCTTTTCTAGTGACTCGGACTTGCAGAAAGAAGGACATAAAAGTTGGGGTTGGTCAAATTTGGTTGTAGACAGTCTTAAAGAAACTGCTTAATTACAATGAACCTATTCACATTATGTCAGTGTGCCTACGGATCAATCTACACAGGGGAATTGAGGGGACCAGTCACCCTTCTGCAAAGAACAGATCAGTAAATGAGGAAAAAAAAGGCTCTGAATGTTGTTTTGTTTAAGGATTACACTGCTGTTAAAAAAATTAAAAGCTTTAAAAAAGGGTGAGAAAGTTAAACATTTATCACCATGGCTATAGATGAGCTTTATTTAGGTACCATTCAGGCATATAGGTTTTTTGACCCACTTCAGCTCACAACAGCGTAATAAAAAAACACCCAAAAAATAGAGATGCATATATACAGAATTAAAGGCCACTTATGGGATCCACACATCACCCCCAAGCCGCTTTACATTTTGTCCCCTTAGATCTCAGATTTCATATAATTTTTTCTTACCATTTCTATAGTTTTCAGGCTTGTCATGGTATTCAGGGTATGGGTACCAGTCTAACCAATAAAGTATTCCACAAGAACAGAAATTAATGTTTCTTGCAATTGTTGATCTGGGGCTTTGGTAAATGCTTAAAGGGATTGTATGTTCAGAAGGCTTTTTATCTTAATGCATTATATGCATTAATATAAAAGCTGTCTGTGTGCAGCAGCCCCCATTCAACCCCCCTAACACTTTCCTGAGGTCCCTCTCTGTCCAGCGATGTCCAACAGTGTCTCAGACATCCGATATTCACCCTTCTTATTAGCTAAGACACAGTGATGCTATTGGCTCCCATTGCTGTCAATCAAAGCTAGCCAATCAGAAGAGACAGGGGGCGGGCCCTGTCTGAGCTCCATGTCTGAATGGTCACAGGGAGCTGTGACTCGGCTCGGGTGCCCCCATAGCAAGCTGCTTGCTGTGGGGGCACTCAACAGGAGGGAGGGGCCAGGATCACAGAAGAGGGATCCAAGAAGAGGAGGATCCGGGCTGCTTTGTGCAAATCCACTGCACAGAGCAGGTAAGTAAAACATGTTTTTTATTTTTATAGGAAAAAAATTGACTTTGCTATTTTTAAATCAAAAAACTAGTTTATTGAAAAACCAATCAGATATACATATAGTCAAAAGACATGTGTAGCAGAAAGTTCAAATACAATATCCACAACATTCTGCTAGGTAGTACATTCACAAATAGATAATGCAACTCAATCTGCTACAAATCAAAGAAATGGGTACACTGTATTGCTGATCAACATCTAAATTTAAATGGCATGAAAATGAATCGTATACCCTGATTGACAACAAATAACTGACATGCAGTATAATAATTTAAAAATAGTGAGAACATAAAAAAAAGAAAAGAAATAATAATAATAAAACGGCTAAACCCCTACGGGGAACAAGATAGCCTAACTACTAAACAAAAAATAAAATAATAAATAAATGCAGGCCATCCACCATGACATCTCCCCAATCCACCCCAGACATATGTAATATCACATCTCACACCCCACCAAAACTATTTCACCTAACACATCACATTTGCAGAATTCTGTCTTTCACCAATTGAGTGGGGCCCAGTCCCGTAGTATCTAGCCATGATTGCCACTAGGGACGAGCTCGGTGTTCGAGTCGAACGTATGCTCGACTCGAACATTGCCTGTTCGGCGAAACCAGAACTTTGTGGGCCGTTCGTGCCAAATTCGTGTGACGCGAACGGCCCACAATGCACTGCGCCATTGCACTGCATTGCCGGCGCTGGGATTGGCCAAGCATGCACTGTGACCCCGCATGCTTGGCCAATCACAGCGCCGGCAGCGAGGAGAGCCATAATTGGCCACAGGCAGGATGCTTGTGGCCAATCATAGCTCAGGGGGGTTTAGTACACGCCCCACACTATAAAAGGCCGCCAGCGCGGCGGCCTTGTGTAGTGTGTTCCGGCGTGCAGGGAAAGAGCTACATAGGCAGGGACAGTGTGTTCTACAGTGTGTTCTTTTCTCAGGCATCTGCAGGAGTTAGTGGGTGTTGTGTGCCTCCAGCGCAGTATACACCTGTATCTACCCTTTATTGCTGTTCTCTAAGCTAGATAGGCAGGCAGGGACAGTGTGTTCTTTTCTCAGGCATCTGCAGGAGTTAGTGGGTGTTGTGTGCCTCCAGCGCAGTATACACCTGTATCTACCCTTTATTGCTGTTCTCTAAGCTAGATAGGCAGGCAGGCAGGGACAGTGTGTTCTTTTCTCAGGCATCTGCAGGAGTTAGTGGGTGTTGTGTGCCTCCAGCGCAGTATACACCTGTATCTACACTTTATTGCTGTTATCTAAGCTAGATAGACAGGCAGGGACAGTGTTTGTTTTTTTCTCAGGCATCTGCAGGAGTTAGTGGGTGTTGTGTGCCTCCAGTGCAGTATACACCTGTATCTACTGTGACAGTAGGAGCTACTGTCATGGTAAAATGGACAGTTTGCTGGACACAGGGTCTGCACATTTGCAAGGTGCAAGACTACAGGGCATAGATGTGGACTAGAGAAGACTGCTTTCGCAGCTTTCTCCAGGTTTTTGTATTCTGGAAAGGGGCTTTGTAGTTTGGAGATTCCACAGTGTCTTGGGAGGGATGGGATCTCCAACCCTGTGTCCAGACTTTGCTGATTACCAGCAGGGTGTGTGCTCAGGTGAGCACAGCCCTTATAATGAGTGTATGGGAAGACCTCATGGCTCCCAGTTGGAGACGGCTCCACACCAAGAGACAGGAGGTCTTCAGGAGTCAGAGAGGCTGTAGGTGACAGCCAGAACATTGGTGACTGCAAGAGGCAGAGCTGTGGACGCTAAAGGGAAGCCGTCTACTTTGAAGAGTCCGGTGGTCTCGGTGACCAAGAAAGTGCAGAAGTACTGCTACAGAGAGCCAGGTGGGCTAGCATTTTCTGTTATGTGTATTTGATGGAGAAGTACCCCTGCGTGGGAAACCTTTGTTTATACTTTTATTTTGCCTTTTTTAATAAAAATGGGCTACCATGCCCTTAAATATAGTTCCTGACTGGCTTGAATTGCTGGGAAAATGCATCTACCACTTGAGCTAAACAACCCCCATCTCACAAGTGGTGGATTCAGCGGGCATAAGACGGTGGAATCTGGGTCCTTGCTCCACAGTGAGTTCAGGTCAGGAACTGTTGGCTGTGTGTGGAAGTGCAGCCAGGCAAAAGGCATTGCGTGTTGCAGGTGGTGTACCTGTGAATGAAAACTCAATTTTTTTTTCTGCGGTGAACTGCTGCTAGCTGTGTGTGGCAGCCAGGCGAACTGCATTGCACAGAAGTTCAATTGATGGACTGTGTTGCATACAGGTCATGTACCTGTGGAAGCGAACTCAGCGTGGCCTGAGAAGATGTCTCCACCTAGAAGGGTCAGTCCAAAAGGCCTAGTGATGCGTGAGACAGTGAATGGATAGTTCAAGCGGAATCGCAAAGACTGGGATGCAGTGCAAGGGGCTGTGATCGTGGCCTCTGACTATATGCAACCCATGCTGCCTACAGAGGAGGTTGGGGACTTCCTTCTAAGATTTGAAAAAGTTGCTGTAAAGAGAAAATAGCCTAGGAACCGGTGGCCAAAATTGCTGCAAACATTGTTACGGATAGAGTACCGGTCGGTTTACCATTTGATGGATGGGAACCAGGATGACTACCGCAGGTTTAAAGAGGAAATCCTTCTCAGAGGAGAGTTCCATCGTATCATGGGCCACCAGCAATGCTCCAGGATGGGAGAAGTGTCACCGGTAGACTTCGGTTTTGGAAATCCAGAGTTACCTGCTACAGGATATGGTAAGACTGTTGCAATTTGTGGGTCTGATCCCAGTGAAGTGGCATTGTGTTCGGTGGGGAGATCCACAGGTGTAAAAATGGACTGCTATGATTAAGCACTGAATCGCAGTGCGAAACGTCAGCTCATACTTGCTGTTTTTTTGCTGTGGCATGCTGTTTGTGCTTTTATTTTAAATAAAAGAACCTTTTTCGGAGTGCGGCTGTCCAAGCGTTTTCCTCAGATTTTTTGCATTGTAAAAATGGACTTGCTGCAGTGTGCTACCCAGATCAGCGGGGAGACACAGGTTAAAACCCAGCTTGCAGCAAGGTCAAGGACTGAAAAGGACATGTGGACTCTGTGTGCACCTAAGGTAATCCAGCAGAGTGCTGGGAGAGATGTGCCAGGGGTAACCAAAGCAGTTGGTGTGCCATGTTCCCTAGTGACAGTGACAGGTGCTGCAGAGTTGCCAAGGGAAACCACCAAGGAGCCTGCAGTGGTGAGGCAAGTGGTATCCCAGGACAACTGTGAAGCCGCCCTAGTAGGAAAAATAATTCCTTTGGAGAGGAAGGGTGGTGTGCTAGGTGGCACGCAGGGTGCCATGCGTTATGACAAAAGAAAACCTGATAGAGCTTATGAAACTGCTATGTTTATGAATGCTGATGATAAAGGTATTGCTGATGATACTTACGGTGATGTGTTCTTTAGTAATGAGAAAAGGGGGATGTCTCCCTTGGCAACCAGAAGCGGAGCCACAGTGTTGTCCATGGAAATCTCTGGGGGTCTCCAGGTGTTGGAGCCAGAGATTGTCCAGGACAGCCCTGATATTGCTCCGATGGAACAAACTGGGTCTACACCATGCAGTGAGAGTTTGTGTGAGCAGTCCATTTATCATATGTGTAACCCAGTTGGTAAGGGGTTAAGTCAGCTGGCCAGAGCTGAAGGTACACAGCTGAGTGTGTTAGCGCCCCCAGAGCAAGGTAGTGATGGTGTATTGCAGCCTGCCTTGTTTGAGGAAGCTTTAGCAAAGAGTAAAAGCATGTTGTCAAAATGTGATTTATATAGAACTGACAAAGTTACTGTTTGCGCTGCAGAATCGCAGGTGCCTCCTAGAGCCGATGATGAGGTACTGCTGAGCCCTCATAATGAAAGCACAACGGATTGGGACAGTTGGGCCAAACAATTACTAGCCATGATAGACAAGGCTATGGTGAGCTACAGGGGTGTAAATACAACAACTGCTATGCCAGACAGGGAAATCGCAGAGCGACCGATGGTTGAGGGTGCGTTGGTCCCTACAAGGGTTGTTTCCCCCAAGTCAGAAGGATCAGATCAGGGCGCATGCATGGCAGATGTGGTGTTCACAGCCCAGCCACTGAATGTCAAGTGTGAAGGTGACAATGTGACAAATGTTTACTTGCAGGGGCTCATTGTTGAGTTGGAAGGGATGAGTGGGAGACATGCGTCCGACAGTGTTCCAGAGGAGCATCAGGCTGTGATCGGTACCGCCAGTGAGGTGGAGGCCTGTTTAAATGTCTCGGCCCCTTAAGCCGCAGTGAATGAGCCCCCCCATGTCTCTGATAAGGTTAAGGTCACCAAAAATGTTTTGCATATTGATGTGGAGTGTGTAGAAATTACAGAGATGTTGGTGGAACTGCTTGAAATGGTGAAAGCACAGTCCTTGTATGCCTGGGTGCCTCCATTACAGTCGGATGTGGTGGTGCTGCATGGTACCAATGGATGGAGTCAGGTAGTACAACCTGTGCTGGTTAAAATTAATCACCAGTGGAACTGGTTGGTACAGTGCTTTCTAATAGTGTGGCAAATGATCTCCCAGTTTCCTGTGAGGGTGCTTTCGGATACGGTTCAGTATGGAATGCGCTCTGGGGGGCTGCTGGAGACAGAGGTCTCTCCGCCTGATGCGGTGATGGACATGTCTGCTAGTGCGGTCCGAGGTGCGGCTGAACAGGGATTAGTAAATGGCGCGGATACTGCCTCACCCGTTAGACCACCTAAGAAGGAAGGGCCAGATATGGACGCGGCAAAAGCAGAGATTCTGTCTGTCACCTGCAGAGAGGTACAAGTTGGGGTACCCGGAGACGCTCTCAAATATAGTATGGAGAGGAACAAAAATTGTAACATGGAAAAGTGTGAGTTGGCAAAGATTGGTACTGCTAGAAATGGGTCATGCGTTGTTCAATGTCAGTTGTTGGGACAACTGCCCACAGAGATTTGGACAACTGGTGAAGTGAAGCCTTGTGAAGGTCTCATAGGGGATAGCTGCTAACCTGTGTGTTGTCCCTCCCTGGGCTTGGCCCTAACAAACCCTGAACAAGAAATAACTGATGATATTGATAATTGGAGAAATGGTGACTTATTACTGAATGTTAATGTAAATAATGGCCTGGATATGAAAATGAATAATTTCTTGGAAAATGAGTGTGATACACAGATGTTGAGCCCTGGGGAGTTGGTAGTCAAGGGCAAAGGAGTTGGTAAACCCAAGAGACCTATTGTGATTAGTGATGAGCCGAACACCCCCGGGTTCGGTTCGCACCAGAACCCGCGAACGGACCGAAAGTTCGCACAAACTTTAGAACCCTATTAAATACAATGGCTGCGAACGTTCGAAATCTAAAGTGCTAATTATAACGACTATTATGCATGTTATTGTCCTAAAAAGGGTTTGGGAACCTGGGTTCTGCACCAGGGGACATGTATCAATCCAAAAAAAAGTTTTAAAAACGGCCGTTTTTCGGGAGCAGTCATTTTAATGATGCATAAAGTGAAAAAAAAAAGTCAAATATTCCTTTAAATATCGTACCTGGGGGGTGTCTAAAGTATGCCTGTGAAGTGCCATGTGTTTCCCGTGTTTAGAACTGTCCCTGCACAAAATTACATTTCTAAAGAAAAAAAAGCCATTTAAAACTGCTTGCGGCTTTAATGTAATGTCTGGTCCCGGTAATATGGATGAAAATCTTTAAGAAAAATGGCATAACTATCCCATCACAGCCCCCCCCCCCCCCCCTACCCCAGCCCATTACCAGCCCCTTTGGGTCTTGTATGGATATTAAGAGGAACCCCGCACACAAAATAAAAAAGGCCCTATATACTCTGAACAGCCGTATACAGGCGGTGCATACAAGACAGGGACTGTAGGTTTGTTCTTATGTAGAATCTGTTTGTAATTTTGAACAGGTACATTGTTTAAGTGTAGCAAAAGTGTAAAAAATCTATTTTTAAGCTTTTTGGAAAACATAGGGAAGGGTTATCACCCCTGTAGCATTTGTTTTGCTGTCTGTGCAGTGTGCACCTGTTCAGAACAGTTCACCTCACTTTCCGTCCTAATGAGAAATGTTTTTTGAAAATTTGGGGTTTTTATTGAAACAAGAATTGGTGATAAAGCATCAGTGGAGAGGAGACACTTTTTTTTCCTATATTAACTCTTACAGGAGAGAATTTGCCTTCCTAGGGGTAGATTTCCTCTCACTTCCTGTTGTATCCTTCCGTTTGCAAGGAGGAGTCGTTTGTAAGTTGGATGTTTGAAAGTAGGGGCCTGCCGTATATACTCAGCTGAAATTTGCCCCTTACATGTTGGTGTTGCCACAACACTGTGAGCCCTCACAGTTACTCTTGGTGGGCGCATGAATGGGCCCTGCTGTGAATTATTAGATCAAGAATTGTAATTGCATGCCCCTGTTGAACAGGGGCTGAAAAATTGGGCCTTTGGTGGTGGTGGTGGTGGTGGTGTTGACACAACACTGTAAGCAGGGCCGTTTGAAGGAATTTGGGGGCCCCAAGCAGATTGAGAATTTGGGTGCTACACAATTTTTTTACTTTTTTTAAAAATTCAGATGGGGGGGGCTAACGCGGAACATCAACGCCGATCGCGAAAGGGGGGAGCCGCCAATCGCGGGAGGGGCCGCCAATCGCGGGAGGAAGGGGCCGCCAATCGCAGGTGGGGGGGCCGCCAATCGCGGGAGGGGGGCCGCCAATCGCGGTTGAAGAGGGGGGGCCACCAATCGTGGGAGGGGGGGCTGCCAAATCGCGGGAGAAGGGGGCCGCCATTGGCGGGAGGGGGGGTCCGCCAATCGTGGGAGGGGGGGCGCCGAATCGTGGGAGGAGGGGGCCGCCAATCGCGGGTGGGGGGGCCGCTAATCACGGGAGGGGGGGCGCCAATCGCGGGAGGAGGGGGCCGCCAAATCGCGGGAGGAGGGGGCCGCCAAATCGCGGGTGGGGGGGCCGCCAATCGCGGGAGGGGGGCCGCCAATCGCAGGAGGGGAGGCAGCTCTGCTGGGGCCCCAGGTCAGCTGGGGGCCCCAAGCAGTTGCTTGGTTTGCCTGTCCTGTTCTGATGGCCCTGACTGTAAGGCCTCACAGTTACTCTTGGTGGGCACAGGAATGGGCCCTGCTGTGAATTATTAGATCAAGAATTGTAATTGCATGACCCTGTTAAACAGGGGCTGAAAAATTGGGCCTTTGGTGGTGGTGGTGGTGTTGACACAACACTGTAAGGCCTCACAGTTACTCTTGGTGGGCGCAGAAATGGGCCCTGCTGTGAATTATTAGATCAAGAATTGTAATTACATGACCCTGTTAAACAGGGGCAGAAAAATTGGGCCTTAGGCACTGGTGCCACGACACTGCAACCTCTCCCAGATACTCTAGTTGGAGTGCAGGAATGAGCCCTGCTGCAAAGCATTGCATAAAAAATTGTAATAACACGCCCCTGTTAAACAGGGGCTGAAAAATTGGGCCTTAGCCACTGGTGCTGGTGCCACAACACTGCAACCTCTCCCAGATACTCTAGTTGGAGTGCAGGAATGAGCCCTGCTGCAAAGCATTGCATAAAAAATTGTAATTACATGCCCCTGTTAAACAGGGGCTGAAAAATTGGGCCTTAGCCACTGGTGGCGGCACCCAGAAACAAAAATGTTCTTCCAAGCTATCATCATCAATTGGATCATTGAGGAGGAGGAGGATAGTCAGTCAACATAACAGGACAGTCTCTCAGCATCAGCATCAGTCTTGAAGGGATGTGACATTTGAAAATAAATTAGTCTGTTATATCAGCTTCAGGTGTTTGGTAGCTGGTGGTGATCCAAGACTGGTTCATCTTTATGAAGGTCAGTCGATCAACCGAGTCGGTGGACAGGCGCACCCTGTGATCCGTGACAAATCCTCCAGCAGCACTGAATGTGCGTTCTGAAAGAACGCTGGATGCAGGACAGGCCAGTAGCTCAATTGCATACTGTGCAAGCTCTGGCCAGTGATCCATCCTCAAGACCCAGTAAGCCAGAGGATTTTCGGTGGGGAAGGTGTCCAAGTCTGACCTTGCCCCTAGGTATTCCTGTACCATGTATATCAGACGCTGGCGATGGTTGCTGGAACCGATCATACCTTAGGGCTGCGGACTAAAGAATTGTCTGAACGCATCGGTCAGACGGCCACCTTCCCCACCGCTCCTTCTTTGACTGACCGAAGCCTCAGCAACTCGTTGTCCAGGACCAGGAGTTTGTAACCTCCCAGTCTCTGGGAACGCGTTGCACAGACCTTTCTGCAAGGCCTCCCGGAGTTGTCTCATCCTCTGCTTCCTCTGCGACGGTAAGATAAGGTCCGCAACCTTACCCTTGTACAGTGGATCAAGGAGAGTGGCCAGCCAGTAATGGTCCCTCTCCTTGATTCGAAGAATACGAGGATCCTTCCACAGACTTTGCAGGATCAGGGAGGCCATACAGCGTAGGTTAGCTGAGGCATTCGGTCTGGAGTCCTCTGGGTCACTAAGGACGACATGATCCGCAGCCACCTCCTCCCAGCCACGTACAAGTCCACTGGTTTCTTGGGACTGTAAATCATCCCTAAAAGACTGCTGCTGATGATGCTGAGTGCCAGGCTCCACCTCCATGCTGACACAATCCTCCTTCTCCTCCTCCTCCTGTGCGATGGGTGGGACAGAAGGAACACTGTCTGGGTAAAGGGCGCCTTGAGAGGCAAGGAAGTCCTCCTCTACCTGCCTCTGTTCTGCCTCAAGTGCCCTGTCCATTATTCCATGCAGCGTATGTTCCAACAGGTGGACAAGAGGTACAGTGTCACTGATGCATGCACTGTCACTGCTCACCATCCTCGTGGCCTCCTCAAATGGTGCCAGGACAGTGCATGCATCCCTGATCATGCCCCACTGGCGTGGTGAAAAAAACCCGAGCTCCCCTGACCCTGTCCTGGTGCCGTTGTCGCACAGGTACTCATTGATGGCCCTCTGCTGCTTGTGCAGCCGCTGCAGCATGGCCAACGTTGAGTTCCACCTGGTGGGCATGTCACATATAAGGCGGTTCTTGGGCAGGTTCAACTCCTTTTGCAGCTCAGCCAGGCGAGCACTGGCATTATTAGATCTGCGGAAATGCACACAGACTTTCCTGGCCTGCCTCAGGACATCCTGTAAGCCCGGGTACCTGCCTAAGAACCGCTGCACCACCAGGTTAAGGACGTGAGCCACACAGGGCACATGGATCAGTTGTCCCTGTCGGAGGGCGGAGAGGAGGTTGGTGCCATTGTCGCAAACCACCATTCCTGGCTTAAGCTGGTGTGGCGTCAACCACCTCTCGGCCTGCCCCTGCAGAGCAGACAGAACCTCTGCCCCAGTGTGGCTCCTGTCCCCCAAACACACCAGCGCAAGCACGGCATGGCATCTTTTTGCCTGCGTACTTGCGTAGCCCCTTGAACGCCTACGGAGCACCGCTGGTTCCGAGGACAAAGCACAGGAAGAGGCCATGGAGGAAGAAGAAGAGGAGGGGGTGGAGGAGAGAGCTGTGTCACAACCAGTAGTAGCATTTTGGAGGCGTGGCGGCAGAACAACCTCCAACACTACTGCACCTTGTCCTGCATCCTTCCCAGCTGCCAAAAGAGTGACCCAATGGGCCGTGAAAGAAAGGTAACGTCCCTGTCCATGCCTGCTGGACCATGAGTCAGCGGTAATATGCACCTTACCGCTGACCGCCCTGTCCAGCGAGGCCAAGACATTGCCTTCCACATGCCGGTAGAGAGCCGGAATCGCCTTCCGTGAGAAAAAGTGGCGTTTGGGAACCTGCCACTGAGGAACCGCACATTGCACAAATTCACGGAAGGGGGCCGAGTCTACCAACTGAAAAGGCAGCAGTTGAAGCGCTAGCAATTTAGCCAAGCTAGCATTCAACCGCTGGGCATGTGGATGGCTGGGAGTGAACTTCTTTTGACGGTCCAGCAGCTGGGGCAGGGAAATTTGCCTGCTAGAATCGGACGTCGGTGTACTGCTAGCAGAGTGCCCGCAAGTACTTGGCTGTGACACACCTAATTCTACACCTTCATTCCTCTCAGTGCAGGTTTCAGAGAGGACTGAAGGTATAGTGGGGTTGGAGATCCCAGCTGATGCGGTGCAAGGAGAGGTCCGCTTTGTTCTTTGGTGTGGGTCTTTAAGGTAGGCTTGCTAACGAGCTGCATGGCAGGTCAACATATGTCTGGTCAAGCATGTGGTGCCCAAGCGGGTGATGTTTTGGCCACGCGATATACGCTTGAGACATATGTTGCAAACAGCAGCTGTGCGATCTGATGCACTCGACTCAAAAAAGGCCCACACCAAAGAACTTTTTGAATAACGGGCAGAGGCAGCGCCCTGCACAGGCGGAGCTCTGCGGTGTGATTCCGTCGGTGTGCTGCCCTTACGCTGGCCCCCCAAGGGCATCCTGCCTCGTTGGAGATGTGCCTCATCTTCCTCCTCCTCCTCCTCTCTCCTATTAGGCACCCACATGGAGTCAGTGACCTTATCATCCCCTCCCTCCTCATCACTGGAGCCAATCTGGCAGTATGCTGCAGCTGCTGGAACATGACTGCCAGATTGGTGTCCTTCTTGAGCATCCCCTCTCTCTGCTCTCACGCTACTGCCTTCCTCTAGCTGGGTATCATCATCAGACCCTTCGAAACACTGGGCATCCTCTTGGAGCATGTACCCAACACTGTGCTCAAACAGTTCGGGGGACTCCTCAGGAGGACATGGTTGGTCTAGGGAAGGAGTGACTGATGATGACATTGATACCAGGGAAGAGGACGCTTTGGCAGCTGCTTTGCCAGTACCCTGAGCCTGGGTGAGAGAGGATGAGGAGGATGAGGAGGGCTTGGTCATCCACTCTACCAAGTCTTCGGCATGATGCGGCTCAACACGTCCAGCTGCCGAAAAGAAGGACAAGCGTGTCCCATGGCCACGTGCTGATGGCGATGCACCGCGTCCATGACCAGCACTGTTGTCTCTAGACATAGAGCCTGCTTGCCCTCTTTTATTGGCTCCTGACTGTCTGCCTCTCCTTGTTTGCCTTCCAGACATTCTAATGGCCTGCAGGGAGATGGGAAAACCAGCAATAAGGCCTAGCTTCAGGAGTATATTTTGCAGGAATCACACTACGCCTGCTGTAAGTGCTGCAAATGCCTGTTGGTGTAACATACCAGGAAAACAAAGCAATACAGGCTAACTTCAGGTGTATAATGTGCAGGAGGCACACTCCGCCCGCTGTAAGTGCTGCAAATGCCTGTTGGTGTAACACACCAGGAAAACACAGCAATACGGGCTAACTTCAGGTGTAATATGATCAGGAGGCACACTCCGCCCGCTGTAAGTGCTGCAAATGCCTGTTGGTATAACATACCAGGAAAACACAGCAATACGGGCTAACTTCAGGTGTAATATGATCAGGAGGCACACTCCGCCCGCTGTAAGTGCTGCAAATGCCTGTTGGTGTAACACCAGGAAAACACAGCAATACAGGCTAACTTCAGGTGTATAATGTGCAGGAGGCACACTCCGCCCGCTGTAAGTGCTGCAAATGCCTGTTGGTGTAACACACCAGGAAAACACAGCAATACGGGCTAACTTCAGGTGTATAATGTGCAGGAGGCACACTCCGCCCGCTGTAAGTGCTGCAAATGCCTGTTGGTGTAACACCAGGAAAACACAGCAATACAGGCTAACTTCAGGTGTATGATGTGCAGGAGGCACACTCCGCCCGCTGTAAGTGCTGCAAATGCCTGTTGGTGTAACACCAGGAAAACACAGCAATACAGGCTAACTTCAGGTGTATAATATGCAGGAGGCACACTCCACCCACTGTAAGTGCTGCAAATGCCTGTTGGTGTAACACACCAGAAAAACACAGCAATACAGGCTAACTTCAGGTGTATAATGTGCAGGAGGCACACTCCGCCCGCTGTAAGTGCTGCAAATGCCTGTTGGTGTAACACACCAGGAAAACACAGCAATACGGGCTAACTTCAGGTGTATAATGCGCAGGAGGCACACTCCGCCCGCTGTAAGTGCTGCAAATGCCTGTTGGTGTAACACCTGGAAAACACAGCAATACAGGCTAACTTCAGGTGTATAATGTGCAGGAGGCACACTCCGCCCGCTGTAAGTGCTGCAAATGCCTGTTGGTGTAACATACCAGGAAAACACAGCAATACGGGCTAACTTCAGGTGTATAATGTGCAGGAGCCACACTCTGCCCGCTGTAAGTGCTGCAAATGCCTGTTGGTGTAACACCAGGAAAACACAGCAATACAGGCTAACTTCAGGTGTATAATGTGCAGGAGGCACACTCCGCCCGCTGTAAGTGCTGCAAATGCCTGTTGGTGTAACACACCAGGAAAACACATCAATACGGGCTAACTTCAGGTGTATAATGTGCAGGAGGCTTAGCAACAATGACACTGACACTGTCCCCTGCCTATCCTCTCTCCCTGCACACAAGGTTTAGCAAAGAATGTGACACTGACACTGTCCCCTGCCTATCCTTCTCTCTCCCTGCACACAAGGTTTATTAAAGAATATGACACTGACACTCTCCCTGCCTATCCTTCTCTCTCCCTGCACACAAGGTTTAGCAAAGAATGTGACACTGACACTCTCCCTGCCTATCCTTCTCTTTCCCTGCACACAAGGTTTAGCAAAGAATGTGACACTGACACTGTCCCCTGCCTATCCTTCTCTCTCCCTGCACACAAGGTTTAGCAAAGAATATGACACTGACACTCTCCATGCCTATCCTTCTCTCTCCCTGCACACAAGGTTTAGCAAAGAATGTGACACTGACACTGTCCCCTGCCTATCTTTCTCTCTCCCTGGACACAAGGTTTAGCAAAGAATATGACACTGACACTCTCCCTGCCTATCCTTCTCTCTCCCTACACACAAGTTTGAGGTACAAATAGCACTGACACTGTCCCTGCCTATGTAACTCTTTCCCTGCGCCAGAACACACTACACAAGGCCGCCGCGCTGGCGGCCTTTTATAGTGTGGGGCGTGTGCTAAACCCCCTGAGCTATAATTGGCCACAGGCAACATGCCTGTGGCCAATTATGGCTCTCCTAGCTGCCGGCGCTGTGATTGGCCAAGCATGCGGGGTCACGGTGCATGCTTGGCCAATCACAGCGCCGGGATCGCACTGCGATGGCGCAGTATATTGTGGGCCGCTCGCGTCACTCGAATTTGGCGCGAACGCCCCAAATCGTTAGATGTTCACCGAACGGTCGAACAGCCGATGTTCGAGTCGAACTTATGTTTGACTCGAACACCAAGCTCATCCCTAATGGTGTGTTACACCAACAGGCATTTGCAGAACTTACAGCGGGCGTGGTGTTTCAGTTGCTGCAGGAGTTTGGACTGTGAGGACGTGCCTGTAGGGAGCTCCAGGAGGAGGGGGTGTGATGGCCTCCTCCAGCCCAGGACCGGGGAAGCTTTCCCGGCCTGATGCTGCTGCCTCCTCCCTGGGGATTAAGGACTTGTCCAGGGAGGAGACGCTCTTTTTAAAAACGCAGTTCGAGCTTATGGATTGGACCCTGCCCCAGCCTGGGGAGGGTCCTGCAAAGTTGCTAAGAAGGGTTGAAAGGGTCAAGGACTTGATCCAGAAGGCCAGCCGGGCCTTCTGTGGGAGGACCGCAGTCCTAACGGATTTGAGGAATAGAAGGGACCGGGCCAGCAGCTTTAGAAGAGGCGAGTATGCTGAGGACATTAAACTTTTAAAAGGTCAAAATAACGACCTGTGGACCCTGCTTGGTGGGCTATGTGAGAGAGGCTGTGGGGAGACAGAATTCCTCCTAGAAGTGAGGACTGAGCTCCGGAGAGCGAGTAAGGAGGGCTGCCAGGCGTAACAGCCAGAAAAACCCGCAGGACCATCCGCAACCTCAAGAGCCTGTGGAGGTGGTAAGCCCCGGTGATGGTGAAGGACCTCCCCCCCTCCCCTGGGAAGTGTGGTCCCTGTGGTCCCTGTGGTCCCGGCTGTGGAGGGTCCCCGAGTCCATGCAGCGTTGCGGCCAGGAAAATCTGCCGGCACGCAGGCAGTCTCGGGTAGGGTACCCCATGATACAGCCAAGAAGGGCCAGGACGGGTGCACTCTGGGAGTGGGAAAATTGGGGGGGGGGGTGCGGTGGTGGTCCTAATGCCTCTCCCGGGGGACAGGCTAGAAGCAGGGAGAAAGGAAGCAGCCAGGCAAGATGGCGGGGCCCCCAGGACCCCTGTGAATCCAGCATGTGGCATAAAAAATACACATGCTGTGGAGGAGGGAGAGGGGTTCTCTATGCAGACAGAGACTGCCACAGGAGTTATTATCCCAAAAGCTGCAGGAGAGACTGGGAAAGCAGAGACTGCAAGTGTGCCGGTGTTGGGGGGAGGAAAAACTAGAGGTGGTGGGGTGGTGGTTGCAGTGGGTGTGGGGGAGGTTGGTGGTGAGGGTGGGGGGGCGCCATTTTCCAGTGGAGATGGAGGAGGATTGGATGCTGTAAGCAACGCACATACAATGGACACTATGGCACCGGGATGTGTGACATCCACTGCTGACAGTAGGGGTGTGGCCAGTGGACGGAGCCTGGGCGGGCTGGGGGGCCAGGGGGAGGAGTTGGGGTGGGAGTCTGGGCAGTGGGAAGATGTGGGAGGGGCTAGCGGTGTCAGTGCGGCCACTTCCGGAAGTGTGCAGGAGGGCTGACCAGGAAGTGAGTCCTGAACCGGAAGTGGTTGGGGACTTCCGGTCCGCAGCCATTGGTGGCCCTGAAGGTGAAGATGGAATGGAGGTATGGGGGGGGGGGGAGAAATGTGTGTTGTGCCAGTATTTTCTTCAGGGGATCTGAGCCCAGCCCAGAGGGTGGGCAGGTGGAGCGAGGCTGAGGCTGGGGAACTTCTCGGGGATCACCCAGCTGAGGCCTTTATCAGAGGCATGGAGTCTCAGGGGGGACAGGTAAAGGGGAAGGAGCAGTCACGGCCGCAGGAGCAGGGGGGGAGCCATCTGGGGCTCGTGCCTGTTGCTCCAGCGGGCCCTCAGTGGTGGACCCTCCTCCCAGTGTTAGGAGGAGGGATGTTGTGGGTGTGGCTTGCTCTGGGGGGGTGGTGGATGGGAGGGACCCCCCCCGGCAGGATTAGGCCGGGGGGTTCCCCCGGTTGGTGAGTCAGCCATGGGTGCTGGGGTGCCCTCTGAGGGTGCCCCTGGTGATGCGGCGGAGGGCACTTCTGGCACTCAGGCTGAGGGTGGTTTGGGGCAGGCCCAGGAGGCAGTACTACTCGAGGCGCTTAGGGAGACCAGGTCTTTTGCCCGGGTGGCAGGGACCAGCGTCCCTTTGGCCCCCCTGTACGACCAGTTTGGTGCCCAAAACTTCAGGGGTTCCCCCCGCAGACCAGCTCCAGGGGGTGAACCCGTGGTCGAGGGGTACAGGGGGTCCGGAGAGGCGCAGGCACAATGTCGTGCAGCTGCGGTGGGAGGGACCTGGACAGTGCCCCAGCAGAGGGCAGGTAGTGGATCTCCTGCTGAAGGGGGTCAACTTCAAGGTAGCCGACCTCTTTGCGGTGATCCATCCCACGGGCACCAAGGAGTTTGATGTCAGTTTCTCCTCCTTGGTGCTAATGGAGCTCTTTCTCACCGTCTATGAGCTCCTGAAGAGGTCAGAGCCTTGGAAGTTCTTTAAGGTGGTCCCCCTGTCCAGGCAGGAAGATATAAAGTCCCTGACCATTTTGGTCAGGAACGAATCCCTCCCACCTGAGGACATTGCCACCTGGTTGGGGAGGTATGGGCAGCTGCAGTCTCCCCTCCGCAAAAACCTGGATGAGCGTGGGGTCTGGACCGGGGCGTGGTTGGCCAGGATCCGTCTCAAGCGCCAGGGGACTAGTGTGACCCATGTCCCCGGAAGTGCGTTTATTGGGAGAGATAGGATCCTGGTCTTTTACCCCGGTCAGCCCCGTCGCTGCTTCAAGTGTGGGAGTCCCACCCATTTGAGTGCGGATTGCACAACACCCCGGTGCGTCAGGTGCAACAGGCCTGGGCACTCCCCGGAGACTTGCAGACTAATTGTCTGCAACCTCTGTGGGGTGTCTGGCCACCCATTCAGCCGCTGCCCTAAGGCTTTTCGGGGGCGTGCGGCTGATGGGGATGGGCCAGGCCCAGATGACGCATCGGGGGGGTGGGTCTGTGGGTCTCCCACCCCAGGCGCCTCGGGCAGGCCCAGGAGATGGGCCTGGGGTTGGTGGCCCAGAGGGGCCTTTGCCGCAGAGGCAGAGGCCCTGGCGTAGGCGTGGCGGAGTTGGGGCCCCTGCTGAGTATATGCCTGGTCCCTCGGGACTTGTTTCTGGGGGGCCGGGTGCGCCAGTATCAGGCCCACTGGGGGTGAGGGGCCGAGGGGGTGAGGGGCCCTCTGCTGGGAACCTCCCCCCTCCCTCTCCCCCTCTTTTGTCCGTACCCCTTTACACTTCCCCCTCCCCCTTCTTTGCCCCCTCCTCCCCCCCCTTTCTCCCTTCCTCTCCCCCCTTCTCCCTATTCTCCTTCTGCCTTTCCCCCTTCCTCTCTGCCCCCTTCCCCCTCCCGTTCCATCCTGGATCCCCTTGTGTTATCCCAGGATTCGGGGGGGGGGGGGAGATGGAGGTAGCCGTGTCGTCGAGGGGCCTGCACAAGAGGCCCATGGGGGCCTCTAGCGGGCACTCCGCCGACGAGGTGGGCGGCCAGACCCAGGCGGGCTGGCTGCAGAGGAAGGTGAGGAAGAGGAAGAAGAAGAAGGATCCTGGGGGGGGGTTGCGGGACCCCGGGTCGAAAAATCTATGGGAGAAATCTAAAGTGCTAATTATAAAGGCTTATATGCAAGTTATTGTCCTAAAAAGTGTTTGGGGACCCGGGTCCTGCCCCAGGGGACATGTATCAATGCAAAAAGAAGTTTTAAAAACGTCAGTTTTTTCGGGAGCAGTGATTTTAATAATGCTTAAAATGAAAAAATAAAAGTGAAATATTCCTTTAAATTTCGTACCTGGGGGGTGTGTATGATATGCATGTAAAGTGGCGCTTGTTTCCCGTGCTTAGAACTGTCCCTGCAAAAAATGTAATTTTTGAAAGAAAAAAATGCATTTAAAACTGACTCGCGGCTATTAATGAATTGTCGGCTCCCGGCAATACATACAAAAGTCATTGATAAAAAAAAAAAAAAAGCGTGGGGGTTCCCCAGAATTCAATTACCAGGCCCTTCAGGTCTGGAATGGATATTAAGGGGAACCCCACCACAAATTAAAAAAAAAATGGCGTGGAGTCCCCCTAAAAATCCATACCAGACCCCTTATCCGAGCACGCAACCTGGCCGGCCGCAGGGGAAAAGGGGGGGACGAGAGAGCGGCCCCCCCTCCCTCCTGAACCGTACCAAGCCACATGCCCTCAACATGGGGAGGATGTCCCCATGTTGATGGGGACAAGGGCCTCATCCCCACAACCCTTGCCCGGTGGTTGTGGGGGTCTGCGGGCGGGGGGCTTATCGGAATCTGGAAGACCCCTTTAACAAAGGGGACCCCCAGATCCCGGCCCCCCCCTATGTGAATTGGTAAGGGGTACATTGTACCCCTA
This sequence comes from Rana muscosa, assembly GCA_029206835.1. NCBI lineage: Eukaryota > Metazoa > Chordata > Amphibia > Anura > Ranidae > Rana > Rana muscosa. The sequence goes on along the minus strand of CM055122.1, from coordinate 1,163,486,639 downwards.
CCATTTCACGAAGAAAGTGTAAAAAAATGTTTAAAAAAAACACACAAACACCTTGAAAAAGTCCTTTATTTAAAATAATAAAATAAAATAAAAAACATTCCAGCGCTGAAATCCAGTGTCCCGCGGCGATCCCGATGTCCAGCGCTGTCCTTCATTGGTTGTGCCTGAGCGGACCTGATGGGGAACTCCCTCTCAGTATTTTAAATGTATAGACCCGCCCCTTCTAAAGTTCCCCATCAGGTCCGCTCCCTCGGTATGTCGGACCCGCCTACGTCATTGGCTTGAGCGGGGAACTTCCTTCACTGTGTAATTTAAATTTACATAGTGAAGGAAGTTCCCCGCTCAAGCCAATGACGTAGGCGGGTCCGACATACCGAGGGGGCGGACCTGATGGGGAACTGCTCTCACTTTGGCAATACATGTATAGACCCGCCCCTTCTCATGTTCCGCATCTGGTCCGCTGAGCGGACCTGATGGGGAACTTTAGAAGGGGCAGGTCTATACATTTAAAATACTGAGAGGGAGTTCCCCATCAGGTCCGCTCAGGCACAACCAATAAAGGACAGCGCTGGACATCGGGATCGCCGCGGGACACTGGATTTCACCGCTGGAATGTTTTTTTTTTTTTTTTTTAAATAAAGGACTTTTTCAAGGTGTTTGTGTGTTTTTTTAAACATTTTTTTACGCTTTCTTCATGAAATGGTAGGGGTACAATGTACCCCCTACCAATTCACATAGGGGGGGCCGGGATCTGGGAGTCCCCTTTGTTAAAGGGGTCTTCCAGATTCCGAAAAGCCCCCCGCCCGCAGACCCCCACAACCACCGGGCAAGGGTTGTGGGGATGAGGCCCTTGTCCCCATCAACATGGGGACATCCTCCCCATGTTGAGGGCATGTGGCCTGGTACGGTTCAGGAGGGAGGGGGGGTGCTCTCTCGTCCCCCCCTTTTCCCCTGCAGCCGGCCAGGTTGCGTGCTCGGATAAGGGGTCTGGTATGGATTTTTAGGGGGACTCCACGCCATTTTTTTTTTAAATTTGGGGTGGAGTTCCCCTTAAAATCCATGCCAGATCTGAAGGGCCTGGAATGGATATTTGGGGGAACCCAACGTAATTTTTTTTTTAAATTTGCGGCGGGGTTCCCCTTAATATCCATTCCAGACCTGAAGGGCCTGGTAATTGAATTCTGGGGAACCCCCACGCTTTTTTTTTTTTTTTTTTTTTTTTTATCAATGACTTTTGTATGTATTGCCGGGAGCCGACAATTCATTAATAGCCGCGAGTCAGTTTTAAAAGACTTTTTTTCTTTCAAAAATGACATTTTTTGCAGGGACAGTTCTAAGCACGGGAAACATGCGCCACTTCACATGCATATCATACACACCCCCCAGGTACGAAATTTAAAGGAATATTTCACTTTTATTTTTTTCATTTTAAGCATTATTAAAATCACTGCTCCCGAAAAAACGGCCGTTTTTAAAACTTTTTTTTGCATTGATACATGTCCCCTGGGGCAGGACCCGGGTCCCCAAACACTTTTTAGGACAATAACTTGCATATCAGCCTTTATAATTAACACTTTAGATTTCGAACATTTGAGTCCATTGTATTTAATAGGGTTCTAAAGTTTACACAAACATTTTGTCTGTTCGCAGGTTCTGGTGCGAACCGAACAGGGGGTGTTCGGCTCATCCCTGCTTGAGAGGGATTATGGGAAGTTTTCCTCCCCGGATCCCTTTAGGAGATGTGGGGAGGCGGTGAGTTCGAAGGCCATACATGGCTTGAGGGATGCCTCGGGGTCCCTGGTCCGGTCCAGACCGGGTATCCTGGGCATCATCAGGGACCATTTTTCAGACCTCCTTCGTAGGAAGCCTTTAGATATGGAGAAAGCCAGGGTGTTTCTTGATGAGACTCCGCTTCGTGCGGGGCCTGATCTCCCGGACTCTCTGACGGCAGAAATCTCGGTTGCAGAAATCGAGCAGGCCATTGACTCTTTGTCCTTGAAAAAGTCGCCGGGGCCCGATGGGCTTACGGCTGAATTTTATAAAACCTTTAAGAGTCTCTTGGCTCCTCATTTGAGGGAGGTTTTCAATGAGTGTTTGGCCAGCGGCCTGCTCCCTCCCTCAATGAGAAGGTCAGCCTTGATTCTGCTGTCAAAGGGGAAAGATCCGACTGTGATTGAGAACTGGCGCCCGATCGCCCTTCTCACTACAGATAGGAAGTTGTTGGCGAAAATATTCTTTTTGCGTATGTCAGCAGTCGCTGACGAGATGCTTTCTGTCTCCCAGCACTGCGCAATTCCTGGCCGGAGCACCTTTAGTGCCGTCCTGAACGTCCGGGAGGCCGTGGAAAGGTGCAGGGCAACGGGGGATGGGCGGTATCTGCTGGCATTAGACCAGGCCAAGGCTTTTGACCGGGTGAACCATGAGTACCTCTGGCTTCTTCTGGGAAAGTACGGTTTGCCTGAGCAATTTGTGAATTGGCTGAAAGTATTGTACAGGGGGGCGGTGAGCTTCCCTCTTGTCAATGGTTGGGTGGGTCCTGCCTTTGCTGTGGACTCTGGGGTCAGGCAGGGTTGCCCGTTGAGCCCCCTTCTCTACATTTTTTCCGTCGATCCCTTTGTGAGAAGGCTCGACTGTGAGCGTTTGAGGGGGGTTCCGGTGGAGCCTTGCATTGGTCTGGATCCGGCAGTGAGGGTGGCGGCCTACGCGGACGATGTCTCGGTGGTGGTGTCCAGCCGCGAGGAGGCCCTGTTTGTCGAAACGCAAATTGGGAGCTACTCCGAGGCATCTGGTTCGTTGGTCAATTGGGACAAGAGCGAAGTTCTCTGGTTGGGGAGGGAAGGCGAGCAGTTCGCTCTTCCGGACGTGTTTCCCCAGCCCCAGCCAGAAGTTAAAATTCTTGGCATCCTATTTGGCCCGGGTGATTACCCCAAGCTAAATTGGGAGCGCAGACTGGTCGGTGCATCTCGGAAGGTGAATGCCTGGAAGGGGTGGAAGTTTTCATTGAGGGAAAGGGTAAGCCTGGTCAAAACATACCTACTGCCAGAGTTCCTCTATGTCAGCTATGTTTGTATTTTGCCTGCATCTCTCTATGCCCGGATCTCTGGCCTGTTTTTCCTGCTGTTGTGGGAAAACAGGCTAAATCTGATCAAGAGGGAAGTCACGTACCGACAGAGGAGGCATGGTGGGTTGGATATGATCAATCCGGTGGTGTTTTTCATCACCTTATTTGTGAAATTCAACCTGCAGTCCATCTTTGTGGACCTGCCTACTCTGTGGGAGCGCTCATGCAAGAACTGGCTCTTGCTGTTCCTGAGTAGGTGGGAGGATGGGGGTCGGCCCGGTGATCTTCGTAGATCACACGGGTATCTCCCGTCCTATGTCCCCCAAGCTTTGAAGGTACTGAGGCAGTGGCGGATAACTGCCCTGGAGGTGGGCTCTTTGGGTCGGCGTGAGCTGTACTCAAGAGTCATGGCCTCGGACATTTTGAGGCCACTTTCTTTAAGGGATTGCCCGGAGAGAGTCCTTGAGAAGGGACTAGCCCTTCTGAATTCCCCAAGAGTCCCAAGCAAGTTTTGGGATCTTGCGTGGAGGGCTTTCCACGGACGCCTCTATGTCCGTGGAAACCTAAAGTTTAGGAACCTAGGGGACAGAGGTTGTCCTCGTGCAGAATGTGGGGGGGCATTGGAGACCATGGACCACTTTTTGGCCGAATGCCCCTTCAACATTGAGGTTCGCGAGGGGGCAGGGGAAGCCATTGGTTATCCCCGACTCTCGTCCTTGACTTACTCTGAGGTAGTGTACGGCGACTTTAGGGTTCACAGAGGGTTTGAGTTATCGTCACTTTATTTAGCTAGCTTAGTGGCTCTCTATTACACATGGCACGCTCGGTGTTTGGTGTCCACTAGGGGCAAAGTCCTGTCCACGCATGAGGTGGTGGGTGATATCTTTCGGGAGTTGGTGAAGGTGAGGAGTCTTGAGAGGGAAAGGGTTGGAGCCAATAGGAGTGCCCGGCTGTGGAGGGGTTTCTCCTTCCTAGCCTCCTTGAGGATTCTGGGCCTTTTTCTTTCGGGGGGTGGTTCTTTCTGTCCTTTTCACCCCCCTTAGATTTTGGGTTCTTTTTTTTTTAAATAGGGCTTGCAGGCATTCTAGACCTTATTTGCGTTCTCACCTGTAAGTAGCCGGTGGGTGGTTGGTGTTAGCGTTTAGGTCTGGTGTTAGTGTTAGGTTTGATGTGTGTTAGTATTAGGATTTTGTAAGATTAGTGGGTGATGTGTTCTTTTTCTTGTATTTTAGGATTTTGGATATATATAATGAGAAACCCACGTGTGGGTGGTCGGAAAGTGGGTAAGGGTGGTGGTGGTGAGTTTTGGTAACGTGTGTTAGTTTGATGTGTGAGGGTTTCTTTAATGTATATGTTATTTCTTTTTGTATATATACTGGCAGTAGTTTTTAAAATAAACAAAAATTTACAGCGGGCGGAGTGTGCCTCCTGCACATTATACAACTGAAGTTAACCTGTATTGCTGTGTTTTCCTGGTGTGTTACACCAACAGGCATTTGCAGCACTTACAGAGGGCGGACTGTGCCTCCTGATCATATTACACCTGAAGTTAGCCTGTATTTTGGTGGCGGGATCTTCACTTATTGTTGGAATAATATCTACCAGTTTTATTGGATATTTTCTCTGTGGAACTTTCATCATCCAATTAGAGGGAAGACCCACTACACATTCAATTATTCGCTCTTCACGTGCATTTATGAACTTTATTTGTTTATTTGTGCTGTTTACTTGTGATTTTGATACTTTTTTCACTTATTTAATTCACTGTATAGACATACACAGTTTTTTTTTTTTTTTTTTCCAGCGCTACACTATTTTGTATATCCATTTTTGTTTGTACCTTATATCAAGGTTTTTTTTGGTGTTAGCAGCAGGTTTCCTTAAGGGACTTATTCATTTATTTATTACTTCACATTATTTTGCACCTAGCGCAAATTTTTCTTTTTATAATCCTCGTAAGTATGTCATAGGCAGAATTCTGAACTTCCTGCAGTGTGCTGTAGACAGAAATCTAGCCTTAAGTACTATTAAGGGTCAGGTTTCGGCCTTATCGATATTCTTTCAAATGCCACTAGCTATGCATTCGCTAGTTAAATCTTTTTTACAGGGTGTGACTCGGATCAACCAGCCAGTTAAGTCTCCCATGTGTCCATGGGACTTAAACTTTGTTCTGTCGGTTCTTCAGAAACAGCCTTTTGAACCTTTGCTCCACATTCCTTTAATTCTTCTCACCAGAAAGTTGGTTTTCTTGGTAGCAATATCCTCAGCCAGGAGGGTATCGGAATTGGCAGCTCTGTCTTGTAAGTAGGGATGAGCTTCGTGTTTACGTCAAACACACGTTCGACTCGAACATCGGCCGTTCGATCGTTCAACGAAGAACGGACTTCATGGCCTGTTTGCGCTAAATTCGTGTTGCGCGACATGGCCCATAATTTACTGCGGCATCGCAGTGCATTGCTGGCTGATGATTGGCCAAGCAGGCACTATGACCCGCATGCTTGGCCAATCACAGCGCGGAAAAAACGGAGAGCCGTAATTGGCCAAAACCAGGGTGGCTTTGGCCAATTATGGCTCAGGGGGTTTAGTACACGCCCCACACTATATAAGGCCGCCTGGATGTCGGCCTTGTGTAGTGTTTTGGCGTTTGTGAAAGAGGCAGTTTCAGAGAGATAGACAGTGTCATTTATATCGAGTTAGATAGAGCAGGCAGGTGAGTCAGTTAGCTGCTGTTACAGTGTGTAGAGGATATATATGCATCCTAGGTGTTGTATATATATTTATACACTGTATTGAGTTTAGATAGATCCGTTCCTGTTAGTCTCTTTACTGTGACAGGCAGGCAGGTGATTGTGCTAGCTGCAGACAGTCAGGCCCCTTTCACACTGGGGTGGTTTGCAGGCGCTATTGTGCTAAAAATAGCGCCTGCAAACCGAGCCTAAACAGCGGCTGCTGTCTCTCCAATGTGAAAGCCTGAGGGCTTTCACACTGGAGCGGTGCACTAACAGGACGTGAAAAAAAGTCCCGCTAGCCGCATCTTTCGAGCGGTGAGAGGAGCGGTGTGCTTAACGCTCCTACACCGCTCCTTCCCATTGAAAGCAATGGGAAACCGCGGTATTAACCCTTTTTCAGCCGCTAGCGGCCGAATACCTCTGCAATTCCGACAGTATAGTGCTGCTAGAAATAGCGGCGCTCTATCGCCACCGCACCCACCGCCCCAGTGTGAAACCAGCCTTAGTGTTTCACTTAGGCTGGTTTCACACTGAGGTGGTGGGTGCGGTGGTGGTATAGCACCGCTATTTTTAGCGGCGCTATACCATCGGAATTGCGGAGGTATTCGGCCGCTAGCGGTGTGGTTTTAACCCCCGCTAGCGGCCGAAAAAGGGTTAATACCGCCCGCAATGCGTCTCTGTAGACTCGCCTGCCTGCTCTATCTAACTCAATATAAATTACACTTTGTGTCCTTTGCATAGCGATCACCTAAACCTCACCTGGATACAGTTATTCTCTATACTGTGACAGGCAGGCCGGTGATTGTGCTAGCTGCAGACAGTCAGTGTTTCACTTAGTGTACTACTGTGTGCTTTGCATAGCATTCACCTAAAGCCTAAATTTTTGATGCAATACTTTGCAACGGGGCTCATTGCTGCGCTCTAAGTACACTATCTGTGAGGGGTTACAGTGTTGTGGCACCAGCACCAGTGCCTAAGGCCCAATTTTTCAGCCCCTGTTCAACAGGGGCATACAATTACAATTCTTGATCTAATACTTCACAGCAGGGCCCATTCCTGCACCCACCAAGAGTAACTGTGAGGGCTTACAGTGTTGTGGCACCAGAACCACCACCAAAGGCCCAATTTTTCCTACCACTGTTCAACAGTGGCATGTAAATACAATTCCTGATATAATAGTTGACAGCAGGGCGTTCCAGCGCCCACCAAGAGTAACTGTGAGGAATTACAGTGTTGTGGCAACACCAACACCTAAGGGCCAAATTTCTGCAGACTATATATGGCAGGCCCCTACTTTCATACATCCAACTTACAAACGACTCCTACTTGCAAACGGAAGGAGACAACAGGAAGTGAGAGGAAATCTACCCCTAGGAAGGCAAATTCTCTCCTGTAAGAGTTAATATGTGAAAAAGGTGTCTCCTCTCCACTGATGCTTTATCACCAATCCTTGTTTCAATAAAAAAAACTAATTTGCCAAAAACATTTGTCATTGGAATGGAAAGTGAGGTGAAATGTTCTGAACAGGTGCACAGACAGCAAAACAAATGTTACAGGGGTGATAACCCTTCCCTATGTTCTCCAAAAAGCGATGGGGTAGCCATGCCATTTTTCTCAATGATTTTCATCCATATTGCCGGGACCAGACATTACATTAAAGCCGCAAGCAGTTTTAAATGTATTTTTTTCCTTTAGAAATGTCATTTTGTGCAGGGACAGTTCTAAACAAGGGAAACATGTGCCACTTCACCGGCATACTTTAGACACCCCCCAGGTACGATATTTAAAGGAATATTTCACTTTTTTTTTTTTACTTTATGCATCATTAAAATCACTGCTCCTGAAAAAACTACCGTTTTAAAAGATTATTTTTACATTGATACATGTCCCCTCGGGCAGGACCCGGGTCCCCAAACCCATTTTAGGACAATAACATGCATATTAGGTGTTATAATTAGCACTTTAGATTTTGAACATTCGCGGCCATTGTATTTAACAGGGATCTAAAGTTTGTGCGAACGTTCGGTCCGTTCGAAGGTTCTGGTGCGAACTGAACGGGGGGGTGTTTGGCTCATCCCTACTTGTAAGGAGCCATATTTGGTTATCCATAAGGATAAAGTGGTTCTACGTACACATCCAGCCTTTCTTCCGAAGGTCGTGTCAAGTTTTCATTTGAACCAAGATGTGGTTCTCCCTTCCTTTTTTCTTAAACCTAGTTCAGTGGAAGAGAAGTTATTACATTCTTTGGATGTAGTAAGAGCAGTTAAAGCCTATCTTAAAGCCACTGCTCAGATTCGAAAAACAGATGTTTTGTTTATTCTGCCGGAGGGCCCCAGTAAGGGTCAGGCAGCGTCGAAATCTACTATTTCTAGGTGGATTCGGCAAGTTATTATTCAAGCCTATGGTCTGAAAAAGAAGATGCCTCCATTTAAAATTAAAGCGCACTCTACTAGAGCAGTTGGTGCTTCTTGGGCAGCGCATCACCAGACCTCCATGGCTCAAATCTGTAAGGCCGCAACTTGTTCTTCAGTCCACACATTCACTAAATTTTATCAGTTGGATGTAAGAGGTCATGAGGATATCGCCTTTGGGCGCAGTGTGCTGCGGGCTGCAGTATAGATCCTCATGCCTGATGGCGCCCAGTTTATGTATAGGTGTCTCCCTCCCCTCAGTTGGCATTGCTTTAGGACATCCCACATAATAATTGCTATGTCGCTCTGTGTCCCGTGATGTACGATAAAGAAAATAGGATTTTTATAACAGCTTACCTGTAAAATCCTTTTCTTGGAGTACATCACGGGACACAGAGCTCCCACCCCTCTTTTTGGGGACACATATTGCTTTGCTACAAAACTGGGGTGCTCCGGGTATGGGAGGGATTATATAGGGAGGGGACTTCCTGTATTGGGTGTGCCAGTGTCCATCACCTGAAGGTAATCTTTATAACCCACATAGTAATTGCTATGTCGCTCTGTGTCCCGTGATGTACTCCAAGAAAAGGATTTTACAGGTAAGCTGTTATAAAAATCCTATTTTTTGTGTCTTTTACTGACATTTCACGTGATCTTGCCTTCTCTGTCCTATCTGAGAACTTTCCAAACTTTAAAATCAGAGAAATTATATATCTAGCGGGGGTTAACATTTAGGGGGAGTATCTGGGTGGTAGCATGGCCCAGATACATTAATTGTTAGGGATCTATGGGCAATTTGATTCGTAGAGGATATAATGGTGTTCAGTTCCCTACAGCCCCTGGGTGGCGCTGTCGCCTTGGGCTGGGGTTGAACCATCATTGTAGGGCCGCGCCCTTTGTGTCCTCTCGCGGCAGTAGTACGGCGGGGCGGGGAACCCGCTGTGCCTGCTGGGAGAGGGTATAAAGAGGGCAGACATCTTTTGCATGAGGTCCGAGCCCCAGGCACCTTCAGCCTGAGGGCTGCTGTTCTGTTCGTCCGCGCCCAGGTGCCCTCGGCCTGGGTGCAAGGGAGTTCGAGTTCCATCCCAGGCACCTTAAGCCTGGGGTGAGGTACTAGCCGAGGCCTAGGGCCCAGTACCTTCGACTGGATCCCGCATGGGAGAAGATACCTAGGGGCCCACCAAGTGAGGGGACCCGAGTCTCGGGCGAGGAGAACCAGGGAGGTGACCTGGCCTGGAGATCCAGCGCAGCATTGGCTGGTGACAGTGCAGGCCTCTGGGGACCGTCCGGGATGGATCATCTCCCTAACAGGGGTCGCCATTAGAAGGTAGTTCATGTTCTATGGTCTTTGCAGAGACCCAGCTACATCAGGTCGGTGGAAGAGGCCTATTCTAAGGTCTGTGGCAGAGACCTCATCGTTCACCCGGTCTGTGGCAGGGACCAACCTCACGGTCGGTGGCAGCGACCGTGCGTCAAAAGTTGTTTTGAACTCCTAACAGCTTCTCTGATCCAAAAGGATTGTGCCTGAACCCTCACCCCACCAAGTTTGTGTTTGTATCAACCTGTCTGCTTTCAAAGAGGCATATTTATCTCTGCGGAAATAAATATAGATGTTGTACTGTCACCTGGTGTGGGCTTACTTTTGTGGGAGCAAAGTGTTCTACGTTCACCTATCTACCGGTCATATTTGAAGTGGAATCTCTGGACAGGGACACAGACCTGAGGGTAAAGATCTTAGCTCAAACCTCTACACCCATAAGAGGGGCAAGCTGGTGGCAGCACCTTACCACTCTCCCTGGTCCCCCTAGATGAGTAAACCAGCCGAGAAGAAGAAGGGGCAGAGTGGGTGAGACCGCTACACGTGGGGGCTCTGGGTCCGGGATTTGCTTTGTGTTCCGTGTCAATGGAGCTGAAGCTGTAAAAACTTGACTTTTACCCCCCAGAAAAGTTCAGAGGAGGTCGGCCATATTGGTCGGTGCGCCACGAGGCACACCCTCCCTGCTCAGTTCGTGGGCATGACGAGAAAAAGGCCCGGGAAGTGTTGCACCAAAGGGGAGGAGTCTAGCCATGTGTGGAGATACACGTGGAGACTTTGGCGCCAGTTCTTCAGTGCGCGATGGAGCAGTCAACGGTCAGCATGCTTTCTACCGCATCATGGGTCCCCACTGCATCTACCACAAGGGCAACCCCCGTTGCTGTCTCCGCTATGGATACAGGGATTCGGCTCAAGCCCCGGGGATGATTTGCCCTGTACACATGCAAGGGCGTTAAGGCCCTGGGTTTGATTTGTCCCGGCTGTTCGGGACTGGTGGTACAGCTAGGGTGCTGCTTCGGTCACCACAGATTCCCTACTCCCAGCGCCCGAAAGGAAGGTCGGTTTCACAAAAGCTTCCAGCGGCCGAGATGGAGGACAACCCCTGCGCTTGCCTGGCCCGGATGGATCCAGTGGGAAAATTCCCGGACCTCTATGTTCAAATATCGGCCGAGGTAAGCCAGGGAACGGGACTTGGTGTTTTGTTGGCGGTGTCGGGGATCCACAGTTACCGGAGCCCGTGGGAGGGGGTGATTCCACATTTTTAGGGAATTACCTACTCGCAGAAGAGTATGACACCTCCGACCTAGAGTCAGTCTCCGATGCAGGAGATGATGGACAAATAGATGAACTATTTGAACGGAAGGGTTTGGACAAAGTACCCCTGGCCTCGTCCCGTGCACCTAGGGACTCACCCATGTCTACAGGGGATAGTACACCCCGGGTGGAGGCCTCGGTGCCTGAGGAGGGATCCAGTCCCCTGCTTGCCCTTCTGCCCCCAGAGTTACCTGCGCCATCTGTTCAGGTAAAGAGTGCCGCTGCGGGCACCTACGCCCAGTTTGGAGGTGGTCAAGGCACCTCAGAACCCAGAGTCGATTGTCCTGCCTGGTGAGGGAGACCGCTCCACGATGCCACCCTTGTCCAGGCTACAGAGACTTTTCTGCCAAAAAAGTTGCCAGTGAGTACGGGTGGGAGTACCCGTATTTGTCCAAGGAGTTGTTGTACGAGGTAGAGGCCTGCCGGCAGCGGTGGTACAATGACTTTGTATGGAAACACATTAAGGTGCCCCATGCCCGTCGCTACCTCGCATGTTCACCCACAGCTTCAAAGCGGTTTAAGGACTGCAAGGCAGAGTTATCTGTCGGAAAGATGGGGAAGATGTGGAGTATCATATGGAGACTTTTGATCGATATTTAAAACCTCTTGTGCTGCCGCATCCAAGGTTTTACTTGTAGGAGGAAAGACTCCTGTTGTTTTTCATTGCTGAACATTCCGGTACTCTGGAACTGTACCCTGTCTAGGGGTGTTCTACTCTCTGGAGGCATGGGAGCAATTGTGTTTTATGTTGGTCTCCCTCTGCCTCCCACCGCAAAGATGATCAGGACTTTGGGGTGTAGTCAGGGCCACAGTACAGAGAAGAACCTGGATTTCACAAGTGCTTTTACCGCAGCGCTGTCACCAGGTGGCAGTGTTGTGCATCGTTCATCACATTGCATTACACACTTCTTGGAAGGAAAGAGGTTTATTTTCAGAGAGATCTGTTTCACTCCAACACTCACACAATGTGTTAGGAATTGTGTGTTGTTTCCTTTTTTTCTTCCCTTCTGCAGGAGAACATCGGTAAAGACTGCTGAGAATGGGCGGATCTTAGTTAGTGATGTGGGAGGGGGAGAATGTAATTTGTGTGTAATGTGATGTGCATTTACAATGAGTGTTTCCCTCATGTTTACCTTTTCCTTTTCCCTGTTGGGTTCAGGCACAACTCCCAAGTTTTTTTCAAATTATTTTTGATGGTGTTTTTGAGAAGCTAGTCTCTGTATCGGGTCTATGTTGGCTCCCTTTGGAGCATGGCTTGTTCCAGACACTGGGGACCAGTGTCTATCTGCCGGGTGTGTGTTTAGCGGGGGTTAAAATTTAGGGGGAGTATCTGGGTGGTAGCATGGCCCAGATACATTAATTGTTAGGGATCTATGGCCAATTTGATTTGTGGAGGATATAATGGTGTTCAGTTCACTACGGCCCCTGGGTGGCGCTGTCGCCTTGGGCTGGGGTTGAACCATCATTGTAGGGCCGTGCCCTTTGTGTCCTCTCGCGGCAGTAGTACGGCGGGGCGGGGAACCCGCTGTGCCTGCTGGGAGAGGGTATAAAGGTGAACAGACATATTTCGCACAAGGTCCGAGCCCCAGGCACCTTCAGCCTGAGGGCTGCTGTTCTGTTCATCCGCGCCCAGGTGCCCTCGGCCTGGGTGCAAGGGAGTTCGAGTTCCATCCCAGGCACCTTAAGCCTGGGGTGAGGTACTAGCCGAGGCCTGGGGCCCAGTACCTTCGACTGGGTCCCGCATGGGAGAAGATACCTAGGGGCCAACCGAGTGAGGGGACTCGAGTTTCGGGCGAGGAGAACCAGGGAGGTGACCTGGCCTGGAGATCCAGCGCAGCATTGGCTGGTGACAGTGCAGGCCTCTGGGGACCATCCGGGATGGATCATCTCCCTAACAGGGGTCACCATTAGAAAGTAGTTCATGTTCTATGGTCTTTGCAGAGACCCAGCTACATCAGGTCGGTGGCAGAGGCCTATTCTAAGGTCTGTGGCAGAGACCTCATTGTTCACCCGGTCTGTGGCAGGGACCAACCTCACGGTCGGTGGCAGCGACCGTGTGCCAAAAGTTGTTGTGAACTCCTAACAGCTTCTCTGATCTGAAAGGATTGTGCCTGAACCCTCACCCCACCAAGTTTGTGTTTGTATCAACCTGTCTGCTTGCAAAGAGGCATATTTATCTCTGCGGAAATAAATATAGATGTTGTACTGTCACCTGGTGTGGGCATACTTTTCTGGGAGCAAAGTGTTCTACGTTCACCTATCTACCGGTCATATTTGAAGTGGAATCTCTGGACAGGGACACAGACCCGAAGGTAAAGATCTTAGCTCAAACCTCTACACCAGTGTTGCCAACCGTACGTAAATTTACGTACAGCCCGCAATTTAACCCCTTTTTCGGGCTGTACGTAAAAGTCCGTTTATGGGCACCGGCGCCCATAAAAAAGATGGCCGCGAGCCGGCCATACAACTGCGCATGCGCCGTTCCGAATGCGCCGGCCGAGCGCATTCGGAACTCGGCCGGGCGGCGGCGGCGCACACGCAGGAACGTGATGGCGCCGCTGGCGCCATTTTTGAAAAGGCTGCAGTGGCGGGACACCGTCCTGCAGTGAGTGCATGCCATGCACTCATCATAGGTGGTCGGTGGAGGACTCGGAGCGGAGCACTGACAGGGCCCAGCCAGGGGTGAGGAGGACGGACTCAAGGTCAGTGAAACAGGGGGGATACAAGGGGACAGCGTCATCAGTGTGCTGTATCCTCCTCTGGTTCCTGTGTCCCTTTCACCTCTTCACAGGTCAGGGCAGCACAGTGCTGCCCTGACCTGTGGAGTGGTGAAAGGGGCACAGGAGGAGGACACAGCACACTGATGATGTGCAGAAGTTATATGGTGGTGGACAGAGGAGGAGGCTACTGTAAGGGGGTGAGGAGGGCACCATCATGTTCGCAGCCTCTGTCCGCAGCCTCTGTCCCCCTCCTGTAGTATGTCCGCAGCCTCTGTCCCCCTCCTGTAGGATGTCCGCAGCCTCTGTCCCCCTCCTGTAGTATGTCCGCAGCCTCTGTCCCCCTCCTATAGTGTGTCCGCAGCCTCTGTCCCCTCTCCTGTAGTATGTCCGCAGCCTCTGTCCCCCTCCTGTAGTGTGTCCGCTGCCTCTGTCCCCCTCCTGTAGTGTGTCCGCAGCCTCTGTCCCCCTCCTGTAGTGTGTCCGCAGCCTCTGTCCCCTCTCCTGTAGTATGTCCGCAGCCTCTGTCCCCCTCCTGTCGTGTGTCCGCAGCCTCTGTCCCCCTCCTGTAGTATGTCCGCAGCCTCTGTCCCTCTCCTGTAGTGTGTCCGCAGCCTCTGTCCCCCTCCTGTAGTGTGTCCGCAGCCTCTGTCCCCCTCCTGTAGTGTGTCCGCAGCCTCTGTCCCCCTCCTGTAGTGTGTCCGCAGCCTCTGTCCCCCTCCTGTAGTGTGTCCGCAGCCTCTGTCCCCCTCCTGTAGTGTGTCCGCAGCCTCTGTCCCCCTCCTGTAGTGTGTCCGCAGCCTCTGTCCCCCTCCTGTAGTGTGTCCGCAGCCTCTGTCCCCCTCCTGTAGTATGTCCGCAGCCTCTGTCCCCCTCCTGTAGTGTGTCCGCAGCCTCTGTCCCCCTCCTGTAGTGTGTCCGCAGCCTCTGTCCCCCTCCTGTAGTGTGTCCGCAGCCTCTGTCCCCCTCCTGTAGTGTGTCCGCAGCCTCTGTCCCCCTCCTGTAGTGTGTCCGCAGCCTCTGTCCCCCTCCTGTAGTGTGTCCGCAGCCTCTGTCCCCCTCCTGTAGTGTGTCCGCAGCCTCTGTCCCCCTCCTGTAGTGTGTCCGCAGCCTCTGTCCCCCTCCTGTAGTGTGTCCGCAGCCTCTGTCCCCCTCCTGTAGTGTGTCCGCAGCCTCTGTCCCCCTCCTGTAGTGTGTCCGCAGCCTCTGTCCCCCTCCTGTAGTGTGTCCGCAGCCTCTGTCCCCCTCCTGTAGTGTGTCTGCAGTCTCTGTCCCCCTCCTGTATCGTGTGTCCGCAGCCTCTGACCATCTCTTGTCATGTCTACAGTCTCTGAGGGGATCCTAGAAAGGAGTCAAGAGTGGGAGTGCCGCCGGGATGGGGGTTACGGCCCAGGAAGAAACAGACGTGTGGACTGGGAAGAGGAGATCAGAGCCACCAAGCTGGAGCCGTCTGACTGAGCCCCACACTGTGCACCTGAGAGGAGGTAAGTGACAGTGCCGCCAGGCCATTCTGAGGGGGGGGGGTCACTGATGTAAGGAGGTGAATGAATACAATAATGTAAGGGGGCACTGATATAAAGGTTTCCCCCTTATATTAGTACCCCCCCTTACCTTAGTGTATTCACTCTGTGGAAGGTGGTCTCTATTCACCAGAGCCCCCCTCCACATCAGAGTTCCCCCTTACATCATGATCTGCAGCATTCCCCTTTACATAAGAGTTCCCTTGCACTGTAAGGGGGCATCCTGCAGACTCTGATGTAAGAGGGAACTCTGTGCTGGCTGGGTTATAGTAACCTGACCTTCATGTGAATTGAGAAATATGTTTTTTTACTTTTAATTAACTTAAACTCATTGATATTAGCATTAGCTGTGTGTTTATAGTTGAAATATTGATATTTGCACTGTTTAGTACTAAAAACCGTAATTTTAGGTACTTTTTTGCAGCATCAGTAAAAAATCCGGCTCTGCCAGTAATCTTCATTATTTTTGCCAGTAAGAAATTGGTGCCGTACAGAAATTTTGGCATCCTTGCCAGTAAATTTCACTTCAGGGGGTTGGCAACACTGCTCTACACACATAAGAGGGGCGAGCTGGTGGCAGCACCTCACCCCTCTCCCTGGTCCCCCTAGACGAGTAAACCAGCCGAGAAGAAGAAGGGGCAGAACAGGTGAGACCGCTGCATATATATATATATATATATATATATATATATATTTATTTATTTTTTCTTGTTATTAAGAGAAACTCTATGTACAAATATGGCTACAGTCACCTCAAACATGAAAAAGAGCAGTAAATCATATTCTTCCTGTAGATCTGAAAAGCAAGAAGTAAAGACTGGGCATGTAATCATCAAATTTGATTGCTGCTTTGTAAATATATGATTATGAAATTTACATGGAGACAAGTGTTTTTAATTTTGAACACATATTTGCAGGTTTACCTAAATCAAACTGATCATTTGTATGTGTATATCCAACATTGAGAATATTAAACTTTATCTTTCCTTGTTCAGGATGTTTTAAATACCCAGAGATCAATTAGTGTTCTTAGTTTACTCTCTGTTTAATTAAAGGTACAGCGAACATCTGGGTTTTTCTTTATTATGTGCTTGGCTCTTATTTTTACAACTTCCATTATCCTCTTGTGTTTTTCCAATAGTAATCCCTTAGTTATTGTAAGTATATCCTTTAAGTAGTGCTGAATATGGTTTAGCCAGATTTATATCCAACAGGGAAGTAATGCTGACTGTTACAAAATCCAATATAAAAGTAAGAATGTTATGGAAAAGCTCCCCCCAATAGGATAATGACCTTTTCTAAATGGTATCAGAAACAATAAAATAAAAAAATTACATTGACTTAGCAGGAGTAAATAATAAAGAAAACAGAGATGATTTATGATCTTGACCATAATATAACAGAGTATGTGGAACAACACAACACCAATTACAGTTAAAACAAACGGCAGACCAAAAGATCTTTCTAAGCTCAATATCACCTACTGATGTCTGAGAGTCATTATCCACAGCATAAAAAGGATGAATTGACTTTTATATAATAAAGGAAAGACATCATAAGGTTACATACACTCATCCAATAAAAAATGATTGATTTTTTTTTGTAATAAAAAAATGCACAAAACCTACAAATATGCTATTTTTATTTTGTAAAATATCATTTAAATCCAAGAATGATATTGACTTCAGTCCTGAAATTATAAAAAATTAATAAACATATACAAGTGAATTAACTGTTTTATGTAAGTGATGTATTATAATATATTTTTTTGCCTTGATTTTTTAGCACGTAGAACAGTTGCATCCAATAAAAAACTATTGATTCTCTTTTTAGTAATAAAAAAATGCAGAAAAACTATTATTTTTATTTCATAAGACACCACTTAAATCTTATAATAATATTGACTCCAGTCCTGAAATTATTACAAATTAACCACTTCCATACCGGGTCATTGTAAAATGACGCCGGCAGGAACCCTCTCTCCCTCCGGGTGGACGTCATATGACGTCCTGAGTTTGAGGGGGATATCAGAATGATGCCTGCAGCTAGAGGCATCATTCAGATATCCTTGTTTTCAGCCGGCGATTCTGCGCACCATAAGAATGTTCATAGTGGCGGTTCCGCCGCTTGATCGTTCTTATAGGCGGCGGGAGGGGACATCCCCCCCTCCCGCCGCCATCCGGTGCTTCTCCGGGCTCTCCCGTGCCATCGGGGACCCGGAGAGAATCGTCCGGCGCCTGTGGTGGGTCACGTGACGAGCATAGAGATGACTGGTGACCAGATGGTCACCAGTCATCTCTATGACTGTCAGAGGCCCAGGCGCGATGTGATGACGTCACACCTGGGTCCTCAGATGTAAACAAAGCCGCCATTACGGCTAGTAAGTATGAGATCGGTGAAAAACTTTTCACAATCTCATGCTTTCCAGCCTGGAGGAGAGATGTGGGGTCTTATTGACCCCGCATCTCTCCATAAAGAGGACCTGTCACACACATTCCTATTACAAGGGATGTTTACATTCCTTGTAATAGGAATAAAAGTGATCAAAAAAAAAAGTGTAAAAAAAAAAGTAAAAATAAAAAAAAATAAGTAAAATAAAAAATAAAAAAAAACATTTTTTAAAACGCCCCTGTCCCCAATAGCTCGCGCTGAGAAGCGAACGCTCACATATGTAAACACCGTTCAAACCACATATGTGAGGCATCGCCAAGTGCGTTAGAGCGCGCGCAACAATTCTAGTACTAGACCTCCTCTGTAACTCTAACCTGGTTACCTGTAAAAAATTTCAAAGCGTCGCCTATGGAGATTTTTAAGTACCGAAATTTGGCACCATTCCATGAGCGTGCGCAATTTTAAAGCGTGACATATTAGGTATCTTTTTACTCTGCGTAACATAAGCTTTCATATTTTACAAAAAAATTGGGCTAACTTTACTGTTTTGTTATTTTTCAATTCATGAAACCATTTTTTTTCCCAAAAAAAGGCGTTTAAAAAATTATCGCGCAAATACCGTGCAAGATAAAAAGTTGCAACGATCGTCATTTTATTCCCTAGGGTGTCTGCTAAAAAAAAAATATATATATATATATATATATATATATATAATGTTTGGGGGTTCTGAGTAATTTTCTAGCAAAAGAATGATGATTTGTACATGTAGGAGAGAAGTGCCAGAATAGACCCGGTATGGAAGTGGTATAAAAAGCCCTGTATGGAAAGGGTTAATAAACATATACAAGGGAATTAAGTAGTATGTAGTTGATTTATTGGAACCCATTTCCCGTCCTTTTTTTTTTAGTACATGTGTAGCGGGGTCTCTCTAGGGCCCCAGGACTACGTTACCCAGAACCCCATTCGGCCCCAGGGCGGAGGTTCCACCGCAGAGACTCATGGAAGGGGTTACTTAAGTGGGAGAAGAGGCGGAGCTCGCTCTCTTGGGACACGGCGCGTCAAGTGACAAGTCATCCTATGCGGATCGGCTGTGAAGCAAGGCCTGAAGCCTGAGGCCTTGCTTGAAGTCCGAAGAGCCTTCCACCATACTGCGGAGCCTGGGTGGATCCTGACCCGTCGTGATAGGACGTGAGTTGGATCGAGGACTCGATCGGAGCAGACGCTGTGTGCGACACACAGGAGGTGGAAGTCCCAGGCTGGGATCACGCCTGGAGTGGTGAGCGGGCACCTGCCCATATCAATAGACTGAGTTGTGTTCAGGCCTATAGACTGCCTAGGCCCACTGTTCGCTCACCAGTGTTTCTTGGGGGGTCCGGTAGCGGGACAGAGTTGAAGTATCTACCCCCCCCCCGTTTTGCCCTGTTATTTCAAGTTAACACCCAATGTGGATTACAAATGGTTATTCTTTTAAGTGCACCAATGAAAGCTGGCCGGTGAAGAAACCTTCATCCCTTAGGGGAAAGAGACTTAGTTCCATTCCATGTCAGCCCTGACTTAGGTGGGGAGTTTAGAAAGTTTGTGTTACTACGCCATAGGTGAGCACACGCTATAATAGCACCGCGTGGTGGACACTGCACGGCGCCATATTACTGTGCTGCACTTAGTACATTGATTGATGCAGGGCTCTGCAGGCCCATGTATATGTTGCATGTTATATCTCGAATCCTTCATTACCAGTAAAGCTGATATATATGTTTATACTCTTGCCTCAGTGTGTTGTCTGACTGTTTAGAGATTATTAAGTATAATACACCTGAGAGTGATAGGGGTTTAACCCTAGACTGACTGTGCCAGAGTGGGTCGAGTAAGATTGCCGGGGGTTGGCGGTACTGAGTGCAGGGCCCAAAATCAAATCAGCGGCTCTCTTAATTGGGGGTAGCGCTACACGTGGGGGCTCGTGAGTCCGGGATCCTGTTGCAGCAAATAGCAGCCAAAAAAGTACCAGCATGGACCCACTAGAAGTAGTGAAGTGGTGCGCAGCAGCCAACGTAGATGAAAATGGGGAAGTGATTATAGAACTCCCAGGGATCTGGCAAAAAGATGCAGTGAAACAGTTAGAGATGTCCCTGTCCCCACAACAGAAGGCATGGATAGTGGATGTAAGATCAGAACCTCCTTTGACATATGTACTGGTTAAATGGAAGGATGGAGTCCCAGAAGACTTCAAGAAGCCAAGCATAGAGACGGTGGATAAACAAACTTATAAGTTAATACGTGTCCCACCCAACCTAAAAGATGTAAAGAAAGAAGAGAGTCCCGGGTCGCCACAGGGCACCCTCAGCACAGAATTATGCGCGGTTCTAGGGGAAATCATAGCACAATGCAAGAAAGACCCGGCGGATTATCAAATAGCAGGATACCGGAAACTCAGAATGTTTTCAGGAAGGAAACCTGTACCTTCAGGTGAAGAAGGATTTGAGGAGTGGTTAGACGGTGCAACTCAGGCTCTGGAGGAGTGGGAAGTCCCAGACCACAGGAAGAAGCAGAGAATTGCTGAGAGCTTAAAGGGGCCTGCTTTAGAGGCCGTACGCAACCTCAAGATGAGCAAAACAGACTGTACTGCGCAGGACTATCTAGACATTCTGCAGAATGTGTTTGGTGGAACAGAGAAGATCACTGAACTCACCTACCAACTAGAGCATTGTTATCAGAAGGCAGGAGAGAAGCTATCAGAATTCATGATGCGCCTAGATAAAATACTGCCCAAGATGATCTTAAAGAAAGGGATTGACCCGAAGAGGGTGGATGAGGCCCGGGTCCAACAGGTGATGAGAGGATCTCAACCACTGGATCCCATCGCACTGGCGTTACGTACAAGACAGGACGGGAAGAGCCTGGAGTACTCTGACTTGATCCGAGTAGTCAGAGAGGAAGAAGCTATGCTGGAGGAGAAAAAGAGGAGCCAACCAGTTGAGACGGTGGACCCTCCTCCGGTGATGGTCAGGACGGCTATGACCTTAGAAAGAGATGCAGAGGTGGATACCTTGAAGTCGCAGATGTCCCAAGTGCTGGGAATGTTGACCTCCCTGATGGAAAAAGGAGTCAAGGGTACCAGAGAGGGAAAGTCCGAGGAAGGAATTGTTCCCGAATACCTCAGCACCCGCATCCCTGGAAAATTGGGGAAATGTGATCTGCTTCAATTGTGGGGGAGCTGGCCATCTTGCCAAAGTATGTGCCAGTCCCAAGAAGAAGAGACTGAATAACCAAAAGCCGCCAGAAAACTTCAACGGGCCCCGGTAAAGGAGTCAACCGGGTGCCCATCATCAAGGAACTCCACACTGAATAAGAAGCACAGGAGAGAAGGGGCCAGAGCCCTACAGAAGAAACCAAGGGTTCCTCAGAAGGAACGTACTCCAAAGAGACACAATAAAGTCCCTCAGTGGGTATTTACACCCATACAGAGGAGAGAGATTAATGCATACCAGGCTCAGGAGAGACTTAGGTCCAAAGACAAAAAGAGCAAGGAAAGTCAAGAAGGGAAATGCAAAGATCTAAGGAAAGAGACCCCTTCGAAGCAGTACCCAGAGAAACTGGTGGGTCCCTCCCCAATTGTATCCATTCAAGTAGAGGGGATATACACAAGAGCCCTGTTGGATACTGGAGCACAGGTGACCCTGTTGTATCGAGACTTCTACGACCAACACCTGAGTCACTTACCCATACAGAAGATTGAAGACTTGGAGATATGGGGAATTGGAACAGAGAAGTTTCCTTATGATGGATATCTACCCATAAGATTGACGTTTGACCCATCCATAACTGGAAAGGGGGAAGTGTTTGACACCTTGGCTGTGGTGTGCCCCCGACCACCTGGAGCCAACAGGAGTTCATTAATAATAGGAACCAACACGGATCTAGTCCAAAGACTTTTGTTCCCGCTAACAAGAAGGAAGAACCTCCCAGTCACAAAGATTCATCCCATGTTGAAGACCGCCTTCCAACGGCTGATCTTGGAGCAGAAGGCCCCGGAAGAGGGGGTAGGAAAGGTTTGGAGACTGGAAAAAAAGGGGATAGTGCTGCAACCCGGTGAAGTAACCTGCCTGAAGGCCACAGTGAAACTCACTTGGGAGCAGCCGGGCCCTTTTGTGATGTTGGAACCCGACCCAAGAGAAGAACCTTCAGGCTTGGAGGTAGTCCCGGAAATGGTCCCGCTGAGGGCCCTGAAGAAGGCCCATTGCAAGGTGCCTGTGAGTGTCAGAAACACCACGGATGGCCCCATGGAAGTCCCTGCCAGGCTGTTATTGGGCCGGGTGAGCCCAGCCACACCGGTTGCCTCATCAGATGTGGGGAAGACAGATGGAGAGAGTACAGTGTGGGAGAAGCTGTCCATGGAGAACCCAAACCTGCCCAGGGCTTGGAGAGAGAGAGAGAGCCCGGAACCAGTTGACTCGTGGGAGAGGATCTTCTCACATGATGAGTTTGATGTGGGGTGTGCTAGGAGTGCCACCCATCGAATCCGCCTCCAGGAAGACAAGCCCTTCAGAGAAAGGGTTAGGCGGATCCCATTGGCAGACCTCGAGGATTTGAGGGAACAGCTTGCTGAGCTCAAGCGAACAGGTGTGATCCAGGAATCCAGAAGTCCGTATGCCTCCCCCATAGTAGTGGTCCGGAAGAAGAATGGGTCACTAAGGCTGTGTATTGACTATAGGACCCTCAACAGGAGAACCACTCCGGATCAGTATACCACTCCAAGGATAGAAGATGCCTTGCAGAGCTTGTCCGGAGCCAAGTGGTTCAGTGTTATGGACCTAAAGAGTGGGTATTATCAGATCCCGATGCACCCAGAAGACAAAGAAAAGACGGCTTTCATAACCCCAGTGGGATTCTTTGAGTTCAATCGGATGCCTCAAGGCCTGTCCGGAGCTCCAGCTACATTCCAAAGACTGATGGAGAAGACTGTAGGAGACATGAACCTCATCGAGGTCCTTGTATACTTGGATGACATCATAGTCTTTGGCAGAACTCTGGAGGAGCATGAAGAAAGGCTGGAGAAGGTCTTGAAGAGGCTGAGTGAAGAAGGACTCAAGCTCTCGCCTGAAAAATGAGAATTTTATCAATCTTCAGTCAACTATCTGGGACACATAGTGTCTGAAAATGGGGTGTCCACAGACCCTGAAAAACTGGAGGCTGTCACCTCCTGGCCAAGACCTACCACTGTAACAGAACTCAGGTCCTTCCTAGGATTCTGTTCCTATTACAGGAGGTTCGTGGAGGGGTTTGCTCGAATAGCGAGACCCTTGAATGAGTTGCTGAAGACGGATGGGGAAGAGGATGACTCGGGTCCCAGGAAGTCAGGGGAGTCAGTCAAGGACCAGTGGACTGAAAAGTGTGAAGGCACCTTCCAGATGCTGAAAAAGAGCTTGACCACTGCCCCTGTTCTGGCTTATGCAGACCCAAAGAAGCCTTACGAACTCCATGTGGATGCCAGTCATGATGGTCTGGGAGGAGTACTCTACCAGGAGCATGAAGGGCAACAGAGACCTGTTGCGTATGTGAGCAGAAGCTTGATCCCCTCTGAAAAGAACTACCCCACACATAAGTTGGAGTTCCTGGCCCTTAAGTGGGCCGTAGTAGACAAGCTTTGAGATTACCTATATGGAGCAGATTTCACTGTAAAAATGGATAACAATCCCCTTACCTACCTATTTACCATAGCAAAGCTGGACGCCACAGGACATAGATGGCTGGCGGCGCTGTCTGCCTTCAATTTCAGCTTGAAATATAGACCTGGGGCGGGAAACCGAGATGCGGACGCCCTGTCCAGAAGGTCTCATGTTCCCACCCACAGTAGTGAAGACTGGACCCAAGTGGCACCCGACGGGGTGCGGGCCCTTTGCCAAGGGGCTGAACTCCAAGCCAAGGGTGGTTCAAGAGCAGAAGAGATAGGGGTCACTATTGTAGGAGTCCCTAAGCAGTACTGTGGAGCAACCTTACTGGGGGACGACAACCTACCCAGACTGACTAAAAAGGAGTTGAGATCCGACCAACAGGAGGACCCTATGGGGAGATTGGTCCTGGAAGCATTAGAAAATCAGAACCCAAACATACTTTCACGTCACCCCTCGAAGGAAGCTCGCCTGTTAAAAAAAGAGTGGGACAGGCTACAGGTGCATCAGGGAGTGGTCTACCGAAGGGGCCCCTCTGATGACCAAGAAGACAAGTGGCAGTTGTTCCTGCCGGAGAAACACAGGGAGATGGTCATGATAGCCTTACATGACAACCATGGTCACCTGGGAGCGGAAAGGACTTTCCAACTTGTTAGGGACCATTTCTATTGGCCCTGCATGAGGGCTGAAGTTGAGGAATACTGCCATTCATGTGCCCGATGCATACAGAGAAAGACTCTGCCCCATCAAGCTGCCCCAATGGGCCATTTACAAAGTGAAGGCCCGCTTGACCCGGTGTGCATTGATTTCCTCTGCCTCTAACCCGATCTGAGGGGACTAGGAAATGTTCTGGTAGTAACTGACCATTTCACCCGGTATGCACAGGCTTTTCCAGCCAAGGACCAGAAGGCCTCTACTGTGGCCAAAATACTAGTAGAGAAGTACTTTATACATTATGGACTACCACAAAGGCTCCATTCAGATCAGGGGGGGATTTCGAGAGCAAACTAATACGAAAGCTCCTAGATGCCTTAGGGATCGAGAAGACCAGGACTACTCCTTATCATCCTCAAGGTGATGCTCAACCGGAGAGGTTCAACCGAACCTTGCTCAATATGCTGGGAACTTTAAGTGGCGAAAAGAAGCAAAATTGGAGTAGTCACATAGCAGCCCTTGTGCACGCTTACAACAGCACTGTCAGCGATGCTACTGGATATTTACCTTACAGACTTATGTTCGGGAGAGAATCAAGATTGCCAGTGGATCTGGCCTACGGCACCTCCATAGTAGTGATGAGCCGAACACCCCCGGGTTCGGTTCGCACCAGAACCCGCGAACGGACCGAAAGTTCGAACGAACATTAGAACCCTATTAAATACAATGGATGCGAACGTTCAAATTCTAAAGTGCTAATTATAACAACTATTATGCATGTTATTGTCATAAATAGGGTTTGGGAACCCGGGTTGTGCACCAGGGGACATGTATCAATGCAAAAAGAAGTTTTAAAAACGGTCGTTTTTCGGGAGCAGTCATTTTAATGATGCATAAAGTGAAAAAAAAAAAGTCAAATATTCCTTTAAATATCGTACCTGGGGGGTGTCTAAAGTATGCCTGTGAAGTGCCACGTGTTTCCCGTGTTTAGAACTGTCCCTGCACAAAATGACACTTCTAAAGGAAAAAAAAGCCATTTAAAACTGCTTGCGGCTTTAATGTAATGTCTGGTCCCGGTAATATGGATGAAATTCTTTAAGAAAAATGGCATAGCTACCCCATGACCCCCCCCCTACCCCAGCCCATTACCAGCCCCTTTGGGTCTTGTATGGATATTAAGGGGAACCCCGCACATAAAATAAAAAAGGCCCTATATACTCTGAACAGCCGTATACAGGCGGTGCATACAAGACAGGGACTGTAGGTTTGTTCTTATGTAGAATGTGTTTGTAATTTTGAACAGGTACATTGTTGAAGTGTAGCTCCAGCCCAAAAATCTATTTTTAAACTTTTTGGGAAACATAGGTAAGGGTTATCACCCCTGTAACATTTGTTTTGCTGTCTGTGCCCCTGTTCAGAACATTTCACCTCACTTTCCGTCCCAATGACAACTGTTTTTGAAATGTGGTGTTTTTCTTGAAACAAGGATTGCTGATAAAGCATCAGTACAGATGAGACCCCTTTCTCCCATATTTATTCTTACAGGAGAGAATTTTCCTTTCTAGGGGTAGATTTCCTCTCACTTCCTGTTGTCTTCTTTCGTTTGCAAGTAGGAGTCGTTTGTAAGTTGGATGTTTGAAAGTAGGGACCTGCCGTATATACTCTGCAGAAATAGGCCCCTTAGTTGTTGGTGTTGGCACAACACTGTAAGCACTCAGTTACTCTTGGTTGGTGCTGGAACGCCCTGCTGTCAACTATTATATCAGGAATTTTAATTACATATAATTGTTGAACAGTGGTAGTAAAAATTGGGGCTTTGATGGTGGTGCTGGTGCCACAACACTGTAAGCCCTGACAGTTACTCTTGGTGGGTGCAGCAATGGGCCCTGCTGTGAATTATTAGATCAAGAATTGTAATTACATGCCCCTTTTGAACAGGGGCTGAAAAATTGGGCCTTTCGTGGTGGTGGTGGTGGTGGCGTTGCCACAAGACTGTAAGCCCTCAGAGTTACTCTTGGTGGGTGCAGCAATGGACCCTGCTGTGAATTATTAGATCAAGAATTGTAATTGCATGCCCCTGTTGAACAGGGGCTGAAAAATTGGGCCTTAGGCACTGGTGGCACAACACTACAACCCCTCACAGATACTGTACTTGGAGCACAGCAATGAGCCCTGTTGCAAAGTATTGCTTCAAAAATTGTAATGACACGCCCCTGTTAAACAGGGGCTGAAAAATTGGGCCTTAGGCACTGGTGCCACAACACTCCAACCCCTCACAGATACTGTACTTGGAGCACAGCAATGAGCCCTATGGCAAATTATTGCTAAAAAAATTGTAATTACACGCCCCTGTAAAACAGGGGCTGAAAAATTGGGCCTTAGCCACTGGTGGCGGCACCCATAAACAAAAATGATCTTCCAAGCTATCATCATCAATCGTATCATTGAGGACTCGGAGGAGGAGGATAGCCAGTCAACATAACAGCACAGGCACTCAGCATCAGCATCAGTCTTGAAGGGATGTGACATGTTAAAATCAATTAGTCTGTTATATCAGCATCAGGTGTGTGGTAGCTGGTGGTGATCCAAGACTGGTTCATCTTGATGAAAGTCAGTCGATCAACCGAGTCGGTGGACAGGCGCACCCTGTGATCCGTGACAAATCCTCCAGCAGCACTGAATGTGCGTTCGGAAAGAACGCTGGATGCAGGACAGGCCAGTAGCTCAATTGCATACTGTGCAAGCTCTGGCCAGTGATCCATCCTCAAGACCCAGTAAGCCAGAGGATTTTCGGTGGGAAAGGTGTCCAAGTCTGACCTTGCCCCTAGATATTCCTGCACCATGTTTATCAGACGCTGGCGATGGTTGCTGGAACCGATCATACTTTGGGGCTGCGGACTAAAGAATTGTCTGAACGCATCGGTCAGACGGCCACCTTCCCCACCGCTCCTTCTTTGACTGGCCGAAGCCTCAGCAACTCGTTGTCCAGGACCAGGAGTTTGTAACCTCCCAGTCTCTGGGAACGCGTTGCACAGACCTTTCTGCAAGGCCTCCCGGAGTTGTCTCATCCTCTGCTCCCTCTGCGACGGTAACATAAGGTCCGCAACCTTACCCTTGTACCGTGGATCAAGGAGAGTGGCCAGCCAGTAATGGTCCCTCTCCTTGATCCGAAGAATACGAGGATCCTTCCGCAGACTTTGCAGGATCAGGGAGGCCATGCAGCGTAGGTTTGCTGAGGCATTCGCTCCGGAGTCCTCTGGGTCACTAAGGACGACATGATCCGCAGCCACCTCCTCCCAGCCACGTACAAGTCCACTGGTTTCTTGGGACTGTAAATCATCCCTAAAAGACTGCTGCTGATGATGCTGAGTGCCAGCCTCCACCTCCATGCTGACACAATCCTCCTCCTCCTCTTCCTGTGCGATGGGTGGGACAGAAGGAACACTGTCTGGGTAAAGGGGGCCTTGAGAGGCAAGGAAGTCCTCCTCTTCCTGCCTCTGTTCTGCCTCAAGTGCCCTGTCCATTATTCCACGCAGCGTGTGCTCCAACAGGTGGACAAGAGGTACAGTGTCACTGATGCATGCACTGTCACTGCTCACCATCCTCGTGGCCTCCTCAAATGGTGCCAGGACAGTGCATGCATCCCTGATCATGCCCCACTGGCGTGGAGAAAAAAAACCAAGCTCCCCTGACCCTGTCCTGGTGCCGTAGTCGCACAGGTACTCATTGATGGCCCTCTGCTGCGTGTGCAGCCGCTGCAGCATGGCCAACGTTGAGTTCCACCTGGTGGGCATGTCACATATAAGGCGGTTCTTGGGCAGGTTCAACTCCTTTTGCAGCTCAGCCAGGCGAGCACTGGCATTATAAGATCTGCGGAAATGCACACAGACTTTCCTGGCCTGCCTCAGGACATCCTGTAAGCCCGGGTACCTGCCCAAGAACCGCTGCACCACCAGGTTAAGGACGTGAGCCACACAGGGCACATGGGTCAGTTGTCCCTGTCGGAGGGCGGAGAGGAGGTTGGTGCCATTGTCGCAAACCACCATTCCTGGCTTAAGCTGGCGTGGCGTCAACCAACTCTCGGCCTGGCCCTGCAGAGCAGACAGGACCTCTGCCCCAGTGTGGCTTCTGTCCCCCAAACACACCAGCGCAAGCACGGCATGGCATCTTTTTGCCTGCGTACTTGCGTAGCCCCGTGAACGGCTACGGAGCACCGCTGGTTCATAGGACAAACCACAGGAAGAGGCCATGGAGGAAGAAGAAGAGGAGGGGGTGGAGGAGAGAGGTGTGTCACAACCAGTAGTAGCATTTTGGAGGCGTGGCGGTGGGACAACCTCCAACACTACTGCACCTTGTCCTGCATCCTTCCCAGCTGCCAAAAGAGTGACCCAATGGGCCGTGAAAGAAAGGTAACGTCCCTGTCCATGCCTGCTGGACCATGAGTCAGCGGTAATATGCACCTTACCGCTGACCGCCCTGTCCAGCGAGGCCAAGACATTGCCTTCCACATGCCGGTAGAGAGCCGGAATAGCCTTCCGTGAGAAAAAGTGGCGTTTGGGAACCTGCCACTGAGGAACCGCACATTGCACAAACTCACGGAAGGGGGCCGAGTCTACCAACTGAAAAGGCAGCAGTTGAAGCGCTAGCAATTTAGCCAAGCTAGCATTCAACCGCTGGGCATGTGGATGGCTGGGAGTGAACTTCTTTCGACGGTCCAGCAGCTGGGGCAGGGAAATTTGCCTGCTAGAATCGGACGTCGGTGTACTGCTAGCAGAGTGGCCGCAAGTACTTGGCTGTGACACACCTAATTCTACACCTTCATTCCTCTCAGTGCATGTTTCAGAGAGGACTGAAGTTATAGTGGGGTTGGAGATCCCAGCTGATGCGGTGCAAGGAGAGGTCCGCTTTGTTCTTTGGTGTGGGTCTTTGAGGTAGGCTTGCCAACGAGCTGCATGGCAGGTCAACATATGTCTGGTCAGGCATGTGGTACCCAAGCGGCTGATGTTTTGGCCACGCGATATACGCTTGAGACATATGTTGCAAACAGCAGCTGTGCGATCTGATGCACTAGCCTCAAAAAAGGCCCACACCAAAGAACTTTTTGAATGACGGGCAGAGGCAGCGCCCTGCACAGGCGGAGCTCTGCGGTGTGATTCCGTCGGTGTACTGCCCTTACGCTGGCCACCAAAGGGCATCCTGCCTCGTTGGAGATGTGCCTCCTCCTCATCCTCCTCCTCCTCCTCTCTCCTATTAGGCACCCACGTGGAGTCAGTGACCTCATCATCCCCTCCCTCCTCATCACTGGAGCCAATCTGGCAGTATGCTGCAGCTGCTGGAACATGACTGCCAGATTGGTGTCCTTCTTGAGCATCCCCTCTGTCTGCTCTCACGCTACTGCCTTCCTCTAGCTGGGTTTCATCATCAGACCCTTCGAAACGCTGGGCATCCTCCTGGAGCATGTACCCAACACTGTGCTGAAACAGTTCGGGGGACTCCTCAGGAGGAGGACATGGTGGGTCTAGGGAAGGAGTGACTGATGATTTGTCTGACATTGATACCAGGGAAGACGACGCTTTGGCAGCTGCTTTTCCAGTACCCTGAGCCTGGGTGAGAGAGGATGAGGAGGAGGAGGAGGGCTTGGTCATCCACTCTACCAAGTCTTCGGCATGATGTGGCTCAACATGTCCAGCTGCCGAAAAGAAGGACAAGCGTGTCCCATGGCCATGTGCTGATGACAATGCACCGCGTCCACGACCAGCACTGTTGCCCCCAGACACAGAGCCTGCTTGCCCTCTTTTATTGCCTCCTGACTGTCTGCCTCTCCTTGTTTGCCTTCCAGACATTCTAATAGATGGCCTGCAGGGAGATGGGAAAAAAGCAATAAGGGCTACCTTCAGGTGTCCTTCTCTGTCCCTTGAAACAAGGACTTTCACAGTGAAAGAAACTGACACTCTCCCTACCTACAGTTTTCTGTCCCTAGAATAAATGTTTTTTTTAAGCACAATATAGCACAAGGACAATTCACTCACTGTCCTTACAGGTCCCTGGAAACAAGGACTTGCAGAGTGAAAGAAAAAAAACACTCTCCCTACCTACAGTTTTCTGTCCCTAGAAAAAATGTTTTTTTAATCACAATATAGCACAAGGACAATTCACTCACTGTCCTTACAGGTCCCTGGAAACAAGGACTTGCAGAGTGAAAGAAAAAAAACACTCTCCCTACCTACAGTTTTCTGTCCCTAGAAAAAATGTTTTTTTTAATCACAATATAGCACAAGGACAATTCACTCACTGTCCTTACAGGTCCCTGGAAACAAGGACTTGCAGAGTGAAATAAACTGACACTCTCCCTACCTACAGTTTTCTGTCCCTAGAATAAATGTTTTTTTTAATCACAATATAGCACAAGGACAATTCACTCACTGTCCTTACAGGTCCCTGGAAACAAGGACTTGCAGAGTGAAAGAAAATAAACACTCTCCCTACCTACAGTTTTCTGTCCCTAGAATAAATGTTTTTTTTAAGCACAATATAGCACAAGGACAATTCACTCACTGTCCTTCCAGGTCCCTGGAAACAAGGACTTGCAGAGTGAAAGAAAAAAAACACTCTCCCTACCTACAGTTTTCTGTCCCTAGAAAAAATGTTTTTTTTAATCACAATATAGCACAAGGACAATTCACTCACTGTCCTTACAGGTCCCTGGAAACAAGGACTTGCAGAGTGAAAGAAAAAAAACACTCTCCCTACCTACAGTTTTCTGTCCCTAGAAAAAATGTTTTTTTTAATCACAATATAGCACAAGGACAATTCACTCACTGTCCTTACAGGTCCCTGGAAACAAGGACTTGCAGAGTGAAATAAACTGACACTCTCCCTACCTACAGTTTTCTGTCCCTAGAATAAATGTTTTTTTTAAGCACAATATAGCACAAGGACAATTCACTCACTGTCCTTCCAGGTCCCTGGAAACAAGGACTTGCAGAGTGAAAGAAAAAAAACACTCTCCCTACCTACAGTTTTCTGTCCCTAGAAAAAATGTTTTTTTTAATCACAATATAGCACAAGGACAATTCACTCACTGTCCTTACAGGTCCCTGGAAACAAGGACTTGCAGAGTGAAAGAAAAAAAACACTCTCCCTACCTACAGTTTTCTGTCCCTAGAAAAAATGTTTTTTTTAATCACAATATAGCACAAGGACAATTCACTCACTGTCCTTACAGGTCCCTGGAAACAAGGACTTGCAGAGTGAAATAAACTGACACTCTCCCTACCTACAGTTTTCTGTCCCTAGAATAAATGTTTTTTTTAAGCACAATATAGCACAAGGACAATTCACTCACTGTCCTTACAGGTCCCTGGAAACAAGGACTTGCAGAGTGAAAGAAAAAAAAACACTCTCCCTACCTACAGTTTTCTGTCCCTAGAAAAAATGTTTTTTTTAATCACAATATAGCACAAGGACAATTCACTCACTGTCCTTACAGGTCCCTGGAAACAAGGACTTGCAGAGTGAAATAAACTGACACTCTCCCTACCTACAGTTTTCTGTCCCTAGAATAAATGTTTTTTTTAAGCACAATATAGCACAAGGACAATTCACTCACTGTCCTTACAGGTCCCTGGAAACAAGGACTTGCAGAGTGAAAGAAAAAAAACACTCTCCCTACCTACAGTTTTCTGTCCCTAGAAAAAATGTTTTTTTTTAATCACAATATAGCACAAGGACAATTCACTCACTGTCCTTACAGGTCCCTGGAAACAAGGACTTGCAGAGTGAAATAAACTGACACTCTCCCTACCTACAGTTTTCTGTCCCTAGAATAAATGTTTTTTTTAAGCACAATATAGCACAAGGACAATTCACTCACTGTCCTTCCAGGTCCCTGGAAACAAGGACTTGCAGAGTGAAAGAAAAAAAACACTCTCCCTACCTACAGTTTTCTGTCCCTAGAAAAAATGTTTTTTTTAATCACAATATAGCACAAGGACAATTCACTCACTGTCCTTACAGGTCCCTGGAAACAAGGACTTGCAGAGTGAAATAAACTGACACTCTCCCTACCTACAGTTTTCTGTCCCTAGAATAAATGTTTTTTTTAAGCACAATATAGCACAAGGACAATTCACTCACTGTCCTTCCAGGTCCCTGGAAACAAGGACTTGCAGAGTGAAAGAAAAAAAACACTCTCCCTACCTACAGTTTTCTGTCCCTAGAAAAAATGTTTTTTTTAATCACAATATAGCACAAGGACAATTCACTCACTGTCCTTACAGGTCCCTGGAAACAAGGACTTGCAGAGTGAAAGAAAAAAAACACTCTCCCTACCTACAGTTTTCTGTCCCTAGAAAAAATGTTTTTTTTAATCACAATATAGCACAAGGACAATTCACTCACTGTCCTTACAGGTCCCTGGAAACAAGGACTTGCAGAGTGAAATAAACTGACACTCTCCCTACCTACAGTTTTCTGTCCCTAGAATAAATGTTTTTTTTAAGCACAATATAGCACAAGGACAATTCACTCACTGTCCTTACAGGTCCCTGGAAACAAGGACTTGCAGAGTGAAAGAAAAAAAACACTCTCCCTACCTACAGTTTTCTGTCCCTAGAAAAAATGTTTTTTTTAATCACAATATAGCACAAGGACAATTCACTCACTGTCCTTACAGGTCCCTGGAAACAAGGACTTGCAGAGTGAAATAAACTGACACTCTCCCTACCTACAGTTTTCTGTCCCTAGAATAAATGTTTTTTTTAAGCACAATATAGCACAAGGACAATTCACTCACTGTCCTTCCAGGTCCCTGGAAACAAGGACTTGCAGAGTGAAAGAAAAAAAACACTCTCCCTACCTACAGTTTTCTGTCCCTAGAAAAAATGTTTTTTTTAATCACAATATAGCACAAGGACAATTCACTCACTGTCCTTACAGGTCCCTGGAAACAAGGACTTGCAGAGTGAAATAAACTGACACTCTCCCTACCTACAGTTTTCTGTCCCTAGAATAAATGTTTTTTTTAAGCACAATATAGCACAAGGACAATTCACTCACTGTCCTTCCAGGTCCCTGGAAACAAGGACTTGCAGAGTGAAAGAAAAAAAACACTCTCCCTACCTACAGTTTTCTGTCCCTAGAAAAAATGTTTTTTTTAATCACAATATAGCACAAGGACAATTCACTCACTGTCCTTACAGGTCCCTGGAAACAAGGACTTGCAGAGTGAAAGAAAAAAAACACTCTCCCTACCTACAGTTTTCTGTCCCTAGAAAAAATGTTTTTTTTAATCACAATATAGCACAAGGACAATTCACTCACTGTCCTTACAGGTCCCTGGAAACAAGGACTTGCAGAGTGAAATAAACTGACACTCTCCCTACCTACAGTTTTCTGTCCCTAGAATAAATGTTTTTTTTAAGCACAATATAGCACAAGGACAATTCACTCACTGTCCTTACAGGTCCCTGGAAACAAGGACTTGCAGAGTGAAAGAAAAAAAACACTCTCCCTACCTACAGTTTTCTGTCCCTAGAAAAAATGTTTTTTTTAATCACAATATAGCACAAGGACAATTCACTCACTGTCCTTACAGGTCCCTGGAAACAAGGACTTGCAGAGTGAAATAAACTGACACTCTCCCTACCTACAGTTTTCTGTCCCTAGAATAAATGTTTTTTTTAAGCACAATATAGCACAAGGACAATTCACTCACTGTCCTTACAGGTCCCTGGAAACAAGGACTTGCAGAGTGAAAAAAAAAAAACACTCTCCCTACCTACAGTTTTCTGTCCCTAGAAAAAAGGTTTTTTTTGAAGCACAATATAGCACAAGGACAATTCACTCACTGTCCTTCCAGGTCCCTGGAAACAAGGACTTGCAGAGTGAAAGAAACTGACACTCTCCCTACCTACAGTTTTCTGTCCCTAGAATAAATGTTTTTTTAAGCACAATATAGCACAAGGACAATTCACTCACTGTCCTTCCAGGTCCCTGGAAACAAGGACTTGCAGAGTGAAAGAAACTGACACTGTCCCTACCTACAGTTTTCTGTCCCTAGAATAAATGTTTTTTTTAAGCACACTATAGCACAAGCACAAAACACACTGACACTCTCCCTACCTATCCTTCTCTTTCCCTAAACTAAAGGAATCCAGGTTAAGCAAGAAAGAAATAACAGTCACTGTCCCTGCCTATGCTGCTCTATCCCTGCTCCGGAACACACTACACTAGGCCGCCGTGCTGGCGGCCTTTTATAGTGTGGGGCGTGTACTAAACACCCTCAGCAATAATTGGCCACAGGCATCCTGCCTGTGGCCAATCATTGCTCTCCTCGCTGCCGGCGCTGTGATTGGCCAAGCATGCGGGGTCACAGTGCATGCTTGGCCAATCACAGCGCCTGGATGACACTGCGATGGCGTAGTGCATTGTGGGCCGTTCGCGTCACTCGAATTTGGCGCGAACGGCCCAAATCGTTCGATCTTCGTCGAACGATCGAACAGCCGATGTTCGAGTCGAACGTATGTTCGACTCGAACACGAAGCTCATCCCTACTCCATAGATCATTGTTCTGCTGCCTCCCACAAGGAATATGTAGATAGACTTAGACACAACTTGAAGACGGCTTATGCGCAAGCTCAGGCGGCCTCGGAACAGAGAGGGGCTCGCAACAAGAGAAATTTTGATCTAAAAGTTAGGATCCAAGACTTACAACCAGGAGACAGGGTGTTATTGCGGAACCTGGGGGTCCCTGGAAAACATAAAATCGCAGATAGGTGGAGACCAGAACCTTATGTCATTTGTAGAAAATTACCGGGCCTACATTACAGACTTAAACCTGAGGGGAAGTTAGGGCCCTTGAAGACTTGGCATCGAAACCACCTACTTCCGCTCGCTGAAGCAGTTCAGTTGCCTCCTATGATGGATTCTCCTGAACCCATGTCCATTCCGAACACCCCTAGACCCAACACTCAGTCTCAGACCCCTCGGATGGAGGATACAGAGGATTCAGAAATGAGTGAAGGTGAGGGGGAAGAAATTGGCTGGCTTTGGCCTTCCCAGGGCCCAACGACTTCTGCTATTGATCTTCCACCTGACGAAGATACCGAGGATCACACACTGAATGCAGAAGCTACGGAGTTCATTCCATCTAGTCACTTGTCAGATGCTTGGGAGAGTGTCGGTGAACTATCACCTGAAGAGGACCCAAGGGAAGCCATGTATCTTCCTGCTCCGGAGCCAGATGCTCCTGAATTAGAAGGAACTCCTGAGTTGGTCACAGAAGAAGAATCTGTTCCCACAGAAAGTCCCAGAGGACAGAGGAAGCGGAGGGCTATAAAACCTCCCAGGAGATTAACCTACCCACAAATGGGGAAGAGTGAGGAAGACACTGTAGTCACTGCCAGAAGGAGTATGGAAGACCCTGACCCTCCCACTGTTCATTTGGTGGGAGGCAACCCCAGCTCACTCTCTGGCACAGTTAGGCAGGATACTGTTGTTAATGTGTCCTGTGGGCAGAGGAGTTCACCGCCTCGTTTCTGGTGGGAATTTCCTCTGCCGACATCATATGGAGAATTGATGGATGTTGTTAAATGTGTAGCGTGAAGTTATGTTATCTTTGGGGACCAAAGAGTTCAAGTGGGGGGAGTGTGTAGCGGGGTCTCTCTAGGGCCCCAGGACTACGTTACCCAGAACCCCATTCGGCCCCAGGGCAGAGGTTCCACCGCAGAGACTCATGGGAGGGGTTACTTAAGTGGGAGACGAGGCAGAGCTCGCTCTCTTGGGACACGGCGCGTCAAGCGACAAGTCATCCTATGCGGATCGGCTGTGAAGCAAGGCCTGAAGCCTGAGGCCTTGCTTGAAGTCCGAAGAGCCTTCCACCATACTGCGGAGCCTGGGTGGATCCTGACCCGTCGTGTCAGGACGTGAGTTGGATCGAGGTCTCGATCGGAGCAGACGCTGTGTGCGACACACAGGAGGTGGAAGTCCCAGGCTGGGATCGCGCCTGGAGTGGTGAGCGGGCACCTGCCCATATCAATAGACTGAGTTGTGTTCAGGCCTATAGACTGCCTAGACCCACTGTTCGCTCACCAGTGTTTCTTGGGGGGTCCGGTAGCGGGACAGAGTTGAAGTATCTACCCCCCCCCCCGTTTTGCCCTGTTATTTCAAGTTAACACCCAATGTGGATTACAAATGGTTATTCTTTTAAGTGCACCAACGAAAGCTGGCCGGTGAAGAAACCTTCATCCCTTAGGGGAAAGAGACTTAGTTCCATTCCATGTCAGGCCTGACTTAGGTGGGGAGTTTAGAAAGTTTGTGTTACTACGCCATAGGTGAGCACACGCTATAATAGCACCGCGTAGTGGACACTGCACTGCGCCATATTACTGTGCTGCACTTAGTACATTGATTGATGCAGGGCTCTGCAGGCCCATGTATATGTTGCATGTTATATCTCGAATCCTTCATTACAAGTAAAGCTGATATATATGTTTTATACTCTTGCCTCAGTGTGTTGCAGTGTTGCCAACCTACCAGATTGAAATTTACTGACACAACACCCAAAATTTACTGGCACAGACAAGTTTTTGATGGCATTTCCAAAAGTTAAAAAATAAATTTTAAGTGCAAATGTCAGTATTTAGGCTACAAATAAGTACAATATGCAATTAGCAATGTGATTTAAGGTAGATAATAAGGCAAAAAACATATTTCTTATATTATTTTCGATATAGTAAGTAAGTAGCTCAGGGACAGGACTCTGGAGGATAAGAAATGAGATTGGGTCAGCACACACATGAAACTGACTCGCACAATGACAGCACTGTGCAGCACCACAGATCACCGACACGACACGTCCTTTCCTGAGTCACAGTGACAGTCTCTCCCCAAGCCAGGTGGTCCCTCCAGTCTAAACAGCACAGACATTCCCGCTTCTGACCTGCCTTGCTCCTGACCCACACACAAGGCTCTGGCCACTCTGCTTGGCTCCCTTGCACCATGAGATCACACGACATGCTCAGGCACCGCCTCCGCCAGAGCCGCCCGAACACACTGTAGCAGGCACTCAGATGGTCTCAGCCAGCTTCACACCGAGCCGAGCATCACAGCCATGTTTTTACTGGCAACCTTTTTCTTTTACTGGCATTTACTGGCAGGAGGAAATTGCCTGTTTTTTACTGGCTGTCAGTAAAAATACTGACGGTTGGCAACACTGGTGTGTTGTCTGACTGTTTAGAGATTATTAAGTATAATACACCTGAGAGTGATAGGGGTTTAACCCTAGACTAACTGTGTCAGAGTGGGTCGAGTAAGATTGCCGGGGGTTGGCTGAAAGGTTCTGGTTCTGTTTGGTTCTGTTGGACCTTCTTCGCTCGAGATCTGTGGAAGTCTCCCTGACCGGTCGGATATTCAAGACACCAATACACAGTGAATAGGTATACAAGAATATATCGTTTAATGGTTACATGTCCTTTTTATGCAAACCAAGGAAAGTTGCCTCCCTCGTCTGAACCAATCAGCAATAAGCAAAAACTTCATGAGTTAGACAAAAATTAATTCTAACAGGTTTTTTGACTTCTGCAAAAGCGGTCAGTTAACATACGTCAATTGTGGTCAAACTAAACATGTTCTGACATTTGAAACAAGAAGATAAGAAACGCCAGATGTCAGTGCGGTCAACCTGTCAGTAAAAAGCAGAAGTGAGATAAACTTTTTCCCGGAAAAAGCCTAACCACAAAGTCACATTTCAACCTAAATATACATGCCTGTCAGTTACACAGAAGAAAGATTAGCTTGACCACAAAAGTCACATCTTGTTCACACTCATGTCAGAGAAACATTTTCTGTAAAATATATATATATATATATATATTTGAGGAGAACTCTAACCATGAATATTGGTTCATGATCTTCTTATACCTTACATTGGCGGTACTGCGTGCAGGGCCCGAAATCAAATCAGCGGCTCTCTTAATTGGGGGTAGCGCTACACATATAACAGTTGTATAGGTTTCTTTAGTATATTAAATACATTTACTGGCATTAGATTAAAGAAAAAAATTCTGGGCCCTGTGCAAGGTAGTAGCATAATGTGCTAGTATGAATTGCATACTAGCACATTATGAAAGACCTGTAAAACACACCCCTCCAGTGGCGCACTGTCATCACTGATAGGGCTTCCATCTTCACCCGGTCTTCCTTTCAGGTTGGCCGAGCCATGATGACATCACTCTGAAGCCACAATCACAGTACAATGCTCTAAAAGTACGGCATACTCAGTATCCTGTCCCTTTAGAGCGCAGTGTGCATCCTCTGGTGATGTCACTGGCTGAGAAATATGTGAATATCTTCTAAACAGTGCACATTTAGGAGATATTCGCTTTACCTACAGGTAAGATTTATTATAACCACCTCCCTACTGTGCACGAAAACCCCCTTCCTGCCCAAGCCATTTTTCAGCTTTCAGCGCTGTCACACTTTGAATGACAATTGCGCGGTCGTGCGACGTGGCTCCCAAATGAAATTTGCGTCCTTTTTTTCCCACAAATAGAGCTTTCTTTTGGTGGTATTTGATCACCTCTGCGGTTTTTATTTCTTTTTCGTACATCACGGGACACAGAGCGACTTAGTCATTACTAATGGGTTATATAGATTA
Organism: Rana muscosa; assembly: GCA_029206835.1. Classification (NCBI taxonomy): domain Eukaryota; kingdom Metazoa; phylum Chordata; class Amphibia; order Anura; family Ranidae; genus Rana; species Rana muscosa. Next base: position 1,163,448,205 of record CM055122.1, on the reverse strand, counting down.
CCTTCAGGTGTTGGCACTGGCCAATTCCAAACCGGAAGTACCCTCCCCTATATAAGCCCCTCCCACCCGGGAGCACCTCAGTTTTTTGCCAGTGTCTAAGGTGTTGGCCAAAGAGTAACATGTGTTTTCACTGGGCTTGCGTACAGGTTCTTTTGGGCCTTAGTAAGCTGTTCCGGATCCCACCAAAAAAGCTTCATAGCTAAACGGTCGGTACCCGGGCCTTGCAGCAGAAGAGCAAGGTTTTGCCTGTAATGCTTCTCTTAGGAGGGCTGGACCCTGGGATCCAGAGCTCTGGTCATACCCACGACCAAGACGCTGTCTGTGCAGGGTGCTATACAGGTCCAGGGGAGTGGAATCCTTGGGAACCCGGTCCCTGAAGGTTTAATTACAATGCCTGCCGTGATAGGTGAAGTTTGGACTTTTGTGGACCAAACAAAGTCCTGCGGCGGGGATCAGGTAAGTGGGGGCCCTCAGGAACTTGGTTCTATTGGGGGACCCCCAAGCCTAATTTGTCTTTCTGTCTGTTACCTAATGGTATTCCCGCTAAATATCTGTGTTTGCCTATAACTACTGAAAATGTAAAATTTTAATAGTAGTCAAGAAAAAAAAAAAAAAAAACAGGGACCGCGGTACCTGTGTTAAACCACTAGAGGCCGCTGTAGTCCATTTTTCTTGTAAATGTGGATCTTTGGTTTTCTCAACTCAAAAGATCCAGGCAGCTGGTAAGTTTCTCTGAGGGAATCCACTTCCTCTGCCCTGTTGCTGCGTTCATCCACCGCACAGGCCCTCCGGCAAAAAGGGCCCTGGCTCCTAGTCCTCTGTTGGTTTTCGAAAAGGGCGCCATTGGCGCACGGGCGCGCGCGCGGGCGCGTGCACGCGCCTCCTATGGAAAAAAAGGGGCGGGGCGGGTGGATGACGCTCGATGCGCGCCGCGGCGCTTCTGCGCATGTGCGGGCGTCCCAGCATGGTTAAAAGACACAGTACAAGTGTCAGCTGCATGCAAACAGAGCTAGCAACAAACAGTGGCACACAGAGGCGGTTGATGCAGGCATCCCCATAGAAAGGCACTTTAGTGGACACCAGCTGGTATATAGCAGCACCTGTGTTAGACTATTACCAGCAAAAATTGGTGTATGACGACGGGAATACCTCAGCTTTGTGCTTAAAGGATATGTCGTCCAGACGCTCCGGAAATAATCTTCCAGGAAGCCAAAGGGGTCTCCATCGGGCTCTGAGGATATTGGGCATGCTTGCACTGCACCAATCTCCCCTGAGAATGCAGAGGTCAGTAGCCGTAGAAACCCCGCAGGAATGCCTGGTGCTGCGGCTGTCCCCAGTCCACCAGCTCCTGTATATATAACAGAGGAGGTTTTATCCTCAACTCTGGGAGGATTGGAAGAGAGATTAACAGCATTGATCGCTGCTTCCCTGTCACAGGAAAAGCGCGTCCGATCTCCGTCTCCTCCTTCAGAGTGCCTGTTAGTGGAGGAACAGCCCCACACAGAGATCGACCTACCTGAAGGGGATCAGGATGAGGTTGATTCACTTATAGAGGAATCAACAGTGGAAGAACCTTTCTCAGCTTCTCAGGCTGAAAGATTATGGGTTCAGTCTCTGACTAACATGGTCCGATCAGCATTTAAAATGCCTCTGGCGGAACCACCATCCACTACGGTTTCCTCGCTGGGGTCGCTAAAAGCTCCCCAGGCGGTCTGTTCCTTCCCAATCCACCCTTTATTAGAAGGGCTTATTTACCAGGATTGGGAGCATCCTGATAAAATATTTGCTCCCCCCAAGAGATTTCCGGTGATCTATCCCATGGAGGATAAGTTCATAAGAAAATGGAGGGTCCCTACAGTGGACGCAGCCATCTCTTCTGTTAACAAACCACTGACATGTCCAGTAGATAATGTTCCAATGTTCAAAGACCCAATAGATAAAAAATTGGAGTCTTTACTAAAATCTGCTTTCTCTACAGCAAGCATGGTGACACAACCTGCGGTAGCAGCGATTGGAGTCTGCCAAGCAGTGAAAGATCAGTTGAAACAAGTCTTAAGGGACTTACCAGATCAGCAGGCTCTTGCCCTAGCTGACCTGCCTAGAGCCTTGTGTTTTGCGGTGGACGCCATAAAGGATACAATCCAACAGGCCTCCCGCTTTACGCTGTCTATAGACATATGCGTAGGCTTCTGTGGCTCAAAAACTGGTCTGCTGAAGCTCCCTGTAAAAAACTGCTGGTTAGCTTCCCATTTCATGGAGAACGCTTATTTGGAGAAGATCTGGACAAATATATCCAGAAAATTTCTGCCGGTAAAAGTTCACTCTTACCGGTTAAGAACAAGGGTAGAAGTCCTTCTTTTAAGAGGCCTACTTCTCCAGTCCCTGGCACATCGGCTGTGAAACAGTTCCGACGGCCTCCGCGGTCAAATCCAGGGGGCAGAAATCAGGGACAATCACAGGGTATCAAGAAACCCTGGGTCAAGAGAGGTACAAAACCTCCCCCTAAGTCATGAAGGGTTGCCCCCACTCAGTCGGGTGAGGGGAAGACTTCAGTTGTTCACAGAGACCTGGCGGGACACCATCAGAGATGGGTGATCCCCGCAGTAAGTCTGGGATACAGGCTGGAGTTAAAAGACATTCCTCCTGCCCATTTTATAAGGTCAAACGTGCCAAGCGATCCCCAGAAGAGTGGATCCCTCCTTCTGGCACTAGAGCAACTATTGCCCCAAGGGTAATCATGAAGGTTCCCTTGAAAGAAAACGGGTTCGGGTTTTACTCGAACCTTGTCACAGTCCCCAAACCAAATGGGGACATGAGGCCCATATTGAATATAAAAGGGCTAAACAAGTTCCTACATATCAGGACTTTTTTCGGATGGAGTCGATCCGATCGGTGGCCACCGCCCTACAAGGGCAGGAATGGTTAGCCTCGATCGACATAAGGGATGCTTATTTGCATATTCCCATCTTTCCGGCCCATCAGAAATTTCTACGCTTTGCAGTAGAAGGGCGCCATTTTCAGTTCAGAGCCTTACCTTTCGGTCTGGCCACGGCACCACGAGTGTTCACAAAAATTCTGGCCCTACGATTGGCCAAACTAGGAACACAAGGTGTAACGATAATGGCATATCTAGACGACTTGTTGCTGATAGACCACTCAGTGGAAAAAACTAGAAGTGGTCGTTCACAAGATAATCAAGTATCTGGAATCTCACGGTTGCATTATCAACCGAGACAAGTCAGCCCTAAAACCAGTCAAAAGCCTGGAATACTTGGGGGCTAAGACTGGATTCAAAGCAGAGAAAGATTTTCTTACCTCCAGAGAAGATGTCGTCTTTGAAAGATTTGACCCACTTAGTGGGTACAAAAAAGAAAAACCATCCATACGCCTGTGTATAAGGCTGCTGGGAAAAATGGTGGCTTCATTCGAAGCGGTACCCTACGGTCAATTCCATTCAAGGAACTTGCAGAGGGCCATACTGTCAGCCTGGAACAAAAAAGTTCAGGCTTTAGACTTACCAATGTCCCTGTCCCCTTCCGTTCGCAAGAGCCTCCATTGGTGGTTGGTGCCCCAGAATCTGGGAAGGGAAACCCTTCAGTTCGGTTTCTTGGAAGGTGGTCACTACAGTTGCCAGCCTCATAGGCTGGGGGGCAGTACTGGAGCAATGGTCTCTCCAGGGCAAGTGGTCAGAAGCAGAGAAGGCCCTGCCCACCAATCTCTTAGAGATACGAGCAGCCCGGTATGCCCTAGTAGCATGGACATCCAAACTCCAAGGGTCACCTGTCAGAATTCAATCAGACAATGCCACAGCAGTGGCATATATCAATCACCAGGGTGGCACCAGGAGTCGTGCAGCCCAGAGGGCAGCGAAATGCATCCTGGAGTGGGCAGAAAGGTATGTCACAGCCATATCCGCGGTTTTCATCCCAGGAGTGGAAAATTGGAGAGCGGACTTTTTTAAGTCGCCAGCAATTATGCCCGGGGGAATGGTCTCTTCACCCCGAGGTTTTCCAGGCAATATGCCAGCGGTGGGGAACACCGGATGTAGATCTGCTAGCATCCAGATTCAACGCAAAGGTGGACAGATTTGTGTCTCGCACAAAGGATCTCCTAGCTTGCGGTTCGGATGCCCTAGTGTTCCCTTGGAATCAGTTCAAGCTGATATATGCATTCCCACCGCGATTAATCCGCAGAATCAGGGTAGAAAAGAAACCAGTGATTCTGGTGGCTCCAGCGTGGCCCCGAAGGGCATGGTACGCGGAGATTGTAAAAATGTCAGTGGGAAGTCCTTGGACCTTCCCACATCGTCCGGACCTGCTTTCGCAAGGACCGATATACTACCCTTCCTTACCAGCCCTAGGTTTGACGGCCTGGCTATAGAAGCCCACATTCTAAAAAAGAGAGGGCTCTCTAATCCTGTGGTATCTACCATGATCAATGCCAGGAAGCCGGTATCCAGGCAGATCTATTATAGGATCTAGAAGGCGTACATCACGTGGGGTGAGGCCAGGAAATGGCATCCACGTAAGTACGTAATAGGTAGGATTCTGGACTTCCTACAGTGGGCTGTACATAGGAAGCTTGCCTTGAGTACTATCAAGGGTCAGACGGCCTTGTCAATATTTTTTTTTCCAAAGGCCCTTGGCTTTGCATTCATTAGTCAAAGCTTTCATACAAGGAGTGATGCGTATTAGCCCTCCGGTTAGTATTCCCATATGTCCATGGGACTTAAACCTGGTTCTGTCGGTTCTACAGAAACAACCATTTGAACCATTGCGGCACATTTTCTTGGTTCTTTTCACCAGGAAATTGATTTTCTTAGTAGCCATTTGTTCGGCTAAAAGAGTATCGGAATTAGCCGCCTTGTCCTGTAAGGAGCCATATCTGGTTGTCCATAAGGACAGAGTAGTATTACGTCCTCATCCAGCCTTTCTTCCTAAGGTGGTATCGAGGTTCCATTTGAACCAAGATGTGGTTCTTCCTTCCTTTTTCCCCAAACCTAGTTCGGTAGAGGAAAAGTTATTGCATTCTTTGGATGTAGTAAGAGCAGTTAAAGCTTATCTAAAAGCCACTGCTCAGATTCGTAGAACGGATACTTTGTTTGTTCTGCCGGAAGGCCCCAGAAAGGGTCAGGCAGCGTCAAAAATCTACTTTAGCCAAGTGGATTCGACAGGTCATAATACAAGCCTATGGCTTGAAAAGGAGACCGCCTCCGTTCAAAGTTAGGGCGCACTCCACAAGAGCAGTTGGAACTTCATGGGCAGTGCATCACCAAGCCTCCCTGGCTCAAGTACTGTAAGGCCACAATATGGTCCTTAGTACACACGTTTACTAGATTCTACCAGGTAGACGTCAGAAGTCAGGAGGATGTCGCCTTTGGGCGCAGTGTGTTGCAGGCCGCAAAAGAGCCTCATGCCTGATGGCGCCCAGCTTATGTATCCCTCCCCTCATTTGGCATTGCTTTGGGACGTCCCATTAGTAATGACTAAGTCGCTCTGTGTCCCGTGATGTACGAAAAAGAAAAAGGGATTTTTATAACAGCTTACCTGTAAAATCCTTTTCTTGGAGTACATCACGGGACACAGAGCTCCCACCCCTCTTTTTGGGACACTTATTGCTTGGCTACAAAACTGAGGTGCTCCCGGGTGGGAGGGGCTTATATAGGGGAGGGTACTTCCGGTTTGGAATTGGCCAGTGCCAACACCTGAAGGTAATCTATATAACCCATTAGTAATGACTAAGTCGCTCTGTGTCCCGTGATGTACTCCAAGAAAAGGATTTTACAGGTAAGCTGTTATAAAAATCCCTTTTTTTTGCGCTATAAACAAAAGAAGAGCGTCCAGTTTGGAAAAAAAACACTATTTTTTACTTTTTGCTATAATAAATACCCATTTTTTTTTTTTTTAAATAAAATTTTCCTCAGTTCAGGCCGATACGTATTCTTCTACATATTTTTGGTAAAAAAAAAAATCGCAATAAGCGCGTATTGATTGGTTTGTGCAAAAGTTATAGCGTCTACAAAATAGGGGATAGATTTATAGCATTTTTATTTTTTTATTAGTAATGGCGGCGATCTGCGATTTTTTTATTGTGACTGCGATATTGCGGCGGACACATCGGACACTTTTGACACATTTTTGGGACCATTCACATTTATACAGCGATCCCTGCTATAAAAATGCATTGATTACTGTATAAATGTGATTAGCAGGGAAGGGGTTAACCACTAGGGGGCGGGAAGGGGTTAAATATGTTCCCTCTATGTGGTCTTACTGTGGGGGGAGGGGACTGACTGGGGGAGGTGACTGATGGTTGTCCCTATGTACAAGGGACACACCATCAGCCTCCTCTCCCTCACAGGACATGGATCTCTGTGTTTACACACAGAGACCCACTTTCCTGCTCGTTTCCCGGGCAATCGCGGGTGCCCGGCGGCAATCGCGGCCGCCGGGCACGCGCACCGGGGCCTTGTGAACGCGGCGGGCGCGCGCGCGCCTCCTAGCTCGTTTTAAAGGGAGGACGTCATATGACATCCTCCCAGAACGAGAGTATCCTCCGCCCGCCGTCAATTGACAGTGGGCGGTGGACAAGTGGTTAAACTAATCTGTAGGTAAAAGCAGAGTTTACAACCACTTTAAAAAAATAAAAATAAAGGCTAAGGTCACCTTTTTTTTCTAAATTACAGCTTCTCTATGCACGAATATACCATTAATGTACTTCTGTTGCAGAAAAGAAAACTTAAAATGTATTATCAAATACTTACCGTAATTTTCCTTTCCTGATGGAGTCCATGGCAGTCTACATGTGGGTTACGCCCACCTCCTCTTCAATGCTATAGGACCCCACTCCCATAAATTTGAGCTCACCGCTAGAGACTACGTTCTGTAACTAAAAATAGAGAGAAAAATTTGTGCTAGGTGCGTGGTAATAATAAAGAAATACTGTATATAACAAAATCTGTGACAAATGTCCTGCAGCTGGACACTATACTCAAAAGTGATATGGTCCAGAAATATTTAGACAGAGTAAAGGTGGATAAAGCACCTGGACCAGATGGCATCCACCCACGGATCCTAAAAGAATTGAGCTCTGTATTTTCAAAGCCATTGTATCTAATTTTTAGGGACTCATTAATGACAGGAATAGTACCACTGGATTGGCGCAGGGCCAATGTGGTGCCTATATTTAAAAAGGGAACAAAGTCTTTACCAAGTAACTATAGACCTGTTAGTTTAACTTCCATAGTTGGGAAGATACTGGAGAGATTAATAAAAGACCACATAGATGAGTTCTTGCTGGAAAAAAACTATTTCAGCAACAGACAGCATGGATTCATGAAAGACAGAAGTTGTCAGACAAACCTGATTTCTTTTTATGAAGAGGTAAGTAAAACCTTGGACAGAGGCGTGGCTGTGGACGTGGTATACTTGGATTTTGCAAAAGCGTTTGATACAGTTCCCCACACACGGCTCATGTGTAAGGTAAAGTCTACAGGATTGGAAATATCAGTTTGTAAATGGATAGAAAACTGGCTAAAATACAGAATTCAGAGAGTAGTAGTTAATGATTCTTACTCTAAATGGTCTAAGGTTTTCAGTGGTGTACCCCAAGGTTCAGTGCTGGGACCCTTACTTTTTAATATCTTTATAAATGATATTGGGTCTGAGATCAAAAGTAACATTTCTGTCTTTGCAGATGACACCAAGCTATGCAGTGGAATGATGTCCTTGCAGGATGTCTCCAATTTACAAGCCGACCTCGATGCCCTGTCTAATTGGGCGACTATGTGGCAGATGAGGTTTAATGTTGATAAATGTAAAGTTATGCACTTGGGGGCTAAGAATATGAATGCATCATACATACTAGGGGGAATACAACTGGGGGGATCCGTAGTGGAAAAGGATCTGGGGGTTTTGGTAGATCATAAGCTCAATAATGGCATGCAATGCCAAGCTGTGGTTTCCAAAGCGAGCAAAGTCCTTTCATGTATTAAGAGAGGTATGGACTCCAGAGAGTGAGACATCATTTTGCCCCTGTACAAATCATTAGTAAGGCCTCATCTGGAATACGCAGTTCAGTTTTGGGCACCAGTTCTCAAAAAGCATATCGGGGAACTGGAGAAAGTGCAGAGAAGGGCAACCAAACTGATAAGAGGCATGGAGGAGCTCAGCTATGAAGAAAGATTAGAGGAGCTGAATTTATTCACTCTTGAGAAGAGGAGAATAAGGGGGGATATGATTAACATGTACAAATATATAAGGGGTCCATATATTGATCTTGGTGATGAGTTATTCACTTTACGGTCAACACAGAGAACAAGGGGGCACTCTTTACGTCTAGAAGAAAAAAGATTTCATCTCCAAATGCGGAAAGGTTTCTTCACAGTAAGAGCTGTGAAAATGTGGAACAGACTCCATGCAGAGGTGGTTCTGGCCAGCTCAGTAGATTGCTTTAAGAAAGGCATGGATACTTTCCTAAATGTACATAATATAACTGAGTACTAACAGTTCTAGGTAAAGTTGATCCAGGGTAAATCCGATTGCCTCTCGGGGGATCAGGAAGGAATTTTTTCCCCTGCTGTAGCAAATTGGATCATGCTCTGCTGGGTTTTTTTTGCCTTCCTCTGGATCAACTGTGGGTATAGAATTGGGTATATGGGATTGCACGATATTTTTTTATTTTTATGGTTGAACTGGATGGACTTTGTCTTTTTTCAACCTGACTAACTATGTAACTATGTAACTATGTAACTATAACCCTAACATGGGGCACAAAAAGCATAGACGTATAAAAGTGCAGCACTAGATAATGAATTCAGTGAGCGTAAATTCAATACATAATAAAAAGTGAGTCCTTGGTGAAAAGATGTATCCTATAAACCACAAAAATATAGTCCACATAGAATTACTATTGGCGTATAAATCCTTAGTGGTCAAAAGTGAATACAAAGAAAATGTTCAAATGTGTGAATATCCAGTAGAAAACTTTCAGTGAAGAAATATAAGTATGGATTTAATCATTCCGCTGTTGTGAATGATTATATCCATACTTATATTTCTTCACTGAAAGTTTTCTACTGGATATTCACACATTTGTACATTTTCTTTGTTTTTGCTCTGTTGTTTTTTTTTTCGTTTAAGCACGTTCACTGTGTTAAGCAGTAATTTTATGTGGACTATTTTGTGGTTCATATGTTATTTATTTGTATTCACTTTTGACCACTAAGGATTTATATGCCAATAGTAATTCTATGTGGACTATGTTTTTGTGGTTTATAGGATACATCTTTTCACCAAGGACTCACTTTTTATTATGTATTGAGTTTACGCTCACTGAATTCATTATCTAGCGCTGCACTTTTATATGTCTACGTTCTGTAACTAGCCAACTCTTGACCGATGGGTGGGAACTCCGTCTGCCATTGAGTCCATCAGGAAAGAAAAATTATGGTCAGTATTTGATAATACATTTTCTGTTTTCCTGACAGACTCCGTGGCAGTCTACGTATGGGAATTAGCTAGCCAGACCACACGAGTGGGTATGCTGATCAAAAGAAATTAAATTTGGCCCGTCATTCGAAGGGATTCTTAACCCACAGTTCACAGAAGATAGAGAGGCAGGCTCTATGCAGTAATGTGACATAAAAGTATTAATGGAGGTCCATTAGGCTGCTTTGCAGAGGACATCTGGAGCCACATGCCGGGCTGCTGCCCATGAAGCCCCCATACCCCTGGTGGCCTCAATCGTTCTGGTTGAAGAACGCATCCCTCTGTTACTGCCGGAGTGCAGGACAAACAGGTAGTCGGAGTGTCTAAAGGAGGAAGTAACTTGCAGGTATTCCTTCAGTATATTGCCTACATCCAGAGGATGAACTTCGGTGGACCCTGAAATGTAGGTAGGACGATTTCTTGGTTCTCATGGAACACTGAAGTGACGTTCGGGTTTGAGCCGAGCATAGGGAAGAAAGTCAGGAAGAAAGTCAGGAATGGTTCTTCATGACCAAAGGACCAAATCTCAGAGACCCTTTTGGCCAAAGTGACGGCTACTAGGAAAGCGACATTTGCAGAAAGGCATTTGATAGAAAGCGGGGAAGACCCCATGGTACTGAGTCCAGACAGTGAGTCGAGAACAAGGGGAAGATCCCATTTGGGGAATTCCTGGTCTTCTTTTGGACCCGAGACTTGTCACCCCACGGAAGAACTGCCGGATTAGAGGGTGAACAGCCCTTGATGTTCCGGAGAAGGCCGACAAGGCTGAGACATGGACCCTGAGAGAGCTGATGGATAGAGAAATATCTAGGCAGGATTAAAGGAAGCTGAGGATATCCTGGATTTCTGGATCTCTGAATGATCTGCCCGTAGAGGATGAGAATTCAACAAACTTGCCCCATATTCTCCTTTATTCGTGCACGTCTTCCTTGAGCTCATGAGGGTTAAAATCACTCTTAAGCGCACCCAAGAGATTCCAGCCTCTCCCTCTTATGAACCTGACCATCAGTCTCAGTAATGCCGGACAAGGATGCAGGACTGCCCCCTGAGAAAGAAGATCCTGCCTGAGAGGCACCGTGTTCCGGAAGCTGAGCTGGGTCAGGAGGGGAAAACATGGCCTGTTCGGCCAGTAAGGCGCTATCACCACGACCTCAACCACTTCTTTTGGAGTCTGCATAAGAACCTGAGGATGATCGGGAGCGGTGGAAAGGCGTTTGCCCTGTTGAAGCTCCACTGATCTGTCAGGGCATGTATTCCGAAGGCCTGGCTGCAGCGGCCCAAGTGTAGTACTTCTTGATCTTGAAGGGGGATGCAAATAGATGCACTTTGTGATTGACTCCCAGGGACAGGATCCACTTGAACGTCTGCACATGAAGAGACCACTCATTGTTGTCTAACTGTGTGCGAGACAGGAAGTCTGCTTGGATATTCTGGACTCCGGGGATGAAAATCAACAAAATATTGGCCAGGTTTCCCTGGGCCCAAGACATGATGGGCTTGACTTCTTGGAGCAGGGTGGAGCTCTGAGTGCCCCCTTGCCTCTTCACATAGGAGACTGCTGTGGTGTTGTCCATCCTTAATAACACTGATTCACCTTTCAGGAGATGAGTGAAGGATTGAAGGGCACACCAGGCTGCCCGAAGTTCTAGGACGTTTGAGCCCGGGTTGTGAAGACGGGCATCCCACTTGCCTTGTGCAAGTTCTGACCTGCAGAGGGCTCCCCATCCAGCACCGATGGCATCGGTCATGACGGTGACACAAGGGACGGGGGCAATGGAGTGGCAGGTGAGCAGATTTCAGGCTGCTACACATCACTGATGTTATCTGAATAGACTGATTGTTGTCCCCTGATTTCCAGTGCTGAAGAAACCCTGTCTGAAAAGGGCGTAACCTCCAAAGAGACCACTTGACCATGGGGGTCGTAGACACCAATTTTTAGGCACTGTGAGACCCTCAGGCATGAGGAGCTCAGAGCCTGTGAAATTCTCTTTCGGATGACTGGGATCTTCTCCACTGGGAGAGAGATGGTGCTTTCCACAGTGTAGAACTGGGCTCCTTAGTATATCAGGCGCTGGACTGGTTATAGCTGGCTTTTTTCCAGGTTTAGGAGCCACCTAAATTCGCTCCAGGTGCCACGAGGGGCAAAAAAGGAGAGAAAAGTAAGGCACCAGGGGAAGGGAAGTGAGGGGAACTGAACGCACATACATGTAAACAAAAACACTGCCATGGAAATACATTGAAGAACTCCCGACCTTGCCAGCTGTGCTGCACCTCTTCTCCTGGGCATACGCAGGCTGCCCCCCAGAACTGGGGCATAAATGCCTAAAGCCACTCACCTGCCTATGGCTGGGCCCTGGGCTCTACACCTCGTGTAGGTATGCCATTGGACTGCTTGGGGCTCATTCATCCAGTTTGGGACATGAGGAAATGTAAGTGCTCTAGCGGTGATCTTAAATTTATGGGAGTGGGGTCCTATAGCATTAGAGAGGAGGCGGGGTTAACCCACATGTAGACTGCCATGGAGTCTGTCAGGAAAAAGGCCTTTTCTGTCTTCTAAGACAGACCTTACCTCCTTTACCCATCCCGAAATTTAGTATTTGGGATGGAAAAACCATTACAAGGAAGTAGTTCAGCAGCTGGCTCTAACAAACACCCTGCACCTGTCCTCCCCCTCCAGGAGATTGCTCCTACCCACCTCTGCAGTTTCATGCTAATTCAATGCAGACATTGTCAGTGAGCTTCTCCCTCTATACACAGCCATCAATAGTTTTGTATCTTCTTCTTGCATAGATTATTCATTTGGCATAGTGTGCAGGAGCCGAGCGATCAAACACGAGGAGTAGAGCTCTAGTATTGAAAACAGGAGGAGTGTGTCTTTGAAAGTCTGTAAAGCACACTATAACCTATACAATCTAATTGTACGTTCTCCTTTAGATCTTCCTTCTTTTAGATCACTTTTTTGGGAAAAATACACTTTTTTTAATTAAAAAAATAGACAACAGTAAAGTTAGCCCAATTCTTTTTTATATTGTGAAAGATAATGTTACGCCGGGTAAATTGATACCCAACGTGTCACGCTTCAAAATTGCACCCGCTCGTGGAATGGCGACAAACTTTTACCCTTAAAAATCTCCATAGGCGATGTTTAAAAAATTCTAAAGGTTGCATGTTTTGAGTTATAGAATGGTCTAGGGCTAGAATTATTTCTCTCACGCTCTAACGATCGTGGCAATACCTTACATGTGGTTTCATATGCAGGCGCTGCTCATGTATGCTTTCCCGTCTGCACGCAAGTGGGACGGGGCACGTTTACATTTTATAATTTTTTTCTTAATTTACAGGTACGTTGCTCTGCGCACAGGAGCCATTCTGCTGACATAGATGTGCGTTACATGGTCGGCAAGTGGTTAAGAGCTATGGGCATAAGTGACATTGCTTCCGACCTGCAATGGTATGGAGATGGGTGGGGGCCATCTTCCCCTCACTCAGCTCCATACCATAGAGGGGAGCGGACGTGATCACCTCCGCTGCTGCAAGCGGCTCAGGTAAGTGACATTGTATCCTGTTCTTCAGCGGGTGGTCCGCTTTCAGATAAAAGTGGTATCTTCAGCGAATTCACCGCAAGATCACTTTTATCGACGACAGAAGAGGGGCGCCCCCCTCCCGCCGTGCTTCGTGCCCTCCGTCGCTTACCGGAGCCGCTGGCAGCGGCGGAGGTGATCACGTCCGCTCCCCTCTATGGTATGGAGCTGAGTGAGGGGAAGATGGCCCCCACCCATCTCCATACCATTGCAGGTCGGAAGCAATGTCACTTATGCCCATAGCTCTTAACCACTTGCCGACCGTGTAACGCACATCTACGTCAGCAGAATGGCTCCTGTGCGCAGAGCAACGTACCTGTAAAATAAGAAAAAAATTATAAAATGTAAACGTACCCTGTCCCACTTGCGTGCAGACGGGAAAGCATACGTGAGCAGCGCCTGCATATGAAACCACATGTAAGGTATTGCCACGATCGTTAGAGCGTGAGAGAAATAATTCTAGCCCTAGACCATTCTATAACTCAAAACATGCAACCTTTAGAATTTTTTAAACATCGCCTATGGAGATTTTTAAGGGTAAAAGTTTGTCGCCATTCCACGAGCGGGTGCAATTTTGAAGCGTGACACGTTGAGTATCAATTTACCCGGCGTAACATTATCTTTCACAATATAAAAAAGAATTGGGCTAACTTTACTGTTGTCTATTTTTTTAATTAAAAAAAGTGTATTTTTTCCCAAAAAGTGTGCTTGTAAGACCGCTGCGCAAATATGGTGTGACAGAAAGTATTGCAATGACTGCCATTTTATTCTCTAGGGTGTTAGAAAAATATAATGTTTGGGGGTTCTAAGTAAATTTCTAGCAAAAAATAAATAAACTGTTTTTAAGTAGTAAACACCAAATCTCAAAATGAGGCTCGGGGCTGAAGTGGCTAAATGTTGTGCCTGTGCATTGAAAAAAACAGCGTGGGTTCCCTCCCCCGAAGTCCCTTCAGGTCTGGTGTGGATATTAAGGGAAACTCAATGCCAAAACGTAAAAAAAAAAAATGGCCGGGGGGGGGGGGATCCCCCCAAAATCCACACCAGGCCCTTCAGGTCTGGTATTGATTTTTAAGGGGAACCCTGTGCCAAAATAAAAACAAAATCCATACCACACAATTATCCGAGCATGCAAACTGGCAGGGCGCAGGAAAAGGGGGGGCGAGAGAGTGCCTCCCTCTCCTGAACCATACCAGGCCACATGCCCTCAACATGGGGAGGGGAGGGTGCTTGTTGACAAGGACAAGAGACTCATCCCCACAACCCTTGCCAGGTGGTTGTGGGGGTCTGTGGGTGGGGGGCTTATCGAAATTTGGAAGCCACCTTTAACAAGGGGGACCCCAGATCCTGGCACCCCTATGTGAATCGGTAGGGGTACAAAAATAAAATAAAAAAAAGTGTCCCACAATGCCCATACATCTTCAATCACAGCGCCCAGACCCAAAAATTTGAAAAAAAGAAGAAGCTTTGCCTCAATGGGAGGCATCCCGCCAATTGCTGTCTTTTTGCGGTGACAGCTGTTATATAGGCAAGGGCGGGGCCACCCAGTGACGTAAACAGGTGACTCCACCCCCTCTGACATCACATGACTTATCCTTCCTCAGTTGCTACATCCCCTCTCCCCCATAATTCCTTGCTGCAATAGCCCCTTCCTGTGCTACATTGAGAGAAGGGAAAGGGTTACTAAAGCGTCTGGAGGCCCTTTTCTTTTCTATATCCACCAGTGAAGAGGTCATGGAGCCAGACAGAGCCTGATGAAGCAAAGGCTGAAACCTCAGCAGCACTCAACAGCACTCACTCTACCTTCATCCGTACAATCATCCCCAAGCCAGGTTTTCCTTCCCCAGAGTGAAAAAGCTTCTAATTTTCCAATAAGAGCTGATAATCCTACTCATCTCACACCAGTTTGTGGAAACATTCTTCTTTCACCAGTTCATGTTCTGTGCCTGCCACAGTAGAAGATACCAAGATGCCCTGTCCTCCACTGTCACTTGGACTGAAAATAACACTATCGCTGAACTATGCTTTAACCCTTTCGCCGCTGATGTACGGACCTAATGGCGGGTTGGGGTATTACACACAATCCCGTGGTTGCAGACCCTGGGATTGTGTGTGAAACTGACAGGCAGACTCCGCTGCCGCCCGATTGCTCTCAGGCAGACTGACAGGCAGACTCCCCCCGCCGCCACACCCCGCCATGCTTACCGGGCTCCAGGATCTCCATGGTGGGTGTCATTCTCCTCCCCTTCTTCTTTGACTCGGAAAGCAACATCTCTGACGTCACTTCCGCGTCAAGCTCTCGGTGTCCCCCGCTCGCTTTGCCGAGAAATAATGTTTTGCAATGCAATCTGCATTGCAAAACATTCAGTGGAGTACAGAGGAGACATGCAGGGTCTTTTAGACTCTGCATATCTCAATAAAGAGAACCTGTCACCTAAAAATCATCACAGAGGGGACTGTTTGTCCTCTCTGTGATAAAAATGCATATATAAGTAAAAAATATATATTTTTTTTTTTGCAAAAAAAAGAAAGTTACACCCAAGCACATACCCCCCCCCCATAAAAAAATTTGAGGCCCCCCACCCCCACATATACACACGCACGGACATAAACACATGTGTTGGGGCACCTACGTGTGAAAAAAACATTGATTGCGATACGCATGTTACATATCGCCGTGTATGCCGGAGTGAGAGCAATAATTCTAACACAAGACCTTCTCTGTAACACTAAACTGATGCCTATAGGGGGCTTTTGAAGCATCACTTATAGAAAATATAGGGTGCTGAAGTTTTTTCGCCATTTTACTGCCACACATTGATTTAAGGTTTGGCATGTTGGCTATCTATTTACTCTGTGAAACCTTGTCTTTTATATTTGACCAAAAATGTGGGTAATTTATTGTGTTTGCTTGCCCTAAAGTTCACATTAGTGTGTTTTTTTTTCTAAATTTGAAGTAATATCGTGACACAATTATTTTATTCTCTAGGGTCTGCTTTCAGAAAATATATAATATTTGTGGGTTTTGTGTACCGTATTTTTCGCACCATAAGACGCACCTGACCATAAGACGCCCCTAGGTTTTAGAGGAGGAAAACAACGAAAAAAAATTCTGAGGAGGTTACTACACATTACTGCTCGCTGATTGGTTGATAGAGGTTACTAAACATTGCCACTCACCATTCAGTTGCTAGCGGTTACTGCGCACTAATTTCCTGCAACTCAGTGTCTCCCTCTGCAAGCTGCTCAGTCCTGCTGCTGCTTTATTAATCCCAACCCCCCCTGCAGACAGAAGAAGGGTGAGGAAATAGAATGCACACACAACCCGCTCTGTGTGTCTTTAATCTCCTGCACGGCTCGTGCTGCTGTCTGGAGAAGGAGGGGGGAACGGAGAGCCCTGTCCCTTATCTCTTATACTCTGACCCTACTGTTAACCTGTAGGCTGAATGTAAAGTTGGCCATAGATAGAGAGCTCAGTGTGCCTGGAGAAGGAGGGGGAACAGAGCGCAGTATGCCCGGAGAAGGAGGGGGGACAGAGAGCGTTGTGTGCCTGGAGAGGGGACAGAGCGCAGTATGCCCGGAGAAGGAGGGGGAACAAGAGAGCACGGTGTGCCCGGAGAAGGAGGGGGAACACGCTCCCTGTCACATACTCACAGTGCCTGCTCCCCCTCCTGAGAAGGAGGGGGTACAGAGAGTGTGGTGTGCCTGGAGAAGGAGAGGGGACAGAGCGCAGTATGCCCGGAGAAGGAGGGGGAACAAGAGAGCGCGGTATGCACAGAGAAGGAGGGGGGACACACTCCTTGTCACATACTCACAGTGCCTGCTTCTCTCCCAGAGAAGGAGGGGGGACAGAGAGCGTGGTATGCCTGGAGAAGGAGGGGTAACAGAGCGCAGTATGCCCGGAAAAAGAGGGGGAACAAGAGAGCACGGTGTGCCCGGAGAAGGAGGGGGAACACGCTCCCTGTCACATACTCACAGTGCCTGCTTCCCCCCCCTGAGAAGGAGGGGGGACAGAGAGTGTGGTGTGCCTGGAGAAGGAGGGGGAACAAGAGAGCGTGGTATACACAGAGAAGGAGGGGGAACACACTCCTTGTCACATACTCACAGACGCATAGTCATTTCCCCCCCATTTTTTGGGGAGAAAAAAGTGCGTCTTATGGTGTGAAAAATACGGTAATCTTCAGGCCTAAATTTTTTTTTTTTTAACATGTGTGCAAAAAACTCAAAAACGGCTCTGGCAGTGAAAGGGTTAAGCAGCAGAGTATACATGACCACCAATACATAATTAACACATTTAAAATGCACAGGGACATTACATATTGTTCAAGGTTGTGAGAAGTAATGGGAAATGTTTCCTGCCCACAAAGTGACACAAATGCAGCACCAAAACCAGATGCCTGCTAACAAATTAAAATGTGACAACCCCAAGAGGGGAAATTCTTCCTTCCACATGCTACATAGACTGTATTAATAACAGCAAAAATGCTTTCACTATTTTAGCTCCCTGAGGAGGTAATGAAAATGGGGAGCCAGGAGCTAGTGGGGATAAGTGACACCCCCCTAATGTTTATGCTAGAACACACGCTACATCCCCTCATAAACAGTGCACTGGAGGCACAGCAGCAGGAAGAAGACTTCATGCCAATATTCCATGACCACCAACAAACTATTTCTTTGTTCACTACATCTTCTCCTGGAATGTAGAGGCAGCAGGTGGATAAGGAAACAGAGGGGGGTTAGAGAGCTGTAGGGGAGAAGGAGGGTAAAGGTGAACAGAGTCATTGGGGTCTTTTCATTCTTCACAAACCTCTGGCATTTTATTTAGGTAGTAGGTAGGTAGTAGGAGAACACTGTGCTCAGAGACACAAAGAGACAATTATATGTTTATCTCTAGGTACTACTTTATGCAACTGGAGCCAAAAAGGAATGGGTATTCCAGGGCTCAAGATAAATTGGTTTGACTCCTGCCACATTAACCACTTAAGCTCCGGACCATTTTGCTGGTCAAAGACCAGACCACTTTTTGCGGTTCGGCACTACGTTGCTTTAACTGACAATTGCGCGGTCGCGCGACGTGGCTCCCAAACAAAATTGACGTCCTTTTTTTCTCACAAATAGAGCTTTCTTTTGGGGGTATTTGATCACCTCTGCGGTTTTTAATTTTTGTGCTACAAGCAAAAATACGGAGAGAATTTTCAAGAAAGTGTCTGGTGTGTCCTCTAGAAGATACAGCACCTCATCCCCAAATAGTAATAGCAAAAGGAGGAGGAATTGGGATTATGGCGGTGCCACCACAAGTTAGTCAGTTTCTTTTTAAAAGAAGACGTAATTTATTATACAGAATATTTTTTTACATAATATTGACAAAATATATTGATCAATACACAATATCATACACTGAATACAATTACAAAGCGAGTTATCCCAACATGTTTCACCAAAACATTGGCCTCTTCAGGGGAATGGTATAAATTCAATGTAATATTTAGATTCTACAAAAGAGAACAGGCAGTTAGTGACAATACAAAATAAAAGAAATATATAGTAAATTATGTACGCAAGCTGGAGCTCAGAGACGTCAGGGTACCGAGGGTCCCATCATGGTCCAGCCACAGAAGTAGCCTCAATAATTGCGCATAATGATCAGACAAACAACCACACCTACCCATGTATTCCTCCCAAGCCAGGTCAAAGAGGCACCTACAGAGATTGGCAAGACATCACTACCGTAGTGTGACTGCAGGGGGCTAGAATGACCATAAAAACAGAAAAAAGGGGATAGAAGTAGATTAGGTGAGGCCAGAACGCTCAATGGCTGATATCTGTCCTTAGGGGCTAACATAGCCTCCAATATGTATCAAAGTAACAAGGAATATGAACATGGACGGGGGGCGTGGGTTATTTGCCGGGATCCAACCGATCAGCATATCATGATTGACAGAGTTTACTGAAACAAAATAATAGAATGACCAAAAAATTGAGTGTCTGCTAATCATGATTAACAGGACACAACAAATTAATCATTTTTTATTTTTATTTTTTAAATTAAAATAATTTTGCACAGTCAGAGTATGTTGTGCAGGCTTACCTGGGTTAATTATAGTAAGTGTCAGGCTTCAAAAAGTTGGAAGTTGCAAGCCCAAACTCAAAGTCCAGGTATTGACCAGGAGGTCAAATAAAGAAAGCCTATATAAGTCAGTGACATTGAGGAAAAAGCATAAGCAAAATAAATAAATATGGCATAGCCATATAACAAAATGATGGTTATGAGAAAGTTAAAGAACGATAATATTATCTTGAGACCGAACTACAATAGGTAGCAGGTTTCAAAAGGATAGAAATTGCAAGCCCAAACTTAAAATCCAGGTACTGACCACAAAGTCAGGTAAAGAGAGCCTATATAAGTCAATGACAAAGAAAAAACAAGAGCAAAAATGAATAAATATGGCAAAGCCAAATGACAGAATGGTGATTAAGGGAAGGCTTAGGATGAATAGTGTTACCTTAAGACCGGACAAATAGATCATCTCAGCGACCCCAGGCACAGCCAGCAACTGAGGGCTGGCGGTGTCTGCCTTATAAAGCCCCCCACCCGGTCGGCGTGTGACGTCGCCGGCCGGGAGCAGCGGTAAATTGGCCACTGCGCATGCGCGGCTCCACTGTCCGAGCCTACAATGCCCAGAAGGCCTAGCGATGTTGATAAAGTGTCACACAGTGACGCGGTCCTATGTGGGCAGGATGAACCCAACCGAGTCCAGATGGGCGGGGCTGAGGAGGCTGGAGGTGTATGGGACAAGGGGGTGGGATGGAAAGCAGCACGGTGAGGCCAAGGGGCGGGCATGGTGTCACATTGACAGGCGGCCCTTGGGTGTCCATACAGCCACAGGCTGTGAGTGGAAGGCCACCCAGAGGCGTCGGAATCAACCGGCCAACGGGGAAAAGAGCTGGAGGGGAAGCAAGTCAAAACCATAAA
Source organism: Rana muscosa (assembly GCA_029206835.1). Lineage (NCBI taxonomy): Eukaryota > Metazoa > Chordata > Amphibia > Anura > Ranidae > Rana > Rana muscosa. Next base: position 1,163,428,166 of record CM055122.1, on the reverse strand, counting down.
GCGCAAAATGGGAACGGACAGTCGGGCATTGGATGCAATGACAAACATCAACCTCAGTAATCCGACTCTGTCCTCCAGCTAGCGTAACCTGTCAAAAGAGTTTACATATGATCAATAAGGCTAATAGTATGAAGTATAAATAGGTATAATTCAATCCAAATACAGAAAAAAAGTAAAAGTATAACAAAGTTAATAATATAATCAGAATCAGTACAATTTATGAAAAGAGAAACAGTATAGGTAATTAGAATAATAACACATGGCCCATAAGATAATCTAAGTGGATCCCCAGATGGTTAGGGATCTTGAAAAAAGTGAGCGATCCACAGGGAGCCATCAGGGAAGACCTAAAGGGGGGAGGGGGGAGGTAACAAGAACGCAACTATATTGGAAGTATAGTGCCAGATCCCAATATGGAAGATGAGCAATAATCAGGTGAAAACAAAGTGACAAAGGGTTCTATATGGATATATAAATTAAATAGTTTATAGGGAACATATTAGATTCTACAAAAAAGGCTTAAAACTGATATATTCGTTGAGCCCTGGATATTTAGTGGCGTCTAAACTATGTATCCATTTGGTTTCAAGTTGTAAAAGGGTCACATCAATTCCCCCACCTCGAACATGTAGAGGTACATGCTCGAGAGCGGAAAAGCATACCATACTAGAATTATAGTCGTGCTGGCAACCAATATGTCTATTCAGAGCAGTGGTTGTTTGTTTTTTGAATAGAGGCATAATGTGATCTTTAATTCTCTTGAAAAACTGATGTTTGGTCTTGCCAATGTAGAAACATCCACATTGACACATGGCTAGGTATACAACCCCCATTGTTTTACAAGTCACTCGATGTTTGATGGTATGAGTGAAACCATTAGGAAGAACTGTAGCTCGTGAATTGGATAAAAAAGAACAGATGTCACATCTTCCACATGGGAAGGTACCCGTCAGTGAGGGACCGGTTAAGGTTCTTAAAGAAAAATGGCTTGATACCAAACGGTCCCTCATAGAGGGAGCACATCGATAAGTTATTTCAGGGTATGGTTTAATGTACTTTTTAATGGTAGTATCTGCCGTTAAAGTGGTTGTAAACCCACTTTTGCAACTTGCACCTACAGGTAAGCCTAGATTAAGGCTTACCTGTAGGTGCAAGAAATATCTCCTAAACCTACACGGTTTAGGAGATATTTGCTAAAAATGACATTGCTCCGTGTCTACGGCGCATGTGCCCCATAGACAACGGCGCATTCATGGGGTAATCCCATTCACAAATTCGGCTAAGTACCAGCAATGCTTGGGCTTAGCCGAATTTGACGGCTCCCGCGTGCATGCGCGGAGTGACGTCTTCGCCGCTCCGGCCAATCACAGCGCCGGAGCGGCGCTGTGATTGGCTGGAGCGCCGATACCCAGAAGTAACCTTCCGGCTATCGCCGCAGCGATGGCTGCGGCTAAAAAGAGGGAGACGAGGATGGCTTCGGGGGCCCCGGTCTAAGGTAAGTGATGCATGATGAGCTATTATGCTAGTCATATTAGCTCATTATGCCTTTCTCTTACAGGTGGTTTAAAAAAAAAAATTATAGGGGTTTACAACCACTTTAAGAGAGGCCAGAATCTAGTAAGAATACCTCTCATTTGACGGTGTTGTTTGGAGAATTGCGTGACAACATAGACAGATTCATTGACTTTAGGTAATCTTTTTGAATGGATGAGATCTTTTCTAACTCTATTGAATGAACGTTTTAAGAGGGATCGACTATGGCCCCTCAGGTGTAGTCTATCATATAGATCCTTAGAAGCTTTATAGAAATCTGTATCAAGAGTACAATTTCTTCTGAGCCGTAAATATTGTCTGTAAGGGATACTATCCATCAAAGGTTGAGAAAGTGCGTGCAAAAGGGTGTTACCCGCCGAGGGCTTACGGTAGAGGGAAGAATGAAGTATCCCCTCTCGATCCACATGAATCCTTAAATCAAGAAAATTAATGCTTGATTGGCTGCACTCCATAGTGAAACTAAGGTTATAATGTTAACAGCCAGTTCGTCCATCAGTTGCGAGAGCTCATCCCGCGTGCCTGACCAGAAAATTAGAATAGCATCGATGTACCTATGCCAGGCAATTACATGCCGGAGCAGGTCAGATAGCTGGTCACTAGAAAAAAACGTCAGTTTTTCAAGAGAATTAAAGATCAAATTATGCCTCTATTAAAAAAACAAATAACCACTGCTCTGAATAGACATATTGGTTGCCAGCACGACTATGATTCTAGTATGGTACGCTTTTCCGCTCTCGAGCATGCACCTCTAGTCCTCTACATGTTCGAGGCGGGGGGATTGATGTGACTCTTTTACAACTTGAAACCAAGTGGATACATAGTTTAGATGCCACAAAATATCCAGGACTTAACTAATATATCATTTTTAAGTCTATTTTGTAGAATCTAATATGTTCCTTATAAACAATTTAATTGATTTATTCATATAGAACCCTCCGTCACTATGTTTTCACTTGATTATTGCCCATCTTCCATATTGGGACCTGGGACTATACTTCCAATATAGTTGCGTTCTTGTTACCTCCCTGCTCCCCCCTTTAGGTCTTCCCTGATGGCTCCCTATGGATCGCTCACTATTTTCAAGATCCCTAACCATCTGGGGATCCACTTAGATTATCTCATGGGTCATGTGTTATTATTCTAATTACCTATACTGTTTCTCTTTTCATAAATTGTACTGATTCTGATTATATTATTAACTTTGTTATACTTTTACTTTTTTTCTGTATTTGGATTGAATTATACCTATTTATACTTCATATTGTTAGCCTTATTGATCATATGTAAACTCTTTTGACAGGTTACGCTAACTGGAGGACAGAGTCGGATTACTGAGGTTGATGTTTGTCATCGCATCCAATGCCCAACTGTCCGTTCCCATTTTGCACTTTATGGTTTTGACTTGCTTCCCCTCCTGCTCTTTTCCCCGTTGGCCGTTGATTCCGACGCCTCTGGGTGGCCTTCCACTCACAGCTTGTGGCTGTATGGACACCCAAGGGTCGGCTGTCGATGTGACACCGTGCCCGTCCCTTGGCCTCACCGTGCTGCTTTCCATCCCGCCCCCTTGTCCCATACACCTCTAGCTTCCTCAGCCCCACCCATCTGGACTCGGTTGGGTTCATCCTGCCCACATAGGATCGCTTATCTGCGTGACGCTGCATCAACATCGCTAGGCCTTCTGGGCATTGTAGGCTCGGACAGTGGAGCCGCGCATGCGCAGTGGCCAATTTACGTCCACTCCCAGCTGGCGACATCACACGCCGACCGGGTGGGGGGCTTTATAAGGCAGACACCGCCAGCCCTCAGTTGCTGGCTGTGCCTGGGGGTGCTGAAATGATCTATATGTCCGGTCTTAAGGTAACACGATTCTTCCTAAGCCTTCCCTTAATCACCATTCTGCCATTTGGCTTTGCCATATTTATTAATTTTTGCTCTTGTTTTTTCTTCTTTGTCATTGACGTATATAGGCTCTCTTTACCTGACTTTGTGGTCAGTACCTGGATTTTATGTTTGGGCTTGCAATTTCTATCCTTTTGAAACCTGCTACCTATTGTAGTTCGGTCTCAAGGTAATATTATCTTTTTGTAACCACTTAAGCCACGGACCATTTTGGCTGGTTAAAGACCAGGCCCCTTTTTGCAATTCAGCACTGCGTCGCTTTAACTGACAATTCGACATGGCTCCCAAACAAAATTGACGTCCTTTTTTTTCCCACAAATAGAGCTTTCTTTTAGTGGTATTTGATCACCTCTGCGGTTTTTATTTTTTGTGCTATAAACAAAAATAGAGCGACAATTGTAAAAAAAATGCAATATTTTTCTCTTTTTGCTATAATAAATACCCCCAATATATATATATATATATATATATATATATATATATATATATATATATATATATATATATATGTAGCCACCCCCTCACCCCGTCCTCTTTAGCTAGGGGTATGTCACGCGACAGGGTGAGGTGTGCTACGGCCCATGTCCTCCCCACAACGGCGGGCGAGGTGAAGGCCAATACCTGATGTTTCCTCGGGCCGGTGTGTCCTGAGCATGTACCGAGTCTGTCATGCAGAAACCACCGAACCACCCTTTGCTCCCATTAACAGTGTCCATACACCGATCACAGTCCAACTGTTGGTTTATTTCGTATCTCCACATACAGGCAATGCGATGGCATGATACGGTGAGATGAGCAGGTCGAGGCACTATACTGATCTGGGTCCCTACACCCCCTATGCTAGGACCAAGGGTTGTAGGAGTCTTGACATGAATACCTCCGTTGCGTTGCGGCCTCTATCAGGGGAAGATGTCCTCCAAGAGAGTTACAGAAGGCCCATCCGTCACCGGGTTGACACTGTACCGGGTCTTCGAACGGGTGACCTCCCCAGCCTCCTCACCTCAGATGCGGGTCCCCTCGCAAGGGGCGCCCTGGAGCAACTTCACCCTCGCGGGACCCAGTCAGAGTCACTGGGTCCCAGGCCTCCTCAATAGTACCTCATCCCAGGCTGAAGGTGCCTGGGATGGAATCCCAGCTTCATTCCGGCCAGGCCTAGGGCGCCTAGGCCGGAACCTTGAACCGCCCGCACCCAGGCTGAAGGTGCCTGGGTGCGTGAAGAGATGATCCCCGAAAAAAGACCTCGTGGCGAGGGCATCTCCCCCTTTTATCTCCTCCCGTCGATACCACGGCGGGTTCCCCGCCCCGGCCGCACCATCTCCAGGAAGGGACAAAGAAGGGTAGCACTCCGGTAGTGATTCTACCCTGAGTCAGTAGGTACACTGACACCCACTGGTCAAGGAGAATATTACACCACCCAATCCTCCACGAATAACAAAAAGGGGTCTGAACCCTAACACAATTACACACTTGGGTCACACTACCCCCAGGTGTATCCCACTAAATTGAGGACCCCGCTACACACTCCCCCCTGTGATTTGACGCTGGTCCCCAGCGTCAGGTGCACACCCATGTCTCCCAAGGAGTGGCGACATGAAGTGGGCCCCAGAGGCTATCCCTCAAATTTTTGGATACTAAGTGTGCCAAGACCTGCTCAAAAGGGAAAGGGGAAATATAAAACGATAAACATTTATATAAGGCATCTATTCTGTACACATGTACAATCCCTCCCATCGCTGTCTAAGAACCACCCCACTCTCAGTAGTCTTGACCAATGAATCTCCTGCAGAAGGGAAACAACAAAAGAAAACACATCCTAACACTCGGTGTTAACTTGGCATGAGTGGGTCCGTCAGCCGAGAGACCCGCTCACTCCAATAAGTAAGTAACGCATGTGTAGCATTTCGAACAACCGTTGCACAACACTGCCACCTGGTGACAGAGCTGCGGTAATGACACTTGGTGAGATCTTCATTCTTCCTGCTTTCCTACTCTGACTCTACCCCAAAAGTCTCTGCCTTTGGCACATGAAGAAAAGGGAGAAAAAAAACAACAGCTCCCAAGTCTCCAGTGAGTAAAAGAAAAGCCCAAATCAAAACAAAAGTAGGGCACAGTTCTAGGCGTCTGGGAATGTCTCATCCAGAAAGTTTCAACAGCAACAAGATAGGAGCTCACTTCTCCTATAAGTAGAACCTTGGATCCGGCAGAAACAGAGGCTTCAGGTGCCCGTCAAACACTTCCACTGAATACTCGACATCCTCTCCTTCTTTCCTACAGATGAGCACCTTATCAGCATGAATATGGCGTCCAAGTCTCCAATCAGCTCTGCAGTCCTTGAACTTTTTAGACACAGGCGGCGAACATGACAGGTATCGCCTGGCATGGGGTACTTTAAGCTTTTCCCATACAAACTCGTCATACCACCTTGGTCGCAGGACCTCAACTTCATACAATAAGTCCCAAGGCAAGTAGGGGTACTCCCACCCATATTCACGGGCGACTCTCTGGGAGAAAAGTCTCTGCAATCTGGCTAGGGGCGGCATCACATCTCGCTCACCTTCTCCTGGCTGTACGATGGCCTCCGGGTGCCGAGGTACCTTCACCACCTCGGGTTGCTTGGTCTTTGGTGCCCGCAACGAAGCACGCTGCGTCCCCACCATCAGAGCGGGTGATGTAGTTGAATGAGGAAAGTTGGTCAGAGGGTTAGATTTCCTCGGGAACTCCGGGGCCTGCGCCCGGAGCGTACTGTCTTCTATGGACATGGGGGAATCCTGTGGTTTACTCAGCACAGGTAGCGGGCGTCTGTCCAATCCCTTCCGGTGAAACAGCTTGTCTATTTCTCCGTCATCACCACAGTCTGACAACAACTCTAGGTCGGAGGTGTCATACATCTCGGCGGGAAGGTAGTCTCTAGTAGACGGAAGGCTACCCTCCCTTTCGGGCTCCACCGGCTGTGAACTCCCAACACCTCCAACCAACACCACAGTCCCAGCCCCTAGCTCACCTGGACCTACTGAAGGACTGGGATGTCCGGGACTCTCTTCTCTACCGGCGTCATCCAGGCCAGGCAAGCGGCGGGGTGAAGCTCGACCACGACCACAGGATGCCTGCACCAGGCCTATCTTCCTCTTCGGGGGTGGCAGCAGGGAGTCTGTGGTGACCGAAGCAGTGTCTTCGGATTTTTCTCTCTCAATCTCTGGTTGGGCAGTCACTTCGCCCTGGTCAGCGCGTACGGGGACCTCCGCAGAGGCCTGGATCTCTCCCTCCGGAGTGGCGGTTCCTGTGATGCAGTTGAGGCGTAGGGCCCAGGGCCTTTCCGTGTATGGTTCAACCTCAAAAAGGAACTCCTTGCATGCCTCACATCGCCCGAATGGCTTTAGTTGGACCACCAGTCCCGAGCATCCGGGACAGATCACACCGAGAGCCTCCGTGTCTCTGCATGAATACAGAGCCAACTGTCCTCGGGGCCTGAGCCTTATTCCCGTGTCTGTCAGGGGAGCAGCAAATGCAGTCATTTTCGTGGGGTAAGATACCGGCATCCACGGGGAGCTTGAGGCCATCCCGACCACTTGCTGTTCCATCACGCGCTGACCACGCGCCGGAGTCTCCACGTGTATCTCCACATGTGGCCAGACTCCTCCCACAACTTGTACGTTTTCGCGGGCTTCCGCCAGCCTCCGCCCACGAATTGTACAGTCATGGGGTGCCTCGTGGCGCAGTGCATTAACAGTCCCCACATGTAGTACTTCACACGGCTGGACCTCTCCCTTTTTACGCTCCTCTGCGTGGGCCTTTCCCGACTTAGGGTCATGTCCACAACTCCGAGCAGGGATGCACTTTGGCCAATCACATGGCCGACCTGTTCGGAACTCCTCCGGGCAGCAAAGTTCAAACACAGACGTTCTCAGTTCCATCGCCAAGACACACACTATCCCGGACGAGCCCCCACGTGTAGCCACCCCCTCACCCTGTCCTCTTTAGCTAGGGGTATGTCACGCGACAGGGTGAGGTGTGCTACGGCCCATGTCCTCCCCACAATGCCGGGCGAGGTGAAGGCCAATACCTGATGTTTCCTCGGGCCGGTGTGTCCTGAGCATGTACCGAGTCTGTCGTGCAGAAACCACCGAACCACCCTTTGCTCCCATTAACAGAGTCCATACACCGATCACAGTCCAACTGTTGGTTTATTTCGTATCTCCACATACAGGCAATGCGATGGCATGATACGGTGAGGTGAGCAGGTCGAGGCACTATACTGATCTTGGTCCCTACACCCCCTATGTTAGGACCAAGGGTTGTAGGAGTCTTGACATGAATACCTCCGTTGCGTTGCGGCCTCTATCAGGGGAAGATGTCCTAAAAGAGAATTACCGAAGGCCCATCCGTCACCGGGTTGACACTGTACGGGTCTTCGAACGGGTGACCTCCCCAGCCTCCTCACCTCAGATGCGGGTCCCCTCGCAAGGGGCGCCCTGGAGCAACTTCACCCTCGCGGGACCCAGTCGGAGTCACTGGGTCCCAGGCCTCCTCAATAGTACCTCATCCCAGGCTGAAGGTGCCTGGGATGGAATCCCAGCTTCATTCCGGCCAGGCCTAGGGCGCCTAGGCCGGAACCTTGAACCGCCCGCACCCAGGCTGAAGGTGCCTGGGTGCGTGAAGAGATGATCCCCCGAAAAAAGACCTCGTGGCGAGGGCGTCTCCCCCTTTTATCTCCTCCCGTCGATACCACGGCGGGTTCCCCGCCCCGGCCGCACCATCTCCAGGAAGGGACAAAGAAGGGTAGCACTCCGGTAGTGATTCTACCCTGAGTCAGTAGGTACACTGACACCCACTGGTCAAGGAGAATATTACACCACCCAATCCTCCACGAATAACAAAAAGGGGTCTGAACCCTAACACAATTACACACTTGGGTCACACTACCCCCAGGTGTATCCCACTAAATTGAGGACCCCGCTACACATATATATATATATATATATATATATATATATATAAAAAATCCTCAGTTTAGGCCGATACGTATTCCTCTACATATTTTTGGTAAAAAAAAACGCAATTGGCTTTTATTGATTGGTTTGCGCAAAAGTTATAGCGTTTACAAAATAGGGAATAGTTTTATGGCATTTTATTATTTATTTATTTTTTACTAGTAATGGCGGCGATCAGTGTTTTTTTTCGTGACTGCGACATTATGGCGGACACATCGGACACTTTTGACACATTTTTGGGACCATTGTCATGTTCACAGCGATCAGTGCTATAAAAATGCACTGCTTACTGTGAAAATGACACTGGCAGTGGAGGGGTTAACCACTAGGTGGCGCATTAGGGGTTAAGTGTTCCCTTCATTGTGTTTCCAACTGTGGGGGGGTTGGGCTCTGTGTCACATGACACTGATCTCCGCTCCACACGGAGCCGAGATCAGTGTCATTGTCACTAGGCAGAGCAGGGAAATGCTTGTTTACACAAGCATCTCCCTGCTCTATACCTCCGTGAGACGATCGCGGGGATTCCCGCGGCAATCGAGTCTGCGGGACCCGCAGTCCGACTCATGGGGAAGGCAGCAGGGTCGCTATTATGGTCCTTCTAGCCCCCTGCAGTCACACTAGGGCAGTGATGGCTTGCCAATCTCTGTAGGCGCCTCTTTGACCTGGCTTGGGAGGAATACATGGGTAGGCGTGGTTGTTTGTCTGATCATTATGCGCAATTATTGAGGCTACTACTGTGGCTGGACCATGATGGGAACCTCGGTACCCTGACATCTCTGAACTCCAGCTTGCGTACATAATTTACTATATATTTCTTTTATTTTGTATTGTCACTAACTGCCTTTTCTCTTTTGTAGAATCTAAATATTACATTGAATTTATACCATTCCCCCGAAGAAGCCAATGTTTTGGTGAAACATGTTGGGATAACTCGCTTTGTAATTGTATTCAGTGTATGATATTGTGTATTGACCAATATATTTTGTCAATATTATGTAAAAAATATTCTGTATAATAAATTACGTCTTATTTTAAAAATAAACTATCTGACTAACTTGTGGTGGCACCACCATAATCCCAATCCCTCTTCCTTTTGCTAGAGTGACAATTTTGAAAAAAATGCAATATTTGTTACTTTTTGCTATAATAAATATCCCCAAAAAATATATAACATTTTTTTTTTTTCCTCAGTTTAGGCCGATATGTATTCTTCTAGATATTTTTGGTAAAGAAACCTGCAATAAGCGTTTATTGATCGGTGTGCGCAAAAGTTATAGCGTCTACAAAATAGGGGATAGTTTTATGGCATTTTTATAATTTTTTTTTTTTACTAGTAATGGCGGCGATCAGCAATTTTTATCATGACTGCGACATTATGGCGGACACATCAGACACTTTTGACACATTTTTGGGACCATTGTCATTTTTACAGCGATCAGTGCTATAAAAATGCACTGAATACAATTAAAATGACACTGGCAGTGAAGGGGTTAACCACTAGGTGGCACTGTAGGGGTTAAGTGTGCTCTAGGGAGTGCTTCTAACTGTAGGGGGGATGGGCTGTGTGTGACACGACAGTGATCACCGCTTCCGATTACAGAAAGCTGTGTTCACTCTCCTGTCACTAGTAAGACTGGGGAAATGCTTGTTTACATCTGCATTTCCCCCTTCTTCCTCACCGTGACATGATCGCGGGTATGCTCGCGGACATCGAGTCCGCAGGACCCACGGTCAGAGTCACAGAGTTCGCAGCGGGCGCGCGCTCCCACAATGCCGGCTTCTTAAAGGGGACGTGTATATATACGGCCTTCTGCCTGTCCGTGCCATGCTGTCGACGTATATCGTCGTGCACTGGTCAGCAAGCAGTTAAAGCCTCGTACACACGATTTGATTGTTGGCAGGGGATTATCTGTTGACAGACTGTTGTCCTAAAATCTTACCGTTAGTACGCTTCTTTTGATGATTGTTGGATGACATGCTAGTAAATTTTCGGCGGACAGCGGTTTGATGTCAGATTTTCTGATGGTCAGTACACAAATTTGGCACACAAAAGTCGAAAGTACAAACACGCATGCTCAGAATCAACGCTCACCAAACACAAAATTAGTAGAAGGGGCCCAAAGGGTGGCGCTCAAGAGCTGAAATTCCTCGTAGTACGTCACTACGTTCGTGTTTGTGGCACAACAATTGTGTAACGCTAGTATACAAGACAAGATCCTAGCACACGCCCTTTTGACAAAAATCAGACACTCGGTTGGAGAACAATCAAACCGTGTGTACCAGGCTTTAGAACATTAAGAAGAGACATTTTTAAGACTAGAGCAGCAAGAATCTGAGGCAGCTGTGTATGGCAACCAACAAGCTGAGAATAGAAGATGATTGATTACTATGCACAGCTGCTCCAGATTCTGTCTGCTGAAGTTTTAGTAAGTCCCCACTCTAAGGCCGGGTTCACACTTGTGCAACACGACAGCCGTCCTTCTTTGGATCCGACTTTGCCCTGCGACATGAAGCCGACATATGTCCGACTTTCAATGAACAGGGATCCGACTTGGATCCCTGCCAATAGCAGGCACTGTGTTTGGTATGAATCTTGAGGGGGAACTCCAGGCCAAATTTTAAATAAAAAAACAGCATGGGTTTCCCCTCCAGGGGCATACCAGGCCCTTGGGTCTGGTCTGGATTTTAAGGAGAACCCCTACGCCGAAAAAACGGCGTGGGGGTTCCCCCAAAATCCAAACCAGACCCTTATTCGAGCACGCAACCTGGCAGGCCGCAGGGGAAAAGGGGGGGACGAGAGAGCGGCCCCCCTCCCTCCTGAACCGTACCAGGCCGCATGCCCTCAACATGGGGGGTTTGGTGCTTTGGGGCAGGGGGGCGACCTGCGGCCCCCCCACCCCAAAGCACCCTGCCCCCATGTTGATGAGGACAGGGCCTCTTCCCGACAACCCTGGCCGTTGGTTGTCGGGGTCTGCGGGCGGGGGGCTTATCGGAATCCGGGAGCCCCCCTTTAATAAGGGGGCCCCCAGATCCCGGCCCCCCACACTATGTGAATGAGTATAGGGTACATCGTACCCCTACCCATTCACCTGGTGGAAAAAATGTCAATAAAAAAACCCTGCGTGCCTGACCAGAAAATTTGAATAGCATTGATGTACCTATGCCAGGCAATTACATGCCGGTGCAGGTCAGATAGCTGGTCACTAGAAAAAAACTTCAGTTTTTCAAGAGAATTAAAGATCACATTATGCCTCTATTAAAAAAAAATAACAACCACTGCTCTGAATAGACATATTGGTTGCCAGCACGACTATGATTCTAGTATGGTACGCTTTTCCGCTCTCGAGCATTTACCTCTAGTCCTCTACATGTTCGAGGCGGGGGGATTGATGTGACTCTTTTACAACTTGAAACCAAGTGGATACATAGTTTAGATGCCACAAATAGGGATGAGCTCGGTGTTCGAGTCGAACATAGGTTCGACTCGAACATCGGCTGTTCGCGCGTTTCGGTGAACAACGAACAATTTGGGCCGTTCGCGCCAAATTCGAGTGATGCGAACGGCCCACAATACACTGCGCCATCGCAGTGTAATCCCGGCGCTGTGATTGGCCAAGCATGCACTGTGACCCTGCATGCTTGGCCAATCACAGCGCCGGTAGCGAGGAGAGCAATGATTGGCCACAGGCAGGATGCCTGTGGCCAATTATTGCTGAGGGGGTTTAGTACACGCCCCACACTATAAAAGGCTGCCAGCGCGGCGGCCTCGTGTAGTGTGTTCCGGCGCAGGGAAAGAGAAGGATAGGCAGGGATAGTGTCATATTTTTTCTTTGCTAAACCTTGTGTGTAGGGACAGAGAAGGATAGGTAGGGAGAGTGTCAGTGTCATATTCTTTGCTAAACCTTGTTTGTAGGGACAGAGAAGGATAGGCAGGGAGAGTGTCAGTTTCATATTTGCTAAACCTTGTGTGCTGAACCATATTGCTAAACCTTGTGTGTAGGGACAGATAAGGATAGGCAGGGAGAGTGTCAGTATCATATTCTTTGCTAAACCTTGTGTGCTGAACCATATTGCTAAACCTTGTGTGTAGGGACAGACAAGGATAGGTAGGGAGAGTGTCAGTGTCATATTCTTTGCTAAATCTTGTTTGTAGGGACAGAGAAGGATAGGCAGGGAGAGTGTCAGTTTCATATTCTTTGCTAAACCTTGTGTGCTGAACCATATTGCTAAACCTTGTGTGTAGGGACAGACAAGGATAGGCAGTCGAGAGTGTCAGTGTCATAATCTTTGCTAAACCTAGTGTGCTGAACCATATTGCTAAACCTTGTGTGTAGGGACAGACAAGGATAGGCAGTCGAGAGTGTCAGTGTCATAATCTTTGCTAAGCCTAGTGCGCTGAACCATATTGCTAAACCTTGTGTGTAGGGACAGACAAGGATAGGCAGTCGAGAGTGTCAGTGTCATAATCTTTGCTAAACCTAGTGCGCTGAACCATATTGCTAAACCTTGTGTGTAGGGACAGACAAGGATAGGCAGTCGAGAGTGTCAGTGTCATAATCTTTGCTAAACCTAGTGTGCTGAACCATATTGCTAAACCTTGTGTGTAGGGACAGACAAGGATAGACCGGGAGAGTGCCAGTTTCATATTCTTTGCTAAACCTTGTGTGCTGAACCATATTGCTAAACCTTGTGTGTAGGGACAGACAAGGATAGGCAGTCGAGAGTGTCAGTGTCATAATCTTTGCTAAACCTAGTGTGCTGAACCATATTGCTAAACCTTGTGTGTAGGGACAGACAAGGATAGGCAGTCGAGAGTGTCAGTGTCATATTCTTTGCTAAACCTAGTGTGCTGAACCATATTGCTAAACCTTGTGTGTAGGGACAGACAAGGATAGGCAGTCGACAGTGTCAGTGTCCTATTCTTTGCTAAACCTTGTGTGCAGGGAGAGAGAAGGATAGGCAGGGGACAGTGTCAGTGTCATTGTTGCTAAGCCTCCTGCACAGTATACACCTGAAGCTAGCCCTTATTGCTGGTTTTCCTATCTCCCTGCAGGCCATTAGAATGTCTGGAAGGCAAACAAGGAGAGGCAGACAGTCAGGAGCCAATAAAAGAGGGCAAGCAGGCTCTGTGTCTGGGGGCAACAGTGCTGGTCGTGAACGCGGTGCATTGTCATCAGCACATGGCCATGGGACACGCTTGTCCTTCTTTTCGGCAGCTGGACATGTTGAGCCACATCATGCCGAAGACTTGGTAGAGTGGATGACCAAGCCCTCCTCATCCTCCTCATCCTCTCTCACCCAGGCTCAGGGTACTGGCAAAGCAGCTGCCAAAGCGTCCTCTTCCCTGGTATCAATGTCATCATCAGTCACTCCTTCCCTAGACCCACCATGTCCTCCTCCTGAGGAGTCCCCCGAACTGTTTGAGCACAGTGTTGGGTACATGCTCCAGGAGGATGCCCAGCGTTTCGAAGGGTCTGATGATGATACCCAGCTAGAGGAAGGCAGTAGCGTGAGAGCAGAGAGAGGGGATGCTCAAGAAGGACACCAATCTGGCAGTCATGTTCCAGCAGCTGCAGCATACTGCCAGATTGGCTCCAGTGATGAGGAGGGAGGGGATGATGAGGTCACTGACGCCACGTGGGTGCCTAATAGGAGAGAGGAGGAGGAGGAGGAGGAGGAGGCACATCTCCAACGAGGCAGGATGCACTTGGGTGGCCAGCGTAAGGGCAGCACACCAACGGAATCACACCGCAGAGCTCCGCCTGTGCAGGGCGCTGCCTCTGCCCGTTATTCAAAAAGTTCTTTGGTGTGGGCCTTTTTTGAGGCGAGTGCATCAGATCGCACAGCTGCTGTTTGCAACATATGTCTCAAGCGTATATCGCGTGGCCAAAACATCAGCCGCTTGGGCACCACATGCTTGACCAGACATATGTTGACCTGCCATGCAGCTCGTTGGCAAGCCTACCTTAAAGACCCACACCAAAGAACAAAGCGGACCTCTCCTTGCACCGCATCAGCTGGGATCTCCAACCCCACTATACCTTCAGTCCTCTCTGAAACCTGCACTGAGAGGAATGAAGGTGTAGAATTAGGTGTGTCACAGCCAAGTACTTGCGGCCACTCTGCTAGCAGTACACCGACGTCCGATTCTAGCAGGCAAATTTCCCTGCCCCAGCTGCTGGACCGTCGAAAGAAGTTCACTCCCAGCCATCCACATGCCCAGCGGTTGAATGCTAGCTTGGCTAAATTGCTAGCGCTTCAACTGCTGCCTTTTCAGTTGGTAGACTCGGCCCCCTTCCGTGAGTTTGTGCAATGTGCGGTTCCTCTTTGGCAGGTTCCCAAACGCCACTTTTTCTCACGGAAGGCGATTCCGGCTCTCTACCGGCATGTGGAAGGCAATGTCTTGGCCTCGCTGGACAGGGCGGTCAGCGGTAAGGTGCATATTACCGCTGACTCATGGTCCAGCAGGCATGGACAGGGACATTACCTTTCTTTCACGGCCCATTGGGTCACTCTTTTGGCAGCTGGGAAGGATGCAGGACAAGGTGCAGTAGTGTTGGAGGTTGTTCCACCACCACGCCTCCAAAATGCTACTACTGGTTGTGACACACCTCTGTCCTCCACCCCCTCCTCTTCTTCTTCCTCCGTGGCCTCTTCCTGTGCTTTGTCCTCGGAACCAGCGGTGCTCCGTAGGCGTTCAAGGGGCTACGCAAGTACGCAGGCAAAAAGATGCCATGCCGTGCTTGCGCTGGTGTGTTTGGGGGACAGGAGCCACACTGGGGCAGAGGTTCTGTCTGCTCTGCAGGGGCAGGCAGAGAGGTGGTTGACGCCACGCCAGCTTAAGCCAGGAATGGTAGTTTGCGACAATGGCACCAACCTCCTCTCCGCTCTCCGACGGACAACTGACCCATGTGCCCTGTGTGGCTCACGTCCTTAACCTGGTGGTGCAGCGGTTCTTGGGCAGGTACCCGGGCTTACAGGATGTCCTGAGGCAGGCCAGGAAAGTCTGTGTGCATTTCCGCAGATCTTATAATGCCAGTGCTCGCCTGGCTGAGCTGCAAAAGGAGTTGAACCTGCCCAAGAACCGCCTTATATGTGACATGCCCACCAGGTGGAACTCAACGTTGGCCATGCTGCAGCGGCTGCACACGCAGCAGAGGGCCATCAATGAGTACCTGTGCGACTACGGCACCAGGACAGGGTCAGGGGAGCTCAGGTTTTTTTCACCACGCCAGTGGGGCATGATCAGGGATGCATGCACTGTCCTGGCACCATTTGAGGAGGCCACGAGAATGGTGAGCATTGACAGTGCATGCATCAGTGACACTGTACCTCTTGTCCACCTGTTGGAACATACGCTGCGTGGAATAATGGACAGGGCACTTGAGGCAGAACAGAGGCAGGAAGAGGAGGACTTCCTTGCCTCTCAAAGCCCCCTTTACCCAGACAGTGTTCCTTCTGTCCCACCCATCGCACAGGAAGAAGAGGAGGAGGAGGATTGTGTCAGCATGGAGGTGGAGCCTGGCACTCAGCATCATCAGCAGCAGTCTTTTAGGGATGATTTACAGTCCCAAGAAACCTGTGGACTTGTACGTGGCAGGGAGGAGGTGGCTGCGGATCATGTCGTCCTTAGTGACCCAGAGGACTCCGGACTGAATGCCTCAGCTGACCTACGCTGCATGGCCTCCCTGATCCTGCAAAGTCTGCGGAAGGATCCTCGTATTCTTCGGATCAAGGAGAGGGACCATTACTAGCCGGCCACTCTCCTTGATCCACGGTACATGGGTAAGGTTGCGGACCTTATCTTACCGTCGCAGAGGGAGCAGAGGATGAGACAACTCCGGGAGGCCTTGCAGAAAGGTCTGTACAACGCGTTCCCAGAGACTGGGAGGTTACAAACTCCTGGTCTTGGACAACGAGTTGCTGAGGCTTCGGTCAGTCAAAGAAGGAGCGGTGGGGAAGGTGGCCGTCTGACCGAAGCGTTCAGACCATTCTTTAGTCCGCAGCCCCAAGGTATGATCGGTTCCAGCAACCATCGCCAGCGTCTGATATACATGGTGCAGGAATACCTAGGGGCAAGGTCAGACTTGGACACCTTCCCCACCGAAAATCCTCTGGCTTACTGGGTCTTGAGGATGGATCACTGGCCAGAGCTTGCACAGTATGCAATTGAGCTACTGGCCTGTCCTGCATCCAGCGTTCTTTCAGAACGCACATTCAGTGCTGCTGGAGGATTTGTCATGGATCACAGGGTGCGCCTGTCCACCGACTCTGTTGATCGACTGACCTTCATAAAGATGAACCAGTCTTGGATCACCACCAGCTACCAAACACCTGAAGCTGATATAACAGACTAATTTATTTTCAAATGTCACATCCCTTCAAGACTGATGCTGATGCTGAGAGTTTGTCCTGTTATGTTGACTGACTATCCTCCTCCTCCTCAATGATCCGATTGACGATGATAGCTTGGAAGAACATTTTTGTTTCTGGGTGCCGCCACCAGTGGCTAAGGCCCAATTTTTCAGCCCCTGTTTAACAGGGGCGTGTAATTACAATTTTTGATGCAATACTTTGCAACAGGGCTCATTGCTGTGCTCCAAGTACAGTATCTGTGAGGGGTTGCAGTGTTGTGGCACCAGTGCCTAAGGCTCAATTTTTCTGCCCCTGTTTAACAGGGGCATGTAATTACAATTCTTGTTCTAATAATTCACAGCAGGGCCCATTCCTGCGCCCACCAAGACTAACTGTGAGGCCTTACAGTGTTGTGTCAACACCACCACCACCACCAAAGGCCCAATTTTTCAGCCCCTGTTCAACAGGGGCATGCAATTACAATTCTTGATCTAATAATTCACAGCAGGGCCCATTCATGCGCCCACCAAGAGTAACTGTGAGGGCTCACAGTGTTGTGGCAACACCAACATGTAAGGGGCAAATTTCAGCTGAGTATATACGGCAGGCCCCTACTTTCAAACATCCAACTTACAAACGACTTTTCCTTGCAAACGAAAGGATACAACAGGAAGTGAGAGGAAATCTACCCCTAGGAAGGCAAATTCTCTCCTGTAAGAGTTAATATGGGAAAAAAGTGTCTCCTCTCCACTGATTCTTTATCACCAATTCTTGTTTCAATAAAAACCCCAAATTTTCAAAAAACATTTGTCATTAGGACGGAAAGTGAGGTGAACTGTTCTGAACAGGTGCACACTGCACAGACTGCAAAACAAATGTTGCAGGGGTGATAACCCTTCCCTATGTTTTCCAAAAAGCTTAAAAATAGATTTTTTGCCCCTGGAGCTACACTTAAACAATGTACCTGTTCAAAATTACAAACAGATTCTACATAAGAACAAACCTACAGTCCCTGTCTTGTATGCACCGCCTGTATACGGCTGTTCAGAGTATATAGGGCCTTTTTTATTTTGTGTGCGGGGTTCCCCTTAATATCCATACAAGACCCAAAGGGGCTGGTAATGGGCTGGGGTAAGGGGGGGGGGGGTGGTGTGATGGGGTAGCTATGTCATTTTTCTTAAAGATTTTCATCCATATTACCGGGACCAGACATTACATTAAAGCCGCAAGCAGTTTTAAATGGCTTTTTTTCCTTTAGAAATGTAATTTTGTGCACAGGCATACTTTAGACACCCCCCAGGTACGATATTTAAAGGAATATTTGACTTTTTTTTTTCACTTTATGCATCATTAAAATGACTGCTCCAGAAAAATGGCAGTTTTTAAAACTTCTTTTTGCATTGATACATGTCCCCTGGTGCAGAACCCGGGTTCCCAAACCCTTTTTAGGACAATAACATGCATAATAGTTGTTATAATTAGCACTTTAGATTTCGAACGTTCGCATCCATTGTATTTAATAGGGTTCTAAAGTTCGTGCGAACTTTCGGTCCGTTTGTGGGTTCTGGTGCGAACCGAACCCGGGGGTGTTCGGCTCATCACTAGCCACAAAATATCCAGGGCTCAACTAATATATCATTTTTAAGTCTATTTTGTAGAATCTAACATGTTCCTTATAAACGATTTAATTGATTTATTCATATAGAACCCTCCGTCACTATGTTTTCACTTGATTATTGCCCATCTTCCATATTGGGACCTGGGACTATACTTCCAATATATTTGTGTTCTTGTTACCTCCTCGCTCCCCCTTTAGGTCTTCCCTGATGGCTCCCTATGGATCGCTCACTATTTTCAAGATCCCTAACCATCTGGGGATCCACTTAGATTATCTCATGGGTCATGTGTTATTATTCTAATTACCTATACTGTTTCTCTTTTCATAAATTGTACTGATTCTGATTATATTATTAACTTTGTTATACTTTTACTTTTTTTCTGTATTTGGATTGAATTATACCTATTTATACTTCATATTGTTAGCCTTATTGATCATATGTAAACTCTTTTGACAAGTTACGCTAACTGGAGGACAGAGTCGGATTACTGAGGTTGATGTTTGTCATCGCATTCAATGCCCAACTGTCCGTTCCCATTTTGCGCTTTATGGTTTTGACTTGCTTCCCCTCCTGCTCTTTTCCCCGTTGGCCGTTGATTCCGATGCCACTGGGTGGCCTTCCACTCACAGCTTGTGGCTGTATGGACACCCAAGGGCCGGCTGTCAATGTGACACCGTGCCCGTCCCTTGGCCTCACCGTGTTGCTTTCCATCCCGCCACCTTGTCCCATACACCTCCAGCTTCCTCAGCCCCACCCATCTGGACTCGGTTGGGTTCATCCTGCCCACATAGGACCGCTTATCTGCGTGACGCTGCATCAACATCCCTAGGCCTTCTGGGCATTGTAGGCTCGGACAGTGGAGCCGCGCATGCGCAGTGGCCAATTTACGTCCACTCCCAGCTGGCGACATCACACGCCGACCGGGTGGGGGGCTTTATAAGGCAGACACCGCCAGCCCTCAGTTGCTGGCTGTGCCTGGGGGTGCTGAAATGATCTATATGTCCAGTCTTAAGGTAACACGATTCTTCCTAAGCCTTCCCTTAATCACCATTCTGTCATTTGGCTTTGCCATATTTATTCATTTTTGCTCTTGTTTTTTCTTCTTTGTCATTGACGTATATAGGCTCTCTTTACCTGACTTTGTGGTCAGTACTTGGATTTTATGTTTGGGCTTGCAATTTCTATCCTTTTGAAACCTGCTACCTATTGTAGTTCGGTCTCAAGGTAATATTGTCTTTCTTTAACCACTTAAGCCACGGACCATTTTGGCTGGTTAAAGACCAGGCCCCTTTTTGCGATTCAGCACTGCGTTGCTTTAACTGACAATTCGACGTGGCTCCCAAACAAAATTGACGTCCTTTTTTTCCCACGAATAGAGCTTTCTTTTGGTGGTATTTGATCACCTCTGCGGTTTTTATTTTTTGTGCTATTAACAAAAATAGAGCGACAATTGTAAAAAAAATGCAATATTTTTCTCTTTTTGCTATAATAAATATCCCCAATATATATATATATATATATATATATATATATATATATATATATATATATATAAATCCTCAGTTTAGGCCGATACGTATTCCTCTACATATTTTTGGTAAAAAAAACGCAATTGGCTTTTATTGATTGGTTTGCGCAAAAGTTATAGCGTTTACAAAATAGGGGATAGTTTTATGACATTTTATTATTTATTTATTTTATACTAGTAATGGCGGCGATCAGTGTTTTTTTTCGTGACTGTGACATTATGGCGGACACATCGGACACTTTTGACACATTTTTGGGACCATTGTCATGTTCACAGCGATCAGTGCTATAAAAATGCACTGGTTACTGTGAAAATGACACTGGCAGTGAAGGGGTTAACCACTAGGTGGCGCTTTAGGGGTTAAGTGTTCCCTGCATTGTGTTTCTAACTGAGGGGGGGTTGGGCTCTGTGTCACATGACACTGATCTCCGCTCCGAGTACACGGAGCCGAGATCAGTGTCATTGTCACTAGGCAGAGCAGGGAAATGCTTGTTTACACAAGCATCTCCCTGCTCTATACCTCCGTGAGACGATCGCGATGATTCCCGCGGCAATCGAGTCCACGGGACCCGCGGTCCGACTTACGGGGAAGGCAGCAGGGTCGCTATTAAGGTCCTTCTAGCCCCATGCAGTCACACTAGGGCAGTGATGGCTTGCCAATCTCTGTAGGCGCCTCTTTGACCTGGCTTGGGGGGAATACATGGGTAGGCGTGGTTGTTTGTCTGATCATTATGCGCAATTATTGAGGCTACTACTGTGGCTGGACCATAATGGGAACCTCGGTACCCTGACATCTCTGAGCTCCAGCTTGCGTACATAATTTACTATATATTTCTTTTTTTTTGTATTGTCACTAACTGCCTTTTCTCTTTTGTAGAATCTAAATATTACATTGAATTTATACCATTCCCCTGAAGAAGCCAATGTTTTGGTGAAACATGTTGGGATAACTCGCTTTGTAATTGTATTCAGTGTATGATATTGTGTATTGACCAATATATTTTGTCAATATTATGTAAAAAAAATATTCTGTATAATAAATTACGTCTTCTTTTAAAAAGAAACTATCTGACTAACTTGTGGTAGCACCACCATAATCCCAATCCCTCTTTCTTTTGCTAGAGTGACAATTTTGAAAAAAATGCAATATTTGTTACTTTTTGCTATAATAAATATCCCCCAAAAAAATATAAAAAAAATGTTTTCCTCAGTTTAGGCCGATATGTATTCTTCTAGATATTTTTGGTAAAAAAACCTGCAATAAGCGTTTATTGATCGGTGTGCGCAAAAGTTATAGCGTCTACAAAATAGGGGATAGATTTATGGCATTTTTATTAATATTTTTTTTTTTTACTAGTAATGGCGGCGATCAGCGATTTTTATCATGACTGCGACATTATGGCGGACACATCGGACACTTTTGACACATTTTTGGGACCATTGTCATTTTTACAGCGATCAGTGCTATAAAAATGCACTGATTACAATTAAAATCACACTGGCAGTGAAGGGGTTAATCACTAGGTGGCACTGTAGGGGTTAAGTGTGCTCTAGGGAGTGCTTCTAACTGTAGGGGGGATGGGCTGTGTGTGACACGACAGTGATCACCGCTTCAGATTACAGAAAGCTGTGTTCACTCTCCTGTCACTAGTAAGACTGGGGAAATGCTTGGTTACATCAGCATTTCCCCCTTCTTCCTCATCGTGACACGATCGCGGGTATGCTCGCGGACATCGAGTCCGCGGGACCCACGGCCGGAGTCACAGAGTTCGCAGCGAGCGCGTGCGCCCACAGTGCCGGCTTCTTAAAGGGGAGGTGTATATATACGGCCTTCTGCCTGTCCGCGCCATGCTGCCGACGTATATCGTCGTGCACTGGTCGGCAAGCAGTTAAAGCCTCGTACACACGATACGATTGTTGGCAGGGGATTATCTGTTGACAGACTGTTGTCCTAAAATCTTACCGTTAGTACGCTTCTTTTGATGATTGTTGGATGACATGCTAGTAAATTTTGGGCGGACAGCGGTTTGATGTCAGATTTTCTGATGGTCAGTACACAAATTTGTCACACAAAAGTCGAAAGTACAAACACGCATGCTCAGAATCAACGCTCACCAAACACAAAATTAGTAGAAGGGGCCCAAAGGGTGGCGCTCAAGAGCTGAAATTCCTCGTAGTACGTCACTACATTCGTGTTTGTGGCACAACAATTGTGTAACGCTAGTATACAAGACAAGATCCTAGCACACGCCCTTTTGACAAAAATCAGACACTCGGTTGGAGAACAATCGAACCATGTGTACCAGGCTTTAGAACATTAAGAAGAGACATTTTTAAGACTAGAGCAGCAAGAATCTGAGGCAGCTGTGTATGGCAACCAACAAGCTGAGAATAGAAGATGATTGATTACTATGCACAGCTGCTCCAGATTCTGTCTGCTGAAGTTTTAGTAAGTTCCCACTCTAAGGCCGGGTTCACACTTGTGCAACACGACAGCCGTCCTTCTTTGGATCTGACTTTGCCCTGCGACATTAAGCCGACATATGTCCGACTTTCAATGAACGGGGATCCGACTTGGATCCCTGCCAATAGCAGGCACTGTGTTTGGTATGAATCTTGAGGGGGAACTCCAGGCCAAATTTTAAATAAAAAACCGGCATGGGTTCCCCCTCCAGGGGCATACCAGGCCCTTGGGTCTGGTCTGGATTTTAAGGGGAACCCCTACGCCGAAAAAACGGCGTGGGGGTTCCCCCAAAATCCAAACCAGACCCTTATCCGAGCACGCAACCTGGCAGGCCGCAGGGTAAAAGGGGGGGACGAGAGAGCGGCCCCCCTCCCTCCTGAACCGTACCAGGCCGCATGCCCTCAACATGGGGGGTTTGGTGCTTTGGGGCAGGGGGGCGACCTGCGGCACCCCCACCCCAAAGCACCCTGCCCCCATGTTGATGAGGACAGGGCCTCTTCCCGACAACCCTGGCCGTTGGTCGTCAGGGTCTGCGGGCGGGGGCTTATCGGAATCCGGGAGCCCCCCTTTAATAAGGGGGCCCCCAGATCCCGGCCCCCCACCCTATGTGAATGAGTATAGGGTACATCGTACCCCTACCCATTCACCTGGTGGAAAAAATGTCAATAAAAAAACCCCGCGTGCCTGACCAGAAAATTAGAATAGCATCGATGTACCTATGCCAGGCAATTACATGCCGGAGCAGGTCAGATAGCTGGTCACTAGAAAAAAACGTCAGTTTTTCAAGAGAATTAAAGATCACATTATGCCTCTATTAAAAAAAAAAAACAACCACTGCTCTGAATAGACATATTGGTTGCCAGCACGACTATGATTCTAGTATGGTACGCTTTTCCACTCTCGAGCATGTACCTCTAGTCCTCTACATGTTCGAGGCGGGGGGATTGATGTGACTCTTTTACAACTTGAAACCAAGTGGATACATAGTTTAGATGCCACAAAATATCCAGGGCTCAACTAATATATCATTTTTAAGTCTATTTTGTAGAATCTAATATGTTCCTTATAAACAATTTAATTGATTTATTCATATCGAACCCTCCGTCACTATGTTTTCACTTGATTATTGCCCATCTTCCATATTGGGACCTGGGACTATACTTCCAATATAGTTGCGTTCTTGTTACCTCCCCGCTCCCCCCTTTAGGTCTTCCCTGATGGCTCCCTATGAATCGCTCACTATTTTCAAGATCCCTAACCATCTGGGGATCCACTTAGATTATCTCATGGGTCATGTGTTATTATTCTAATTACCTATACTGTTTCTCTTTTCATAAATTGTACTGATTCTGATTATATTATTAACTTTGTTATACTTTTACTTTTTTTCTGTATTTGGATTGAATTATACCTATTTATACTTCATATTGTTAGCCTTATTGATCATATGTAAACTCCTTTGACAGGTTACGCTAGCTGGAGGACCGAGTCGGATTACTGAGGTTGATGTTTGTCATCGCATCCAATGCCCAACTGTCCGTTCCCATTTTGCGCTTTATGGTTTTGACTTGCTTCCCCTCCTGCTCTTTTCCCCGTTGGCCGTTGATTCCGACGCCTCTGGCTGGCCTTCCACTCACAGCTTGTGGCTGTATGGACACCCAAGGGCCGGCTGTCAATGTGACACTGTGCCCGTCCCTTGGCCTCATTGTGCTGCTTTCCATCCCACCCCCTTGTCCCATACACCTCCAGCTTCCTCAGCCCCGCCCGTCTGGACTCGGTTGGGTTCATCCTGCCCACATAGGACCGCTTATCTGCGTGACGCTGCATCAACATCGCTAGGCCTTCTGGGCATTGCAGGCTCAGACAGTGGAGCCGCGCATGCGCAGTGGCCAAATTACGTCCACTCCCAGCCGGCGACGTCACACGCTGACCGGGTGGGGGGCTTTATAAGGCAGACACCGCCAGCCCTCAGTTGCTGGCTGTGCCTGAGGGTGCCGAAATGATCTATATGTCCGGTCTTAAGGTAACACGATTCTTCCTAAGCCTTCCCTTAATCACCATTCTGTCATTTGGCTTTGCCATATTTATTCATTTTTGCTCTTGTTTTTTCTTCTTTGTCATTGACGTATATAGGCTCTCTTTACCTGACTTTGTGGTCAGTACCTGGATTTTATGTTTGGGCTTGCAATTTCTATCCTTTTGAAACCTGCTACCTATTGTAGTTCGGTCTCAAGGTAATATTATCTTTCTTTAACCACTTAAGCCCCGGACCATTTTGGCTGGTTAAAGACCAGGCCCCTTTTTGCGATTCAGCACTGCGTCGCTTTAACTGACAATTCGACGTGGCTCCCAAACAAAATTGACGTCCTTTTTTTCCCACAAATAGAGCTTTCGTTTGGTGGTATTTGATCACCTCTGCGGTTTTAATTTTTGTGCTATAAACAAAAATAGAGCGACAATTGTAAAAAAAATGCAATATTTTTCTCTTTTTACTATAATAAATATCCCCAATATATATATATATATTAAAAAAAAAATCCTCAGTTTAAGCCGATACGTATTCCTCTACATATTTTTGGTAAAAAAAACGCAATTGGCTTTTATTGATTGGTTTGCGCAAAAGTTATAGCGTTTACAAAATAGGGGATAGTTTTATGGCATTTTATTATTTATTTATTTTTTACTAGTAATGGCGGCGATCAGTGTTTTTTTTCGTGACTGCGACATTATGGCGGACACATCGGACACTTTTGACACATTTTTGGGACCATTGTCATGTTCACAGCGATCAGTGCTATAAAAATGCACTGCTTACTGTGAAAATGACACTGGCAGTGAAGGGGTTAACCACTAGGAGGCGCTTTAGGGGTTAAGTGTTCCCTGCATTGTGTTTCTAACTGAGGGGGGGTTGGGCTCTGTGTCACATGACACTGATCTCCGCTCCGAGTACACAGAGCCGAGATCAGTGTCATTGTCACTAGGCAGAGCAGGGAAATGCTTGTTTACACAAGCATCTCCCTGCTCTATACCTCCGTGAGACGATCGCGGGGATTCCCACGGCAATAGAGTCCGCGGGACCCGCGGTCCGACTCACGGGGAAGGCAGCAGGGTCGCTATTATGGTCCTTCTAGCCCCCTGCAGTCACACTAGGGCAGTGATGGCTTGCCAATCTCTGTAGGCGCCTCTTTGACCTGGCTTGGGAGGAATACATGGGTAGGCGTGGTTGTTTGCGGCATGCGATGTCTGCGGCATCCATCTTCACCCCTTTTCCTTCCGGGGCAGTGGACTCCGGCTCTGTGACAGTCCGGAGTCGCGGGAAAATAGCATGATATAGCACACCTACAGGTATGCCTTATTATAGGCTTACCTGTAGGGAAAAGTGGTCTGTAAGGGTTTACAACCACTTTAATACTGATGCAGCTTTACTTTAACTCACAGGTTTCTTCTCCACCCTCACCATGTGACTGAACAATGGAATGAGAAACACACTGATGAACTTAATTCTCTGTTACTTTGCTTTCTCCTCCCTCACCATGTGACTGGACAGTAAAGGGAGACACAACACACCGATGAGCTCATCTCTCTGTCACTTGCTCTTTTCTAACAACATGCACCTTAAAGTGGTTGTAAACCCACTTTTGCAACTTGCACCTACAGGTAAGCCTAGATTAAGGCTTACCTGTAGGTGCAAGAAATATCTCCTAAACCTACACGGTTTAGGAGATATTTACTAAAATCACAGGCGCCGCTGTCTACGGCGCATTCATGGGGTTAATCCCATTCACAAATTCGGCTAAGTCCCAGCAATGCTTGGGCTTAGCCGAATTTGATGGCTCCTGCGGCACTGTGATTGGCTGGAGCGGCGATACCCGGAAGTAACATTCCGGCTATCGCCGCAGCAATGGCTGCGGCTGGAGAGAGGGACACGGACGGCTTTGGGGGCCCCGATCTAAGGTAAGTGGTACATAATGAGCTAGTATGCTAGTCATACTAGCTCATTATAGCTTTGTCTTGCAGGTGGGCTAGAAAAAAAAAAAAAGTTATATGGGTTTACAACCACTTTAAATTGTAAAACAATAATTGGCTATTTGTGTTGTTTCTTCACCATCTCTAAGCTCTACTGCATAGGGACTGCAAGAGACTGAAACCAAAGCATATTCAGGTACCCACCCTGCTTTATTAACCCAACAGAAAAACAAACTTTTATTAACCACCTCAGTTCCGGAAAGTTTTATCCCCTTCATGACCAGGGCATGTTTTGCTATTCAACACTGCGTCACTTTAACTGTCAATTGTGCGGTCATATAATAATGTAAGCAAATACAATTTCTATCATTTTTTTTTTCATACCAATCATGCTTTCTTGTATTGCCATTTAAGCACCACTGTATTTTTTTTGTGGTATATATTAAAAAAAAAAGATATTTTATACTTTCTATTATAAAACATGTCCAATAAAATCAAAATACTTCAAAAAGAGAAGAAGTAGGGGGCGTGTCCTAGCCGCTGACTGAGATGGCCACCCGTCTGTAGCTCTACTCACCTCACCGTGTCCCAGAAGAGGCTCACCGCTACATAGACAGCCATCGCAAGCCTCTCGGGGGGGGGGGGTACATCCTCTACTCTGCACCCGGGCTATGACCAGGAGAAACTCGCAGTCATCTGAAATACGCCACCTGACTGATTACTTCATGCAGCTGGCGGCCAGGAACGTCCAAGATGGCGCCCGGGAAATCGGCTGCTCCCCCCCTCCACCTCACGCACAGGCACAAATGGCTTTAGACCCTGACAACCTCTGTGACATGGAGGAGCTCACACTGCAGCATGGCGACTCTCCAGCAGCAGACAGAGGTAAGAGAGCAGCAGAATCCCCTGTACACTCTTCCCTTCTGCTAAGAAGCTTCACTGGGCAGATCTCAATGAGTCTCACACAGACATACCTGCAGACCACACAGCTCCACTAGCTGCATTTCCTGCATCAGAGACCCCTGCCTCTGAGCACACCATAAAAACTATGCTTCTCTCTCTCCAAACTAGCCTTTAGATAGAACTGTGCTCCTCAATTTCCCAGATCTCTAACAGGATAGAGCCTGTTGAGACCCATACTGACCATATAGAATCCCAAATGGTAACAGTTATTAAGGCCCATGATGACATGGTTGACGCACATGAATCACAAACTGAAACGATTCGCAAGCTGCAATTAAAAGTGGCGGACCTCGAAGATCGCTCATGCCGTAATAATAATATAAAAATAAGAGGGGTCCCTGAAGCTGTTAAAACACAAGATCTCATCCTGGATTTACAACAGCTATTCCAGAAACTTATCCCAGATCTTACTCCTAGGGATATATTGATCCCCAAACCAGGGCACCTGCCTGACACAATCCCTAGGGACGCGCTAACACGTATCCATTTTTAGCACATTAAGGAGCGACTACTACGGGTGGCCAGATCCTCCCATTCATTTCCACCTCATTATGCGGGAATAGCCCTGTATCAAGACATCTCAGCTGCAACCTCTAAATTGAGGAAAGAGTTCTCCCTCATCACTGCAATACTGCGGGATCACAGCATTGTTTACCGCTGGGGCTTCCCCACCAAAATACTGGTCACTTACCAGAGTCAGCAGATCGCCATTACATCACCCAAGGATGGACACAAGATGCTTCAAAATTGAGGTCTGACACCTCAATAACCTCCCATAGCTCAAAAGGAACAACTCAAATTGCAAAACCTAAGTATCAAAACACCTGGCAGCATGCAAAAGCGCTCACCACTATCATCACCTGGGATTCATTCTTTTAACCCCCATCGTCAAGTTGTCTAGAATGCCATAATTTCACAGGGTTTGACCCCGGGACACATATCACCCCACCTGTTGATTTCACACACCCCTGGCTTGAAGTGTGCTAAGCACACAGCCTCCATCATACCTAACTGTTTTATCCCTCTTTGTATGAAGTACAATTGTTCTGTAATCAAATTTTCTTGTTCATCATTGTTTTAGTTCATGCCCGGGAACCGTCTATTTCATTTTCATATATACTATATTCTGTGATATAAATATTCACTGGAAAATACCTACATTCTGCACCCATTCAGCATCACCTATTCTTTGTACAATGCACATTCGCATCACCACCATCAATGCAAGGGGACTCAATAGCCCCTTTAAAAGTTCCCGATTATGGCAAGAAGCAGTTAATCAAAGAACAGACATTCTATGCGTTCAAGAAATGCACTTTAAGCAAGACAAACCTCTACCCTGCACCATCACCTTTTCCCTCATATCTTTCACGCACATGCCACCAAAAAAGTGAGAGGAGTTATGATCGAAGATCATTAGCCTTCCAACTTAACCACCTTGACGCTGACCCCTGCGGAAGGTACTTAATTCTAGATGCCCTTTTTGATGATGTACCATTCATCATAGTCAATATCTATGCCCCAACTCCCATCAAAAACTATTCTTTAAGTTAATAATGAAGAAGCTTTCCCAATACCCAAAGGAACACATAATCTAATGTGGAGACTTCAATGACACAATTGACAATACACTTGACTTGTCAGGAAAGAGTTCACCCGTTGGTGGCACTGTCGGTCCTGTGGATCGCAGTACTGGTGTCCACCAGCAGGTGTCTTCTAACAGTCAGGATCTGTAGTGAAAGGTTTCACCTGCTGGTGGCACTGTTAGATCCTTGGGCTATAGTACCGGTGTCTACCAGCGGGTGTCTCCCGGCAGTGTGGAGCCGACATTATCTCCTGCCATCAGGCGTCACCTGAGCCTGATTGCAGGAGATGTGTATAAATACCCAGCAACACACACACACACAATTGCCTTGGTATCTTCCTTGCGCCCTGACCTGAACCTGTTATCTCTGAACCCAACATCTTGTCTCTGTACCTGATACCTGAACCCTGTGCCCTGTACCCGAACTTGTCCCTCCTGTGACCCTGTTACCTGTACCTTTACTCTGCAGCCTGATCCAGCCATCCTATCCCTGTCCTGTTGTTCCCTGTCCCCATCTGCTGATCTCCTGTGAATGACCCTGGCTTGGCTAGCGTTTATGATTCTGGTATTTCCCATTTATTGTATATACCTGTCTGACTGTTGTTATTTGTGGGTCTCTGTCTGTTAGATGGTTTGTTGTGCACTGTTATATTGGAGGTGGTTGTATTTATATTATTCACTTATCTTAATAAATCACTATTTTCACTTTACATGCGTTTGGTTTTCCTCTGTTGCTATCCACGCAGTTCTGGTTACACCTGATTCGTGACAGTATACCAAGGCCATCCCTGACCAGAAGTGGCTGCACAGATGCACCATCTCGGTTCTGTTGCTCTGCTGAGATGAATTTGGATGTGTTTAGTTATTATGCTCTGCTGGCATCAGAGAGTGGTGAATATCTCCGCCAGACACTGAAAGAGAGGACGAGTGATCAGCTGCTAGAGATAATTTGTTTAGCTCACTCAGTGGTTGATCAGGGCTGTATGTTGTTTGGGGATGTTCAGCCTTTAATTCAAATATGTGCAGATCTGGCTTTGCCCTGTATCCCAAAGGGCCATGATGATTTTTCTCCCCCTTTCAGTGTTAATCAGGCCGCATCACTGGTATAGCTTTTGAAAGATGACTCCCCATACTTTTTTGAACACTACACAGCTTGTTCCCAACAGATGATAATAGAATGTGTTGATTCTGTACAATCCCCTGTCAGACAGGCAGTATGTAACCTGCAGTTTGTGCAGCCACTACTGCTAGCATGGTCTGATATTTTGCAATCAGCCCCAGCCAGCCCACAACAAACCATCTCCGCTACCAGACACCTGCCTGCCCAAGTGTCTTTTTCCTCTTCACCCATGGCAACCTCCGTTTCAGCCCAATATACTCTGCTTCCCACCAAATACCAATACCCTGTTTCCACTCGCTGCACCTATCCTGCCTTTTCTCTGTTACCTACAACTACCCCACAAGAACTTCCTCTGGCCGCTGTTTCCCCTTCTTTAAGATATCCCAGCCCTTCTCTTCAGTTTGCTCCACCCCCTACCTACTGTCCTGCAATCACCTACAGAACTCAAGTAGCTAAGCCAAAGAAGAAACAGAAGTTCTTTCCAACTCACATGATCCGGCCAGTAACCCAACCTGACTCCACACCAGCCAACCTGCTCCAGCCTGCTTCCGCACTGACCAACCTGCTCCAATCTGCCTTCATGCCAGCTGAACCTGATGACCCACCTAATTCCGCCAACTCTTTGCCTGCTGTCCAGCCTGTTATTCCTGATACCCTGCCTGGTGGTTCCTTTCCTGCTGCCCAGCTTGAAGTGCCTCTGCCTGCCGCCCAGCTTGAAGTGCCTCTGCCCGCTGCCCAGTCTAATGTTCCTGTGCCTGCTGCCCAGTCTGACGTTCCAGTGCCTGCTGTCCAGTCTGATGTGCCTGCTGTTCAGCCAGTTGTGCCAGTGCCTGCTGTTCAGCCAGTTGTGCCAGTGCCTGCTGTTCAGCCTGTTATGCCAGTGCCTGCTGTTCAACCTGTTGTGCCAGTGCCTGCTGTTCAGCCTGTTGTGCCAGCGCCTGTGCCCACTGTCCAATCTGACGTCCCAGTGCCTGCTGCCCAGTCTGATGTTCCAGTGCCTGCTGCCCAGTCTGATGTTCCAGTGCCTGCTGCCCAGTCTGACTTCCCAGTGCCTGCTGTCCAGTCTGACGTCCCAGTGCCTGCTGTCCAGTCTGACGTCCCAGTGCCTGCTGCCCAGTCTGACGTCCCAGTACCTGCTGTCCAGTCTGACGTCCCAGTGCCTGCTGCCAAGTCTGACGTCCCAGTGCCTGCTGCCCAGTCTGACATCCCAGTGCCTGCTGTCCAGTCTGATGTCCCAGTTCCTGCTGCCCAGTCTGACGTCCCAGTGCCTGCTGCCCAGTCTGATGTTCCAGTGCCTGCTGCCCAGTCTGATGTTTCAGTGCCTGCTGCCCAGTCTGACGTCCCAGTTCCTGCTGTCCAGTCTGACGTCCCAATGCCTGCTGTCCAGTCTGACGTCCCAGTGCCTGCTGTCCAGTCTGATGTCCCAGTGCCTGCTGCCCAGTCTGACATCCCAGTGCCTGCTGTCCAGTCTGACGTCCCAGTGCCTGCTGCCAAGTCTGACGTCCCAGTGCCTGCTGCCCGGTCTGACATACCAGTGCCTGCTGTCCAGTCTGATGTCCCAGTGCCTGCTGCCCAGTCTGATGTTCCAGTGCCTGCTGCCCAGTCTGATGTCCCAGTCCCTGCTGCCCAGTCTGATGTCCCAGTGCCTGCTGCCCAGTCTGATGTTCCAGTGCCTGCTGTCTAGTCTGATGAGCCTGCTGTTCAGCCTGTTGTGCCAGCACCTGTGCCTGCTGCCCAGTCTGACGTCCCAGTGCATGCTGCCCAGTCTGACGTCCCAGTGCCTGATGCCCAGTCTGACGTCCCAGTGCCTGCTGCCTAGTCTGATGTTCCAGAGCCTGCTGCCCAGTCCGATGTTCCAGTGTCTGCTGCCCGGTCTGATGTCCCTGTGCCCATGTTCCAACCTAAAATTCTGGTGCCTGTGTCTCCGCCTAAAGTTCTGGTCCCGGCGTGCCAGCGAGAGATCACGGTGTGCCAGCCTGAAGTCCCAGTGTGCCAGCCTGAAGTTTTGGTGCCCATTACCCAGCCTGAAGTTTCAGTGCCCGTTACCCAGCCTGAAGTTTCGGTGACCGTTACCCAGCCTGAAGTTTCGGTGACCGTTACCCAGCCTGAAATTTCGGTGACCATTACCCAGCCTGAAGTTTTAGTGACTGTTACCCAGCCTGAAGTTTCGGTGCTAGTTTCCCAGCCTGTTGAACCAGTGCCCGCTACCCAGCCTGCTAAACCGGTGCCTGTCACCCGGCCTGTTGAACCAGTGCCCGTCATATGGCTTGCTGAGCCAGTGCCTGGCGGCCAACTTGCTGAGTCGGTGCCCATCACCAAGCCCACTGGGTCGGGGTCTGTTACACAGCTTGCTGAGCCGGTGCCCATTACACAGCTTGCCGTTATGGTGCCTGCTGCTCGGTCCGATGTTTTAGCGCCTGCCGCCCAGCCAGACGACCCGGAGCTTTCTGCCCAGCCGGACGACATGGAGCCTGCCGCCCAGCTGGACGACCCGGAGCCTGCCGCCCAGCTGGATGACCTGGAGCCTGGCGCCCAGCTGGACGACCCGGAGCCTGCCGCCCAGCCGGACGACCCGGAGCCTGGGCCGGGGTCTGTTACCCAGCTTGCTGAGCCAGTACCCGTTACCCAGCTTACCATTATGCTGCCTGCTGCTCGATCCGATGTTTCAGTACCTGCTGCCCAGCCAGACGACCCGGAGCTTGCTGCCCAGCCAGACGACATGGAGCCTGCCTCCCAGCCGGACGACCCGGAGCCTGCCGCCCAGCCGGACGACCCGGAGCCTGCCGACCAGCCGGACGACCCGGAACCTGCCGCCCAGCCTGACGACCCAGAGCCTGCCGCCCAGCTGGACGACCCGGAGCCTGCTGCCCAGCTGGACGACCCGGAGCCTGCCGCCCAGCTGGACGACCGGAGCCTGCCGTCCAGCCGGACAACCCAGAGCCTGCCACCCAGCATGACAACCCGGAGCCTACTGCCCAACCGGATGACTCAGAGCCTGCCGTCCAGTTTGCCGCCTGGCCCGATGTTCCAGTGTCTACCGTCTGGTTCTATAATCTGATGCCCGTGGTCCAGCTTGACATTTCTGCTGCCCAGTTTGTTTTACCCATTGCCCAGTTTAAAGTACCTGCTGCCCAGCCCGATGTGCCTGTTACCCAGCTTGATGTATCTCCGCCCGTTGTCCAGCTTGTCATCATGAACTTCTTACATACCCTGCTCGATTTGCCTCTGCCCACTGCCCAGCCTGATGCTATGGACTATGTATGGTTGGAACTAGTTGGAGCGTCTGGAAGTTGCTCCTTTGAGGGGGGTACTGTCAGGAAAGGGTTCACCCGTTGGTAGCGCTGTCGGTCCTGTGGATCGCAGTACCGGTGTCCACCAGCAGGTGTCTTCTAACAGTCAGGATCTGTAGTGAAAGGTTTCACCTGCTGGTGGCACTGTTACCGTGTCCATCAGCAGGTGTCTCCCAGCAGTGTGGAGGCAACATTATCACCTGCGATCAGGCATCACCTGAGTCCTTTCTTTTTCGTACATCACGGGACACAGAGCGACTTAGTCATTACTAATGGGTTATATAGATTACCTTCAGGTGCTGGCACTGGCCACTTCCAAACCGGAAGTACCCTCCCCTATATAAGCCCCTCCCATCCGGGAGCACCTCAGTTTTTTGCCAGTGTCTAAGGTGTTGGCCAAAGAGTAACATGTGTTTTCACTGGGCTTGCGTACAGGTTCTTTTGGGCCTTAGTAAGCTGTTCCGGATCCCACCAAAAAAGCTTCATAGCTAAACGGTCGGTACCCGGGCCTTGCAGCAGAAGAGCAAGGTTTTGCCTGTAATGCCTCTCTTAGGAGGGCTGGACCCTGGGATCCAGAGCTCTGGTCATACCCACGACCAAGATGTTGTCTGTGCAGGGTGCTATACAGGTCCAGGGGAGTGGAATCCTTGGGAACCCGGTCCCTGAAGGTTTAATTACAATGCCTGCCGTGATAGGTGAAGTTTGGGCTTCTGTGGACCAAACAAAGTCCTGCGGCGGGGATCAGGTAAGTGGGGGCCCCCAGGAACTTGGTTCTATTGGGGGACCCCCAAGCCTAATTTGTCTTTCTGTCTGTTACCTAACGGTATTCCCGCTAATATCTGTGTATGCCTGTAACTACTGAAAATGTAAAATTTTAATAGTAGTCAAGAAAAAAAAAAAAAGGGACCGCGGTACCTGTGTTAAACCACTAGAGGCCGCTGTGGTCCATTTTTCTTGTCATGTGGATCTTTGGTTTTCTCAAGTCAAAAGATCCAGGCAGTTGGTAAGTTTCTCTGTGGGAATCCACTTCCTCTGCCCTGTTGCTGCGCTCATCCACCGCACAGGCCCTCCGGCAAAAAGGGCCCTGGCTCCTAGTCCCTGTTTGATTTTCGAAAAGGGCGCCAATGGCGCACGGGCGCGCGCGTGCACGCGCCTCCTATGAAAAAAAAGGGGCGGGGCGGGTGGATGACGCTCGATGCGCGCCACGGCGCTTCTGCGCATGTGCAGGCGTCCCAGCTTGTATAAAGACACAGTACAAGTGTCAGCTGGATGCAAACAGAGCTAGCAACAAACAGTGGCACACAGAGGCGGTTGATGCAGGCATCCCCATAGAAAGGCACTTTAGTGGACACCAGCTGGTATATAGCAGCAACTGTGTTAGACTATTACCAGCAAAATTGGTGTATTACGACGGGAATACCTCAGCTTTGTGCTTATAGGATATGTCGTCCAGACGCTCTGGAAATAGATCTTCCAAGAAGCGAAAGGGGTCTCCATCGGGCTCTGAGGATATTGGGCATGCTTGTACTGCACCAATCTCCCCTGAGAATTCAGAGGTCAGTAGCCGTAGGAACCCCGCAGGAGTACCTGGTACTGCGGCTGTCCCCAGTCCACCTGCTCCTCTATATATAACAGAGGAGGTTTTATCCTCAACTCTGGGAGGATTGGAAGAGAGATTAACAGCATTGATCGCTGCTTCCCTGTCACAGGAAAAGCGCGTCCGATCTCCGTCTCCTCCTGCAGAGTGCCTGTTAGTGGAGGAACAGTCCCAGAGATCGACCTACCTGAAGGGGATCAGGTGAGGTTGATAAAGTTATAGAGGAATCAACAGTGGAAGAACCTTTCTCAGCATCTCAGGCTGAAAGATTATGGGTTCAGTCTCTGACTAACATGGTCCGAGCAGCATTTTAAATGCCTCTGTCGGAACCATCAACCACTACTGTCTCCTCGCTGGGGTCGCTGAAAGCTCCCCAGACTGTCTGTTCCTTCCCAATCCACCCTTTATTGGAAGGGTTTATTTACCAGGATTGGGAGCATCCTGTAAAATATTTACTCCCCCCAAGAGATTTCCAGTGATCTATCCCATGGAGGATAAGTTCATAAAAAAATGGAGGGTCCCTACAGTGGACACAGCCATCTCTTGTGTAAATAAATCACTGACATGTCCAGTAGATAATGTTCCAATGTTCAAGGACCCAATAGATAAAAAATTGGAGTCTTTACTAAAATCTGCTTTCTCTACAGCAAGCATGGTGACACAACCTGCAGTAGCAGCGATTGGAGTCTGCCAAGCAATAAAAGATCAGTTGAAACAAGTCTTAAGGGACATACCAGATCAGCAGGCTCTTGCCCTAGCTGACCTACCTAGAGCCTTGTGTTGCGGTGGACGCCATAAAGGATACAGTCCAACAGGCATCCCGCTTTACGCTGTCTGTAGACATATGCGTAGGCTTCTATGGCTCAAAAACTGGTCTGCTGAAGCTCCCTGTAAGAAATTGCTGATTAGCTTCCCATTTCATGGAGAACGCTTATCTGGAGATGATCTGGACAAATATATCCAGAAAACTTCTGCCGGTAAAAGTACACTCTTACCGGTTAAGAACAAGGGTAGAAGTCCTTCTTTTAAGAGGCCTACTTCTCCAGTCCCTGGCACATCGGCTGTGAAACAGTTCCGACGGCCTCCGCGGTCAAATCCAGGGGGCAGAAATCAGGGACAATCACAGGGTAACAAGAAACCCTGGGTCAAGAGAGGTACAAAACCTCCCCCTAAGTCATGAAGGGTTGCCCCCACTCAATCGGGTGGGGGGAAGACTTCAGTTGTTCACAGAGACCTGGCGGGACACCATCAGAGACAGATGGGTGCTCTCCGCAGTAAGTCTGGGATACAGGCTGGAGTTAAAAGACATTCCTCCTGCCCATTTTATAAGGTCAAACGTGCCAAGCGATCCCCAGAAGAGTGGATCCCTCCTTCTGGCACTAGAGCAACTATTGCCCCAAGGGTAATCATGAAGGTTCCCTTGGAAGAAAACGGGTTCGGGTTTTACTCGAACCTTGTCACAGTCCCCAAACCAAATGG
Source organism: Rana muscosa (assembly GCA_029206835.1). Classification (NCBI taxonomy): domain Eukaryota; kingdom Metazoa; phylum Chordata; class Amphibia; order Anura; family Ranidae; genus Rana; species Rana muscosa. The sequence goes on along the minus strand of CM055122.1, from coordinate 1,163,391,759 downwards.
GGACATGAGGCCCATATTAAATATAAAAGGGCTAAACAAATTCCTACATATCAGGACTTTTTCGGATGGATTCGATCCGATCGGTGGCCACCGCCCTACAAGGGCAGGAATGGTTAGCCTCGATCGACATAAGGGATGCTTATTTGCATATTCCCATCTGTCCGGCCCACCAGAAATTTCTACGCCTTGCAGTAGAAGGGCGCCATTTTCAGTTCAGAGCCTTACCTTTCGGTCTGGCCACGGCACCACGAGTGTTCACAAAAATTCTGGCCCTACGATTGGCCAATCTAAGAACACAAGGTGTAACGATAATGGCATATCTAGACGACTTGTTGCTGATAGACCACTCAGTGAAAAAAACTAGAAGTGGTCGTTCACAAGATAATCAAGTATCTGGAATCTCACGGTTGCATTATCAACCGAGACAAGTCAGCCCTAAAACCAGTCAAAAGCCTGGAATACTTGGGGGCTAAGACTGGATTCAAATCAGAGAAAGATTTTCTTACCTCCAGAGAAGGTGTCGTCTTTGAAAGATTTGACCCACTTAGTGGGTACAAAAAAGAAAAACCATCCATACGCCTGTGTATAAGGCTGCTGGGAAAAATGGTGGCTTCATTCGAAGCAGTACCCTACGGTCAATTCCATTCAAGGAACTTGCAGAGGGCCATACTGTCAGCCTGGAACAAAAAAGTTCAGGCTTTAGACTTACCAATGTCCCTGTCCCCTTCCGTTCGCAAGAGCCTCCATTGGTGGTTGGTACCAGAATCTGGAAAAAGGGAAACCCTTCAGTCCGGTTTCTTGGAAGGTGGTCACTACAGATGCCAGCCTCATAGGCTGGGGGGCAGTACTGGAGCAATGGTCTCTCCAGGGCAAGTGGTCAGAAGCAGAGAAGGCCCTGCCCACCAATCTCTTAGAGATACGAGCAGCCCGGTATGCCCTAGTAGCATGGACATCCAAACTCCAAGGGTCACCTGTCAGAATTCAATCAGACAATGCCACAGCAGTGGCATATATCAATCACCAGGGTGGCACCAGGAGTCGTGCAGCCCAGAGGGAAGCGAATTGCATCCTGGAATGGGCAGAAAGGTATGTCACAGCCATATCCGCGGTTTTCATCCCAGGAGTGGAAAATTGGAGAGCGGACTTTTTAAGTCGCCTGCAATTATGCCCGGGGAATGGTCTCTTCACCCCGAGGTTTTCCAGGCAATATGCCAGCGGTGGGGAACACCGGATGTAGATCTGCTAGCATCCAGATTCAACGCAAAGGTGGACAGATTTGTGTCTCGCACAAAGGATCCCCTAGCTTGCGGTTCGGATGCCCTAGTGTTCCCTTGGGATCAGTTCAAGCTGATATATGCATTCCCACCGCGATTAATCCGCAGAATCAGGGTAGAAAAGAAACCAGTGATTCTGGTGGCTCCAGCGTGGCCCCGAAGGGCATGGTACGCGGAGATTGTAAAAATGTCAGTGGGAAGTCCTTGTACCCTCCCACATCGTCCGGACCTGCTTTCGCAAGGACCGATATACCACCCTTCCTTACCAGCCCTAGGTTTGACGGCCTGGCTATTGAAGCCCACATTCTAAAAAAGAGAGGGCTCTCTAATCCTGTGGTATCTACCATGATCAATGCCAGGAAGCCGGTATCCATGCAGATCTATTATAGGATCTAGAAGGCGTACATCACGTGGTGTGAGGCCAGGAAATGGCATCCACGTAAGTACGTAATAGGTAGGATTCTGGACTTCCTACAGTGGGCTGTACATAGGAAGCTTGCCTTGAGTACTATCAAGGGTCAGACGGCCTTGTCAATATTTTTTTCAAAGGCCCTTGGCTTTGCATTCATTAGTCAAAGCTTTCATACAAGGAGTGATGCGTATTAGCCCTCCGGTTAGTATTCCCATATGTCCATGGGACTTAAACCTGGTTCTGTCGGTTCTACAGAAACAACCATTTGAACCATTGCGGCACATTTCCTTGGTTCTTTTCACCAGGAAATTGATTTTCTTAGTAGCCATTTGTTCGGCTAAAAGAGTATCGGAATTAGCCGCCTTGTCCTGTAAGGAGCCATATCTGGTTATCCATAAGGACAGAGTAGTATTACGTCCTCATCCAGCCTTTCTTCCTAAGGTGGTATCGAGGTTCCATTTGAACCAAGATGTGGTTCTTCCTTCCTTTTTCCCCAAACCTAGTTCGGTAGAGGAAAAGTTATTGCATTCTTTGGATGTAATAAGAGCAGTTAAAGCTTATCTTAAAGCCACTGCTCAGATTCGTAGAATGGATACTTTGTTTGTTCTGCCGGAAGGCCCCAGAAAGGGTCAGGCAGCATCAAAAATCTACTTTAGCCAAGTGGATTCGACAGGTCATAATACAAGCCTATGGCTTGAAAAGGAGACCGCCTCCGTTCAAAGTTAGGGCGCACTCCACAAGAGCAGTTGGAACTTCATGGGCAGTGCATCACCAGGCCTCCCTGGCTCAAGTCTGTAAGGCCGCAACATGGTCTTCAGTACACACGTTTACTAGATTCTACCAGGTAGACGTCAGAAGTCAGGAGGATGTCGCCTTTGGGCGCAGTGTATTGCAGGCCGCAAAAGAGCCTCATGCCTGATGGCGCCCAGCTTATGTATCCCTCCCCTCATTTGGCATTGCTTTGGGACGTCTCATTAGTAATGACTAAGTCGCTCTGTGTCCCGTGATGTACGAAAAAGAAAAAGGGATTTTTATAACAGCTTACCTGTAAAATCCTTTTCTTGGAGTACATCACGGGACACAGAGCTCCCACCCCTCTTTTTGGGACACTTATTGCTTTGCTACAAAACTGAGGTGCTCCCGGATGGGAGGGGCTTATATAGGGGAGGGTACTTCCGGTTTGGAAGTGGCCAGTGCCAGCACCTGAAGGTAATCTATATAACCCATTAGTAATGACTAAGTCGCTCTGTGTCCCGTAATGTACTCCAAGAAAAGGATTTTACAGGTAAGCTGTTATAAAAATCCCTTTTTCCAGCGCTCCATAACCTTGTGACTACGTTTGGCCAACTTTCCCTATATAGGGTTAACTGCTCTAAATCTAGAAGGCTGGGAATCTGCCTAAATAAAACTACGAAAACGCTTCTCACGCACTCGTCTTCATTCCCTTGGGCTCCATCTTCGATGCTTACCTATCTAGGTATACAATTAACCGTTCCCTTAAGCAGTATGCTATGCAAGGACTATGAAATCCTCCTCAATAAGCTTAATGACCTTTGCTCATCTCTCCGCTCTGTTCACTCCTCATGGGCTGGCAAGATAGCTTTATCTAAAATGTTTCTACTGCCTCACGTATTATATTTTTTCCGTACCCTTCCAGTCCCTATGTTAACATCCCAACTAAACACAATTTAGAGAACTATCAACAACTTAATCTGGAATGGCAAACACCCTAGAATTAAGCATTCCATAATGTGCACTCCAATGTTCAAAGCGGGATTGGGTGTCCCCGATATCAGAAACTACTACAAAGCTATTCTCCTAAGCCAAACCCGGCATTGGTGGTCTTCCACTGGCCGTCCGCTCTGGGTACAAATAGAGAAAACTTCCATTGGCCAATCCACTAAATCTCTCCTAGCCGCGACGTAGATGCTTTTCCGACCTTCACCTTCTTTCCTAAGCACTGTAAACGCAACAATAAAGGTATGGACCTCCATTCACCAACACTCCCATGGTCTCTCAAAAAGCTCAGTTGCAATTCTTCCTCTGGCATCTGGAAATCTTAAGCAATAACCTATCCTTATCCAACTGGGTAACAGCCGGTGCCACTACAATTTGTCACATCCTAAACACAGATCATCTACACAATTTCCAAGACTAAAGCCTCGTACACACGATCGGATTTTCCAACGGAAATTGTATGATGACAGGCTGTTGTCTGAAAATCTGACTGTTTGTATGCTCCATCGGACAATTGTTGTCGGATTTTCCGCCAACAAATGTTGGATAGCATGCTTTAAAATTTTCCAACAACAAATGTGTGTTGTCGGATTATCCGATCGTGTGTACAGAAGACCTTCGGACAAAACTCCAAAGTACAAACTTGCATGCTCAGAAGCAATGCTAACCATAACACAACATTAGCAGAAGTTGCCCAAAGGGTGGCGCTAAAGAGCTGAAAAAACATGTAGTTTCGTGTTTGTTGACCGACAATACTTTGTACGCAAGACAAGTTCATGGCCAACGCCCTTCAGACAAAAGTCCTACGCTTTGTCCGCAGAAAATCTAATCATGTGTACCAGGCTTTACATGAGAGGTAGAACATCCCCAAAAAATTATTTTTAAAATACCTCATGCCCTCGCAATCACCTGGTTGGATCAATCACTCACCAGCGATATCATCCAATTCTATGATCAGCACTCACCTTTTTCAAAAGGATCGTCATTTTTCTATAAAATGCTCAATACTCCACAACACCCCGAGAAACTCCCATCAATGGAAAAATGGGAACAAACTCTGAACTTCTCTGCTGATTGACATACATGGCACCAAGCTTCGCGTTACATCTTGACAACATCTAAGTGTCTTTTTACACTGGGAAATGGCACAGAAAATACTATATCAATGGTACCTTACACCAACAAAACTAGCAAAGTTTGCGCCCTCCCAGTCCCCCACCTGTTGGAGAAACTGTGGTCACGCTGGCACTGCAGACCACATCTGGTGGTCTTGCCCACTGCTATCCCCCTTCTGGAAATCCAAAATCCATTCAAGCCCTTCTCACGACCCTTACTGGCAATCACTCAAAAATCACCCCCCAGCTAGCATTATTGGGGCTAGGCCTGGAAGCCTGGAAACCTCAGCATTGCCCCATCCTCCCACGTCTTAAAATGGAGGTCCACCCTAAAAAAAAATTACATAAAAATGCTCCAAAAAAAAAAAATGTACTTACCAGAAATGGCGGTTGCTAGGCAGGTCTTCCTAATCTGCCTCTTCCTAGTCCGCGGCTGGTCTTCTTCCTCGACCTCCTCGCGGTTTCTGCTGGGGAATGGGGTGCGGTGTCTTCTGGGAACTGTGTGTATCCTAGATAACAGCTGCCCATTCGCGCATGTGCAGTAGGAAACAGGCAGTGAAGCCGCAAGGCTCCACTGCCTGTTTCCCTTAGTGAGGATGGCGGCGCTGGGACCTGCCATGATCGAGGAATCGGCCTCAGGGGGCCGACATCGTGGGCGCCTAGGACAGGTAAGTGTCCTTATTAAAAGTCAGCAGCTACAGTGTTTGTAGCTGCTGACTTTTTTAAAAAAAAATTGCGGCTGGATCACCGCTTTAATCATAGCCAGACTCGCCATAGCAAAAAGCTGGAACAGCACCTTGAAACCTTCCCCACAACTTATTCATAATACTCTCAACCATAACCTTCAGATGGAATTTATGTTCGCCAAAGCAAACCTTGCTCTAACAAAATTACAAAAAGAATGGGCCCCTTGGCTAACATACTCCAACCTGGATCTCACCTCCATTCCTCAATACTGACACGTCTACCACAATAACTCAGATAATGTCACTCTACTCCGTAGACTTCTACCCTTATACTCACCATTGCAGCTACAATCCAACACATGTACCCCTTATCTCCACCCCCCTCCCCCCCCCCATAGAGTAGTCTCCCACACTGCATAGGATAATAGCCCTTCGGTCTTGTTATATCTTGCTCGTACGCACCTTTTGGTTACTGTTTATTAACCTTCTATAGCACTGACAATGCTTTACGAAATGTTTACTTGTTTAACATTGCATCTTTCTACCAATAAAAACTCAGGTGAAAAAAAAATTCTACTTACTTCATACATTTAGGCCCAAAAGTATTTTGCTACGTGTATTTGGTATAAAAAAAAATATACCAATAGGTGTATTGGTTTATGTGAAAGGTATAGCATCTACAAAGTATGGTATATACAGTATATTTGAAAACTGATCAATGCACTGATGGCCTATCTCATTTTTCAAAGTCCTTAACCACTTCAGCCCCGGACCATTTGGCTGGCCAAAGACCAGAGCACTTCTTGCGATTCGGCACTGCGTCACTTTAACTGACAATTGCGCGGTCGTGCGATGTGGCTCCCAAACAAAATTTACGTCCTTTTTTTTACCACAAATAGAGCTTTCTTTTGGTGGTATTTAATTACCTCTGCGGTTTTTATTTTTTGTGCTATAAACAAAAAAAGAGCGACAATTTTGAAAAAAATTCAATATTTTTTAGTTTTTGCTATAATAAATATCCCCCAAAAAATATATAATAAAAATTTTTTTTCCTCAGTTTAGGCCGATACGTATTCTTCTACATATTTTTGGTAAAACAAATCGCAATAAGCGTTTATTGATTGGTTTGCGCAAAAGTTATAGCGTCTACAAAATAGGGGATAGTTTGATGGCATTCTTATTAATATTTTCTTTTACTAGTAATGGTGGTGATCAGTGATTTTTATCGTGACTGCGACATTATGGCGGACACATTGGACACTTTTGGTGCTATTTTGGGACCATTCACATTTACACAGCGATCAGTGCTATAAATATGCACTTATTACTGTGTAAAAGTGACTGGTAGTGGAGGGGTTAACCAGGAGGGGGCACTGAAGGGGTTAAGTGTGTCCTAGGGATGTGTTCTAATTGCAGGGGGGATGGGCTATGAGTGACACGACACTGATCACCGCTCCCGATTACAGGGAGCTGTGATCAGTATCCTTGTCACTAGGAAGAATGGAGAAATGCTTGTTTACATTAGCATTTCCCCATTTCCCCCGGGACCTGCAATCACACTCACGGAGCTTTTGCGGCGGGGGCGCGCGCCCACAATGCTGCGTCTTAAAGGGGACATACAGGTACGTTAATCTGCCTGTATGTGCCATTCTGCCAATGTATATAGTCGTGAGCCGGTCCTTAAGTGGTTAAAATGCCAGGAAAGTACAAATACCCCCCTAAATTCCCCCTTTTTGAAAAGTAGACAATCTGATGTATTTAGTAAGAGGCAAGATCCGTTTTTTGAATTTTACATTTTTTTGTACATTTTTTTTGAAAATTAAGAAATTTAATAAAATGTGTTGTTTTTCACACTTTTTTTTCACTTACTGCCATACTATAGCAGGCATTGCTTACTATTGCGCGGTCGTGCGATGTGGCTCCCAAACAAAATTGACGTCCTTTTTTCCCACAAATAGAGCTTTATTTTGGTGGTATTTGATCATCTCTGCGGTTTTAATTTTTTGCGCTATAAACAAAAAAAGAGCAACAATTTTGAAAAAAACACAATATTTTTTACTTTTTGCTATAATAAATATCCCAATTTTTAAAATAAAAAAATTCCTCAGTTTAGGCCGATACGTATTCTTCTACATATTTTTTGGTAAAAAAATATTGCAATAAGCGTATATTGATTGGTTTGCGCAAAAGTTATAGCACCTACAAAATAGGGGATAGAATTATGATTTTTTTTTTACTAGTAATGGCGGTTATCTGCGATTTTTGTCAGGACTGCGATATTGCGGCGGACATATCGGACACTTTTGACACATTTTTGGGACCATTCACATTTATACAGTGAACAGTGCTATAAAAATGCACTGATTACTGTATAAATGTGACTGGCAGGGAAGTGGTTAAAACTAGAGGGCGATCAAGGGGTTAAATGCGTGCCCTGCTAGGTGATTCTTACTGTGGGGGGAGAGGACTGACTGGGGGAGATGACCGATGGGTGTCCCTATGTACAAGGGACACACCATTGGTCTCCTCTCCCTGACAGGATGTGGACCTCTGTGTTTACACACAGAGATCTACGTCCCTGGCTCTGTGACTGCTGATCGCAGGCACCTGGCGGACATCGCGGCGCACCCCCCAGCGGCCGGAGGCCCGAGGACGTCAATAGACGGCCTCCCGGACCTGTAGAGCCACCTTGTGGCCGTCATTCGACAATGGCCCGGGTCCCAAGTGGTTAATACAATTTGGTGAGTAAGTATTTCTACCTAAGGTGGAGGCACGACACGGTGGACAAATTTTGTGGTGAAGGATTGGCCAAAATTGTTTTTTGATCACCTCATCATTAGACATTTATATTATTGTTTCACATTTAAGTCAAGGTTGTATAAGGACACTGATGTTGTGCATGGGTGTAATACTTTTGTTTATTTTTCTTGTGTTTGAGCACTGCATTTTCATATATATACTGTATATATATATATATATATATATATATATATATATATATATATATATATACAGTATATGGCACATTTTAGGTGATTATATGTCTCTAAAACGATCAATGAGTTCACAAAAAACAATAAAATGTTTTTAAAATGTCTAAAATTTATCAAATTTTGTTACGCGCATGTTAAAAATTATTACCGTATTTAAAACCATGGTATAGATTATGTTTAATGGATCAATGATGAAAGTCCCAACAAAAATATATCTCTGTATGATCTAATAATTTCAAACAACACAGAGCTAACTGCAGATGTGAAAGTGAGGGATAATTTTGGTAATAGTTATCACAGTGAGCTCAACAAACAGTGAGTAATTATGTTTGCTGTAAATTACAGGAAAGAGAGACATGTGGGTAGGAAAAGAAAACCAAATAAAAAAAAAAAGGTAATTTTAAAAGGCTGTATTCTTTACTTTATGATACTAAATGGGACTAATTTGTTGCAACACAGATATCTGAAGACAAGTGGGAGTGTGTTAAAAACATACTAAAATAACAGCATTCACCAGTACCAGATGGATTGTACCAAATTGTCCTCAAAGAATGTAGCAATATTACAGTCAGAACATTATTCCTAATTTGAAAGAACAGCTTACTGACAAGAATGATAAGCTGATTAACTAAAAGTAAATATGGTACCCATATTCAAAATAGGGCTGATATATATTCCAGGAAGCTACAGACCAATCAGCCTAACATATATTATATTTTTATTATTGGAAGTAATGGTAAAGGACAATATTCCTGAATGTGTTATCACTAGTATTATTAGTAGAGATGGGCTGAACAAAATTCTAACCCGTACGGCGAACCCCATTGAAGTCTATGGGTGCCCATTTTGAAGGCTCATATGCAAGTAATTGGCCAACATAATTGTTTTTTCAGAAGCAGTGATTTTAATGATGTTTAAAGTGCAACAATAAAAATGAAAAGTGTATTTAAATATAGTGCCTAGGGGTCCCCTTAGTCTGCCTTGTAAAGTGGAACATGCTGCAGCAAAAATGATATTTCTGAAGAAAAAAACTGAGTCAAATCACATTTAAATTGACTTGTCGTCACCAAGCTATTGAAAGAAAATAAAGGAAAAAACTGTGTGGGGTCTCCCCATCCATACTTTAAGGGGAACCCCACACCAAAATGTAATTAAAAATCTATACTAGACCCTTTTCCTGGCAGGTCAGGAAATGGGGGGCACAAGTGAGCGCCCCTCCCCTGAACCATACCAGGCCACATGCCCTCAACTTGGGGGGTGAGTGCTAATGGCACAAGGGTCTCTTCCCCACAACCCTAGGCTGTGGTTGTGGGGGTATGCGATCAGGGGTCTTATCGGAATCTGTAAGCCCCCAGATCCCAGGCCTCCCCCTATGTGAATGAGTATAGTACCCCTACCCATTTACCAAAAAAGTGTCAAAAAGTAATAAAGAGAGAGACGGTTTTTGACAATTTCTTTATCAAAAAATAAAAAAACTGTGTTCCCCAATGTAAAGCCATTGTCAATCACGCCGCCTACCGTACCCGAGAAAGAAGGAAAAAAAAAACACTCCCACCGTCCATGAAGGCTGACCGCCTACTGCAGGCTCTGCCTTTGACAGTTCTTATATAGATTTTTTTTTTAATCTTCTTTTTCGGGTCCGGCGGTGTGATTAATGAAGGATATACATTGGGGGACACAGTTTTTTTTTTTTTTTAATAAAGGAATTGTCAAAAACTGTCTGTCTTTTTATTGCCTTTTGACACTTTTTTGGTGAATGGGTAGGGGTACTATGTACCCCATACTCATTCAACATGGGGGGCAGGATCTGGGGGCCCCCTTGTTAAGGGAGGCTTCCAGATTTCAAAAAGACCCCTGCCCGCATACCCCCACAACCACAGCCCAGGGTTATGGGGAAGAGACCCTTGTCCCCATCAACATGGGGGCAAGGTGCTTTGGGGTGGGCTAGCAGAGCCCCCCTATTAAAAAAAGAAAATACAAATTCCAGTATATATGTCATTGTTTGTAGATGCTATAACTTTCGCACAAACCAATCAATTTACGCTTATTGGTATTTTTTTTACCAAATATATGTAGCAGAATACATATTAGCCTCAATTTATGAAGACATTTAATTTTTTTAATTTTTCATTGAATATATTTTATAGCGGAAAGTAAAAATATAGCTTTATCAAAATTGTCGGTCTTTTTTGGTTTATAGCACAACATTTTTTAAACGCATTGGTGATCGAATACTACCAAAAGAAAGCTCTGTGTGTGGGAAAATTACATCAGTTTTATTTGTATACACTTTCCAGCTTTAGTAAATAAACCCCATTGTGTACTTAAAAGTGGGGTATGCCTGTATAGTGTTCCAGGACCGCGCTAAGGTCAGTTAAACTAACGCAGTGCAGTATCGCAAAAAATGGCCTGCTCATGAAGGGGGTAAATCTTCCCGGGGGTTAAGTAGCTAAAGGAAAAAATGTTACATGAGTGCTTCCACAAAATGGTTGAGAGTTGTGAGTGACGTGCCCCAGGGCTCTGTCCTGGGACCAAATGATGTAGAGTTTGGAATAAATAATTCAATCTCAGCATTCACTAATAATATAAAGCTATGCATTTTCAACGTTAGATAGTGCTAAAATATTACTAAATCCAAATCAAGAGGTGGCAGCTGCACTCACTATTATCCACACAGAAAATAATATAAAGCTTATGAAAAAATATGTGTAGTGCTGTTGTATAAATAATCAATACATTATTAAACAATTTTTCAAAATCGCCACAGTGCACCCAAACATGTGACACAAAATCTGCTTACCAGAAAGTTAGACCCCAAAACATAATAGGTCTAACAGCGCTTGTGGGGGACAAACCCCAATGATGGATGGGATCAATGGCCTCTTTTCTTTATTGTACATCACGGGACACAGAGCAGCCATAGTAATAACTATGTGAGTTATACGGCACCTATAGGTGAATGGACACTGGTACACACAAAGACAGGAAGTTCTCCTCTATATAACCCCTCCCATACAGGAAGTACCTCCGGTTTTTTTTTCGCCAGTGTCTAAGGTGTTGGTCACGGTTAATGAAGTGCTAAGAAGAGCTCTGATAAGGGTTCCCTGACAGGACCAAGGGGCCATGCAATCGGATCCATTCAAAGTGCCAAAAAAGGGCCAAACGGATGGTACCTGAGCCTTGAGGAGAAGAACAAGGTTTTGCCTGTAATGCTCCTCTTTTGAGGGCTGGACCCTGGGATCCAGCTCCTTAGTCACATATTCCAAACCAAAGGTTGCTTTGGCAGGGTGCTATACTGGTCCAAGGGAGAGGTCCCCATATACAAGGGGAACCCAGTCCTTTAAGGTCTGTCATGACATGGCCCGCCGTGATGGGTGAAGATTGGGTCGGTCTGTGCATTTCCAGCAGTACCCTGCGGTGGGAATGGTAAGTTAAAGAAGATCTTAAGGTTCACTTATGGACTTCTTTATTTGAGTAGACTATATATTGCCTGTTTTTCACCCCTAGAGGGTGTAAAGTGTAACATACCTGAATGTTAACATTACCATGCTCACTGGCAGCTTGCTCCATCTCAGCCAGCAGAAGGGTTGTGGGGGATCGCGTTTGGCTTCCCCCTAGTGAGAGCCCCTCTTCCCCCCAACCATCCCGACCACGGGGCCATGTTTTTACACGCATGCACAGGAAAACAGCATTTTTAAATGTAAAGGGGCACTCCTATGATGCACGGGGGGGGGGGGGGGCTTAGCACAGCGGTGTGCACAAGGATGCCGGCATGCATGTAGGCACGGCACAGACGCAGGTCTCACTACCCTATAAAGCCTTTCAGTTTAGTAACAGTCTGGTGGCTGGCGAAGGATACGGAGCATATGTGTGGGGCATGTAAGCTATGTGAGTGATTGGATACAGGCATTCTTAAAGGCACGTCTACTCAGCATCAGGCTGAGCAGTTATAGCGGCATATTACTCATTGCTGGACTAGAGCTCGGCAGTAGATGCATTGTGTTAGTACCACTGCTTTTTGTGCTTAGGACTATGTCTTCCTTAAGGAGGGGTGGGAATGCAGCAGGGGGGAGCACAATAGTGCTGCAGTCGGGGTCTGAGGATCTAACAGACCTAAAGTTCGCGAGAAGTGTCCCTGCACAAAATGTCATTTCTGAAGGAAAAAAAGCCATTTAAAACCACTCTCGGCTATAATGAATTGTCGGCTCCCGGCAATACAGAGAAAAGTCATTGATAAAAAATAAAAATAAAAATAAATGCGTGGGGGTCCCCCCAAATTCAATTACCAGGCCCTTCAGGTCTGGTATGGATATTAAGGGGAACCCTGCATCAAATTTAAAAAACAAATGACGTGGGGTTCCCCCCAAATATTCATACTAGACCCTTCAGGTCTGGTATGGATTTTAAGGGGAACTCCACCCCAAATTTAAAAATTGATGGGGACAAGGGCCTCATCCCCACAACCCTTGCCCAGTGGTTGTGGGGGTCTGTGGGCAGGAGGCTTATCGGTATCTGGAAGACCCCTTTAACAAAGGGGACCCCCAGATCCCGGCCCCCCCTATGTGAATTGGTAAGAGGTACATTGTACCCCTACCATTTCACGAAGAAAGTGTAAAAAAAAATGTAAAAAAAACCACACAGACACCTTGGAAAAGTCCTTTATTTAAAAATAAAAAATAAAACATAAAAAACACATTCCAGCGATGTAATCCAATGTCCCGCGGTGATCCGATGTCCAGCGCTGCAGTCTCCACTCGAAACGTCATTGGCTGAGCGGACCTACACTGCGGAGGAAGTTCCCCATCAGGTCCGCTCGGCCAATGATGTAGGCGGGGTCTGAGGTACGAGGGCGCCCCCGCCCCCTCATACCTCAGACCCCGCCTACGTCATTGGTCTTCTCCTGATAGGGAACGTGAGAAGGGGCGGGTCTATTCATTTTTTTACACTGAAGAGGAAGTTCCCCATCAGGTCCGCTTAGCCAATGACGTAAGCGGGGTCTGAGATACGAGGGTGCCCCTGCCCCCTCGTACCTCAGACCCCGCCTACATCATTGGCTGAGCTGACCTGATGGGGAACTTCCTCTGCAGTGTAGCTCTGCTCAGCCAATGACGTTTCGAGTGGAGACTGCATCGGATCACCGCGGGACATTGGATTACATCGCTGGAATGTGTTTTTTATTTTTTATTTTTAATAAAGGACTTTTCCAAGGTGTCAGTTATTGCAGACAACACAAAAATAAGCAGGGCAATAACTTCACATCAGGATATAGAAATCTTACAGAAAGACCTGAACAAAATAATGGAGTGGGCCAATGCATGGCAAATTAGGTTTTATGTGGAGAAATGTAAAGTAATGCACTTGGGGTCAAAAAACATAAATGCAAACTACTCACTAGGGGGAGAACCACTGTGGGAAACGAGGATGGAGAAAGATCTGGGGGTCCTAGTAGATGACAGATTGAGCAATAGCATGCAATGTCAAGCTGCAGCTACCAAAGCCAGCAGAATATTAGCATGCATAAAAAAAGGGATATACTCCAGGGATAAAACTATAATCCTACTACTTTATAGGACTCTGGTTAGACATCTGGTGTATTCTGTCCAGTTATGGTAACCAGTCCTCACAAGGGATGTGCTGGAACTGGAGAGAGTCCACAGAAGGGCAACAAAACTAATAAGGGGACTGGAGGACCTTGATTACGAGGAACGATTGCAAACACCAAATCCATTCTCACTGGAGAAATGACACTGGCGAGGAGATATGATAGTGATTTACAAATATCTCAATGGCGATCCCAGCATAGGAATAAATAGGATTTTTGTACTCACCGTTAGGGTTGAGCGGACACCTGGATGTTCGGGTTCGACGGGTTCGGCCGAACTTCAGAAAAAAGTTTGAGTTCGGGACCCGAACTTGACCCGAACTTGACCCCGAACGCGAACCCCATTGAAGTCAATGGGGACCCGAACTTTTGAGGACTAAAATGGCTCTAAAAACGTAATGGAAAGGGATAGAGGGCTGCAAATGGCAGCAACATGTTGTTAAGAGCATGGCAAGTGCTCTGCAAACAAATGTGGATAGGGAAATAACTTAAAATAAAATAAAATACATAAAAATAAAAAATAATAATCTTGTCCTAGAAGGACGAGGTCCATATGGAGTAGGAGGTTGAGGTGGCGGTGGATGTGGCGGTGTAGGTGGAAGCGGTGGTGGAGGAGGACGAGGTAGCCAACACTGGTTTTTGTTTTTAATTTAATTTAATTTTTAATTAGGGTACACCCCAAAAGAGTGAGAAAGATAAAAAATACAACAATGGCTGGGTAAGGCCGGTATACATGTCTATTCTGCACAGAAGAGACTGCTGCATGACTGGGGGCTCAGACTGCTTGGCTGATTTGCAAGGGGGTGAGGTGAAAGACTGATGGACATCGGCTGCAGGTGCCAACTCTGATCTTTCAGCAGTAGACTGGGTGGGAGACAATGTGAAGGAACTGGAGGCACTGTCAGCAACCCAATCTACTATCGCCTGTACTTGTCCTGGGCCTGGCCTCAACATTCGTAGAGTCGCATTAGGCCCGACCAAATACCGCTGCAGGCTCTGTCGCCTACTCGCACCTGAGGAAGGTGTTTCACTTGTGCGTGTAGCTGGCACAGATCGACCACGTCCTCTCCCTGCAACAGGAGCTCCACCAGCAGCACCACGACCAGGGACCACGTCCCTTATTTGACGGTCTCCTCATATTTCTGAAATTTAGGATCTTGTCCTAAATGGGTGTTTTTTGAATAGCAGAATAGAGCAACAGTATCTAAAGGGTGTATCTCACAGGTACAGATATGCAGAAAACGCAGCCAAACATTTTTTTTTGCCATAATTTTTTTTTTTTTTTTGAAGAGCAGAATAGGAAAACAGTATTTAAAGTGTGTATCTCACACATACAGATATGCAGAAAACGCACTAAAATTCTTTTTTTTGCCCTAAATTATTATTTTTTGGAATAGCAGAACACGTAAAGTGTGTATCTCACACGTACAGATATGCAGAAAATGCAGCAAAAAAATAATTTTGGGCAGAAAACGCACCAATTTTTTTTTTTGCCCTAAATTTTTTTTTTTTGAAGAGCAGAATAAGAGAACAGTATCTAAAGTGTGTATCTCACATGTAAAGATATGCAGAAAATGCACCAAAAAAAATTTTTGGCCCAGGAAACGCACCAAAAAAAAATTTGCCCTAAATTATTCTTTTTTGAAGAGCAGAATAGGAGAACAGTATCTAAAGTGTGTATCTCACATGTACAGATATGCAGAAAATGCACCCAAAAAAAATTTTGGGCAGAAAACGCACCAAATTTATATTTTTTGCCCTAAATTATTCTTTTTTTTGAATAGCAGAATAGGAGAACAGTATCTAAAGTGTGTATTTCACAGTAACATATGCAGTGCTGGTGCACTGAGCTTGCATAAAATGCCCACCAAAGCCAACCTAACTAACAGACGGATAAAAGTTATCTTTTCTCTGGCACTGGGCTCAGGGTAGGATAAAAAGATTGTGCACTGCACCCACACAAAAAAAGCAAGGTAGATCGCTGAGTAATTTGATTTATGAATCAGGATTCCTATCTAATTCTCTCTCTCAAAGCAGCAGCAGCAGCAGCAACCTTTCCCTACACTAACCGAAGCAGAGTGACGTGCTGTGCTATGTGCCTGTAGCTTATATAGAGGCTGGGTCACATGCTGCACTGGCCAATCACAGCCATGCCATTAGTAGGCATGGCTGTGATGGCTTCTAAGGGCACACAAGTTAAACAAATGTTGACTGGCTGCCCTGCAGCTTTTTAAAATGCGCCATTACATTACAGAACACCGAACCCGAACCCGAACATACAGTACATTGTTTGGGTTCGGGTCCGGGTACCAAAAACCCAAAAGTCCGGTACGAACCCGAACTTTACAGTTCGGGTTCGCTCAACCCTATTCACCGTAAAATCTGTTTCTCTGACGTCCATGGACTGACACAGTCTCTTCATACTTGACAAGTGGGTTTATGTCCCTGCTCATAGGAGAAGACTAGGCAGAATGTTAGATGTTACAACATACATTCCAAAACCAGAGCTGAACAGCCTTGCCCAGGGGGTGGTCCCTCTGGACATAACCCTCCTACCTGCAGCCAGCAGCCTCAGTTTGTAACAAAGCAGTATAAACCTTAAAAGGAAGGGTGGGTGCTGTGTCAGTCCATGGACGTCAGAGAAATGGATTTTACGGTGAGTACAAAAAATCCTATTTTCTCTTACCGTCCATGGACTGACACAGCCTCTTCATACTTGACAAGTGGGACGTCCCAAAGCAGTGTCAAAGAAGAGGGGTGGGAGCAATAGTAAAGTAAAACCAAACTTCACTCCAAACAAGCAGAGCTCCTCAACGGAGGAGTTGCAACTTTAGACAGCCGTCTGCAACACCTTGCGGCCGAAGGAAGCATCAGAAGATGCAGTCACATCAACTTTGTAAAACTTACAAAAGGTATGTGCGGACGACCAGGTCGCCGCCTTGCACACTTGTGCAACTGACGCTTGATGTCGGAAAGCCCAGGAAGCACCAATTGCCCTGGTGGAATGCGCCATAGGCCTGTAAGACGGCCTGCCTGATCCATCTAGAAATGGTGGCAGGCGACACCGCTTGGCCCTGTTGTGGACCAGACACAGACACAAACAGCGAGTCAGACTTCCGAATTGGAGCAGTAACAGACAGGTACACCCGCAAGGCATGTACCACGTCTAGCGTGTGAAGCGCAAACTCTCTGGGATGCGATGGATGAGGACACAAGGTCCTCATTAAGGTGAAAGGCCGAGATACCTTCGGGAGAAAAGAAGGTCGCGGACGCAACACAGCCTTATCCTTATGGATGATCAAGTAAGGCGGTTTGCAATACAATGCCGCCAACTCAGACACCCGTCTGACAGAAGTAATGTCTACCAGGAAAGCCACCTTCGGAGACAAGGTTAAAATAGGGATATCTCTGATGTTTTCAAAGGGAGGTTCTTGAAGAATCGAGAGCACCAAATTCAATTCCCAAGGAGGGAGAGGAGGTTTGACAGGGGGAGCACATGGCGAACTCCCTGCACAAAGGTGCTATCAAGGAATGGCCTGCTAGCGGTCATTGAAAGAAGACAGCCAAGGCCAAAATCTGACCCTTGATGGTGCTTAAAGCAAGTCTTTGGGTCACACCACGCTGTAAGAACAGCAGGATCCTGGGAACGGAATACTTCAGTGGACGCCAATCCAGCTCCTCGCACAGAGCAATGTAAGCCTTCCAGGTACGGTGATAGATCTTCTTGGAGGAAGATTTCCATGCCCTCAGCATGGTCGAGATGACCGAATCCGAGAGACCTCGGTCCCTCAACTCCTGGCTTTCAATAGCCATGCCATTAAAGCCAGTGACTGTAAAGCAGGATGATGCATGGGACCTTGAGACAGAAGGTCCTCCCTCATTGGCAGTCGCCAAGGCACGTCTGCAACGAGGCGTACAAGATCGGCGTACCAATGACGCCGTGGCCAATCCGGAGCAATGAGAATCACCGGAATACCCTTGGCCTCCACTCTGCGAAGCAGGCGAGGAAGCAACTGTAGCAGAGGATAAGCATATATCAGGTGATACTGACCCCACGGGGCAACCAACGCATCTGAGGCGTCTGCCCAGGGGTCCCTGGACATGGACACAAACCTTGAAACCTTGCAATTGAGTAGAGAGGCCAACAGGTCCACATCCGGTGTGCCCCACCGCCGGCAAAGGAGTTGAAACACCTCCGGATGCAAGGACCATTCAACGTCTGGCGGCTCAGATAGTCCGCCTGCCAGTTGTCTATTCTTGTCTATGTAAACGGCCGACAGAGCCGGCACGCTTCTTTCCGCCCATCTTAGGATGTGGGCGACCTCAGACGCCGCAGATGAGCTCAAAGTTCCCCCTTGATGGTTGACATAAGCCACCGCCATGGCGTTGTCCGACTGGATTCTGACTGAGCATCCCTGTAGCCTCTCTGACCACGAGGAGAGACACAGTCTGATTGGCCAGAGTTCCAGAACATTGATCGGCAGACGGGATTCGTCCAGACTTCAAAGCCCCTGGGTTGATAGGACTCCCCAAACTCCACCCCAGCCTGTAAGACTGGCATCCATCATGATCACCGTCCACTGGATAGGAAGGAACGACTTCCCGGACCGAAGAGCCGGGGATCTCAACCACCACGTCAGGGATGCCCTGACCGGGTGACTCACCTGGATCTGACGATTCAGTGATAACGGGGTCTTGTCCCAGGTGGACAGGATCTCCTTCTGTAAGGCCCGAGTGTGTGATTGGGCATACGGAACGGCCTCGAAGGATCGACAACCATTTTCGGGACGTCAGAACCCGAACCGCAGATTGAAGAGTCTGTAACTTCTCCAAGGAAAGGAAAACCTTCGCTTCTGAGGAGTCCAGGATCAAACCTAGATACTCCAGATGCTGAGTCGGAACCAGAACCGACTTCTGAGTGTTCAGTAGCCAACCGAAGTCTCGGAGGGTCTGACTGACTATCGTCACATTTTCTTCTAATTCTGAGCCAGAGTCTGCTCTCAGAAGAAGATCGTCCAGATAGCCCACAATAGCAATGCCTCGCTGTCTCAGCAAAGCCAGAATTGGGGCAAGCACCTTGGTGAGAACCCGCGGTGCCGATGCTAAGCCGAAGAGAAGGGCCACAAATTGATAGTAGACTTCGCCGATCGCAAAGCGCAGAAACTTCTGGTGACTTGCACAGATTGGGACATGCAAGTAGGCGTCCTTGATGTCCAAGGACACCAGAAAGTCCCCAGGATGGAGCGCAGCAATCACCGTGCGAATGGATTCCATGCGGAATTTTTGAACCTTCACAAAGGCATTTAAGGCCTTGAGGTCCAGGATTGGACGGACTCCATCCTTCTTTGGGACCACAAACAGATTTGAATAAAATCCCTGAAACTTCTCCTGTGACGGTAGAGGCACAATTACTCCATACCTGAGCAAGTTCTGCACTGCCCCCAAGGGGGCCGCCCAACGCGCTGGAAGGAGAGGGAGATTTGAGGGAAAGAATCTGTTTGGAGGCCAGAAACGGAAATCTATCCTGTACCCCGAGGTGACCACTTCGCACACCCATCCGGGAGGTCCATCGATCCGCGAACCTGCAAAGTCATCCCCCCACCCCGGAGTTGGGCGGGGGCAAGACTTCATGAGGTGGAGAAGTTGGTAGCCGGCTTGTTTGGCTTACGCACCCAGGGACGCTTCTGTCCACCAGCCGCACTCTTGTCAGTTTGGGAGGGCTTACCCGTGGACTCTGACTGACAAAAATAACTTTTATGTGCTGGAAAGGAGGGGCCCGGCTTACGGCAGGGCTCCTTTCCTTTAGTAGTCTGAGGAAGGAGGGTGCTCTTACCCCCCATGACATCCTTAATAATGTCATCCAGGGCAGCACCAAACAGCCTACCGCCCTTAAAGGGCAAATCAGTCAGGAGCTTTAGAGGCCAGGTCAGCAGACCAGCATTTCAACCAGATAAGATGATGCAACACCACCGCAGACACTGAGACCCTAGAAATTAAGGGTACAGCGTCCAAAGTGGCATCTCACACATACACTAGGCCCTGCACCAGTTGGTGGGCCAGTGTAATGGTTTCTGGAGGAAGATTATGCTCCTGCACAGTCTGGTGCAAAATCTTTGCCCATTCCGTGAGTGTCTGAGACACTAGGGTCGCCGCTATTATAGGACGTAAGGCGGATCCCAGCAAGGCGAACATGGCTCTGCTCACCACTTCCGACCTCCTGTCAGTGGGGTCCTTAAAGGCAGGAGTCCCCTCCATCGAGAGAGTTGTGGCTTTATTCAAACGTGCGACCGGGGGAGAGGCCCATTTTTTAATCAGGGCCTCATCAAAGGGGTACCTAATAGACAGACGCCACGGGAGCGCAAAAGTCTTCTGCGACTTTTCCCAAACCTGATCTATGAACCTGTCAAAGAAAGGCATGTAAGGAAAAACTTTTTTAGAAGGCTTGGCTTTAAAAGAACCAGAGGAGACAGCCTCCACCTGAGGTTCCTCAGCCGCAGCATCCAGCTTGAGAGTGTCCCTCACAGCATTAATGAGTTCACTTACAAGCGCCCTGTCATGTACTGACTCAGAGCAGGAGTCTTCCTCACAAGGAATGTCCTGTTCAAAAACATCAAAAATTTAGAGCTAGGGTCCTGAGCGGCAGCTTGGCCCATATCTGAATCAGAGCACTCCCCTAGTGGAGATTGTGAGGGGAGAGGGCGCTTTTTTAGCTCCCTTGCGCTCGCACACCGCTTCTATCCTGACAAGAAATGATTCCAGGACTGCTGACAACTGGTCCATGGGGACCGCAGGTGCACTGCCTGTTGCCTCTGACATGAATGGGGAAGCAGGTGAACCAGACTCCATAACTCGCCACTCTCTGAGACTCTTTGACAATTAAAAAGAAAAAGCCCACCCTCTGGCTGCGCTGACTGTGGGGGGTTACCCAGGGGACTCACCAACCCGGTCAGGACCGCTCTGTTCCGCTGCCTGTGCTGTGCTGTACAGCGCGACTGAGCAGTGAGGAGAGTGTGAGGAGAATTGCGCCGTTTCAGCAGCGATAGAGGCCAAACAGTATAAAAACGAGTTCGGCTCCAAAAAAATGGCCGCCGCATTGTAACTGTGCCATAGCAATCCATGGCAAGATGGCCACCATGCGCATCTTAAAGAACACAACATACAGGGATATGGGAAATAATTATAGATACTGACACATGTGCACCTACACAGGTTGAACTGGAATGACTATTGTCTTTATTCAACCTTACCTATTATGTAACTATGTAACTATGTAGCTTGTACTAAAATATATGAGTATGGGCTTTTTTTCCACAAAAACTTTATTGGTGGCAGTAATCAAACAAAAGACAGCATCATATTTTCAAAGAAATGAACGCCCACAGTTGACATATACAAAGGAATATATAAGAAAAAATTCGTAGGTCTCCATTAGGCCCCCCAACCACAGATTGGGAGATGGTATTGATAAAATAATATGTGAGTATTAGGGGCATATAACAAGTAAACAAGAAACTTGTAATAGCATTATATAGATGTATCACCAATATCACAGTGGAGTGCTGAAAGCCAAGCTACTAGATCAGAGGTCTCCAAACTATGGCCTTCCATGGCCTTCCAGTTGTTCAGGAATGCCTAGTAATGTCTGTGAATGTCAGAGTTTTACAATGCCTCATGGGACGTGTAGTTCTGCAACAGCTGGAGGGCCGCAGTTTGGAGATCCCTGTCCTAGAGGCATAGGATAATATTGGGGTCCAAAAGAAGGGGAATGTCAGGGAGAGGCTGTTGTTAATGGTCAACTCAGTAGACATGAACAAGGGGCCTACAAGGGGAGAGATATGTCTTCCGACAGGAAGGCTAATGAGCGTCTAAGCCAGGGGTCTCAAACTGGCGGCCCTCCAGGTGTTGCGAAACTACAAGTCCCATGAGGCATTGCAAGGCTGACAGTTACAAGCACGACTCCCACAGGCAGAGGCATGATGGGACTTGTAGTTTCACAACAGCTGGAGGGCCGCCAGTTTGAGACCCCTGGTCTAAGCAATATATAGAAGATAAAGAAAGAGGTTAAAGGGAAAAAAGGTAGGAGTCAGAAGGAAAGGGACAGAGGAGGGGTGTTAAAAAAGAGGAACGTAAAAATAAGAAAAAGAAAAAGAAAAAAAGGGGGTGAGGGAGTTCCCCTGGCAACTCAAAGAATCCAGGAAAGGAAAAAGGGAATGCAGCGGCATTCCTCTCTGGCATAAACTCTCCACGCCTGGCCCCTCAGAACAACAGGAGCTAGCAAAGCATAAGACCCTTTGTTTCTGTAGCGTATGGGATTTTTTAAACCTGTACTATATAAAAAATAAAATAAAATCATATATGTCCTTTAGGCCTCATGCACACTGGACATTTTTGGATGTTTTTACAGTGACATTTTTTTTATACAGTCAATAAACTCCCCATCATGTTATCCTATGTGTCCATGCACACATAGGCTGTTATCAGCAGTTTTTGGCTGAGGCGTTTTTCAGCTTTAAAAAAACCCAAAACTAGTGGGTTCTGAGAGGAGTTTTTTTTAGCTGTTTTCAGCTGTAAAAACTCTCTAACATCAAAGTATGCTGATAGACGTCAATAAACGCTCAAAACGCGGCTCATCAGCATTTTTTTATGTTTTTTATCCATTGAAGGAAAAAATAATAATAATAATTTTTCTGCTAACAAAAACGCTAAAAAAAAAAAAGCTAATAAACGCTAAGAAACGTTAAAAAAATGCTATAAACGTTAAAAAAAAACTTTGAAAAACTCACTACAAAGCTACTTGCATTTTTATAACGTTATTTTAACATCCAGTGTGCATGAGGCCTAAAAGTAATGTACATTTATTATCATATTATTGTACTTATAAAATGATTGTCAAGGTAAATGATTTGCGCTTCAGCTGCTACATTCCAACTGGGCATGTAGGCTTCAATGACCTCTGGACACGCATGAATAACTTTGCAGTCCTGTCAAAGGTTTAGCAGCCTTTTGATATACAATGCTAGCCTACTATTCTGTTATTAATTTGTGATCTCCATTTACTATATACTCTTATATTCTGCTATGTAACTACTATGCCTGTATGCCCCCTTCCATGAACTTTTAATTGTTCTATAAAAATGATTTATGCAGAGGCGCATGCGCAGCGCTCTGTGACATGGACGTCCCACTCCGTTCATTTGGCGCTCCCAGCAGCGGGTGCAATCACCCCAGAACAGCTAAACCGGGTGACCGGAGCACTCAGGAAGCACCTGGGGATAGTTATATGCCGGTGTGGATCTGTTAAACGTGGCTTACGGACACAATTCTCAGCACTTCCAGGAGCGACTGTGGAATCCAAGATGGCGGCGAAATGGCAGCTCACACAGGGATCCCTGTCTCATATTCCTGGTGAGACTCACTACAAGAGGAGGTATGTGTAGGGGGCCCATGCTCACATCAATCGGAGGCCCGACATCACCAGCCACCATGGTGTCCCTCCTGAACAAGACCCTGGATGACATGCTCATGTCCCCCTCAGTCGCAGCCTCATCGAGGCCTAATGTGACCTACCAGGAGATGGGTCAGCACACCTCACAGCCCCATGACATTTCACTTATGTTCACAAGATTTGCAGAAATGCTGGACAGGGGCCTAGCTCAGACTGCTGCCAGAATTACTTCTGACATTAAATTGGATCTCCAACTTCTGGGATCTCGCATTGAGAACATTGAAAATAAAGTGGACGCCACAATAGATCGGGTGAACCAAAACACTGATCTCTTCCAAGAATTGCATAACCAGTTAGAGGGGGCCATGGCCAAAATTGACGACCTTGAAAATAGGTCGAGAAGGCTTTACTTTAGAATCAGAGGACTGCCCGAGACCGTCACAGACATACCAGAAGCAGTACACTCCCTCATTAAAAGCCTCATTCCAGACATCCGAGCCCACAAACTGGAGCTTGATCGGGCCAACAGGGCCCTGGGATTCCCCCAACCTGATGGACTGCAATGTGACATTGTGGTCAAACCACACTACTACAATATACAATATTAAAGAGGAAGTTATGAGGAGAGCTCGCACCACCCCACAGATTCAGCTTATGGGACATTTAATCCAAATCTACGCTGATACCTCTCCCTTTACCATTCAGAAAAGGCGAGCACTTAAGCCCCTTCTGACGGTACTGACGCAGAAGAACATCAAATATTGGTGGCTTTTGCCCTTTAGCCTGAAGCTTGAATTTAACAGTAAGCCCTTCAGATTCTCTACACTCATGGAAGGAGAACACCTGATGCAGAAATTGGGCATACTTCCCAAAGATCCACTTTCTCCAATGCAGTCCTCCACCTCCAGCCTGACCAAACGACCTCCTCCATCTAGCCCACTCACCTCTCTGTGGTAGAAGCCTAAAAATAAGAAAGCTAAGGAAGGATTACACCCCTGATCTGGAGAACTTCTTCATTTACTTCCTAACAACCCTCTTTCTGGGACTGGGCCCATCACGCCCCTTCTGCATTAATGCCCATCTGGACTCACCCACTGACTGTTCAGGCCTACCTCTTATAACTTATCGCACTGCTACTCTGCTGTCTGGTCATACTTAACCCCTCTATGGGCTCTCGTCTACCCTGGACAAGGACGTCCTCAAGACTCCTATGATTTTACTGCACCAAACCTAGGTCCGATCAATAGGGTACAACATGCCCTTAATGTAGTTCTGAAACTCTGGGTGTCAGTGGAATATTTTACTCTTTTAGATCCGAATATTCCCGGGTCATATGTGCTGTACTCAAACCTCCCCAAGGAACACTCATAGCTCTTATCTCCCCCAACAGTAACCGGGCAGTAAATTGACCACTAGGCCTTTATAACCATTATACCCAGGAGCTCCCTTGGTTTTCACCCTACATCCTCAACAGGACGTCTGATCCCCACATCCCTCCTCGGAGGGATCATCACCGGAATTATAGTGCCCTATCTCACTCTTCCTAAATCCCCAATGGTTATCACTCCTACCCTAGTTTTACTTTCCATATATAATTTTTATTGAAATTATAAGAGAGATGTACATAATCAACAGTACATGTTCAAGTTAAAGCGGCAGTACAGTAAGGCACAACTACTTCACATGTGGATACAGTCAATCTCACCCGCGCTCTCAGCCATGCCTCCCACCATCCCTTCGGCGAGTACAACCCACCTATATTTCCAAAAGCTGATAAGTATAATGACCACCAGTGATCTCTCTAAATGGTCCTAGTGGTCACAGAGTAGATAGGGAAGGCATGACCACATACCGAAAGCACGAAAAAGATTCCCCTGCACCCCCACCCTGCAATATACAAAATGTAGACATCTCAAAGGAAGAGTAGTAATAACAACTTAAGGAACAAGTAAGTGAACAGAATAACGTAAATTAAAATAACATAAATTAAAATAATATAATGCCCTCACGATGCCCAAGCCGCCGACACCACTTCTCACATGTCATTAGTCACAAACCATAAGTTATAAGCCAATGTGTTCCTGGTACCACAATCTCCAAGGGTCCCACTGTTTCATTGTTTTGTCTCTTCTACCTAAGTTCGATGAAGTCAATATCTCATATGTACCGTTTACCTGCGTCGTGGATATTATTTCAGTAATTTTAGGGGCCTCGATATTCTTCCAGTGTCTAAGAATGACCAGTCTGGTTGATAAAAGTAAGTTGGATACTACAGTTCTATAGGAGTACGAGATAGAGTCTAGGTCCAATGAAAGAATAGCCATCCCCGGGTGTAGGGCGCCAGTCCCTGGGGCTATGTCTACTATGATGCTCTCCACTCGAGACCATAAAGTTCTCAGTTTTGGACAGTGCCATAGTATGTGTATCAGTGTTCCCACTTCGCCACATTGTCTCCAACACAAGGGAGACACCTCTCTGTATATTTTGGATAGTTTATGAGGTGTTAAGTACCACCTCATAAGTAGTTTCTGCTGCATTTCGCTAAGATTGGTGCTTCTGGTAGTGGAACACACCACTCTCAACGCTCTTCCCCATTGGTGGTCTGTGTAATATTCCCCTAAGTCCTGTTCCCAGGCTAGCATATGTTGTGATTTGGTCAATTTGGTTTTCTCTAGTAATCCCATGTAAAAGGTCGAAATGCCCTTCGGCGTGCTATTAGATTGTTGATAGAATCGGGACATCTTGACAGGTAATGAGGTGAAGATCTGAGGGGTCTTCCTGATCATTTGTGACACTTGTAAATATTTATAGTGATCTATCCTAGGCAGATCATATTTCTCCTGAAGGGACTGGAATGGCATGACTGAGGTCCCCCCCTCCATGACATCTTCTAAATATTGTATACCTTTCTCCTTCCAGTTGGTAAGGTTAATGTCTGGAATTATGTTGTGTATAGCTCCCAGGGGAAGCCTTATTGAGGAAGTTAATCCTGTCCATTCGTTGTAACCTCGGAGATGGGCCCATGCTCTCAATGAAGCAAGGATAGGAGGCGCCAATCTAACATCCAGGGATTTATTACATTGTGATGTCATTAGGAAGTCACAAAGGGAACCCTTACCAATCTGCAACTGCTCCATTTCCTTCCATAAGGCCCCCGAGTCAGGTATAAACCACTGCTGAAGCTGCGCTAGAATTGTAGCAAAGTAGTAGCCTTGTAGGTGTACATGTCCCATCCCTCCCGCTGTCCTGTGTTTTATCAGTCCGCCAAAGGCGCATCTAGCCTTCTTCCCTTGCCACAAATATCTATTCAGCTGAGATTGCAGGGAGGTAAAGTAGGAGTTGGGTATAGGGATAGGCACTGTTCTAAATATATAAAGCAGTTGTGGCAAAACCTGCATCTTAAATGCTGCTAATCTCCCCAACCATGACAGCTCGGTTTTAGATATTGAGTTAAGTTTGTTCTGGAAAGACCTCAGAAAGGGAGTATAATTGGCCTGTAGGAGGGCGCTTGATTTGGGCGTTAGCGTGATGCCTAGATATTTGATACCTTCCTCGCTCCACATAAATGGGTATTTAAGTTCCAGCCTGCGTTTGACATTGGGAGGGATCCCTAGGTTCAAGATGAATGATTTAGCTTCATTCACCTTGTAGTATGAGGTCTCGTTGAATTCTTTAAGAGATGAATACACCTCCTTTAGTGATTCTTCTACATCAGTGGGCATCAGTATTATATCATCTGCGAAGAGGCTTATCACATGATTCTTCTGTCCCACTTGAACCCCCTTAATTTTTGGATTCGATCTCAGACACGTTGCCAATGGCTCCATCAATAGATTGAAGATCAAGGGCGACAATGGACACCCCTGTCTCGTGCCATTAGTGATCATAAATGGATTGGACAACGTACCCGAGATGTATACTTGTGCTGATGGGTGACTATAGAGTGCCATTATAGCTGAATATATTAAACCATCAAACCCAAACTTTTTCAAAACCTGCCTCAAAAAGCTCCAGTGGATCCTGTCGAACGCCTTCTCCGCATCCAAAGCCAGAAGCAGAGAAGGCGTCTGACGCTGCTCAGTGATGTGAACGACATTAAGCAAGCGCCTCGTGGCATCAGCTGTCTGTCTCCCCTTAGTGAAACCCGATTGGTCGGCATCTATAATAGTAGGGAGAATATTTACCAGTCTAGCTGCTATCAATTTGGCATATATCTTGACATCATTATTCAGCAGAGATATCGGTCTGAAGTTTTGTGGTGTGTCAGAAGCCTTCCCTGGTTTGGGGAGAGCCACTACAATAGCGTTAAGCATTTCCCGAGGGAATGAGGACGAGGCAGCAGCCGATCCAAACATTTCCGCCATCAGGGATGAGCCGAACACCCCCCTGTTCGGTTCGCACCAGAACCTGCGAACAGACAAAATGTTCGTGTAAACTTTAGAACCCTATTAAATACAATGGACTCGAACGTTCGAAATCTAAAGTGTTAATTATGAAGGCTAATATGCAAGTTATTGTCCTAAAAAGTGTTTGGGGACCCGGGTCCTGCCCCAGGGGACATGTATCAATGCAAAAAGAAGTTTTAAAAACGGCCGTTTTTTCGGGAGCAGTGATTTTAATAATGCTTAAAATGAAAAAATAAAAGTGAAATATTCCTTTAAATTTCGTACCTGGGGGGTGTGTATGATATGCATGTAAAGTGGCGCATGTTTCCCGTGCTTAGAACTGTCCCTGCAAAAAATGTCATTTTTGAAAGAAAAAATTGCATTTAAAACTGACTCGCGGCTATTAATGAATTGTCGGCTCCCGGCAATACATACAAAAGTCATTGATAAAAAAAAAAAAAAAAAGCGTGGGTGTTCCCCAGAATTCAATTACCAGGCCCTTCAGGTCTGGAATGGATATTAAGGGGAACCCCGCCGCAAATTTAAAAAAAAATTGACGTGGGGTTCCCCCAAATATCCATTCCAGGCCCTTCAGATCTGGCATGGATTTTAAGGGGAACTCCACCCCAAATTTAAAAAAAAAATGGCGTGGAGTCCCCCTAAAAATCCATACCAGACCCCTTATCCGAGCACGCAACCTGGCCGGCCGCAGGGGAAAAGGGGGGGACGAGAGAGCGGCCCCCCCTCCCTCCTGAACCGTACCAAGCCACATGCCCTCAACATGGGGAGGATGTCCCCATGTTGATGGGGACAAGGGCCTCATCCCCACAACCCTTGCCCGGTGGTTGTGGGGGTCTGCGGGCGGGGGGCTTATCGGAATCTGGAAGACCCCTTTAACAAAGGGGACCCCCAGATCCCGGCCCCCCCCTATGTGAATTGGTAAGGGGTACGTTGTACCCCTACCATTTCACGAAGAAAGCGTAAAAAAATGTTTAAAAAAACACACAAACACCTTGAAAAAGTCCTTTATTAAAAAAAAAAAAAAAAAAAAGCGGTGAAATCCAGTGTCCCGCGGCGATCCCGATGTCCAGCGCTGTCCTTCATTGGTTGTGCCTGAGCGGACCTGATGGGGAACTCCCTCTCAGTATTTTAAATGTATAGACCCGCCCCTTCTAAAGTTCCCCATCAGGTCCGCTCAGCGGACCAGATGCGGAACATGAGAAGGGGTGGGTCTATACATGTATTACCAAAGTGAGAGCAGTCCCCCATCAGGTCCGCCCCCTCAGTATGTCAGACCCGCCTACGTCATTGGCTTGAGCGGGGAACTTCCTTCACTATGTAAATTTAAATTACATAGTGAAGGAAGTTCCCCGCTCAAGCCAATGACGTAGGCGGGTCCGACATACCGAGGGAGCGGACCTGATGGGGAACTTTAGAAGGGGCGGGTCTATACATTTAAAATACTGAGAGGGAGTTCCCCATCAGGTCCGCTCAGGCACAACCAATGAAGGACAGCGCTGGACATCGGGATCGCTGCGGGACACTGGATTTCACCGCTTTTTTTTTTTTTTTTTTTTTAATAAAGGACTTTTTCAAGGTGTTTGTGTGTTTTTTTAAACATTTTTTTACGCTTTCTTCGTGAAATGGTAGGGGTACAACGTACCCCTTACCAATTCACATAGGGGGGGGCCGAGATCTGGGGGTCCCCTTTGTTAAAGGGGTCTTCCAGATTCCGATAAGCCCCCCGCCCGCAGACCCCCACAACCACCGGGCAAGGGTTGTGGGGATGAGGCCCTTGTCCCCATCAACATGGGGACATCCTCCCCATGTTGAGGGCATGTGGCTTGGTACGGTTCAGGAGGGAGGGGGGGCCGCTCTCTCGTCCCCCCCTTTTCCCCTGCGGCCGGCCAGGTTGCGTGCTCGGATAAGGGGTCTGGTATGGATTTTTAGGGGGACTCCACGCCATTTTTTTTTTTAATTTGGGGTGGAGTTCCCCTTAAAATCCATGCCAGATCTGAAGGGCCTGGAATGGATATTTGGGGGAACCCCACATCAATTTTTTTTTTTAATTTGCGGCAGGGTTCCCCTTAATATCCATTCCAGACCTGAAGGGCCTGGTAATTGAATTCTGGGGAACCCCCACGCTTTTTTTTTATTTTTTTATCAATGACTTTTGTATGTATTGCCGGGAGCCGACAATTCATTAATAGCCGCGAGTCAGTTTTAAAAGACTTTTTTTCTTTCAAAAATGACATTTTTTGCAGGGACAGTTCTAAGCACGGGAAACATGCGCCACTTCACATGCATATCATACACACCCCCCAGGTACGAAATTTAAAGGAATATTTCACTTTTATTTTTTCATTTTAAGCATTATTAAAATCACTGCTCCCGAAAAAACGGCCGTTTTTAAAACTTATTTTTGCATTGATACATGTCCCCTGGGGCAGGACCCCGGTCCCCAAACACTTTTTAGGACAATAACTTGCATATTAGCCTTTATAATTAGCACTTTAGATTTCTCCCATAGATTTTTCGAATTTGCCGCGAACACCCCTATTTGTTCGCTGTTCGGCGAACGGGCGAACAGGCAATGTTCGAGTCGAACATGAGTTCGACTCGAACTCGAAGCTCATCCCTGTCCGCCATATATGGGCTGGGAGGGAGTTTATAGTGTTATACACTTCAATTTCAGTAATTGGGGCGTTCAAATTACAAAGTTGCTCAGTTGTCAGTGAGGGGAGGTTGATACGATTTAGAAAGGCATCTATGGTGTCTAGGGTTGGTTGAATGATCGTATGGTCATCTTTTAGGTTATAAAGTGAGCCATAATATTGACTGAAGGCGTTAGCAATCTCCTGGGGGTGGGAGTGTTTGATTTGTGTCACTGGGTGCTTCACATAGGGGATTTGAGTCTTATACCTATGGCCCTTCAGGTGAGAAGCAAGAAGCCTCGCCGTCTTGTTGCCACTGGTGAAGTATGTTAGTCTTAATCTTGTGGAAGCCTTTTCAAATTCTTCTAGGAATTGTAACCTAAGTTCCGTACGAAGGTGTGATAATTGTGTAGTTATCATTGAAGACGGCTTAGCTTTGTTTTGAGATTCTAGGATATCAATTTGGGTTAGCAATTTGGTTGTACGCTGCTGCCTTTCCCTCTTGACCCTCGCCCCCTGCTGTATCAGAATCCCCCTGATAAATGCCTTATGAGCACCCCACAAAACAGTCGGATCGCTTACTGACCCTTCATTATCCACAAAGAAATCCCTCAGTTTTTTTTCAATGAGAGACCTAGTCGGACCAGCCTGGAGGAGTCGAGGGTTAGAGCGCCATAAGAAAACAGATTTGGATTTTGAGATATCCCCCACTGTAAGACTCACCGAGGCATGGTCCGACCAGGTTATGCTATTGATCTTAGCAGACTTACATTGTAGCAGCAGTTTTTTATCAACCAAAAATAAATCTATCCTGCTGTAGGATCTATGAACAGTGGAGAAAAAGGTATAGTCTCTTTCGCAAGCATTTAAATATCTCCAGGAATAATATAACTCGTTAGTTCTTAGGAAGGACCTCAGGGACTGTGGAGGGCGTTTCGGTGTTGAGGTGGAATCCATACAAGGATCAGGAACTACATTAAAGTCCCCACACATCACCAAAAGGCCACGGTGGGCTGATTTGATCCTTTTAAGCATCCTTTGAAGAAATCTTAGTTGTCTGGTGTTAGGGGCATAAACATTCGCTATGGTGTAGGTAGTTGAGTTAATGTCACACACTAGAACTATAAAACGCCCCATCGGATCAATGATTGATTCATGAAGGCAAAACGCAACTGAGTCTCGTACAGCAATCATTACTCCTTTCGCCTTCGAGTCTGTGTTGGCATAGAAGGTATGTGGGAACTTGGAATGTGTGCATTTTGGAGGGTTTGAATTGCAAAAATGAGTTTCTTGGACGCACAGTATGTCACACGATTGGTTTAGAGCCTCTTTCCAAAGGGAGTGTCTCTTGGCAGGGTGGTTAAGCCCTTTAGCGTTGATCATCAAAAAAATAACAGCCATATTTGAGTGTTTTGCGAGTGGAGTGTGTATTTTGTTAGTAGAAAAGGACTTACTGGTGATGCTCCTGTGGTCTCCAGTGGGGTAGGGTAATCTGGCGGTTGTGATATCATCTCCTCTTCGTGTGCGGGAATTTTCGGTGATAGCGGTGTCCAGGCATATAGTGGAGGCAAAACTGGAGAAGTATAGAAGAAAAATACAAGCAAACAAAAACTAAACAAGAACATGGCTATTTGCCAAAGCATAAGTCAACTGGGTGCGACTTTTGGTCGCTCAAAAGGTATATGGGGGAGAATCAATAAATTGATTCCTATAATAAATGGAGGATCATCTTCCCCAGCAGACTATTTCGATAAAGGTCCGACCCCCTGTCAGGCTAGGTATGGGATCTAGCATTCCTGCGATCAACAGTGCGCCACTCAGAGTCCCCTCTAGTGTTGTGGCCGTTGCTCTGATGAGAGTTGGTCTGTGGGTCAGGTATAATCCCCCATTCTTTCAACAAGGCCATACCCTTCTCCATGGAGTCCATCACATAATCTCTTTCACCTTTGGTGACAATCAACTTTGTAGGGAAACCCCACCTGTACATCAGTTTATGGTTGTGCAGTGCTTTTGTAATAGTAGTGAGGTTTCTGCGCTTTTGTAAGGTGTATTGGGATAGATCTGCATAGAATTGTAGATTTGCGTATGTCGGGGGGAGTTGATCCCTGTGTCTGGATGCCGCCATAAGCTTTTCTTTTGTGTGATAGAAATGCATTCTCAAAATGACATCCCTAGGGATGTTTTCTGCTAGATAGGAGGGCTTGGGTAAACGATGTATTCTGTCTACGGTGAAATCCAGCTCAGACATGTCAGGAAGTATAGCAGAAAACAGTTCTGCGGCGTACTTGCGGAGGTCCTGGGGCTTAACGGTCTCCGGGACTCCCCTGATTTTAAGGTTGTTCCTCCTGGCCCTGTCTTCCATGTCGGCCATCTTTGCTTTAATGCTTTCTAGTTCATCCTCCTTACTATCGTTAGCATCGACAAGGTCATTAATCGTGGATGCAAAATCCCCCATCTTATTTTCTATGTGGGAGACCCTGCCTGCTACCCCCCTGATTTCTGTGCTGAGTTTGTGAACACAGGACACCATGTCAGTGTGCAGGGAACTTCTCAGGGATACTAACATTTCTTTGAGAACTGTGTCCATCACTGGCTGATTATTCGTGGGGAACGTATTTATGGATTCTGGCAGCTCTCTAGTATCGTCTCCGGATTCTATAGGGGAGCTCACCTCGTGTGCAGGATCCGTGGCATCCGAGCGGAATCTCGTCTTTTCCGGGCTCCCCGAGGATGGAGTATGTGGCGGAGAGTGTACACTCTTAGGAGGGGTATTCCTTTTTTGAGGTTTCCCCTGGGATCCATTATGATTCAGCGAGCCGGGAAGTGGTGTGGATGACGAGCCGGCGCCATCTTGCCTAGGCCCCGAGAGGAAGAACTCAGTCAACTTTATAGGCCGATTGTTAGCGTTCTTACGTCTCGCCATCTCGGCAGTTCGGTTCCCCAGGTGCCGTGGAGCTGGATCCCGGTGGTTGGGGTGATTTTAGCCTTTAGTCGGGTCTGTTATGAGCCGATGTGTCGCTGCTGGACTCGGAGCTCCGCTAGCGTGCGTCCATCCCGTCTGCCGGCTAGCTCCGCCCCCTAGTTTTAATTTCAATAATGGTTTACATGTTACAGTTATTACGGGGAATGTACCCTGTTTGTTTGAGTTTGTATTTTGGCCATAATTTTGGGAGTGCTCTGAACTGAGTGGTACTAATGCACCTCCTCCTGCACTTGGAGCTGTAGAATTTTCTCACTCCTAATCAGGATCTCCCCCACTGGTTGGGGGGTAACATGTTTGTCTCTCAGGGTACGGTGGATATACTCTTCCCCTACCCTTGGAGCTTGCTCTCACCCCTTGTTTCTCTTGTCTTCTTTCTGCTTCTTCTGTCCTTTAATAATTTTATTTTTGTTTCAGTGAAGTGTGTGGTCTCGCTCCTCTGCAGCATCCTGGAAGATATTACGATAGACTTAATCGCATCTCTTGCCCTTGGACCATCCTCCAACTGGAAGGTAGGTGATTGGGAGTCATTGGCATTTCCTCCTAAGCTGCTCCATGCCTGACCTAACCACTCATAGACCTGCCCTGCGCATTTCCTCACACAATGTGCAGGGGATTAACTCTCCTATTAAACGCCGGAAAATCTTCCAATACTACCATGACCAAAAAATAGACATATTGTTTCTTCAAGAAACACACTTCCCAAAATCTTATACCCCATCCTACATTCATCCTAAATTTCCCAGGTTCTACCTAGCAAACTCTGACAACAAGACTAAAGGGGTAGGCTTGTTCTTCACCCACAAATCTCAGTTCTCTATGGTGTCCGAATTTAAAGACCTAAAGGGCAGATTCCTACTTGTCTCATTGACAACCAGCTTTACTCCCTCATCTCATACTATGCACCAAATAGGGGTCAGTCTAAATTCTTTAAGTCCCTCTTCCATACTTTAGCCCCACTTATTGAAGGCCTGGTCATCTATGGCAGAGACTCTAGACAGGGCCCCGGTCAGATCAGGAGAGCAATTAACATAGTTTCTCTACTGGAGTCTGGATGGGATAAGGGACCTCCGCAAAAGGGGTTCTTGCTCTCTCTAGATCTCATGAAGGCCTTTGATTCCCTCTCCTGGTCTTTTCCGGTTCCAATCTTGCAAAAATGGGGCTTTGGTCAATCCATTATGAACGTAATAGGGGCACTCTATTTCAACCCGGAAGCAAAAATTAAAATGCAGGGATATTACACAAAACCCTTCCCAATTCTCAACGGCACAAGGCAGGGTTGTCCCTTGTCCCTACTGATCTTTGCCATGGTCATCAAGACCTTAGCCATCACCATTAGAGACAACCCTGATATTCATGGGGTGAGATGTGGACCACATACCCACAAATGCGCTCTTTTCCCTGATGATATCTTACTCTTTATCACTTCACCACTCACGTCTTTACCAAATATTTGCAGGATGCTTGATGACTTTGGCAAAGTCTCTGGACTCAAGGTTAATTGCTCAAAATCCCTGGCACTAAATGTCAACTTACCAGTCCATCTGGTTGCACAGCTTAAAGGCAACTCACGGTTTGGATGGAATTAGACAGCAATCCCCTATTTAGCGATTAACCTTACAGCCTCAATAGACAAACTAAATACCGCTAATTTCCCCCCAATCTTTCGCAAGTTGGAAGATGATCTCTCATATTGGGGCCTTTCCTGGCTAGGCAGGGTAAAATCCTGTAAAAATTACCCTTCTATCACACATCCTCTATCTATTTAGATTGCTTCCTATACCCATCCCTAGGGATCAACTCAGGAAATTCCAATCCAAAATCACAAAATTTACAGTATATGGGGAGTGAAGGGGCATAGAGTCGCCAAGGGGACCCATTTTAGAAGTAGAGATCAGGGATGAGTGGGCTTACCAAACCTTCTCTGGTATCATCAAGCAACCCAGCTATCCCAACTCTCCACTATCTACTCCAAAATAGCACACCCTGACTGGGTACACATGGAAAGGAAACCCATTCCCCACCGTACTCTGAACTATATTCTCTGGTGCCCAGACAAATCTAGACCTGCTGTCATGGCCCTGACACTATACCACTCCTTAGTACTATGGGATTCCCTCAAAATTAACCCACACCTGATCTCACATTGGCATCCACTATCTCACATTTTTCGAAACCCAAGGAACTCTATAGTATAGGACATTTTGTCAACCCTGCAGTACCTCTAACCCTGGCCCACTGTGTAAGTAAACTTGACATGACAAGGTCGGAAAGGTTTAGATTCCACCAAATCTCAAATTTTATTCATTCCTTATGGTCCTTCAAATCCAACCCACTCTCGATCACGGATTACGAAATGTGCTGCAGCCGCAAAGACCATTCTAAACATAGCACTAGTCAAAGCTA
This sequence comes from Rana muscosa, assembly GCA_029206835.1. Lineage (NCBI taxonomy): Eukaryota > Metazoa > Chordata > Amphibia > Anura > Ranidae > Rana > Rana muscosa. The sequence continues at coordinate 1,163,356,070 of CM055122.1, read as the reverse complement.
CCTTAAAAGTCCTAATGAGGTGGTATATGGTCTCTTTAAAAATTGCCAAAATATATCCGATCGCCTCTCCTTTGTGCTTTTGCAATTGCGCGCACATCGGATCGATATGGTGGGATGCCATCTGGGAACCCTGGACCAGACACATATCTCTGACACCTACCACCTCTCCTCAACCTGGATCCGTGTAGATGAGCAAATATCACACCGTCTTCCAGTACTTCTTCCTTATTTTGATTTTCTCTCTCTCTCTCTCTCCTATTTCTCTTTCCTCTTTCTCTCTCTACTTCTCACTATTACCCTATAGGTACAGCCACAGGACTATACCATTGGGGCACAATTTTTCCCTCCTCCCAATCTGCGAAGGGGAGGCATATACAGCTCATTATGACAGCAGATCGGTTGACACCTAGATCTTCAGATTGATACCTCCTGTTTAGCGGTCTTCCACATGTATGAATCCCTTTGGCTCATGATAGTAAATACAAATGTCTAGGCAATGTAGTCATACATTGTATTTTAAAATTACTATTTTTTTTTTCTCTCACCTTTTATTTTTATTTATTTTTCCTTTTTGAATGTCTTTGTACTCACGGTTACATGTCCTGGCAAGCCTTTTACAAGTTACATATCTCAGGTTTAGCTGGGCACTACGAGCTGTCCTGGGGATAACCATCCACACTTCCACCCTCTTTTGCCGATTTGGTCTTCCCTAGTCTAGCTTACATCGGTTGGCCATTAAGCCTCAAATGACTAGATAGCAGTCTCTGTCTGAGAGAAGCCACTCCTCGCTTCCCGACACAGCTAGATCCCTTGAGGGGTGTTGGGAATGAGAAGTCCTCTCCACCCTCAGGAGCTGGTAAATGTCATAGAAGGCCCATTGAGGGTACATAAGACCCTTTTTTCTTCTATATGCATTGTGTCATATTATGTATTACTACACCTGATGTAAAGAGACAGTTTAACCTGTACCTTTTTTTTTACAATACTTTTGTTGATATTTCAATAAAAAACTATTGAAAGAAAAAATTATTACTGCAACTAGACCTGACTTGATACTTTATGCTTCATAACTTTGCTTGATGACTGAGTACTCCCCCTGGTTTCCCTTCTTTTTTTCTAAATTTGTCAGTATAATGGTCAAATAGAGTGCTACAAGGTCAGGTCGAGTACTTCCAACAAGGTGCAAAAATTAATCCTTTTTAGACTCTGCCTAACCTGAGGCTGGCCATACATACAATTGTCCTTTAGATTTACCAAAATGATATCATCTGAAGTCAAACCTAAACACTTTCATTTTGTTCAGGCAGGCCCATGCAGTACATAGTTGAAGGTATATCTAAGGCTGGGCTTACACCATCGCCAGATCCATACCACAGCAGGGGTCTGGTGCGTGCTGGGTCAGGTCACCATTTCAGGTCCGATTTCAGACCAATTTTGGGGCTGAATTCGGACCTAAAACGGACCAAAAAAGCACACGTTTTTTCAGCAAATCGCACTGGACCTGCTGCGGAGATATGTGATCTGGCTCCATAGAGAACCGGTCACATTCTCCTGCTATGCGAATTGGATGCGGAAATCCGCATCCAATTCGCATAGGTGTGAACCCAGCCTTAAGGAAATCCAGTAATAAAATTCTATAATGTATGGCGAGCTTAACCTACAAGACAATATTTTTTTCCCAGACAGTGATAGATTGACTGTTAGGGTCTGTTGTCTCCCTTTACTAACTGTTGTCTGTGTATGAGTTTTGGTGTGAAATTGTTGACTTTTAATAACTCACCTTATATGGAATTGTTCATATATCAAAACATGCAACAATGAAATGTGTTTCCATGGACCTAAATCTAAGGAGCAGACCTACATGACGTAAGTAATTTTATTTATACCTGAGCTGGATGTGAGAAATGAGAACACAGACTATTTATGCTTGTCTTTCTGTTGTTGGGAAAGAAAAAGAAAAATTATGATTGTGATGGAAGCTTTGCCCAAATCCCTTGTGAGCATTATAGACAAGAACCAAGAATATAAGCACACAATGCTTCAACTATGTGTGACAAGTAGATTTTAATCCTATCAAAATGCTTTTTTCTTAGTAATACTGTGACATGCTGGATAACATGACCAGCATGAAATACCATACATTATTATTATTATTATTATATTATTAATTGTATTATTTTAGTTAATGTTTTAAACCAATGGATTTAGTCAAGTGTATAATCTAAAAAACAAAAATAAAAAACAACGTTTTGCCTAATTGTGCCATAAACACATGACATACCAATTAATAATACAAATGTATGCAGTCAGTAACTATAATAACTGCATGCATTCTTATATGATTTTAGGCTGACTGGTATTTGCACTTTGAACAGATTACGTCATATTTTAAATTGTAATGTGCTCTAAATTAAAATTAGACTTTTGATTGAAAATTACCATCTGCTTAAGAAGATTTTACAGCATGCTGAAAAATAAATTGAATGATATTGCAATTTTTTCTAAGCTACAGGCATTTTTTGTACCTAAATTGTTATGATTGTGATTTGTGATCTCTAAATTTTGTTGAATTTTATGAAACTGTCTATGTACTGACATGGTTAGGCAATGCCATTTTGGATATCAAATAGTAAAAGCACAGAGGAATCATGTTTTGGTATGAAACAGAATGACTGCAACATGTCTTTCTGACACTATGCACTACCAGCAATACTGTTTGTGCTTTCTGGGTAGGGATGAGCTTCGAGTTCGAGTCGAACTCATGTTCGACTCGAACATTGCCCGTTCGCCGAACAGCGAACAAATTGGGGTGTTCGCGGCAAATTCGAAAAATCTATGGGAGAAATCTAAAGTGCTAATTATAAAGGCTAATATGCAAGTTATTGTCCTAAAAAGTGTTTGGGGACCTGGGTCCTGCCCCAGGGGACATGTATCAATGCAAAAAGAAGTTTTTAAAACGGCAGTTTTTTCGGGAGCAGTGATTTTAATAATGCTTAAAATGAAACAATAAAAGTGAAATATTCCTTTAAATTTCGTACCTGGGGGGTGTGTATGATATGCATGTGAAGTGGCGCATGTTTCCCGTGCTTAGAACTGTCCCTGCAAAAAATGTCATTTTTGAAAGAAAAAAATGCATTTAAAACTGACTCGCGGCTATTAATGAATTGTCGGCTCCCGGCAATACATACAAAAGTCATTGATAAAAAAAAAAAAAAAGCGTGGGGGTTCCCCAGAATTCAATTACCAGGCCCTTCAGGTCTGGAATGGATATTAAGGGGAACCCCGCCGCAAATTAAAAAAAAAATTGACGTGGGGTTCCCCCAAATATCCATTCCAGGCCCTTCAGATCTGGCATGGATTTTAAGGGGAACTCCACCCCAAATTTAAAAAAAAAATGGCGTGGAGTCCCCCTAAAAATCCATACCAGACCCCTTATCCGAGCACGCAACCTGGCCGGCCGCAGGGGAAAAGGGGGGGACGAGAGAGCGGCCCCCCCTCCCTCCTGAACCGTACCAAGCCACATGCCCTCAACATGGGGAGGATGTCCCCATGTTGATGGGGACAAGGGCCTCATCCCCACAACCCTTGCCCGGTGGTTGTGGGGGTCTGCGGGCGGGGGGCTTATCGGAATCTGGAAGACCCCTTTAACAAAGGGGACCCCCAGATCCCGCCCCCCCATGTGAATTGGTAAGGGGTACATTGTACCCCTACCATTTCACGAAGAAAGCGTAAACAAATGTTTAAAAAAACACACAAACACCTTGAAAAAGTCCTTTATTTAAAAAAAACAAAAAAAAAACATTCCAGCGGTGAAATCCAGTGTCCCGCGGAGATCCGATGTCCAGCGCTGTCCTTCATTGGTTGTGCCTGAGCGGACCTGATGGGGAACTCCCTCTCAGTATTTTAAATGTATAGACCCGCCCCTTCTAAAAATCCCCATCAGGTCCGCTCAGCGGACGAGATGCGGAACATGAGAAGGGGCGGGTCTATACATGTATTACCAAAGTGAGAGCAGTTCCCCATCAGGTCCGCCCCCTCGGCATGTCGGACCCGCCTACGTCATTGGCTTGAGCGGGGAACTTCCTTCACTATGTAAATTTAAATTACACAGTGAAGGAAGTTCCCCGCTCAAGCCAATGACGTAGGCGGGTCCGACATACCGAGGGGGCGGACCTGATGGGGAACTGCTCTCACTTTGGGTAATACATGTATAGACCCGCCCCTTCTCATGTTCCGCATCTGGTCCGCTGAGCGGACCTGATGGGGAACTTCAGAAGGGGCGGGTCTATACATTTAAAATACTGAGAGGGAGTTCCCCATCAGGTCCGCTCAGGCACAACCAATGAAGGACAGCGCTGGACATCGGGATCGCCGCGGGACACTGGATTTCACCGCTGGAATGTTTTTTTTTTTTTTTAAATAAAGGACTTTTTCAAGGTGTTTGTGTGTTTTTTTAAACATTTTTTTACGCTTTCTTCGTGAAATGGTAGGGGTACAATGTACCCCTTACCAATTCACATAGGGGGGGCGGGATCTGTGGGTCCCTTTTGTTAAAGGGGTCTTCCAGATTCCAATAAGCCCCCCGCCCGCAGACCCCCACAACCACCGGGCAAGGGTTGTGGGGATGAGGCCCTTGTCCCCATCAACATGGGGATATCCTCCCCATGTTGAGGGCATGTGGCTTGGTACGGTTCAGGAGGGAGGGGGGCCGCTCTCTCGTCCCCCCCTTTTCCCCTGCGGCCGGCCAGGTTGCGTGCTCGGATAAGGGGTCTGGTATGGATTTTTAGGGGGACTGCACGCCATTTTTTTTTAAAATTTGGGGTGGAGTTCCCCTTAAAATCCATGCCAGATCTGAAGGGCCTGGAATGGATATTTGGGGGAACCCCACGTCAATTTTTTTTTAAATTTGCGGCGGGGTTCCCCTTAATATCCATTCCAGACCTGAAGGGCCTGGTAATTGAATTCTGGGGAACCCCCACGCTTTTTATTTTATTTCTATCAATGATTTTTGTATGTATTGCCGGGAGCCGACAATTCATTAATAGCCGCGAGTCAGTTTTAAATGCATTTTTTTCTTTCAAAAATGACATTTTTTGCAGGGACAGTTCTAAGCACGGGAAACATGCGCCACTTCACATGCATATCATACACACCCCCCAGGTACGAAATTTAAAGGAATATTTCACTTTTATTTTTTCATTTTAAGCATTATTAAAATCACTGCTCCCGAAAAAACGGCCGTTTTTAAAACTTCTTTTTGCATTGATACATGTCCCCTGGGGCAGGACCCAGGTCCCCAAACACTTTTTAGGACAATAACTTGCATATTAGCCTTTATAATTAACACTTTAGATTTCGAACGTTCGAGTCCATTGTATTTAATAGGGTTCTAAAGTTTACACAAACATTTTGTCTGTTCGCAGGTTCTGGTGCGAACCGAACAGGGGGGTGTTCGGCTCATCCCTGTTTCTGGGTAGTGGTAAATATTAAAAGATGGGATAAATAAAAATAAATGCACAGGCTAAGAGTTACTAATGAATAATTTCAGGATTGATAGGCAGGGACATATTCATCACTATTCTGAAAAATATTGGTTGCTAAAGAGGAACAAATCGACATTGATTACGTAAATGAAAAACAGGTATGCAAAAGTACAAATTTTAGAAACTTGAAAATGGGCAAATGCATCAAATTGAAAGTGTATAACAAGCTCAGCAGCTTTAACTTCATATGGGTAATTGCAGGCTGAACAATATATATACAATCTGCATTTATATTGTGGATTATTATAATATGGATATTTACTATCAGTCAATGGTGTGAACCTCTGCGCTTGTGAATGAGATTAAGTGATAGGAAAAAATGTATATAAATGCAAGTTATAAACCAATCTGTATCATGTAAGTAATAAGTGTGTTGGTTGCTGCAGCCCCGGTTGTGTTCCCACTATGTAAACAATAATAAAATGTGATGTGGGGTTGCGCAGCCTTATAGCCGGTTCACACAGGGGTAACACGACTTTGTGCGCGACTTTGCGAGGCGACTTGGACATGACTTGAGCGCGAACCACAGCGCGACTTGGGGCAACTTACAATGCGACTTGAAGTCACCTCCAGGACAGGGGACTTTGCCAGTGGCCAATCACATAATCTGCTCTGAGGGAGGGAGGGGTTTGCCTAGAAAACAATTTTTACTTCCTGGAAAGTTGCTTCAGTTAAGACAGGGGATCCGACTTGGAGGCATGCAGAGTCACAGGCCTCACAGGCCTCACAGGCCTCATCCCTGGCCTCGATTAGTAGTGTGGCCGACCCGATGACGGAGGACGGCGGCGCCATGGCTCCTAATCCAACCTTACTTGACCTCCAGAGAGACTTACAAAGAGTGTCACTGGATATTAAACATACTATGACAAAGTCCATCTCAGACCTCAAGTCAGACATTCAAGCAATGAACGGCCGCATTGCTGAAGTGGAGGAATCTTCTCATATGCAGGCTGCTGCAATAAGGCAAGTGCAAAAATCCTATGACTTACAGTTACCGCACCTGTTTGAACTCCACAGACAAGTGGAAGATTTAGATAACAGGGGTCGCAGACATAACATTAGAGCGAGGGGGGTCCCTGAGGGAGTGGATCAGTCTACACTTCCACAGACGGTCTGCGCCATTTTCAATGATTTGCTTGAACAGCCAGCAGATACCCCTATTGAGATGGAGCGTCACCACCGGGCTCTAAGACCCACTCCCCGTGACTCTGAACCCCCCAGAGACATTGTGTGCTGTATTGTCAACTTTCCCCTCAAAGAGACAGAGGGCGCATTGTGTTTAATGGAGCGGACATTAAATTATTCCAGAGCCTATCTCAGATAACTTTACAAAATAGGCATACTCTGCGCCCTCTGCTGGAAGCATTAAGCTCCCGCAACATCCAGTATAGGTGGAAGTTCCCGTTCTGCCTCTCAGCCTCCTCTAGAGGTCGCACAGCACTCCTCAGAACCCCAGAGGACTTGCCTGCTTTCTGTGAGCAGCTGGATATCCTGCTGATCGACTTACCTGAGTGGTATTCCTTCTACTTCCCTGCTGACCCGTGGAAACTTGTTTCTCACACCTCATCACCGAAGGCCCAGAGACAATGCTCCAGACGCCGTAGATTGGACCCTGCATCGCCTAGTGATCGTCACATGTGCCGTGACCATCCCTCATATGACAGGGAGAGCGCTGCCACCCCTTGCAGGGGTCATCCAGATAACTAGTTCTTGCTCCGTTTGTCCTTTCACCCTCTTGCTCAATAGTAGCCAATAGGGAAGTTCCTTGTTAATCTTGTTCTGTTAACGTTTTGCTTGCTCCCCTCTCCAATCTTATTCGAACAGTGGATCCTGGATTCCTGACAACTTAGACTAATGATATGCTTTTAAGGTGTTTTTTTTTTAGAAGCGATCTTATTACATAGTGATCCTCCCTCCTATAGGAAGCTAGACATTGTACACCACCATGCTACCCTAAGATACCTAGTAGGCCCGTTTTAGGGGGAGGAGGGTGAGGGTTGGAGACTAGCTAGGTGGAGAGGCTCTAACTGGGATGCTACTGAGGTGCCAGCCTGTTACACTAAGGGTTCTTAGGGTTCTCTATTCCAAGTAAAGACGTCTCAATTGGAGACATACTTGATAGAAAACGCACTTTTTTGTCCCTGATGGGTCCAGGTTGGACTTCCCCGCTGTTATTCTATAGGATCCTAGGAATCACCACTCTCCTAAAAAAGCGTCTCATCTTGCGGTTCCTAATCTGGGATTATTTGTCTTAGTATAGGGCAGATCATCCAGACCCATGAAACGAACAAGCAACCCCCTGAGGAGCAGAAAGGGAGCAAAATGTATTTAAGTTTACTTAATTGATGATACCTTTATAATGCCACAATATTGAAAGATCTGTTTGAATGTTTACCTGGATAGATAAAGGCTATCTCACCAGAATTGCTTGAAAACACTAGTTATGTTTTACTTCAATTTGATTTGAGTTCGGCTTATATTTTGTTTATTTTCCCTGAACAATTGGTACACATAATGGGTAAAGAGATAGGTAAACCTCACACGCCCAATGACCTCTACATAAATACAATTTTCTTTTATTTTCTTATCAAGTTATTTATTTTTGTTTCCCACATATCCTGAGCCCTGGTCTATTAATCTGTACATACCCTTTGATTTCCTGTTTTTTCTTCCTCGTCCTCCCTGGTGTGAAATCTCGAGATCCGTCCCAAAGTTTACTGACTCCCATCAGCTATCCTACTGGAGTATAGCTGACACTCCGGATTTTTCCCCATTAGGTGGTTGGGAGAGTCTACAACCACCTCCGGTAATCTTTCGTACTTGTGGACAGGGTGTCCCACATAGGTACAATCCCTATACTTACAACCCCTATCCCCTCTATCCCTCCCTGTGTCTGTTTCACTTCTACCTCCACCCCTTGTTCTCTTTCTCAATTTTTTCTGTTTCTTTTGAATGGTGGGGGCCACTTCCCCCCTCCCCCCGTTCGAGTTAGCCGAGTGAATACTCTCCAAGTGCCATAAGTACGCTCAATCTACACGCACAAGAAACTTGCATTCATCTTTAGCTCCCCATTTATTTGCAAGATGCAGAAGGATTCTACACTTATGCCCCATACACACAATCGTTTTTCATGCCGTTAAAAATGCCATTTTCAAAAATGGGAATTAAAACCGATCGTGTGTATGCTCCAGAGCATTTTTAACGACGTTAAAAACGGCCATTAAAAATTTCGAACATGCTCTATTTTTTCACGTCGTTTTTCATGTTGTTTTTTTTTTTACGACGTGAAAAACGATAGTGTGTATGCTCTCACGAGGAGAAAAAAAACGCGCATGCTCAGAATCAAGTATGAGACGGGAGCGCACGTTTTGGTAAAGCTAGCGTTGGAAAAGGAGATGGCACATTTGTCACGGTGGAATTAATAGCATTGTTTTAATGCTGCGCATTCCGTTCTTCTTTTGATAATGCTTAAATAATTACCTTCTTTTGCTAATGACATTGAGAGTTATGCCAAACTTGTTTCTTAAGTAATTCCTAATTGATCTAATGATTGTAAATTATTCTTTTGAAGCCACATCTCCCTCATAAATTCATAAATAAATGTAAAGATCACAATTATTTTTATATAGATTTTTTGTGTTTTTTATTTTTTATTTTAGTAATTAAGTTAGCTTTATTATTTTTTTGGGCTTCTTTGATATATGTAGGCTTATTTTTTTTTTTTTTTTTGGATTTTGCTTAAATTATTGGTGTGTAAAGTTACCACACTAACCTTCAACATTTGTCTCATTTTGCCTCAAGGAGGTTTGTGTCCCTTAATAACAATAATATTATTTGAAATGTGCCTGCCTACTCCCTAGCAAGTATTTGAAGCCCAAAAAAAGAATCCTTTATTTAGGTACATTACAAATTAAAGGTGAAGGCAGCACTGGAGAGCCTGCTTGCATTTGTGCATCCTTTGGACCCCACAACCACCATCCAAGATGTCAAAACCAAACTATTTAATAAAAAAAAAAGGAGCCCAATCTTGGCTTGAACTCCCAGAGGTCAGGAACAGCAGCAGATAAGTCATATATGTCCCCAGTCTGTGGTACTACAGCAGGCATTATTTTTTCCTCTTCCTTGTAGCCTTCTCTCCAGCCTTCTCTGCAGCCTTCCCTGCAGCCTTTGTTGCTTTCTTCCTCGGAGGCTGGGGATCAGGAGGAGAGGAGGTGGCAGGAGGCATAGTAGGAGGAGGAGGAGGAGGTGGAGGAGTAGGGACAACCTCAGTGATGTCGGTGAACTTGGTCAGTTCACCGAGCAACCCCTTGTTAATGACCTTCAGCAGAAGGTTCTCACTATATAGCTTTTGTCGCAAGTCCATTTGGCCTAACTTATGGGCCAGGACTGCTGCAAAGCCCTCCTCAGCAGAGGGTGCCTCTCTGAGGGCCACAGTAGCCTCTTTTAGGAAGGCTCTTATTTCCTTCTCCACCTGCCTAGCTCTCCTTGGCTCTCGTTGTTTCATTATCAGGGGAGGCATCTGGGCTCTTGTGCTGGGCCCAGCCTCCTCCTGTGTGCCACTGGGCCCTGCCTCCTCCTGGTCCCCAACATCACCCTCTTCCTGGCTCTGCTCTGGCTGTAAAAAAAGAAAGGGACAGTCTTTAATTTTTGCCACCATCAATTACACACATTGTTCACCTCCAGACATTTTTTAATTGAATGTCAAAAGGTATTAAATTTGCATAGATTCCACCTCCTGATATTGTTGCCTTGTCCCCATAAAATTTGACCACTACTGTATCTTGCTCTTTAAATCCTAATTTTTTAAAACATTAAATACCTAACAATTAGGGATGAGCTTCGAGTTCGAGTCGAACTCATGTTCGACTCGAACATTGCCTGTTCGCCCGTTCGCCAAACAGCGAACAAATTGGGGTGTTCGCGGCAAATTCGAAAAGTCTATGGGAGAAATCTAAAGTGCTAATTATAAAAGCTTATATGCAAGTTATTGTCCTAAAAAGTGTTTGGGGACCCGGGTCATGCCCCAGGGGACATGTATCAATGCAATTTTTTTTTTTTTAAACTGCCGTTTTTTCGGGAGCAGTGATTTTAATAATGCTTAAATTGAAACAATAAAAGTGAAATATTCCTTTAAATTTCGTACCTGGGGGGTGTGTATGATATGCTTGTAAAGTTGCGCATGTTTTCCGTGCTTAGAACTGTCCCTGCAAAAAAATGTCATTTTTGAAGGAAAAAAAGTCATTTAACACTCACTCGCGGCTAATAATGAATTGTCGGCTTTTATCAATACATACAAAAGTCATTGATAAAAAAAAAAAAAAAGCGTGGGGGTCCCCCAGAATTCAATTACCAGGCCCTTTAGGTCTGGAATGGATATTAAGGGGAACCCCGCCGCAAATTTTAAAAAAAATGGCGTGGGGTTCCCCCAAATATCCATACCAGGCTCTTCGGATCTGGTATGGATTTTAAGGGGAACTCCACCCCAAATTTAAAAAAAATGGCGTGGAGTCCCCCCAAAAATCCATACCAGACCCTTATCCGAGCACACAACCTGGCCGGCCGCAGGAGAAGAGGGGGGGACGAGAGAGCGGCCCCCCTCCCTCCTGAAACGTACCAGGCCACATGCCCTCAACATGGGGAGGATGTCCCCATGTTGATGGGGACAAGGGCCTCATCCCCACAACCCTTGCCCGGTGGTTGTGAGGGTCTGCGGGCGGGGGGCTTATCGGAATCTGGAAGACCCCTTTAACAAAGGGGACCCCCAGATCCCGGCCCCCCCTATGTGAATTGGTAAGGGGTACATTGTACCCCTACCATTTCACGAAGAAAGCGTAAAAAAATGTAAAAAAAAACCACACAAACACCTTGAAAAAGTCCTTTATTAAAAAAATATATATATAACATTCCAGCGGTGAAATCCAGTGTCCCGCGGCGATCCGATGTCCAGCGCTGTCCGTCATTGGTTTTGTCTCAGCGGACCTGATGGGGAACTTCCTTCTCAGTGTTTTAAATGTATAGACCCGCCCCTTCTAAAGTTCCCCATCAGGTCCGCTCAGCGGACCAGATGCGGAACATGACAAGGGGCGGGTCTATACATGTTTTACCACAGTGAGAGAAGTTCCCCATCAGGTCCGCCCCCTCGGTATGTCGGACCCGCCTACGTCATTGGCCTGAGTGGGGAACTTCCTTCACTGTGTAATTTAAATTTACACAGTGAAGGAAGTTTCCCGCTCAGGCCAATGACGTAGGCGGGGTCCGACATGCCGAGGGGGCGGACCTGATGGGGAACTTCTCTCACTGTGGTAATACATGTATAGCGCTGGACATCGGATCGCCGCGGGACACTGGATTTCACCGCTGGAAAGTTTTTTTTTTATTATTTTTTTTTTTAATAAAGGACTTTTTCAAGGTGTTTGTGTGTTTTTTTTTTATTTTTTTAACCCTTTCTTCGTGAAATGGTAGGGGTACAATGTACCCCTTACCAATTCACATAGGGGGGCTGGGATCTGGGGGTCCCCTTTGTTAAAGGGGTCTTCCAGATTCCGATAAGCCCCCCGCCCGCAGACTCCCACAACCACTGGACAAGGGTTGTGGGGATGAGGCCATTGTCCCCATCAACATGGGGACATCCTCCCCATGTTGAGGGCATGTGGCCTGGTACAGTTCAGGAGGGAGGGGGGGCCGCTCTCGTCCCCCCCTTTTCCCCTGCGGCCGGCCAGGTTGCGTGCTCGGATAAGGGTCTGATATGGATTTTTGGGGGGACTCCACGCCATTTTTTTTAAATTTGGGGTGGAGTTCCTCTTAAAATCCATGCCAGATCTCAAGGGCCTGGTATGGATATTTGGGGGAACCCCACGCCATTTATTTTTTTTAAATTTGCGGTGGGGTTCCCCTTAATATCCATTCCAGACCTAAAGGGCCTGGTAATTGAATTTGGGGGAACCCCCACGCTTTTTTTTTTTTTTTTTTTTATCAATGACTTTTGTATGTATTGATAAAAGCCGACAATTCATTATTAGCCGCGAGTGAGTTTTAAATGACTTTTTTTCCTTCAAAAATGACACTTTGTGCAGAGACAGTTCTAAGCACGGGAAACATGCGCCACTTTACATGCATATCATACACACCCCTCAGGTACGAAATTTAAAGGAATATTTCACTTTTATTTTTTCATTTTAAGCATTATTAAAATCACTGCTCCCGAAAAAACGGCCGTTTTTAAAACTTCTTTTTGCATTGATACATGTCCCCTGGGGCAGGACCCGGGTCCCCAAACACTTTTTAGGACAATAACTTGCATATAAGCCTTTATAATTATCACTTTAGATTTCGAACGTTCGAGTCCATTGTATTTAATAGGGTTCTAAAGTTCACACGATTATTTTGTCTGTTCGCAGGTTCTGGTGCGAACCGAACAGGGGGGTGTTCGGCTCATCCCTGCTAACAATACTAACATCAATTTAAAATCATCACTTTTGTAACATATAAATGTAGATATCAATACTTTACCTGGCTCCATATATCCAAATCTGCCTCCTCAAGGACCTCATCTTGATCCTCAGAGGAAGCCAGAGCAGGGTTGCTAGGAAGGCTGGAGGGCTGGCTGCAAGGAAGGCTGGAGGGCTGGCTACAAGGAAGGCTGGATTGACCTCTGGGGGGAAGGGTGGACAGAGATTCCCGCACTTCCAGCTGGTCATCCAGGAAAGATAACTTGCTGTAGTACCACAGACTGGGTTTATAAACCTTATCTGCTGCATCACCTGACCTCTGGGACTTCAGGACCATATTCCTCTGGGTCCTGTATGCCCCCCTGATGGTAGCAATTTTGGTTTTCACATCTTGGAGAGTTATTGTGGGTATCTGTGTTTGCACAAATGCAAGCAGGCTCTCCAGTGCTGCTGTCCTGGCCACTTTATTTTTATTTGCACCACTTTTTGTCTGCCAAAGGATAGGGAGTTCTTTCCATTTATCAATGAACTCCCCCATAAATTTGGGGATTTTGAAACTATTCATTTTCTCTGTAAAATCAAGAAACAAGAAAATACATATGTTTCAGGCAACATTCATCAAATGAGCATTTTCGACAGATTTTCAAGCCCCAAATCTCCTCCTCTGATGAAACCCAAATCCTTAAAATGTTATGTACCTTGGTCAACACGTTCGTTGCTAACTCCCTCTCCCGCCAAATGAACGTATTTTCGGCACATGGATCTTCACTTGATATACACTGCGCATGCGTGAAACTCTTCACGCTTTCCCCGCCCCTGACGTTCGATATTGTACTTTCCCCGCCCCTTCTCGCTCGTCGTAGTGCTTAACAACATGGCGGAGACACAGGTGGCTGAGATTACCTCTACAGAGGAGGAAATTCCAGAGGAGCCCAAATCCCGATCCAGGAGATATAAGGCATCCAACATGTCATTTGAGGAAATGGTGCCAAGCATGGGCCGTATAAAAGGCCTAAACTTGTCAAGACAAAAATTATGGGCAAAGTGGTCAAAACTCTTCACCAAAAATTCGGGGTGTGCAGAACGAAGGAACAGCTCAGAAAACGATGGTCTGATCTGAATTTGCGGGAGCCCGACCAATACAAAAGAATCAAGAAAGTTTTAGGAAAAAGTAAGTACTTTTTATTCATTTTCCCTGCTAAAGATTATTACTTGTATTAAGTCGTGTATATTTGACTTTGATATAGTACAGTGAAAGATACAAAGTTTCATGTTCGTCCACACAGTAAACGGACGTAGTAAACCTCTTTCTCCGTACAGTTCCTAAAACGATGTTTTTGGATCATCCAGTGTGAACACCCAATTTTTTTTTGTTTTTTTGGGGAGCAAATTTGGGAAACAATTTGCTTTATTTTTATAATCCAAATGATTTTTTTAAAAAGGGTATGCATTGTAATGTTAAGGGAGAGAATGCTCAGCAGCTGCTTAAACATCTGAACGCAGTAGTACAAGTGTGGGACAAAACCCCTAAATTTTTAGGGTGTCACACACAGGTGATCAGGTGTATATACTTTGGGGTGTTACAATGTGTCAAACTTTGTTTCAAAAAGTATATGCTCTGGTTTTGGCTATGTATCCAATCATGTGTTCCGGTTGTCACTGGGGGGTACATTTAAAAATGGACCACACTTCCAAATAATCTTTACAAATCTATTTACTTTTCGTCCATGGACCGACACAGCTTCTCTATTGACAAAGTGGGTATTATCCGTTAATTAGGAGTGACTAGGCAGAAAAACTTGTAAAAAGTGTTGCATCACACCTTCTACAGTACCGCCCAGGGGGCGGACCCTCTGGGTATACCCTCTCAGTCTGCATCTTCGCAGATCAGTTTTTTTCTGTCTAGCAAGGAGTAGGACATGGCTCCCTTCGGGCCCATTGGTCCGGGGAAAAAAGATATATATATATATATATTTTTTTTTGCTACATTTGTTGTTTCCTGTGATCTTCGATCAACTGCTGACTGGGTGACAGGCTGGATCCTCAATCCTTGTAGTCTCCCCAGTTTCGGCCATCGAGCGTGTGCCGACCCTAGCTACGCGCTGGGTTTTCCACGACATGCCCGTCGCTCCACGGGTGGCCGGTGAGCTTACGCTCCAGGACCTGCATCGGACCGCTCAGCTTCGGCTGACCTTACGGCCGAGTCGCAGCAGCCTGGCCGGTGAGCTTACGCTCCAAGGCTTGCATCGGACCGCTCAGCTTCGGCTGACCTTACGGCCGAGTCGCAGCAGCCTGTCCGGTGAGCGTCATGCTCCAGGGCATACATATGATCGTCCCTTCTGGGTCCAATCACAGCATGCCTGGCCAACAGTCACCTTCCGTACGCAGATGATGATCTGTTTGGAATGTCTTCCAGCAGAATACATGCAGGATAGGTAAGTAAAACTCCCCTGCCTCGGCTGGGTGATTTAGCTGGACATTCCTGGAGAGATCAAGTAAGTGGTTGTGGCCCCTTTCTTCCCTCTCTCCCTGCCTTTCCCTCCTCCCTGGGCTTCTAGCTAAAGGTTTCTGGGTGCTGGGGGTCACCTAGGGGGTCCCACTGGAGCGGGGCTGGCTGTAACTAACATTTAAAAGAAATGTCATTTTTTCTTACCTGTGTTTGTGTCCTTCGTCCTCCATGCTGTCGGCGGCCATTTTGAGGTGGTCCATGCCAAGTTTGGCCTCTTGTGACTGCCCGGCGGCCATCTTCCTGTGGTTCGGCCACACCCACTGGTCCCTATCAGCTGATCGGCGGCCATGTTTGCCCACCCTGTATGCAGATATTGCCGTTCGGCGGCCATCTTTTTGTGGGCTATGGCTGCTTGACCTCTATCTTCTGTCGGCGGCCATTTTCTTATAGTCCACATTATCTTCCATACAGACGTTTTTGGCAACCATTTTGCGAGAGCCTCCGGCCTCTAGGGTGCATTACACTGGTGTGAAAATTCACACAGGAAGTGCTGATAAAAGAAGCAGACTGACACAGCAGCAGTGGACAGCATCACAGGTGCAGCATAGCAGTACCTATCCAGGGTGGTGAGTCCTATGGGTGACCCAGCCTCTCTGCAGCACAGGAGGGTGGCCTATTGATATCTTGCCTGGAGCCCTGTGGGTGTCAGCGTGTGGTCAGCATGGCATCTGAGCCAGATGTCTTCTCCCCTGAAACACCAGATTTAGCAGCTGGTGTCCCTGAGGTGTCTATGGACGCTATGTCGGCAATCCTAGAGGCGTTTGCTGCCAGGGTGGAAGCAGCACACGGGAATACAGGGGGTAATAAACGCCCCCTTCCCCTGCAATCTTCTGGGGATATTTCTGATGCAGAACCAGGTCCAGCTACGGCTCATGGCCCAGATTCTGATGCATCAGAGACTGCAGACCGTGACCGATCGGACAGTGAGGAGGACTCCAAGTCCAGGTCAGTACGCGAGACGGCTTTGGTATCTGACCTTATTACTGCAGTGCGGGATACGCTAAAGTTGGAAAAGACTGCAGAAGTAGCAGATACTCCAGTCCCCTTTGGGTTTCGTAAACCTGCCCGCACTGCTAAGGTGTTCCCTTGTGTGTCTTATTTTGACAAACTCTTATACAAGGAATGGGAGAACCCACTGAGGGTCTTTACAGCCCCAAAGAGGTTTGCAGTACGGTACCCCTTTGAGGAGAGTTTTCTGAAGATATGGACCTCTCCCCCTATAGTGGACCCTTCGGTGTCCAGACTTAATAGAGCCACCACTATTCCAGTAGAAGGGGCTCCTGTTTTCAAGGACCCTGTGGATAAGAAGGCTGAAGCGCTCGCTCGCTACCTATACTCAGTGGTAGGCTCGGCAGTACGCCCGGCATTGGCGGGTGCCCTATTGTCTCAGACACTTACTGAATGGGCAAAATTGCTACTCCAGGGGTTAAAGGAGCGAGATGCTCCTCCTAATGAGATAACTTTGGCCGACCAGTTGGTCCAGGGCCTTAAGTTTGTCTGCGAGTCAGACATAGATACTATTCCCCTGCTGTCAAGAGCTTCGGTTTATGCAGTAGCAATACGCCACCTGATCTGGCTAAAGGGCTGGTCTGCGGACCAGACTTCCAAGAAAGCCCTGTTGGATCTGCCTTTTAAGGGCGACAGACTTTTTGGGGCTTCTCTGGATGACATCATCAAGGATGCCACAGGAGGTAAAAGCACTTTGCTTCCCCAAACTAGCAAGGGTAAGAGACCACGCCAAGGGCAAGGGCCCTCCTTTACTGCACGTAAGCGTTTTTTTCGCCCCCTTAAGGCGACAGGGAAAAGACCCCAGGCCGATAAAGCGCCTGCCCAAGGACAGAAGCGTCCTTGGTCCCGCAGACCCAACAAGCCTGCGGACAAATCTGCGTCCACATGAAGGTCCGCCCCCACCCAGCTCTCGGGTGGGGGGACGTCTTCGCAAATTCGTGATTCAGTGGACTGCTCTAGTCTCCGACAGGTGGGTTTGCGAAGTAATCTCCTCAGGCTACAAGATAGAATTTCTCTCTTGTCCACCAGACAGATTCATCACCTCCAATCTCCAGCTACTACCGACCCGTCGGGAGGCCCTGTATAGGGCGGTCCAGGGTCTACTGGAACGCGGGGTAGTTATTCCAGTTCCAGAACAGGAACGGGGTCAGGGTTTTTACTCAAATCTGTTCATTGTGCCGAAGAAGGAGGGGGTTCGTCCAATCTTGGATCTCAGAGCCCTCAATTGCTTTGTGAAGGTACAAAGATTTCGGATGGAGTCGGTTCGATCTGTAGTCACGGCTCTCCATCCGGGGGACTTTCTGGCCTCCTTGGACATCAAGGACGCATACCTGCATGTCCCCATATACTCCAGACACCAGAGGTTTCTGCGATTTGCTATCGGGAAGAACCACTACCAGTTTGTGGCCCTCCCGTTTGGCCTTGCCTCAGCACCCAGGATGTTCACCAAGGTGCTCGCTCCGATTCTGGCACTTCTAAGACAGCGGGGTATCGCTATCACAGGTTACTTGGACGACCTTCTGCTGAAGGCCCCTTCAAGCTCAGAATTAGAGGTAAGCGTGTCCATTACCTGTCAGACTCTTCGAGACTGTGGTTGGATACTAAACATGCAAAAGTCAGTATTGGTGCCGACTCAACGCCTAGTGTACCTGGGGTTGATTCTGGATTCCTCAGAGGCAAAGGTATTCCTCCCTGTGGAGAAGTTGCAGACCCTCCGGGCTGCAGTACGGCAGCTGACTTCCAGGAATTGGTCGTCACTCCGTTTTTGCATGCGAGTGTTGGGCCTCATGGTAGCCTCCTTCGAGGCGGTCCCATATGCTCAATACCACACTCGAGTGTTACAGAAGGAAGTTCTGTCCAGATGGAACAGATGCCCTTCATCTCTGGATTATCAAATCCGAGTGAGCCACCTAGTCAGGAGATCCCTGGTATGGTGGCTGACAGCACCGGCTCTAATGGCAGGGAAGTCATTTCTTCCGGTTTACTGGATAGTGATCCCGACGGACGCCAGCCTTACAGGTTGGGGGGGAGTCTGGGGTGTCCAGTCGGCGCAAGGTCGCTGGACCCCAGAGGAAGCCCTCCTGCCGATCAATGTCCTGGAGATCCGGGCGATCAAGCTGTGCCTCTTCAAATGGTCTCAGAGGCTGCAAGGGCGTCCAGTCAGGATCCAGTCAGACAACGCCACAGCAGTGGCATATGTCAATCATCAGGGAGGAACAAGAAGCTCAGCTGCAGCATCGGAGATCGCTCGCATCCTGAAGTGGGCAGAGAGGAGCGTACCGGCACTGTCGGCCGTGTACATTCCGGGTGTGGAAAACTGGCAGGCAGACTACCTGAGCCGCCAGATGCTGGACCAGGGAGAATGGTCCTTACACCCGGAGGTGTTCCAACTCCTCTGCCAAAGATGGGGCACGCCAGACGTAGATCTTCTGGCTTCCCGACTCAATCGGAAGGTATTGAGATTTGTGGCCCGGTCAAGAGACCCATGGGCAGATGCAACGGACGCGTTGGTAGCATCGTGGGGTCAGTATCGGCTAATCTATGCCTTCCCTCCCTTAAGGCTTCTTCCTCTTCTGCTCCGCAGAGTGGAGGCAGAGGGAATTCCAATGATCCTAATCGCTCCAGATTGGCCTCAGCGTCCTTGGTACGCCGATCTAGTACGTCTGGTAGCAGACGTCCCCTGGCACCTACCACTACGGAAGGACCTGCTATCGCAAGGTCCCATATTCCATCCTGCTTTACAGTCATTGGCTTTAACGGCATGGCTGTTGAGAACCAGGTACTGAGAGACCGGGGCCAGTCAGACTCAGTAATCTCTACTATGAGAAGTGCTCGAAAACCGTCCTCTAGGAAGGTCTATCACCGCACTTGGAGGGCCTACATCTCCATGTGTGAGGAAATGAAATGGCATCCGCGTACCTATTTGGTTTCCAGAATCCTGCTGTTTTTACAGCATGGGGTGGACCAAAGGCTTACCCTAAGTACGATTAAGGGACAGATATCTGCCCTGGCTGTCTTTTTTCAGTGACCCCTGGCGACTCACTCTCTCGTGAGTACATTTGTGCAGGGGGTCCGACATGTGGCCCCTCCGGTCCGTCCCCCGTTACCTCCGTGGGACTTGAACCTGGTCCTCTCGGTGCTTCAGAAGGCACCGTTTGAGAATATTAGAGATATTCCCCTGTTGACACTTTCTCAGAAAGTGGTCTTTTTGGTGGCTGTTACGTCAGTTAGACGAGTCTCTGAGCTGGCAGCCTTGTCCTGCAAGGCTCCCTATTTGATTTTCCACAAGGATAAGGTGGTGCTGCGGCCGCAGCCTTCCTTTCTTCCGAAAGTCGTTTCGGCTTTTCATCTCAACGAAGACATTGTACTTCCATCCTTGTGTCCTCAGCCGTCGAATCCTAAGGAGTCGGCGTTGCATTCCTTGGACGTTGTCCGAGCTTTGAGAGTATACCTATCTGCTACTTCCCTGTTCCGGAAGTCAGACTCACTGTTTGTTTCGGTGGCTGGTCCCAAGAAGGGCCAAGCAGTCTCATCGGCCACCATCTCTAGGTGGATCCGACAGATAGTAATCCAGGCTTACGCCTTAAAGGGTCAGGCGCCCCCTTTCCTGTCACGGCGCATTCGACCAGGGCAATAGGTGCCTCTTGGGCTTTCCGACATCAAGCGTCTGTTTCCCAACTATGTAAAGCGGCGACTTGGTCGTCCGCTCACACTTTCACAAAATTCTACAAGGTTGATGTAGGTGCATCTTTGGATGCCTCTTTCGGCCGCAAGGTTTTGCAAGCGGCTGTTTAGAGTTGCAACTCCTCCGTTGGAGGAGTGCTGTTTTTGTGTTTTGGGTTAAAGTTTGTTTTTATGCTGTTACCACCCCTCGTTTTTTTCTCTGACACTGCTTTGGGACGTCCCACTTTGTCAATAGAGAAGCTGTGTCGGTCCATGGACGAAAGAGTAAATAGGATTTTTTACTCACCGTAAAATCCTTTTCTCTGAGTCCATGGACCGACACAGCACCCACCCCTCCTTTTAAGTTTGTACTGCTTTTTGACGAACTGATCTGCGAAGATGCAGACTGAGAGGGTATACCCAGAGGGTCCGCCCCCTGGGTGGTACTGTAGAAGGTGTGATGCAACACTTTTTACAAGTTTTTCTGCCTAGTCACTCCTACTTAACGGATAATACCCACTTTGTCAATAGAGAAGCTGTGTCGGTCCATGGATTTAGAGAAAAGGATTTTACGGTGAGTAAAAAATCCTATTTTTCAGGGTTTTTTGTGGCCCAAAAATGATTAGTTACTAATGAAACTATACCTTTTATTGCAATCTCCATAGGGCTTCAAAAAGCTACGTCAGATGAGCCTATAAATCCAACACCTTCAACAATACCCCCAGAACCACATGATGGAGAGGAACGTGAAGTTGTGGAAGTGGAAAGTGGCACCACAACAGGTCAGTGTCAAACCAGACAGATGCAGGTTAATAGATGTCGGCCTACATATTCTATACTACATGATTTTTTTAAATTTAGGTGCAGTTCTGGCCGGAGACCCCGAAAAGTTTACACATCACAGTGCCCAGATCCTGATCCAACACCTCATGGTCTGCTGTCGTGACCTTGAAAAAATAAAGGGAGACTTGATAGAGATCAGGCAAAATACCAAGCGTGTTGAGGAAAAGCTACAAAATATCATGGCTGTGCTTGGGCGTGTATAATGTTTGAACACAAAAGAACGATGAACTTGCTGTGTTTTGGCAGGTTTGTTTTTCTTTTAAGCTTTAATGAATAGTACATGTTTACATTTTCACGATATTTTTTTGGATATTTTTTTTATGCATGGCTGTTCATGCGTTTTAACCCCAAAAATATTTTTATGACATCTACATTTAAAAGGAAGTTTCCTAAAAAAAAAAAAAAAAAAAAAAGGTATTTTCTTAACAATAATTTGTGGCTTCATTATGTAAATGTTGTGCAAAGTGAACTAATCAATGTTTTGTGTTTACACTGACAATGAAGGCTAATTAAGAATGCAAAATACACATGGCACTACAAGTGCACTAGGTAAACCTACGAGAAACCTAAAAGAATATTAAATGAAAACACCAAAACAATATTTTCTTAAAAAAAGGTTTTATTTTTACAAATAATAATGTTAAAATTCATCAGGCATATCAATGGCCCCCCTACCCACAAAATAATCGACATATTGTTGACGGACCTCATGTCCGGTTTGGGGGGCCAAGCCTGGACGGCCAGCTTCCAGGGCCACTAAATTTTCAGCTTCCAATAATGAGGCCTCAGGCCCAGTCAAAGTCAGATAATTGGTTGAATGCACCCTGAGAAAATTATGGGGCACACAACAAGCCATTACAGCATGGTTCCATTTGTAAGGGGCAAGGTGGATGGAGGTGAGGAACAGGCGGAATTGGCTGGCCATAATGCCAAAGGCATTTTCCACCACCCTTCTTGCTCTGGCCAGCCGATAGTTGAACGCCCTCCTCTCAGGGGTGAGGGTGCGTTGCGGGAATGGCCTCATCAAATGGGGACCCAGGCCAAACGCCTCATCCGCCACAAAGACAAATGGGAGTCCCTCCACATTCTGCTCCGCTGGTGTCAGGGCCAGCTGATCCAAAAGGAGCCGTTCCTCAAACTCTGTCTGTGCAAAGACTCCTCCATCAGACATCCTGCCATCCTTGCCAACGTCCACATAGAGGAATTCGTAGGTGGCCGACACCACTGCCATCATGATGATGCTGTGGAACCCCTTATAATTATAATAAAAGGATCCGGAATGGGGTGGTGGGACGACCCGAACATGTTTGCCGTCGATGGCCCCTCCACAGTTCGGAAAGTTCCATCGTTGGGCAAACTCAGATGCCACATTCTGCCATTCATGTGGCGTAGAAGGGAACTGTGGAATTAAATTAAAAATAAATTAATCCTTTGAGACAGAAACATTGAAAGCAGATTTAAGAAAACCATTCATGGCCAACATTGGGAGAAAACGAAAAATTAAACATTATTAGTAAGCAACAACAAACCAAAAACAAACCCAAAATAAAAACTGGGGGGGGTTGAAGATGAGTTGGGGAGATCACAGATGAAGGCTGTAGCACTCTGTATGAAGTTTAAAAAAATGTAACATTCCTAGGCAATCTTTAGGGTGCGTTTAGGGCAGTGGTTCTCAACTCCTGTCCTCAGGACCCACTAACAGGCCAGATTTTAAGTATTACCTTGGGGGAGATGCAGACTAGAATACTGCTATCCCTGAGCAGCAAATTATATCACCTGTGATGCATTTCAGTTATCTTGCAAACCTGGCCTGTTAGTCGGTCCTGAGGACTGGAGTTGAGAACCACTGGTTTAGGGTAAAGCACTACCATGGAACATAGAATAAAATACATGGAATTGACTAGGCAAGGTGGGTATGGGCCCAGGATAGCATGCTGGAGAGGTTAGGTAAGGCAAATTTAAATGTAGGCCTAATAAAAACATTCCCAAAAATAAATAACCATGTGAAGAAAGGGGACATTCCCTGCAGCTAAGAATCATGGGAATTAGGGACTGCTAATAAACCCCCAAAAAAATATTAACAAAGAAATACATACAATGTGAGGTTTGAAATAAGAACACTTACCTTAATATAGTCCTCCTGCAAAACTTGAAGGATGGCAGAACACGTCTCTGGTATAATGATACCCAGAGCCTGGGGGGATATGCCTGTGGAGAACTTTAGGTCCTGCAGGCTTCTCCCAGTCGCCAGGTATCGCAACGTGGCAATGAGCCTCTGCTCAGCACTGATGGCTTCACGCATAACGGTGTCCTGCCTGGTAATGTAGGGGGACACCAAAGCCAACAGATGCTGAAATACGGTGTCAGACATCCTGAGAAAATTCCTGTAGTCCTCAGGATTATTCTCCCTGATCTCCCGCAACAAAGGCATATGACAGAACTGGTGCCGCTGGAGCAACCAATTCTTGGTCCATGAACTCCTCCTCACCCTGTTCATGGCCTGGAGTCGGGATACAGCATGAACCCCGGCACCAACTACAGCACGAACTCTACGACGAGTACGTAGCCGCAACATGGCTAGATAACGGTCAGCAGCTCAGAACGAACTAGAAGAACGAACGGAAGAACAGCAAGGCCTATGAAGAACAAGCTGAAAAACAGGAATGAGCAGACAGGAACGCACTGAATAAACTACAAGCACTGCAAGACAGATACGAACCCACAGGCACAAACTGAACTCCACAAAACGATCTTCAAAGCACGAAGACTGAAAAGCGTGAATCGTCTCTCACCAAACTTTTACTAACACACGGTAACACGAAATTAGCAAAAGCGTCCCAAAGGGTGGCGTCATTAGAACGGAACTTCCCCTTTATAGTGCCGTTGTACGTGTTGTACGTCATTGCGCTTTGCTTGAACGTTTTTTAAAATGATCGTGTGTACGCAAGACAGGCTTGAGAGGAAACATGAAAAAAACGACGTGAAAAACGTCGGTTTAAAAAATGGCATGAAAAACGATCGTGTGTACGCTGCATGAGGCAACAATTGTCCTTAATGTCAAAGGCCTAAACCTCCCAGAAAAGAGGTCGCAAGTTCTTTCGGCACTCACCAAACACAAAGCACATTTTCTTATGCTACAAGAAACACATTTCCGCTCGGACACAATTCCGAAACTAGAGAACCATATATACAAAAGGGTATTGCACTCCACGAACCCAGATTCCAAGACAAAAGGGGTCTCCATACTTATCTCTAGGCACGCTGATTTTAAACTGACAGACTCGTTGATCGACCCTGAGGGCAGATACATCTTTATTAAAGGTACCTATGCCTCCAAACCAATAACATACTGCCCCAACGAGCACCAAATTTATTTTTTCAGGAAAACCTTCTATATACTAGCCACGTTTTTAGAGGACATTGTAATTTTGGGAGGAGACTTTAATGTCCCACTGAACCCTCCCCTTGATTCCTCCACTGGGGCATCCACCCTTACGTATCGTGCTCTCCGCCAGATTAAATTTGATCTACAAAACTTAACACTCGATGACACATGGCGTACTATGTATCCCACTAATAAAGACTACACTTTTTTCTCTCCTCCACACAACAAGTATTCTAGAATAGACTATCTCTTTCTCTCACAAGCAGACTTGTCTTTTCTGTCGCATGCCACTGTAGAACCAATGTTTTTGTCTGACCATCACCCCATTACGGTTACCCTCACGTTTCCAGAATCAAACAAAATAACGAAAACCTGGAGGCTAAATCCATCTCTGCTGAAAGAGGACATTTCTTAGACAAATAAGTACCCAAATTAAACTGTATTTTCAAGAAAACTCTACTCCGGACATGGCACCCATCACGCTCTGGGAAGCGCATAAGTGCGTTTTAAGGGGGAAACTGATAGCATTAGCAACAGTTGCCAAAAAAAGACAGCAGGAACACATCAAATCGCTGATTGAAACAATTAATCGGCTGGAGTTAGCACATAAACGATCTTCTATGCAAGCTACGCTGCAGGATCTTTTACATGCTCGCTCCACCCTAGTAGATGAATTGGGGAAACGCACCAGAAGGCGGTACGTTCTTTGTTTGTTTTATGAACACGGAAACACGGAACACGGAACACGGAAACAAAAGCGGGAGACTGTTAGCTCGCATGATACATGCAGCTAAAACACCTCGTCCATAATCCATAATATTAGAGATAGCCAAGGAACAATCATCTGAATTTTATTCAAGACTCTATAATTTGGCACATGAGAAGGGTGAACCGACTAATCTTGCCAACCGTTCCTCCCAAATTATAGACTTTTTAGCACAATATTGCCCTAAATCTATCACTACCCAGCAAGCAGAAGAGTTGGAGTGCCCATTCTCCATGGAGGAGATCCAACTAGCAATTAAACAAATGAAAGTGGGTAAGAGCCAAGGTCAAGACGGCCTCCCCTTAGTATACTATAAATGCTTTCAGGATGAGCTTGCACCCAAAATGATACAAATGTTTAACTCACTATCGAGCCCTCACACTTCCCTAGGCAGACTTATGGAAGCACACATAGCAGTTATTCCAAAAGAAGGCAAGGATCCCTCACAGGTCTTCAACTACAGGCAGATATCCCTCCTTAACGTGGATATAAAACTTTATTCAAAGGTGTTAGCGAATAGATTACTGCCCCTGATCCCTGGACTCATTTCATCTGATCAAGTAGGTTTCATCCTGGGTAGAGAGGCAAGGGACAACACCATACGTACCTTAAATGTACATCACTGGCTCTCTTCGTCGGAGACTAGGGGATTTCTCCTTTCCCTCGATGCTGAGAAGACGTTTGACAGGGTGGCATGGGATTACATGCAGGAGGTACTGAAGGGCATAGGCCTCCTGCCCCGCATGCTGGCTCACATCAACACCCTTTATACTAAACCCTCTGCAAGGGTGAGGGCTAATGGCCTCCTGTCAGACGCCTTCTCAATAAGTAATGGTACTCACCAGGGATGCCCCTTGTCTCCTCTAATCTTTGTTCTAACCTTAGAACCCCTTCTAAACAGGCTACGTGCCAATGAGAACATTAAAGGAATCTCCATACAACATAGAGAGTAGGGATGAGCTTCGTGTTCGAGTCGAACATACGTTCGACTCGAACATCGGCTGTTCGATCGTTCGACTAAGATCGAACGATTTGGGCCGTTCACGCCAAATTCGAGTGACGCGAACGGCCCACAATGCACTACGCCATCGCAGTGTCATCCAGGCGCTGTGATTGGCCAAGCATGCACTGTGACCCCGAATGCTTGGCCAATCACAGCGCCGGCAGCGAGGAGAGCAATGATTGGCCACAGGCAGGATGCCTGTGGCCAATTATTGCTGAGGGGGTTTAGTACACGCCCCACACTATAAAAGGCCGCCAGTGCGGCGGCCTTGTGTAGTGTGTTCCGGAGCAGGGAAAGAGAAGCATAGGCAGGGACAGTGTCATTTTTTTCCTTTACTAATCCTGGATTCCTTGTGTTTAGGGACAGAGAAGGATAGGTAGGGAGAGTGTCAGTGTGTCATTCTGTGCTAAACCTTGTTTGTAGGGACAGAGAAGGACAGTGAGGGAAAGTGTCAGTGTGCTATTCTGTGCTAAACCTTGTTTGTAGGGACAGATAAGGACAGTGAGGGAAAGTGTCAGTGTGCTATTCTGTGCTAATCCTTGTTTGTAGGGACAGAGAAGGACAGTGAGGGAAACTGTCAGTGTGCTATTCTGTTCTAAACCAATCTTGCTGAACCGTATTTGAAATCCTTGAGTTTAGGGACAGAGAAGGACACTCGTGGAAACTATCAGTGTGCTATTCTGTGCTAAATCTTGTTTGTAGGGACAGAGAAGGACAGTGAGGGAAACTATCAGTGTGCTATTCTGTGCTAAACCAATCTTGCTGAACCATATTTGAAATCCTTGAGTTTAGGGACAGAGAAGGACACTCGTGGAAACTATCAGTGTGCTATTCTGTGCTAAATCTTGTTTGTAGGGACAGAGAAGGACAGTGAGGGAAACTATCAGTGTGCTATTCTGTGCTAAACCAATCTTGCTGAACCATATTTGAAATCCTTGAGTTTAGGGACAGAGAAGGACACTCGGGGAAACTATCAGTGTGCTATTCTGTGCTAAATCTTGTTTGTAGGGACAGAGAAGGACAGTGAGGGAAAGTGTCAGTGTGCTATTCTGTCCTAAACCAATATTGCTGAACCATATTTGAAATCCTTGAGTTTAGGGACAGAGAAGGACACTCGGGGAAACTGTCAGTGTGCTATTCTGTTCTAAACCAATCTTGCTGAACCATATTTGAAATCCTTGAGTTTAGGGACAGAGAAGGACACTCGTGGAAACTATCAGTGTGCTATTCTGTGCTAAATCTTGTTTGTAGGGACAGAGAAGGACAGTGAGGGAAACTATCAGTGTGCTATTCTGTGCTAAACCAATCTTGCTGAACCATATTTGAAATCCTTGAGTTTAGGGACAGAGAAGGACACTCGTGGAAACTATCAGTGTGCTATTCTGTGCTAAATCTTGTTTGTAGGGACAGAGAAGGACAGTGAGGGAAAGTGTCAGTGTGCTATTCTGTCCTAAACCAATCTTGCTGAACCATATTTGAAATCCTTGAGTTTAGGGACAGAGAAGGACACTCAGGGAAACTGTCAGTGTGCTATTCTGTTCTAAACCCATCTTGCTGAACCATATTTGAAATCCTTGAGTTTAGGGACAGAGAAGGACACTTGTGGAAACTATCAGTGTGCTATTCTGTGCTAAATCTTGTTTGTAGGGACAGAGAAGGACAGTGAGGGAAACTATCAGTGTGTTATTCTGTGCTAAACCAATCTTGCTGAACCATATTTGAAATCCTTGAGTTTAGGGACAGAGAAGGACACTCGTGGAAACTATCAGTGTGCTATTCTGTGCTAAATCTTGTTTGTAGGGACAGAGAAGGACAGTGAGGGAAAGTGTCAGTGTGCTATTCTGTCCTAAACCAATCTTGCTGAACCATATTTGAAATCCTTGAGTTTAGGGACAGAGAAGGACACTCAGGGAAACTGTCAGTGTGCTATTCTGTTCTAAACCCATCTTGCTGAACCATATTTGAAATCCTTGAGTTTAGGGACAGAGAAGGACACTTGTGGAAACTATCAGTGTGCTATTCTGTGCTAAATCTTGTTTGTAGGGACAGAGAAGGACAGTGAGGGAAACTATCAGTGTGTTATTCTGTGCTAAACCAATCTTGCTGAACCATATTTGAAATACTTGAGTTTAGGGACAGAGAAGGACACTCGTGGAAACTATCAGTGTGCTATTCTGTGCTAAATCTTGTTTGTAGGGACAGAGAAGGACAGTGAGGGAAACTATCAGTGTGCTATTCTGTGCTAAACCAATCTTGCTGAACCATATTTGAAATCCTTGAGTTTAGGGACAGAGAAGGACACTCGTGGAAACTATCAGTGTGCTATTCTGTGCTAAATCTTGTTTGTAGGGACAGAGAAGGACAGTGAGGGAAACTATCAGTGTGCTATTCTGTGCTAAACCAATCTTGCTGAACCATATTTGAAATCCTTGGGTTTAGGGACAGAGAAGGACACTCGGGGAAACTGTCAGTGTGCTATTCTGTTCTAAACCAATCTTGCTGAACCATATTTGAAATCCTTGAGTTTAGGGACAGAGAAGGACACTCGGGGAAACTATCAGTGTGCTATTCTGTGCTAAATCTTGTTTGTAGGGACAGAGAAGGACAGTGAGGGAAACTATCAGTGTGCTATTCTGTGCTAAACCAATCTTGCTGAACCATATTTGAAATCCTTGAGTTTAGGGACAGAGAAGGACACTCGGGGAAACTGTCAGTGTGCTATTCTGTTCTAAACCAATCTTGCTGAACCATATTTGAAATCCTTGAGTTTAGGGACAGAGAAGGACACTCGGGGAAACTATCAGTGTGCTATTCTGTGCTAAATCTTGTTTGTAGGGACAGAGAAGGACAGTGAGGGAAACTATCAGGGTGCTATTCTGTGCTAAACCAATCTTGCTGAACCATATTTGAAATCCTTGAGTTTAGGGAAAGAGAAGGACACTCGGGGAAACTATCAGTGTGCTATTCTGTGCTAAACCTTGTTTGTAGGGACAGAGAAGGACAGTGAGGGAAACTGTCAGTGTGCTATTCTGTGCTAAACCAATCTTGCTGAAGCATATTCCAAATCCTTGTGTTTAGGGACAGAGAAGGATAGGCAGGGGATAGGGATGAGCTTCGAGTTCGAGTCGAACTCATGTTCGACTCGAACATTGCCTGTTCGCCCGTTCGCCGAACAGCGAACAAATTGGGGTGTTCGTGGCAAATTCGAAAAATCTATGGGAGAAATCTAAAGTGTTAATTATAAAGGCTTATATGCAAGTTATTGTCCTAAAAAGTGTTTGGGGACCCGGGTCCTGCCCCAGGGGACATGTATCAATGCAAAAATAAGTTTTAAAAACGGCCGTTTTTTCGGGAGCAGTGATTTTAATAATGCTTAAAATGAAAAAATAAAAGTGAAATATTCCTTTAAATTTCGTACCTGGGGGGTGTGTATGATATGCATGTGAAGTGGCGCATGTTTCCCGTGCTTAGAACTGTCCCTGCAAAAAATGTCATTTTTGAAAGAAAAAAATGCATTTAAAACTGACTCGCGGCTATTAATGAATTGTCGGCTCCCGGCAATACATACAAAAGTCATTGATAAAAAAAAAAAAAAAAAGCGTGGGGGTTCCCCAGAATTCAATTACCAGGCCCTTCAGGTCTGGAATGGATATTAAGGGGAACCCCGCCGCAAATTTAAAAAAAAATTGACATGGGGTTCCCCCAAATATCCATTCCAGGCCCTTCAGATCTGGCATGGATTTTAAGGGGAACTCCACCCCAAATTAAAAAAAAAATGGCGTGGAGTCCCCCTAAAAATCCATACCAGACCCCTTATCCGAGCACGCAACCTGGCCGGCCGCAGGGGAAAAGGGGGGGAAAAGAGAGCGGCCCCCCCTCCCTCCTGAACCGTACCAAGCCACATGCCCTCAACATGGGGAGGATGTCCCCATGTTGATGGGGACAAGGGCCTCATCCCCACAACCCTTGCCCGGTGGTTGTGGGGGTCTGCGGGCGGGGGGCTTATCGGAATCTGGAAGACCCCTTTAACAAAGAGGACCCCCAGATCCTGGCCCCCCCCCTATGTGAATTGGTAAGGGGTACATTGTACCCCTACCATTTCACGAAGAAAGCGTAAAAAAATGTTTAAAAAAACACACAAACACCTTGAAAAAGTCCTTTATTTATAAAAAAAAAAAAAAAAAACATTCCAGCGGTGGAATCCAGTGTCCCGCGGCGATCCCGATGTCCAGCGCTGTCCTTCATTGGTTGTGCCTGAGCGGACCTGATGGGGAACTCCCTCTCAGTATTTTAAATGTATAGACCCGCCCCTTCTAAAGTTCCCCATCAGGTCCGCTCAGCGGACCAGATGCGGAACATGAGAAGGGGCGGGTCTATACATGTATTACCAAAGTGAGAGCAGTTCCCCATCAGGTCCGCCCCCTCGGTATGTCGGACCCGCCTACGTCATTGGCTTGAGCGGGGAACTTCCTTCACTATGTAAATTTAAATTTACATAGTGAAGGAAGTTCCCCGCTCAAGCCAATGACGTAGGCGGGTCCGACATACCGAGGGGGCGGACCTGATGGGGAACTGCTCTCACTTTGGTAATACATGTATAGACCCGCCCCTTCTCATGTTCTGCATCTCGTCCGCTGAGCGGACCTGATGGGGAACTTTAGAAGGGGCGGGTCTATACATTTAAAATACTGAGAGGGAGTTCCCCATCAGGTCCGCTCAGGCACAACCAATGAAGGACAGCGCTGGACATCGGGATCGCCGCGGGACACTGGATTTCACCGCTGGAATGTTTATTTATTTATTTTTTTAAATAAAGGACTTTTTCAAGGTGTTTGTGTGTTTTTTTAAACATTTTTTTACGCTTTCTTCGTGAAATGGTAGGGGTACAATGTACCCCTTACCAATTCACATAGGAGGGGGGCCGGGATCTGGGGGTCCCCTTTGTTAAAGGGGTCTTCCAGATTCCAATACGCACCCCGCCCGCAGACCCCCACAACCACCGGGCAAGGGTTGTGGGGATGAGGCCCTTGTCTCCATCAACATGGGGACATCCTCCCCATGTTGAGGGCATGTGGCTTGGTACGGTTCAGGAGGGAGGGGGGGCCGCTCTCTCGTCCCCCCCTTTTCCCCTGCGGCCGGCCAGGTTGCGTGCTCGGATAAGGGGTCTGGTATGGATTTTTAGGGGGACTCCACGCCATTTTTTTTTTAAATTTGGGGTGGAGTTCCCCTTAAAATCCATGCCAGATCTGAAGGGCCTGGAATGGATATTTGGGGGAACCCCACGTCAATTTTTTTTTAAATTTGCGGCGGGGTTCCCCTTAATATCCATTCCAGACCTGAAGGGCCTGGTAATTGAATTCTGGGGAACCCCCACGCTTTTTTTTTTTTTTTTTATCAATGACTTTTGTATGTATTGCCGGGAGCCGACAATTCATTAATAGCCGCGAGTCAGTTTTAAATGCATTTTTTTCTTTCAAAAATGACATTTTTTGCAGGGACAGTTCTAAGCACGGGAAACATGCGCCACTTCACATGCATATCATACACACCCCCCAGGTACGAAATTTAAAGGAATATTTCACTTTTATTTTTTCATTTTAAGCATTATTAAAATCACTGCTCCCGAAAAAACGGCCGTTTTTAAAACTTCTTTTTGCATTGATACATGTCCCCTGGGGCAGGACCCGGGTCCCCAAACACTTTTTAGGACAATAACTTGCATATTAGCCTTTATAATTAACACTTTAGATTTCGAACGTTCGAGTCCATTGTATTTAATAGGGTTCAAAAGTTTACACGAACATTTTGTCTGTTCGCAGGTTCTGGTGCGAACCGAACAGGGGGGTGTTCGGCTCATCCCTGGCAGGGGACAGTGTCAGTGTCTTTGTTGCTAAGCCTCCTGCACAGTATACACCTGAAGGTAGCCCTTATTGCTGTTTTTCCCATCTCCCTGCAGGCCATCCATTAAAATGTCTGGAAGGCAAACAAGGAGAGGCAGACAGTCAGGAGGCAAAAAAAGAGGGCAAGCAGGCTCTGTGTCTGGGGGCAACAGTGCTGGTCGTGGACACAGTGCATTGTCATCAGCACGTGGCCATGGGACACGCTTGTCCTTCTTTTCGGCAGCTGGACATGTTGAGCCACATCATGCCGAAGACTTGGTAGAGTGGATGACCAAGCCCACCTCATCCTCCTCATCCTCTCTCACCCAGGCTCAGGGTACTGGCAAAGCAGCTGCCAAAGCGTCCTCTTCTCTGGTATCAATGTCATCATTAGTCACTCCTTCCCTAGACCCACCATGTCCTCCTCCTGAGGAGTCCCCCGAACTGTTTGAGCACAGTGTTGGGTACATGCTCCAGGAGGATGCCCAGCGTTTCGAATGATCTGATGATGATACCCAGCTAGAGGAAGGCAGTAGCGTGAGAGCAGAGAGAGGGGATGCTCAAGAAGGACACCAATCTGGCAGTCATGCTCCAGCAGCTGCAGCATACTGCCAGATTGGCTCCAGTGATGAGGAGGGAGGGGATGATGAGGTCACTGACTCCACGTGGGTGCCTAATAGGAGAGAGGAGGAGGAGGAGGATGAGGAGGAGGCACATCTCCAACGAGGCAGGATGCCCTTGGGTGGCCAGCGTATGGGCAGCACGCCGACGGAATCACACCGCAGAGCTCCGCCTGTGCAGGGCGCTGCCTCTGCCCGTCATTCAAAAAGTTCTTTTGTGTGGGCCTTTTTTGAGGCGAGTGCATCAGATCGCACAGCTGCTGTTTGCAACATATGTCTCAAGCGTATATCGCGTGGCCAAAACATCAGCCGCTTGGGCACCACATGCTTGATCAGACATATGTTGACCTGCCATGCAGCTCGTTGGCAAGCCTACCTTAAAGACCCACACCAAAGAACAAAGCGGACCTCTCCTTGCACCGCATCAGCTGGGATCTCCAACCCCACTATACCTTAAGTCCTTTCTGAAACCTGCACTGAGAGGAATGAAGGTGTAGAATTAGGTGTGTCACAGCCAAGTACTTGCGGCCACTCTGCTAGCAGTACACCGACGTCCGATTCTAGCAGGCAAATTTCCCTGCCCCAGCTGCTGGACCGTCAAAAGAAGTTCACTCCCAGCCATCCACATGCCCAGCGGTTGAATGCTAGCTTGGCTAAATTGCTAGCGCTTCAACTGCTGCCTTTTCAGTTGGTAGACTCGGCCCCCTTCCGTGAGTTTGTGCAATGTGCGGTTCCTCAGTGGCAGGTTCCCAAACGCCACTTTTTCTCACGGAAGGCGATTCCGGCTCTCTACAGGCATGTGGAAGGCAATGTCTTGGCCTCGCTGGACAGGGCGGTCAGCGGTAAGGTGCATATTACCGCTGACTCATGGTCCAGCAGGCATGGACAGGGACGTTACCTTTCTTTCACGGCCCATTGGGTCACTCTTTTGGCAGCTGGGAAGGATGCAGGACAAGGTGCAGAAGTGTTGGAGGTTGTTCCACCGCCACGCCTCCAAAATGCTACCACTGGTTGTGACACACCTCTCTCCTCCACCCCCTCATCTTCTTCTTCCTCCATGGCCTCTTCCTGTGGTTTGTCTTCGGAACCAGCGGTGCTCCGTAGGCGTTCAAGGGGCTACGCAAGTACGCAGGCAAAAAGATGCCATGCCGTGCTTGCGCTGGTGTGTTTGGGGGACAGGAGCCACACTGGGGCAGAGGTCCTGTCTGCTCTGCAGGGGCAGGCCGAGAGGTGGTTGATGCCACGCCAGCTTAAGCCAGGAATGGTGGTTTGCGACAATGGCACCAACCTCCTCTCCGCCCTCCGACAGGGACAACTGACCCATGTGCCCTGTATGGCTCACGTCCTTAACCTGGTGGTGCAGAGGTTCTTGGGCAGGTACCCGTGCTTACAGGATGTCCTGAGGCAGGCCAGGAAAGTCTGTGTGCATTTCCGCAGATCTTATAATGCCAGTGCTCGCCTGGCTGAGCTGCAAAAGGAGTTGAACCTGCCCAAGAACCGCCTTATATGTGACATGCCCACCAGGTGGAACTCAACGTTGGCCATGCTGCAGCGGCTGCACACGCAGCAGAGGGCCATCAATGAGTACCTGTGCGACTACGGCACCAGGACAGGGTCAGGGGAGCGCGGGTTTTTTTCACCACGCCAGTGGGGCATGATCAGGGATGCATGCACTGTCCTGGCACCATTTGAGGAGGCCACGAGGATGGTGAGCAGTGACAGTGCATGCATCAGTGACACTGTACCTCTTGTCCACCTGTTGGAGCACACGCTGCGTGGAATAATGGACAGGGCACTTGAGGCAGAACAGAGGCAGGAAGAGGAGGACTTCCTTGCCTCTCAAGGCCCCCTTTACCCAGACAGTGTTCCTTCTGTCCCACCCATCGCACAGGAAGAGGAGGAGGAGGAGGAATGTGTCAGCATGGAGGTGGAGGCTGGCACTCAGCATCATCAGCAGCAGTCTTTTAGGGATGATTTACAGTCCCAAGAAACCAGTGGACTTGTACGTGGCTGGGAGGAGGTGGCTGCGGATCATGTCGTCCTTAGTGACCCAGAGGACTCCGGACTGAATGCCTCAGCTAACCTACGCTGCATGGCCTCCCTGATCCTGCAAAGTCTGCGGAAGGATCCTCGTATTCTTCGGATCAAGGAGAGGGACCATTACTGCCTGGCCACTCTCCTTGATCCACGGTACAAGGGTAAGGTTGCGGACCTTATGTTACCGTCGCAGAGGGAGCAGAGGATGAGACAACTCCGGGAGGCCTTGCAGAAAGGTCTGCGCAACGCGTTCCCAGAGACTGGGAGGTTACAAACTCCTGGTCCTGGACAACGAGTTGCTGAGGCTTCGGGCAGTAAAAGAAGGAGCGGTGGGGAAGGTGGCCGTCTGACCGATGCGTTCAGACAATTCTTTAGTCCGCAGCCCCAAAGTATGATATGTTCCAGCAACCATCGCCAGCGTCTGATATACATGGTGCAGGAATACCTAGGGGCAAGGTCAGACTTGGACACCTTCCCCACCGAAAATCCTCTGGCTTACTGGGTCTTGAGGATGGATCACTGGCCAGAGCTTGCACAGTATGCAATTGAGCTACTGGCCTGTCCTGCATCCAGCGTTCTTTCAGAACGCACATTCAGTGCTGCTGGAGGATTTGTCACGGATCACAGGGTGCGCCTGTCCACCGACTCGGTTGATCGACTGACTTTCATCAAGATGAACCAGTCTTGGATCACCACCAGCTACCACACACCTGATGCTGATATAACAGACTAATTGATTTTAAAATGTCACATCCCTTCAAGACTGATGCTGATGCTGAGTGCCTGTGCTGTTATGTTGACTGGCTATCCTCCTCCTCCTCCTCAATGATCCGATTAATGATGATAGCTTGGAAGATCATGTAGGTTTATGGGTGCCGCCACCAGTGGCTAAGGCCCAATTTTTCAGCCCCTGTTTAACAGGGGCGTGTAATTACAATTTTTGATGCAATACTTTGCAACAGGCCTCATTGCTGTGCTCCAAGTACAGTATCTGTGAGGGGTTGCAGTGTTGTGCCACCAGTGCCTACGGCCCAATTTTTCAGCCCCTGTTCAACAGGGGCATGCAATTATAATTATTGATCTAATAATTCACAGCAGGGCCCATTGCTGCGCCCACCAAGAGTAACTGTCAGGCCTTACAGTGTTGTGTCAACACCACCACCACCACCACCACCAAAGGCCCAATTTTTCAGCCCCTGTTAAACAGGGGCATGCAATTATAATTATTGATCTAATAATTCACAGCAGGGCCCATTGCTGCGCCCACCAAGAGTAACTGTCAGGCCTTACAGTGTTGTGTCAACACCACCCCCACCACCACCACCACCAAAGGCCCAATTTTTCAGACCCTGTTCAACAGGGGCATGCAATTATAATTATTGATCTAATAATTCACAGCAGGGCCCATTGCTGCGCCCACCAAGAGTAACTGTCAGGCCTTACAGTGTTGTGGCACCAGCACCACCATCAAAGGCCCAATTTTTACTACCACGGTTCAACAATTATATGTTATTACAATTCCTGATATAATAGTTGACAGCAGGGCGTTCCAGCACCCACCAAGAGTAACTGTGAGTGCTTACAGTGTTGTGCCAACACCAACACCTAAGGGGCCAATTTCTGCAGAGTATATACGGCAGGTCCCTACTTTCAAACATCCAACTTACAAACGACTACTACTTGCAAACGGAAGAAGACAACAGGAAGTGAGAGGAAATCTACCCCTTGGAAGGAAAATTCTCTCCTGTAAGAATTAATATGGGAGAAAGGTGTCTCCTCTCTACTGATGCTTTATCACCAATCCTTGTTTCAATAAAAACACCACATTTCAAAAACAGTTGTCATTGGGACGCAAAGTGAGGTGAAATGTTCTGAACAGGGGCACAGACAGCAAAACAAATGTTACAGGGGTGATAACCCTTCCCTATGTTTTCCAAAAAGCTTAAAAATAGATTTTTTGGCTGGAGCTACACTTAAACAATGTACCTGTTCAAAATTACAAACAGATTCTACATAAGAACAAACCTACAGTCCCTGTCTTGTATGCACCGCCTGTATACGGCTGTTCAGAGTATATAGGGCCTTTTTTATTTTGTGTGCGGGGTTCCCCTTAATATCCATACAAGACCCAAAGGGGCTGGTAATGGGCTGGGGTAGGGGGGGGGGGGTGATGGGGTAGCTATGGCATTTTTCTTAAAGATTTTCATACATATTACCGGGACCAGACATTACATTAAAGCCGCAAGCAGTTTTAAATGTTTTTTTTTTCCTTTAGAAATTTAATTTTGTGCAGGGACAGTTCTAAACACGGGAAACACGTGGCACTTCACAGGCATACTTTAGACACCCCCCAGGTACAATATTTAAAGGAATATTTGACTTTTTTTTTTTCACTTTATGCATCATTAAAATGACTGTTCCCGAAAAACGGCAGTTTTTAAAACTTCTTTTTGCATTGATACATGTCCCCTGGTGCAGAACCCGGGTTCCCAAACTCTGTTTAGGACAATAACATGGATAATAGTCGTTATAATTAGCACTTTAGAATTCGAACGTTCGCATCCATTGTATTTAATAGGGTTCTAATGTTCGTGCGAACTTTCGGTCCGTTCGCGGGTTCTGGTGCGAACCGAACCCGGGGGTGTTCGGCTCATCACTAATAGAGAGTTCAAAGTACAGTAGCAGCGTTCGCTGATGATATTTTGCTTTCCCTTCAGTCCCCTCGGGTATCCTTGCCTAATCTACTGAGTGACATAAAACACTATGGTGAATTATCGAACCTTAAAATCAATTATTCCAAATCCCACGCCCTGAACATATCATTAACCCCTTAGGAAGTCTCTCATTGTCAAGAATGCTTCCTTTTTCAATAGAAGAAAGAAGCCATTACATATTTAGGCATCCAAATTAGCAAGAAATTGACAGATCTTTATAGTTACAACTTCCTACACACCCTTTCTAAAATTCAATTAGACCTAAAGGATTAGGCTACTCTCAATGTATCTTGGTTTGGTCGCTCGGCCCTCATTAAGATGATTGTCCTCCCCGCCTCCTATATCTAATGCAGACGATCCCGATTCATCTTCCCCCTTCCTTTTTCGCAACATATAAAAGAGCTTGCACAAATTCATATGGAAGGATACAGCCCCACAAATCAAATACTCGCGCTTGACCTGCTCCAAAAATACGGGTGGTATTGGACTTCCAGACCTTTATAAGTACTATCTGGCCATCTGACTAGAGTGGTGGACTGGAAAATTCACAAATTAGGGAAAGCTTGGGTGACACTGGAAAACTCTCTTGCGTGAATCCCAACTCACACACTCCCTTGGTTAACGCCACGGTTCTGGCCCCAGGACATCAAAATGCACCCGTTCATCATGCCTTCGTTGATGGCCTTTGGGAAGGCGGTTGATCTCTTTGACCTTTCCTCACAACCTGGACCACTGAACTCAATCCGAGAAAACCCTGAGTTCCCCCTGGGAGAATCCAACACATTCCTACACATGGAATGGCCACACGAGGAGGTTCAGGTGTGTCACTTCTTTCACAAAGGCTGTAGACGATCCTATGAAGACTTGGTAACTGAATCACGTACTAATGCTTTTCCTTTCTGGACTTATAGGCAGTTGTCTCATTTTCTCACCTCTAAATACTCAAATGACATGTGGAATAGGCAACTTACACCTTTTGAAACACTATGCTCGCGTAACACACCACAACAACATCTTATATCATATATTTACGCCTTGTTGCAAGTTGAACCAGTTCAGTCATCAACTCAGAATGCACGTACTTCCTGGGAAAAAGATCTACAAAAAACACTCACAGATAAGGACTGGGAATCTATCTATACTTTAGCTCACAAGGGATCGATGAATGTGGCGATCCAAGAAAATGGATACAAAATCATTACAAAATGGTATAGAACTCCAGCCCGCTTACATAAATTCTCACCCTTGATTCCAAATATATGTTGCAGATGCAATGGAGGGGAAGGATCCATGATCCATGTCTGGTGGGAATGTGCCATGCTCCAGCCATTCTGGAGGGAGGTCCACTCCATAATAACACAGGTTACCACTTTTACAATAGACTATAACCCAGCACTGTTCCTCTTGCATCACACAACCCTGCCCAAACGCACTTACCAAAAACCGCTGGCCATGCACATGGTGAATACAGCTAGACTCTGCATTCCTATTCACTGGCGCTCAACAGTTATCCCATCTATTAGAGTGGTTGTGCAGAGTAACTAAAATAGAAGAGATGGAGGAATTGATTTTTACCTCACAAGACCGAATCCAGAAGTTTACTTTAACCTGGGCATGTTGGATACATTTTAAAACTACGGACCACTACAAGTCCTATTTTCCAACACAACATTAACCACTTCAATACAGGGCTTTTTATACCACTTCCATACCGGGCCTATTCTGGCACTTCTCTCCTACATGTACAAATCATCATTCTTTTGCTAGAAAATTACTCAGAACCCCAAACATTATATATGTTTTTTTAGCAGACACCCTAGGGAATAAAATGAAGGTCATTGCAACTTTTTTTCTTGCATGGTATTTGCGCAATAATTTTTCAAACACCTTTTTTTGGGAAAAAAAATGGTTTCATGAATTAAAAAATAACAAAACAGTAAAGTTAGCCCAATTTTTTGGAAAAATATGAAAGATGATGTTACGCAGAGTAAATAGATACCTAACATGTCACGCTTTAAAATTGCGCACACTCATGGAATGGTGCCAAACTTTGGTACTCCATAGGCAACGCTTTAATTTTTTTTACAGGTTACCAGGTTAGAGTTACAGAGGAGGTCTTGTGCTAGAATTGTTGCACGCGCTCTAACGCACGCGACGATACCTCACATATGTGGTTTGAACGGCGTTTACATATGTGGGCGGGAGTTACGTGTGTGTTCGCTTCTGATCGCGAGCTACCGGGGACAGGGGCGGTTTTTTTTATTTTTTATTATTATTTTTTTTTCTATTTTACTTATTTTTTTCTTTTTACACTTATTTTACTTTTTTTTTTACCACTTTTATTCCTATTACAAGGAATGTAAACATTACTTATAATAGGAATGTGTGTGATAGGTCCTCTTTATTGAGAGATGCAGGGTCAATAAGACCCCACTTCTCTCCTCCAGGCTGGAAAGCATGAGATTGTGAAAAAAAATTCACTGATCTCATGTTTACTAGCCGCAATGGCGGCTTTGTTTACATCTGAGGACCCGGGCGTGACGTCATCACATCGCGCCCGGGCCTCCGACGGTCATAGAGATGACAGGTGACCATCTGGTCACCAGTCATCTCTATGCTGGTCATGTGACCCACCACCGGCGCCAAACGATTCTCTCCAGGTCCCCGATGGCACGGGAGAGCCCGGAGAAGCACCGGATGTCGGCGGGAGGGGGGCTGTCCCCTCCTGCCGCCTATAAGAACGATCAGGTGGCGAAACTGCCACTATGATCATTCTCATGGTGCACAGAATCGCCGGCACAACAAAAGGATATCTGAATGATGCCTCTAGCTGCAGGCGTCATTCAGATATCCCCCCTCAAACCCAGGACGTCATATGTGGGCGTCATATTACTATGGCTTGGTATTGAAGTGGTTAAGGTATAGAGTTTATCCATTACGGCTTCCCTCGCACCCCAGATCGGCTTGGGTGGTGCGGGGGGCTGGAGTGGCTCCCACTATTCCCACTATTCTATTCTTTTATTATTTTATTATTTTATTCCTCTTTTCTTTTATTCTTTACCTCTCTTCTCACCCCTTCCTATTTCCCCCCCTTTTCTTTCTTTTTTTTTCTTCTTTTTTTCTTCTCTTTCTCTTTGTCCCCTTACCACAACACTTCTATTTTTATTTTACCCTATTGTCTCATTCCTTGTCTACCCCTTAAAGGTTCTTCCCTCCCCTGGCTCCCCTTATATTTTTATTTCTATAGTGTTATTACCGACCTTACTTTAGATAGGTGCTCTCTTAGGGGCTCCTGTAATTTACATGTCCTCAGTAATGTCAAGTTTATGATAGCCTCCATGACTGCGGTTAGACCTGTTGATAGTGGTCTTCGGGGTTTTTGCAACCAAAAGAAGGGTGACTTGTTTTCACCCAGATACTTGATCTTGCTATAGTTATGTGATGGTCGCCCATAAGATGATCATAAGCATGTTAGATTTGCGTATCTGTCTATATATGCAGTTCCCTGCTGCCCTATATCTCATGCTTACTGTTGTGTTACTACTTAAGATTGTTTTGATGTATTATTCTGCCATGGTTATATCTTCAGATGGTTTGTTCAATGTAATGTATGTGCAACCATACTTTCTCCTTCAATAAAAACTTTTTGTGAAAAAAAAAAAAAAACAACAGACAG
This sequence comes from Rana muscosa, assembly GCA_029206835.1. NCBI lineage: Eukaryota > Metazoa > Chordata > Amphibia > Anura > Ranidae > Rana > Rana muscosa. Next base: position 1,163,314,976 of record CM055122.1, on the reverse strand, counting down.
GACACTTTATTGCCTCCAACAGATTTCTTTAGCTGGACTTATGCTTTTCAACACAGCACCCTCCTATGACATCTTCTCTATATGTAGTGCACTAGACTCTTTCTATTTATGTGTCTGTGGTTGCAGCAAACCCAAACCTCACTTATAATTATAATGCATGGGATATTTTGTGGGTACAAAAAGAAAGAGAATGTACTCTTGCCATTTCCCCAACCCACCGGCTAGCTGATGCAGGTCTCAGAAACAGAGAGTACAGTATACCAACAATGACAAACTATTAGGATAGTGTCAAGAAAGAGGGAAAGAAAACAAGGGAAAATAAAAAAAAAAGACAGAAAAATAGATTGAGAGATTCAGAGCCTGTCTGAAGGCTCACTCCGCCCACCATCATGCAACAGTCAGCAGGAATCTGGAGTTATCGGATCCAAGGATCCCAAACCTATTCAAAACGTGAGGACTTATTCAAGATACTGACCAGCTTTTCATTAAGCATGATCCACGTAATTTTTTGTTTCATCACAGCCAAGTTTACTACTGGCTTCTATAGCAATTTTTGCTGCAAGAAACATAAAAAATATCAAGGTCTTAAGCCTCATACACACAACCGGATTTTCCGCAGACAAAGCGTCAGACTTTTGTCCGAAGGGCGTGGGCCATGAAATTGTCTTGCATACAATTGTCACACAATTGTTGGCCAACAAACATGAACGTAGTGACATACTACGTGAAATTTCAGCTCTTGAGGGCCACCCTTTGGGCACCTTCTGCTAATGTCGTGTTTGGTGAGCATTGATTCCGAGCATGCGTGTTTTTACTTTGGATTTTTGTGTGATGGACTTGTGTACATACGATAGGAAAATCTGACAACAGACCGTTGTCCACGGAAAATGTATTAGCCTGCCATCCAACATTTGTCAGCGGAAATTTGGACAACAATTGTCTGATGGAGCGCACAAACAGTCGGATTTTAGGTCAACAGTATGTCATCACACAAATCCTGTCAGAAAATCCGATCATGTGTACAAGGCTTAAGTGTGTTTATGAACATCATCAATAGGCTCATTAGGAAGAGCAACTTTGTTTGTTTTTTACTATATTTACCATTGTCACTGAATTAACAAGGTATGTACTCGTATCTAAAACCATCAGACTTTGACACAAATCCATCAAGTATGGTACATTGTACCGCTCTGTATGCACGCCCTGAAGCACAAGGAAGAGAACCCCAAGTACGTTTTGGTGAGGTGGTCCGGGACAAGATACTATCTGGAAAGCAATTTAAATCCTGCCTCCAATTCATAATACACCTATACATCCAAGAGAACTAAATACACCAATCGGCCAGGTCAATATTCTTCCCTAAGTTCTGCTCACAAGATAACATATAGGGTAATTTCATAGTCAAATGGACAAGTAGTTTTAATAGCATCCAAATGCCCCTTTTCTGTGCCTTCCCAGAAAAACTTCTTGATTCACAGACTGTTTGTGTTATTACATTATCAATATTATATTGCACTCAGCACTCCTCAATAGTTCAAAATTTAAAAGAGTCCATAGTCCTTCACCCTGTTGTTGAAGCAGTGCAGCAGAAAGTCAGTGAAGAAATTTCCTTGAAAAGGGACACCTGTAAGCTTAAATCCTTCACAATTAAGCATAACACACCCTTTGTGCTCAATGGCTTAGTGGGTTACAACCCCTCAGGATGTGCGGTTCGTTTTGTTACAAATTCAGATGTATCAGAATTTCTGAATTACAATAGTACCAAATTTGAAACTAATCCGAAATAACGAAAAAAATATAATTCGAAAGAAATTCAAATAGTTTTCAAATAGTTTTCAAATATGTTTTCAAATATGGCACCCCACCCCAAAGCACCTTGTCCCCATGTTGATTGGGACAAGGGCCTCTTCCCGATGACCCTGGGTGGTGGTTGTGGGGGTCTGCGGGAAGTAATCTGGAAGCCCCCTTTAACAAGTAATCTGGAAGCCCCCTTTAACAAGTGAGCCATCAGATCCCAGCCTTGTCATGTGAATGAATATGGGGTACATAGTACCTCTACCCATTCACCAAAAAGTAAAAAAGTAATAAAAACACAGAGACAGTTTTTGATAAATTCTTTATTAAATTTTTTAAAAACAATGTCCCCCGATGTAGATCAATTGTCAATCACAACGCCGCCGCCACCACCACTGGACCCATATAAGAAAAAATTAATAAAAATGCCCCACCGTCAACAAAGGGAAAACCACCAAATGCCTGGCAGGGGCGTGGTGCCACCAGGTGATGTCGCCAGGTGGCTCCACCCCTTACCTATATAAGAACTGTAAAACTGTAAGGCAGGCATTCAGCGGTTTGCCTTAGCTGTATTTTTTTCTTTTGTGGGTCCAGCGGTGGTGGCGGCATCATGATTGATGATAGATCTACATCGGGGGACATTGTTTTTTTTTTTTTTTTTAATAAATGAATTGTCAAAAAATGTCACTATGTTTTTATTACTTTTAGACACTTTTTTTGGTGAATGGGTAGAGGTACTATGTACCCCATACTCATTCACATGGGGGGCCTGGATCTGGGGTCCCTTTTGTTAAAAGAGGCTCCCAGATTCCAATAAGCCCCCCGACTGCAGACCTTCACAACCAAAGCCCAGGGTTGTGGGGATGAGGCCCTTGTCCCTATGAACAGGGGGCAAGGTGCTTTGGGGTGGGGGGTAAAGCCCCCCTGCCCCAAAGCACTCCCTTATGTTGAGGGCATGTGGCCTGGTATGGTTCGGGGGCACTAACTTGTCCTCCCCTTTCCTGGCCTGTCGGGCTGCATGCTCGCATGGATTTCCCCTAAAATTGGAACAGTTCCTTCTGAGACGGTGGATGGGCGCATGACATAGGAAGTATAGTGAGGTCAACGAAGATACTGCGACTCTGACAAGCCGATCTTGTTTTGCTGTTTCGCTGAGAGATGACTGCTTTCTTGTAAGTGCAAACTTATTCCGTTATTAAATCACTTTTTATTAATATACTGTACTATATCATGGAAGCTTCTTTTCTTTTATGTTTTTGAGTATCATTAAGCAGCATCGAGAGCTCTGGACATTTCCAAGGTTTTAAGGGAGACCATTACTTCCCTATGCTGGGCGAGACTGCTGTGGCGGTCATTGCTATCTGGTAAGCGTGTTATTCAATCACCTTGGGTGGCGATCTTGAAGCACTCTGCTTTTCTTGAGTGAAGATTGTATCACAATTTTCTTCATGCAACCTATATTTATTTACCTGGATGGATACTGTTACATAGACACCTATGGACTTTATTTGTGATGGGACTTTGCTTTAGTTTTCTTTTTTCACTATACCAGGGACCGCATCTCTTAATTCAGGAACAAGTGTGAAAGACGGGGCGAGCTCCACCAGACCCCTGGCCTATCCAACCTCCCCTCAGTGCCAGACTTCAAGCCCAGCCATGACTACTCACACCACAGACAGCAGCAGTACGTCTCTTCTTCCATCTGGGGACAGGTATCAAGGAAAATAGAAGGGCATAGTGCCAATGCAAAGATATGGGTAAATTGAGCGCACTCTGGGTGGGGGTGCAATCATACAAAATTGGCAATGGGTCAATAATGTTCAGAAAAGGGGCGTAATTAGTATGCCCATGACAATTAGTTCATATGAGCGCTAGAAGAGATGCTAGTGTCAGAGAAGGCTGCCAGCTTGCAGATAGAAGGTGATCTAAAACATAGACAAGGACAAAAAGCAACGCCTTCTAAGCGTAGCAGTTAAACTGTTTAATGCAAAATAATAATAAGTGATAAAAAACACTCACAAACGAGCGATAGGGATAGGCATGTCAAATGTTTATCATCATCATTCGCGCAGTCCCGGGGGGGGGGCTGCCTGGTGCTTGATGTCAGTGGCTGTGGTTGCTGTGTATCATCCCTTATTCTGGTGACAGTGGTGGAACCCATCGCTCTCGGCAAAAGGGGACGGAAGACAGTGATCACAGGAACAGAACACAGCAGCGATGTCGTCACTTCTGAGTTCAGGGTCAGCGGGGAGGTGCATGCGTTCAAAGCATGCGTGCTTCTTCCTCAGAGGAATTTGTCCCACCACCCAGGATTCCTCAGATCTACCACTGAAGCCAACAAGATGGCGCCTGGAGCTCCATTTGAGGAGGGGAACAGGGGAGAGGAAATGGAGGGATGCACTGATGAAGGCCCACAGCCCACTTCCCAGTCAGAGCAGGATGATGTCAGTGCTATGCTCCCCCAACTGCTATCACCAGCTTCTACTGTGTCCCTCCTTGGGAGAACACTGGAGAAATTAATCACCACCCCCATGAGAGACTCTAAAGCTAGCCTTGCCATTTCGGAACTTTCAGACACACACCAAACTGAATTTTAACTTATGATGAACATATATATGTGTTGTTGGACATTTTCCAGAAACAGACAGTTGTCTCCAAATCCCTGGTGATAGATAAAAAGAGAATAGGAGAGAGACAACGTTCCCTCTTGGATAATGGGATTTTAATTGGAGGTATTAACGTCTGTTACCAAGGTGAGTACACATACGATAAGATTTTGTAAGAAAATATTACATTTTATTACATAATATCAGATAAAAATCACATAGTCACAATACTGTAGATGTTTTGACCATGAATTGATACTTAATACATGAAACAAGATGCTTGGATATGCAGAGGGGCCGACGTGTTTTGCAGATTTCTGCTTCTTCAAGGCACCGCATGCATCTATAGCTTCATCTGGGTTACATAGAACATATCATTAGTATAGTATCAATCAATCACTTTTAGATTTTAAACAAGAATAAAATTATTTATAATAACATGGTAGCAATAACTGCACAAGCTCACCTAACTTGTAGATTTGGATGATTAAGGCACCGCATTGCGCAAGGATCAGCTGTTGTCAGAGTACCACCTAAAGCAATTTCCTGGTGTGAGTCAGATCCACCAGGATTGGTCAGTGAAGATATTGGATCGTAATAAATGCCGGGGATCATGCGATCAGAGTGATCCCCGGCATTTAATACGGACAATGGACATAGTGGTTAAGCCTCACTATTACGACGTAAAGGAAGAAGTTATGCGCGCCTCCAGAAATGCGTCTCAGCTGTCTAACCAAGGTCACCCAATCCAAGTCTCTTCAGATCTATCCCCTTGTTCTATTTAACGAGGGAAAACCTTGAAACTGTTTCTTGAAGTCTTAACCCAGAAGTCCATCAAATATCGGTGGTCATTTCCATTTTGCCTCTCCCTGGAATACAAGGGCAAGACATACGGCTTCTGCACATTCCAAGAAGGCGAGCATCTATTAGATCATCTTGGCCTCATCTCCCGGGATCCACCCTCGTCCTCAGGTCACAAGAATACTGGATCGGCAAAGCGCCCATCAACACAAAATCCGATTGCTCCGATGTGGCAGAAACAACAGCCCAAAAGATCCAAGGACTCTCATCCACCTTGAACTTCCGAAATTGTTCCTACCCTCCTTTGTAATTATGGGCGTTAGCTTGTGATTTCACTTCTTAGGGAGTCTCACCCTTTCATTTGGTAGTCTATCTGTTCACCTTTGAATTTACATTTCTCTAAGGGGTTATTTAGTTTACCGGTCAGTATGTTACTAGTTTCACTGACAGGTATAGGACGTGTTTAATGTTTAACAGTATGTTTGGACTGTCTCTCATTAGCCTTATGTTAACCAGGCTTACTTGATGTCCGGAGGGAATCAGTATTTGGGCTCACGGTGAGAATCTCCCTCCCACCCTGATCGCCCCGGGAGCAAGGTTAGCTATATGCTTCCTCTTAGAATGACAACTTAACTGGGTCCATGGTCCCTTAACAGTATTACCTGTATGTACTAGAATGGCCCCTGGTTGTTGCCGGATCCCTTGCCCGTAGAGCTGGAGGAGGGAGTCTTTGAACTCTGATTGGAGGTGCCTAGCTCTCCCCGAGGGTCTACGGATGGGAGATTTGGCCTCAGGGGGAGGGCGGGAGAACCTCCCAGGCTCATTATTCCTATAGCTAAATTATGCTACAGGGAATTTCTTTTTTATAACCTGGTGTCGGGTTCATACTTTGGCTGAAGCGGTAGTTATGCTCCTCCCTCTGCCTTCCGGAGTTGAATGTTGACACTCCTGATGGCAGATGTTGTTCTGCCACCCAGGCATAATCTAATGTGGTTATGCCTTAGAGTGGGGGTAGGTGCGCCTGTGCCCATCTCATTGTCACTGGGGAGCCCAGTGGGAAGCTTCTCCCATGACCTCCTCGGGCCCTTTCTTTTTGCTATTCTCCTCCTACTTCTCATTTCCTGGCTCACCTTGTCTTTTCTTTCTCCTTTTAGGCACTATGGAAGCAATAGAATTACGCTGTTATTGAGGGTTCATCTCCTTGTATCTCATACAGGGTTTCCGAACCAGTTTCCGATCGAGGAAGGTAGGTCTCCACACGGTGCTGCATTACAATTTTCTTCTGATCCATGGCTTCACCCAATGACACGCCAACTCCCTTTAAGGTAGCCTCTCACAATGTCCAAGGACTGAACTCGCCACTGAAGCGCCAGAAATATTTTCAGCTCTCCCTCTCCCAACATTTTGAGGTACTACTCTTACAGGAAACACACTTCCCCAAACAATATAACCCAAAATTTATACATGCCACGTCTGTTTAACAATCCACAGTTTCCACCTGGTATGGACATTAGGGAATATAAATGGTGAACGGACAAGGGCTTTTACAGAATAGGCCAGTTCATGTCCTCTATGGGACCTCTGATGCTAAATCATTGTGTCAGTAAGCTGTATGTGCCCCCTTCTGAAAGGTTTCGCCTACACCAAATTAGCCATTTCTTATCATCAATTTGGAACTCAAAACCCGACCCACAGAGAATCACTATGTATGAACGATGGTGTTCTGAAGCCATGGATCAGAGGGGAGGAATATCATTAATCTATGCAGCACTGTGGAGAACCTAGAAATAACCCTCATATGCCCTGAACTGGGAACGTGATGTGGAGGTCAGTTGGGAAGCGGAAACCTGGTTCTCTATATTTCAACAAGCTTTTAAAGGCATGGTAATCTAAAGATTATTGCACTCTGGTATATGGTTCCCTCTTGCCTTGCCAATATATTCCCAAATACCTCCCCACTGTGCTTCAGGGGATGTGGCATTTTGGGTTCATTCTTTCACATTTGGTGGGAGTGCCCTCGGATTCGGGGGTTCTGGAATAAGAATTTTGGTTAGCTGCGCAAAGTAAATGGACAAGCTCTGCCAAAAACACCCAAACTGGCTCTACTGAATAGCAGGCTGGTCGGATGTAGTAAACCCCTACAGAAACGTATCCATTTCATGTTGTTGGGAGCTAAGATGACGATCGCTCATGCCTGTAAGCGACTTCAGTATCATTTGCTGCAGCAAAACTGAAAAGATCATGGATAATGACCCAGGAGAAGACAACTAATCTTCTCCTGGACACCTATGACAAATGTGTAGCTGTCTGGGAACCCTGGCAGAAATATCTCAAAGTGTCTTTATGATAAACTTCTGCTAACTATTACTTATAGAAGCTCCATAGTGCCATCTTATTTTTTCTTTCTCTTTGACCTCTCTCTCTTTTCTTCTCCTTATCTTGCTCATCCTGTCCAGAGAATATCCTTTCAACATCCTCCTTTGAATAATTGGAACTTGCACTCTAGGCTGTTTCTGTTAGTGATGTAACATAGAATAAGCTATTAGCTTGAAATTATCACCTAACGTGGTCTCTTAATACTTTGATTTTTGACCTCTAGTTCACACCTTTATCTCTTCTATTGTTCATGGAACTGGATGGGTACTGCGTAATGGTGTTTCGTTATGAGGATTAGTTCTCTGTGACTGGTGTGCTCTCTATCCCCTCTGACACAGTTAGATACCATGTGGGGTGTCGGGGTGGGATGGACACTGCCCATTCTCTGATACAATCCCTTCTTGTTTTTTAACTATTTCTCCAGGTCTTATCTTGCAGCACTCACCTTACGGCTGAACTGAGCTATTACATATGTTTGTATATGTTACTTACCCTACCATGTCACAGACGGACAGGCAATGCTACTAATTTGTGTTGTTTGTGCATTGTTAAAACTCAATAAAAACTTTGAAACAAACAAAAAAAAAGTATTGTTTGCAGTTTGCAGGAAGCCATGTGGGGGAGACAACAAACATGTGGAAGAAGGTGCTCTGGTCAGATGATAAAAAAATTGAAATTTTTGTCCGAAAAGCAAAACTCTATGTGTGGCAGAAAACTAAAACAGCACATCACCCCGAACACACCATCCCCACTGTGAAACATGGTGGTGGCAGTATCATGTTGTGGGGATGTTGATAGGAAGATGAATGGAGCCAAAAACAGGGCAATCTTAGAAGAAAATCTGTTAGAGTTTGCAAAAGACTTGAGACTGGCACAGAGATTCACCTTCCAGGAGGACAACAACCCTAAACATACCGCCAGATCTACAATGGAATAGTTTAGATCCAAGCATATTTATGTGTTAGAATGGCCCAGTCAAAGTCCAGACCTAAATCCAATTGAGAACCTGTGGCAAGACTTGAAAATTGCTGTTCACAGACGCTCTCAATCCAATCTGACAGAACTTGAGCTATTTTGCAAAGAAGAATGGGCAAAAATGTCACTCTATAGATGTGCAAAGCTGGTAGAGCCATCCCCAAAAATACTTGTAGCTGTAATTGCAGCAAAAGGTGGTTGTACAAAGTATTGACTCTGGGGGCTGAATACAAATGCACACCAAACTTTTCACATATTTATTTGTAAAAACAATTGAAAAACATTTATAATTTTCCTTCCTCTTCACAATTATATGACACTTTGTGTTGGTCTATCACATGAAATCCCAATTTTTTCTAATAAAAGTTTTTATTGAGCAAAGTAAACAACATAAAAAATAATGAAATTGATAACAAAATAAAGCAGCATCAATGAGGCTGGTTACATTTGAACTTAATACATGACGTTGAAGCAAAATATGAACATTGTTCGTCAAACATTTCACTTATGTTTAAGGGTTACAAATCTTTGCTAAGTAGAATGAAGTCCACCACCTCTGAGAAGGTACTCGAGAGCATGTAAAGAAAGAAAAAAGTAGGTACTGTGAAATTTAAGTAGGGAGTAAATAAACAAACAACGGGTCGAGATTGCCCCAGTGGGTTGTCACAAAATGGAATGTGTTCTATGAATGTTAGGTTCTAAACAACAGATGTAGATTGGTAAAGCCCCTAGGACAGTGATGACGAACGCGTGTCACGCGTGCAGCTCCCGGCACTCCAAGACGTTTCTAAAGGGCATGCCGTGACCCTCAAGAATTGCACACATTAAATGTTATTAAAAGATTAAAATCATCACACCGCGCCCAGGAACTACATATCCCACAGTTCTCTGGGCTAGCGGTGACGTGTCCGAGTGGGCGTGACATCGAATGAGCGCCCGGAGGTGACGTGCTTGCAGCTTGTCCAATCAAAGAAGCTGTCTCATCCACACCGCCGAAACAAATCAGCACTGACGTCCTCGGCGTGACTCGGAGAACACGCAGAGAGAGCATGAGGAGAAGACGTGCGGGAACGAGCTGCAGGACTCGGAAGGTGAGAGAAAAAAAATGCACTGCAAAATTATTATTGGGGCACATTTCCCCCCCCCCCCCATCATTGCTGTTATTCGGCCTAATCATGTTGATGGTGTCCTTAGGAAACATTACCCCCCTCATTGGTGTCATTGTGTTATTTTGAAAAATTCTGCCCCATCATTGCTGTTATTCGGCCTAATCATGTTGGTGGTGTCATTGGGAAACATTACCCCCCTCATTGGTGTCATTGTGTTTTTTTGAAAAATTCTGCCCCATCATTGCTGTTATTCGGCCTAATCATGTTGGTGGTGTCATTGGGAAACATTACCCCCCTCATTGGTGTCATTGTGTTTTTTTGAAAAATTCTGCCCCATCATTGCTGTTATTCGGCCTAATCATGTTGGTGGTGTCATTGGGAAACATTACCCCCCTCATTGGTGTCATTGTGTTTTTTTGAAAAATTCTGCCCCATCATTGCTGTTATTTGGCCTAATTATAGGTGTCATTGGGAAACATATTACCCCCCTCATTGGTGTTCATGTGCCTCATTATAGGTGTCATTGGGAAAAATGTTACCCCCCATCATTGCTGTTATTCGGCCTAATTATCGGTGTCATTGGGAAACATTTTACCCTCCATCATTGTTATTCGGCCTAATTATAGGTGTCATTGGGAAACATTTTACCCCCCATCATTGGTGTTCATGTGCCTCATTATAGGTGTCATTGGGAAACATCATTTGGGGGGAATAGTGCCCCTATCTTTGGTGTCATTGGGAGGAATGTGTACCCCTTCATTCGTGTGAGTTGGGGGGATTAAATATAACCTATTGTTGGTATCAGTGGATAAATCAGTGCCCCATGGGCCTAATGAACGCAAGCAAAGGGCCACATCCGGCGACCAATGGCCTAAAGACAATTTTTTTTTCATTCCAGTCCTTTGGAATCTTCTCTGCAGTTCTTGTAGAATCTACAGCAGCTTCCAGACCCAGCAGAGTGGTATCAGCACTGGCACAGCATGCCTTGTTGTTTCACAGGACATTGGACGATTTGAGCTTATATCTGTCTACATTACAAAAATGTGAGTTTCTTATGCCCACATCTGGCCCCCGGGCTATGGTAGTTTCCTGTGTCCCTATGGACAACAATGACAAAAAATTATTTTGTTTTCATTCTAGCCCTCTCTCCTGGATTCTTCTCTGCAGTTCTTGTAGAATCTACAGCAGCTTCCAGACACAGCACCGGCACAGCACGCCTTCTTGTTTCACAGGACATTGGACGATGTGTATCTGTCTACAAAACCGTGAGTTGCTCTTCTACAATTTAGGGTTTATTACCTTTTTTGTTAAATGTTGCAATAATATTTTTGGTATAGGTAGGTAGGGATAGATTTGTATTGCGTGCTTCATCCATATTTATTTCATACATTTTGTGTTTTTTGTAGACTTGAACACCCCAAAATGAGTACATCCAAAAAAGCTAAATTAAAAACAGATAGTGGAAGATCATTCCAAGAGACATGGACAAAGTCATTTGGAGTGATTGAACGCAATGGGAAAGCGGTATGTGTTCTCTGTAGTGAAAGTGTGGTATCTCGCACATCAAGTGTCAGAAGTCATTTTGATACCAACCACAAAAGTGTTGCCGAACTTGGTGAAGCTGAAAGAAAAGAGTTTTTTGATGGGAAATTAAGGAACTATCACTGCCAGTATCGTAGTTTTTGCAACTATCTTTCTAAAACAAATTATCTGGCAAATGCCAGCTTTGAAATTTCACTGTGCATAGCAAAACATGGAAAGCCTCTCTCTGATGGCGATTTTATCAAAACAGCCATGTTGGCTGTGAGTAATTCCCTTTTTCATGATTTTCCAAACAAGGACAAAATTAAGCAACGAATCTCTGAAATGCCACTTAGCAGAAATACTGTTAAAGATAGAGTCCTGCGTATGGCAAGTGATGTTAGTCAGCAACTTTTACCTAATGCAGTGTTTGCTGTCCAAGACACAAGTTGCATTTTTACCAATGCCCAGCCAAGGCATATTTACCAATGCCCAGCCAAGGCCCAGCCAAGGCATCTTTAAAAATGCCCAGCAATGGCATCTTTAAAAATGCCCAGCCCAGGCATATTTACCAATGCCCAGCCAAGGCATCTTTACCTAATGCAGTATTTGCTGTCCAAGACACAAGTTGCATCTTTAATAATGCCCAGCAAAGGCTTCTTTAATAATGCCCAGCCAAGACATCTTTGAAAATGCCCAGAAATGGCATATTTAAAAATGCTCAGCAAAGGCATCTTTACCAATGCTCAGCCAAGGCATCCTTACCAATGCCCAGCCAAGGCATCTTTAATAATGCCCAGCCAAGGCATCCTTGCCAATGCCCAGCAAAGGCATCTTTAATAATGCCCAGCCAAGGCATCCTTGTCAATGCCCAGCAAAGGCATCTTTAATAATGCCCAGCCAAGGCATCCTTGCCAATGCCCAGCAAAGGCATCTTTAAAAATGCCCAGCAAAGGCATCTTTAAAAATGCCCAGCAAAGGCATCTTTACAAATGCCCAGCAAAGGCATCTTTACAAATGCCCAGCAAAGGCATCTTTAATAATTCCCAGCCAAGACATCCTTACCAGTGCCCAGCCAAGGCATCTTTGAAAATGGCCAGCAAAGCCATCTTTGAAAATAGCCAGCAAAGTCATCTTTACAAATGGCCAGCAAAGGCATCTTAATTAATGCTCAGCCAAGGCACCCTTACCAGTGCCCAGCCAAGGCATCTTTGAAAATGGCCAGCAAAGCCATCTTTGAAAATGGCCAGCAAAGCCATCTTTGAAAATGGCCAGCAAAGTTATCTTTGAAAATGGCCAGCAAAGCCATCTTTGAAAATGGCCAGCAAAGCCATCTTTGAAAATGGCCAGCAAAGCCATCTTTGAAAATGGCCAGCAAAGCCATCTTTGAAAATGGCCAGCAAAGCCATCTTTACAAATGGCCAGCAAAGCCATCTTTACAAATGGCCAGCAAAGGCATCCTTACCAGTGCTCAGCAAATGTATCCTTACCAGTGCTCAGCAAATGTATCCTTATGCAAAAATACATGCACGTGTACAGTTGTTGTTTTTTTTTTTTCAATAAAAAAAAAAACCTTTAACAGAAAGCTCTGTTATTGTGTTTCTTTAAAAAAAAATAGCTGTTAATTAGTTTGGACAACTGTACGAGTTGTTTTTTCTAAACCTAAACCTCAGTATTCAAGTTTAATTGCAGTGTTGGCACTTTGAGAAAAAAAAAAAAATTGGGTTGCAGTTTGGGCACTCGGGCTCAAAAAGGTTCACCATCACTGCCCTAGGAGGTGTGAAAATAAATCAAGGATGCATTCACCCTGTTGTCAGACTATCGTAGGCATCAGAGTACTTAAATTTAAACCAGGCAGACCATGTTTTGTGGAACTTATCGGAAGTTTCATTGGCTATAGCAAGTTTTTCTACCATTTCAGAAATGGGGTTTACTGCATGAGTCCATTCTCTAAGTGAGGGGGTTGTCTGCAGTTTACAGTATTTGTGAATCAAGGATTTTGAAGCGATCAGAAAGTGTTTAGTCTGGGATTGTTTATAACTACCTAGAGGAACGTTAGAAATATGTAGGAGACAGCATGCAGGGGTGAGTTTAATGTTGGTGTCAGTAATGTGGAGGATCAGTTCATTAATTTTGCTACAGTAAGAGGCTTTTTTAGGACAAGCCCACCAAATATGTAACATGTCTCCCGTGGCCTCCCTGCATCTCCAGCACAGATCCAAAACCAAAGGGTACAATTTTTTCACCTTTGCTGGTGTTGTGTACCAATGTGATAATAGTTTGTAGGAATTCTCTTGTAGTCTTGTGCTAATTGAGAATGTATGTGCTAAAATACAAATGTTCTCCCACTGATTATCTGAAAGTGCATTTGGAGAACAGATTCCCGTTGGCTTCTGAATCTGTCCGAATCTGCAGCATCGGCCTGTTGGAGACATGAGTACATTAAGGAGGTAGTTTTTTCAATCTGATTGATTCAAAGGGAGTAAGATCTCTGATCACGTTGCCTTTCTTTGTGGAAGAAAGAAGATAATGGCAAATTTGCCTATAATTCCAGTGTGTAAAGGCTGAAGATGTAAGTTTACTCAGTAACCTATTGTAAGTTAGAATTTTGCCTGTGGCCACACAATGTGAAGCTAGTAAGGGAGTTGTGTCGTTTTTAAGAAATATTTTTAAGCCTAAGCCTGGGGGAAAATCTGGGTTGTTGAAAAACAGTGTGAGTGGCTCTGGGGCTGTGGAAGTATGGTAAGCTAGGGTAGTTTTGTGAAAAACGTTTACGTTCGCTCCAATTAGTGAATGTTGCTTGAGATCTGGAGGACATTTAGACCAGGGAATGCAAGGTGAGAATTTCAAAAGGGACTTCTGTTGAACTCTCTTCCAAGGACACCCAATCCTTATTGGCGTAATGGCAATGCCAATCGACAATTCTGGCCATGTGTGTGGCAAAATAGTATAGCTTAACATTTGGAAAACCAAGCCCCCAGCAGCCTTGGGCTTCATAAGCAAGCGTAAATTGATATGAAGTTTCTTGTGTGCCCACAGAAATTTCCACAGTATAGTTTGTAACTGTTTGAAGAAACTGACTGGTAAGTTAATTGGTAATGTGTAGAAAATGTATAAAAGTTGTGGAAGTATGGTCATTTTAATGATGGCAGCTCTGCCGAACCAAGAAAAGTGGTTGAGTGACCATCTGGAAAGATCCTGTTCAATCTGATGGAGCATCGGTTTAAAGTTGTGTGTGAAAATATTGTTCAGCATGGGTGTGAGCCAGACCCCTACATATTTAAGAGCAAGTGATACCCATTTAAATGAGTTGTTCTGCTGTGCCTGACTTACTATGTTCGAGGGTAGAGTAAGATTCATTGCCTCTGATTTGGTGTAGTTTATTTTAAGGTTGGATAGGTATCCATAGACAGTAAAAGCATGTAGTAAGTTGGGCATAGTCACGTGCGGTGCGGTTGCGTTAAAAAAAAAAAAAAAGATCGTCCGCATACGCAGCTATTTTATAAGTCTTCCTGCCTATATCAAAGCCCCTAATTGAGGAGGTCAAGTTAACTGTGTGAATAAATGTCTCTAAAAACAATATGAATAGCAGGGGTGACAGAGGGCATACCTGTCTGGTGTCATTTTTAATGAAAACCAGTTCCGACAAGGTGCCATTGATCTTCAACCTGGCCTTTGAATTTTGGTACAAGGAGGAAATCCATGTGAGCATATGCGGTTTCAAGCCAGGTGGCCAATAAAAAGTCCCATGACACCCTGTCAAAGGCCTTCTCCGTGCCAGTGGACAGGAGCAAACATATAAAACCAGCTCGACGACTGCGATGGGTCAAATTATGGGTCTTTGTTACGTTGTCTCTTGCCTCCCTCCCTGGCATGAACCCGACTTGCTCAGGACCTATCAACAGAGAAAGAAAAGTGTGTAAACGGTTGGCAACAATCTTAGCTAATAAAGAATTAAATATTACATATTGCGCCAACCTTACAAATGTGTATGCTATAATAGCTGCCAACACAACAAAAAGACTGGTTTCTAAAGGAATAAAGGATATAAGTGTGGCGCTGATAAAACAAAATATAAGTGTAGTGTTATACCATCACCTAAAATTGTTATAGAGACTAAATCTCTAAAGTAGTGTAAATCATCTAAAAAAATAAATGTAGTGTGCATTCCTTCATGACAAACACATATGTGCAACAATATTATATATATTAAACCAACATGTGAATATGAATCCTCAAACAATATATAAATAGTGAGCAATGTGATTGTCCATGGAAAACAGATATCAGATATTTTCAAGGTTTATATTCAAATACACCTATTATGGCTGTAGGTATTTCAATAGTCTTTCAACATGAGAAGAAAACAGCATGAATCATCAACCCCCGGGAGTGCCTTCACCTTCCAAAAGGGGGGGGGGAGAGAGATGGATACTCTTACCGGACAGCGTGGATCCAACTCACCGTATGGCGGTGGATCTATCAAGCATGGAAAGCCAAACAAACGCTCCAGCGAAATCCCAAGATGGATCATTCAGGTTCCTCCTTGGTAGATCGGTGATGTATTTCACATACCCCCCCGTAAGTGCAGCAATCAATCACAGGAATAGGAAATCCAGGCACAACTTACTGGCAGAAATCTATACGTTTTTCGGCCTCACCGACAATGGTGTGTTATAAATTAAAAAAAAGAAGAGAGATGCCTCCACATAGCGTAAAAAATGTTGATAAAATGTATTTGCATAAAAGTTTTTTTCGCCGGATACAAATCCAATAAAACATCCAAATGAAATTAAAAAATGCGCAGTATTGGGGTGGCTAGGGCCAGCGTATTACCCTACGCATTTCGTCCGCACAGACTTCAACTGGGGTATACACTCACCCCCACTGCGCTTATATAGAGCCATCAATTACAAGCAAAAAATGTTTCCGTGTGACCCCTACGAGGCTCCGCTTCCGGGCTCTCGCGTGCGTTCCAAATCAACAGACGTCTTGCGTTATTACGTCATTGCGTGATTAACTCCCTTTGGAATAGTAATACTATTGTATGCTTATATTGGAATAACGGCGGCTTTTTGTAAAGCTCCAATGCTAGTATGATCTGCCACCGTCTTGATGATCAGTCACCGCCTTGATCATCAGTCACCCCCTTTCTCCAACCATACCTAATGGAACCAACACATACCGAAGTTATACCTTGAGAATCGCCCACAGGTCAGAATCCCGGAAGTGCTCTTCCTGCGTGGTGACGTAGGTGGCTGGAGCTATCTGATATCTGTTTTCCATGGACAATCACATTGCTCACTATTTAAATATTGTTTGCGGATTCATATTCACATGTTGGTTTAATATATATAATATTGTTGCACATATGTGTTTGTCATGAAGGAATGCACACAGCATTTTTATTTATTTTTTTAGATGATTTACACTACTGTAGAGATTGAGTCTCTATAATAATTATAGGTGATGGTATAACACTACACTTATATTTTGTTTTATCACTTTAGAAGCGCCACACTTATATCCTTTAATCTTAGCTAATAGTTTCACATTGAGATTGAGCAAAGATATGGGCCTATAACTGGAGCACTCGGTCGGGTCCTTACCCAGTTTGGGGAGCACAGTCACATGTGCCATTAGAAATGTACTTGGACTTTGCTGGGGATCCATTAAGAAGTTTAGGGAATGCTGTAGTGGGGACACAAGAATGTTGCTAAACGCCTTGTAATAATGTGCCGTAAGGCCATCTGGTCCAGGGCTCTTTCCTGGCTTAAGGCTTTTTATCGCAGACAACAATTCACATGAGGATATCAGATCCTCCAAGGATTCCGCATCCTCGGTAGAAAGGGTGGGCATACCGCTTTGTATCAAATAGTCTTTGATCACTTGCTTCCTATCTCCCTGTAAATCTGGTGGTTTATGCATATGGGGGATATTGTAAAGTTTAGAGTCATATTTTTGGAAACTAGCAGCAATTTTGTCCACGTGGTTGTGAAATGTGCCTTTCTCAGATTTAATTTCCAAAATATTAGACGATAAGGAGGCTTTCTTCAAGGCCCTAGCTAAATATTTTCCCCTTTTATTCCCGTACTCATCATAAATTATTTTCTTGAAGAAAAGGGTGCATTTGGCCTTAAGTTCTAGTAGATTCTGAAGGTTTTGGCGAGCCTCCAGAAGTTCTGCCACCGATTGTTTCCCCAAAGAGAGTTTGTGGAGCGTCTCTAGTTGGACTATTTTGGAAGACAAGTTGGTAATCTGCCGTTCTGAGTTTTGTTTGCGCTGGGCCCCTATTTTAATTAATTCCCCTCAAAGGACACATTTATGTGCCTCCTAAATTGTTAAAGGGGATAGGTCTTCCGTGTCATTTTCAGGGAAATAATTACATAGTGTTTCAGTCATTTTATGGAGTGAGTCAGAGTCTGTCAATATACTGTTGATGGATTTAGTCTCCACATACAAGGTATATTATGTGGTTCAGGAGGGTTTAGAGTTAGTGAAATAAGTGCATGACCTTAGTATGTTTGTATACCTATGCATGCATTAGGGGTGTTTAAATTAATCGTAGCATTGATGCATCGCGATTCAACCACCCACGATGCGGCACCGATGCTACGACTTGCATTAATCGATTATATGATGGCGTCACCTGCGCGCCGCTATATGCCCTGCCTTGAGTCTGAAAACAGCCGAAGGAGCCGTGGGTGTTAGCCGCGCCTCCTTTCCCACCCCCCACTGATGGCATTCTCAGCCACCCGGCCTTACCATGCGAGCGAGTGTCCCCCAACTCCCGACAATTCATGTCCCAGTCCCGACTCCCCAGAGCCTTCCTCCTTGGCTCACCTCACACTGTGCACACTGCACAGGCTGCTGTGGGAGACCCAAGATGCCAGACAGCCGAGGACTGCAGGCAGCAGAACACTGACAGGAGTCAGAGACCAGCAGAGTCATCATCATCAGGTACTTACTTGGGGGGTGCACACTGGCAGCATTTGATAGGCACAGTAGTGGCATTTGATAAGCACAGTAGCAGTAATTGATGGGCACAGTAGCAGCATTTGATGGGCACAGTGGCAGCAATTGATGGGCACAGTGGCGACAATTGATGGCACAGTGGCGGCAATTGATGGGCACAGTGGCGACAATTGATGGCACATTGGTGGCAATTGATGGGCACAGTGGCTGCATTTGATGGCACAGTGGCGGCAATTGATGGGCACAGTGGCTGCATTTGATGGGCACAGTGGCTGCGTTTGATGGGCACAGTGGCTGCAATTGATGATTTTATTGTGTGCGTCCCCCCAAAAAAATTTGAGCACCAGCCGCCACTGACTAGTACTACTAGTAATAATATAACATATTGTATATCATATATCTGATGCACCATTATGAGGATTGCAAATTTGCCAAATTATGAAAACATTAAAGTGACCAATGAGCATGACTATGCCATTTCAACATTAATTATGGTTTATGTATGCCTTATTGTCTTAGTGATTGATTCACATCACAACTTCATTGATTTGAAATTGATACCCTTTTTTTGTATGATTTTTGGTTTTGCTCATCACTGTCCCACACATGCAGCCATGCATTGCATATGTGGGGCAGTAATGAGCAAATACATAAATCATACAAAAAAAAAAGGTATCAATGAAGTTGTGATGTGAATCAATAAGACATACATAAACCATAATTTATGAAATGGCATACATTGTCGTTTGGGGGGACGTTATGGGGACAATGTCCGCAGTCTCTGATCCACTCTAGTATCATGTCCGCAGTCTCTGATCCGCTCTAGTATCATGTCTGCAGTCTCTGATCCTCTCTAGTATCATGTCTGCAGTCTCTGACCCTCTCTAGTATCATGTCTGCAGTCTCTGACCCTCTCTTGTAGTATTTTGGGGTCAGTCTGGAGCTCCTCTTTAAGTTGTCTGCTGTGTTTACACTTTGCTACATGCAGAGAGTTTTTTTAAGAACAGATGAAAACCATGCGCAGTAATAGTGATGCATCGTGATGCATCGCGGAATCGAATCGAATCGTGGACAGGATAATCGAATCGAATTGTGAGGCCAGTGAAGATGTGCACCCCTAGCGTGCATCGTGCAAATCCATGAGATATTTCTGCGTAATGAAAAAATTGTCAATACGGGTATACTTATCATGAGGTGCAGAATAGTAGGTGTAATCCTTGCCAGTCGGGTTTATCGTGCGCTATCCATGAGTCTATGAGGGTTAAGGATTGGAGTAGGACTTTGATGCGTTTTAAAGTACGATATGCTAGGCTGGATTTTCCTGATGAGGTATCTTGAAGAGGAACATTGAAATCCCCTCCCCGCCCCCCCCCCCCAGGACAATACACCCTGAGGTGAAGCCTTAGGTTCCTCAATGAAGTGTCTACAAAAAGAAACGTGTGCAGCATTGGGGAAATAGACATTAGCCAGAGTTAGAGGTATTGATCCCCATGAGCCCTTGAGGAATTGAAATCTGCCATCAGGGTCAGCCAACTACTGAGTAACCTCAAACCCCGCTAATTTGCTTATAACCCATTTGGTTTTGGCTGCAGAATTAGTGGCATGATAAACTTTAGGGAAATATTTATGTTGTAAGTTTGGGATTTTCCAGATTGAAAATACGCTTCCTGTAGGAAGACAAAAAGAGGTTTTGCCTTGTTAAGTTCCCTTAGAAGGGAGGTCCATTTCTCAGGAGAGTTGAACCCCCTGATATTATGTGATATTAGAGTGGGACTCTGGCCTAAGGAAGAATATGCCATGGTTTCAATGTGTAACTATACCTATGTGACAAAAAAAGGGGGGAGGGGGAAGAGGGGGAAAATAGATAGTTATCGTATATAGAGAACCCCTGCATGTGCAAGGGTGTAGAGACAAGCTAGAGTATCTGCCTACAGAACTAGTGCTGCAAGCTCCTGCAAGCTCCTGTTCAAGTGTGAGTAGTAGCTGTGCCGGTCCCTGTCACACAGCACTACCCACCGGTGGAGAGAAGTGTGAGGAGCTAACTTAGGAGATAAAAAGTTAGTATATATCTATTCGGAAATTTCAGTAAACAAATATAAAGCTAAACATATAAATATAGCTAGTCATGAGAGACCCGCAGCCTAAAATGAATAAACTTAAATCAAAAATGTATTTAAACATTAAATATTAAACATAACCCCTGGCGAGCAAATAAGCAGTTGTAGTATATGAGCAAGCATGCTAAGTAATTGAGCCCAGGGTCTTATTCTGGGGCAAGCAGCATAACACCCAGAGTCTCCTTAACCATTAGACTTATTGAAGGACATAGTTGCATTCTGTGTAATCCAAAGTATTGGTCACAACAAACGAGATAACAGAAGGCCCAAACGGGTGGGACAGTATGTCGGTAGCAGGACCTACAGTTAAGTAAGAAACTGGCCCAAAGAGTACCTTGGTGGTCCGGCAGATCCTGGTTAGATGAAGTCTGTTATATGGGTTGTTAGTTTCCTGAGAGGACTGGATAGAAATGTGTTTTAATTTCAATGGTTTTTATTGATTATAAAAGACATTCATTGGTATAAGGAAATAACATAGAGCTGCATTTTCTAGAGTATACAATGCAAAAACGTAATCAATATTGACAGATCCCAAATTGGGAGTATAGTAAGCATATAATGCAATGTGTATCTGCTGAATGCTTTTATATGAATAAGAAAATTTGTGATGTAATTTAACTTATACTAAAACTGATGGCAGTAAATACAAAGGTAAGAAAAGAAAATCAAGGAAACCTTGAAGATCACAAAAACATTGAAGTGTTACTCAGCTCATTACATCCAATAAACAAAGAAACAAAAACAGTAAGAACAGATTTGTCTTCAATTTCAGCTTTTATGAATAGAGTCGTAGCACTCAGACCAATTAGTCCATTTGCGTTTCATATTGATATAATTACCCTGGGCCGCAGCAAACATTATCTCGTATGAGGCATGTGTGTTAGTTATCTCAATGACTTCCCTGAGCGAGGGCGGGTTTGCGTCTTTCCAGTGATGTATAATTACCATTCTAGTACTAAGGAGGATATGGGTGGCTATGGTTCTAGAGGTAACTGGGATATGTTCTATACCTAGGGATAAAATTGCTGTAGCTGCAGAGGGAGTAATCCGAGTTCCCACAATCTGTGACAGTAAACTAAATATTTTGGACCATAAGGCTTTGAGGGAAGGGCATGACCACAAGACATGGTGCAACGTACTTATACCTCTGCAATTCCTCCAACATGGAGGGGAAGTTTTAGGATCAAATTTGGATACTCGGTACGGCGTTAAATACCACTTTAACAGTATTCTATGGGATAGTTCTGCGCAGAGCTTTTTGCCATTGATCATTGGTAAATGTTGCTCCCAGGTCTCGCTCCCATGCCTCAATGTGTGTAGCTTTTATGAAGACATATTTTTTATGACCAGCTTGCGATAAATCTCAGAACCTTGACTTTAATAACTGGGCAAGCAGTAGGTTGATGTGAATCAACAGACTTCCCAAAGGGGTCAAACTTTCAGAGTGATCCTTTGGCCTTCAGGTCTGGTCACGGTATCTGGATTGTTTGGATTGAAGAGAAGAGAATGGCGAGCAACCCATTCCTTAGCCCGTTTGTTTACCATATCTGCTCTTTACCGGAGGTTTGGCCGGGGAGGAATTTTGTGTACAGACAGGACTGTGATTCACCGGAGGTGTTCAGAACTCAGCATACCAATCAGGGAGATCAGTGTGTGGTATGTGTAAATCAGCACAAAAATCCAGGATTTCATCTGGCATCCACAGGATGTAATGATTACCATTTGCAGTGGCTTGCAGAGCTAATGGAAAGTGTCAGTTGTATGTGATATCTTTCTGTCTGAATATTTCCAGCAGAGGGTGCATGGCCCTTCTACTCTGCAAAGTGATAGGAGATAGGTCTTGGTATAAAGCAATTGTACTTTCATTGAAGATAATTTGATCATTCTTTCTGGCCTTGTAAAGAATTTCTTCTTCCAGGGGAAAGCTCTGAATACAACATACTATGTCTCTAGGGGGCACTTTCCATAACATTGTTAAAGAGTGATTGCAGGGCTGAGTAAAGTTGGCCTGGGTAAACAGATTCAGGGACCCCCCGCACCCTGATGTGATTCTTCCTGCCTCTGTTATCGAGATCCTCCAGATGTCGATTAATCTCAATTAAATGGGAAGAGTGTGATGTTGTGGTGGCTTCCAGGTGGTTTATAGCCCTATCTCTGCTGCCTGCTTTCTCCATGGTGGCCATTTTTTACATCAGTGACAGTAAATCTGCTTTCAAGTCAGTGATGGCCAAGAAAAAGGAGTTTTTTATATCTGTGGTTATGGTGTTCATGTCCGCCAGAGTAAGGGGATTAAAAACAGAAAAAACTGCGCTTAGACAAATTAAAAACAAAGGCAGCAGCACTAGTGAGATAACACAAATAGACAAATAAAAAAGGGGGAAGCTGCGCCAATATAATTGAAAAGTTCACATCAGTCCTTAGGATGACATAAAAATGTTGGTATATAACAATCCTTAAGATGACATAAAAATTTATGTATACCATACACCAATAAAAACCAAAAAACCAATATATCAAAAAAGTCCATAAGCTATACAGTAGTCCATAAGTCTTGTATGATGACACCACAGTGCTTGATACAAATGGAGTGCCCACCACCATAAATCAAATGGCTGCTTACCAGAAAGCAAGCAAAGACACACATTCGGTTTTAACCGAGCCGCTGCCTTTAGCTTGCATGCAGAGTAGTAATAACAGGACACAGACCAGACAACCGGGACGCTTCTCCAGTGTATCACACACACCTTGGCTGTACCACAAGCTCCGTATTGCGTTTGGAACAACGTAAAAAGGAAGGAGAGGGACCATAGGGTAATAATGTCTTAACTGGTTTAATGGTAGTAAAAGTATTGTACTTACAAAAACATGGAATTCTAAAAGCATAAAAGTTGCCGGCCGGCAAAGTACAGAAGCCCTTCCTCTTCAAACGGTGTGGTGACATCACTACGTGCCCCCCAGACGCGTTTTGTCACATCTGACGTTCTCAATGGGGATAGGGCAACGCTATGACTCACCACTACTTATAGAACCAAGCCTCGTTGTGAGATGCGAGGATCGGGTTAGAAGACGCCATATTGACTATGGGCATAAATGCCAGTAACTGCTAGAGGAGCTAATTACGGCATGAATTAAATAAAATTTCTACATTAGCTAAAATTAAACAAAATAAATGAACAGAACCAGAGCAGCCCACGACCACTTAAATATTACCAAATAGGTTGGCTTATCAGATGAATGTAATTCGGCCAAGGCAGACAGCACCGCCAGACCCCTAATGAATACTAACATAATTGCACATTAGTGAGCAATCCAAGTAGAATATATATTAAATGAATAAATATCTACTAAAAATGTAATAAATATTTAAAACTTTATATTAGTGGACGACTAATGATGTGCATATATTACAGTGCATACCCAAAAATAATGTGTTATATACATTAAGTGTTAAATTATTAATAATTGGTAATCAATAATTAATTAAATAATCAATCAATTAAAAGTGTGCGAATATGTGAAATATACCATGAACGCAAAAAAATATATAATTAATAAGGTGAATAAATTAATAAATTATGTGATCAGTGCTAATTGTATAATATATTTTAGTGTGATATTACCCAAAAATATAATATATAATTTAAATATATTTTATATGCAGAATAAACATGATAAACCTATCCTGGCATCACACACCAAGTTTACAACATAGTTAAATTATGAATTGTTAATAAAGGCATTAACGTCAGTATCTATAACCCATAGGGGGCGTAAGTCTTGAGTCTATGGATCCGAGTCATCTCCATTTTTGAGATCTCCCTTACTAATAAACTTCCCCTCCAATGTGACTTAAATTTATCAATACCCAGAAACAGGGTTCTGGACGGATCTCTATTGTGTTCCAAGAGATAGTGCTTGGACACCGAGTGGTTTTTAAACCCCATCTTTATGTTTGTGATGTATTTATTGAGGCGTACTTGTAAGGGGCGTTTGGTCCGCCCCACATATTGCAGGCCACACGGGCACTGCAGCATGTAAACCACCCCGGTGGTGCACAGGTGATACAGGGCTTAATAGTAAACTGTCTCTGCGTAGCAGTAGACGTAAAGTAAGTAAGTAAACGTAGAGTAAGGGGATGATTTGAGTCCCTTGTCCCTCTTACTGGATCCTCTCTGACAGATTGTGAATCTTCACTGTATTCTTCCTCCCCTCATGCCTGCACCATCTTGCTCGGCATGCAGTGGCCCTGACGAGACTTTGTTTTAAAGATGTCCTGGATACTGCAGGTTTAAGAAGCCGCCGACGACCGGCGCAAGGGTTTCCCAGATGTATGCCGGAGCAGCCTGCTCATTCTGCGGTGTTGGAATCGCCCGAGAAGTGCTAAAAGGCTGCGGGTCTCATGGAGCTCTGTCTTCAAGCAGCCATCTCCATTGCGCGCCAAGCCACACCCCCCCCCAATAAAATACAATTACCTTTTTGGTTGTAACATGACAAAATGTGGAAAATGTCAAGGGGTATGAATATTTTTTCAAGGCCCTGTAAGTTTGGGGGTGTTCCGCTCAGATGGTTATGTGTTTATACTGTGATAAGAGCTGTTGCCTCCACTAAGTCACCAACCAAGGTAGGTACCATTAATAAAAAAAGCAAGAAAATTGTGGGTGTGGTGCTGCTCTTTGAATGCGTGTGTTTAAATTGCTATTACACCTTTCCCTATCAGATTACTCTATTTAGTAAACCTTTAGTGGCTAGCCTTCTGATACAACAAATTTGTGTTAAATAATGTACATCAGTAAAGTGACAAGTGCTGAGTATATATCGTGACATTCCAATGCTGGTTGCATGTGTGTTTCTTAATTTTAAACTTTCCTTACCATAAAGTGACAGGTGCTAAAAAAACACAAATTTAAACATGTGCCAAACCATCAATAATAAATTAGAATAAAATAAGAAATTGATAAAGTGACAACCGATGAAAAAACTGTTATCGTAGTAATCCAGATCAATTTATGAATAATCAAGTCCTGGTATTTGTAATCAGTCCATATATGTTTAAATATAAAGCAAACATTCAAAATCAAAGTGACTGGTGCAGTTTTTACGTGCATGTAAACAGATTGAAAGTGCAGGTGCTCAACTCTGTGCTCCCCTGTGTTAATGCACTCATCAGAGAGCTCTCCACTCAAGGGGGTATCATGCCTTCACAGCCCACCTGCTGTATTTGAAGACACAGATCTTGAGTGGTATAAATCCTTGCTTCCTTATTCAATTAGCCCCTTCATCTCCGTATATGCAGTATATGCAAAGATAAATGACATTCCATAGTGCAGTGATGTTTTAACTCCTTTATTCCGTGTCACGAAATATACTGCATATACGGAGATAAAGGGGCTAATTTCATAAGGAAGCAAGGATATATACCAGTGGGGATCTGTATTATAAAATACAGCAGGTTGGCTGAGAAGGCGCGATACCCCCTTGAGGGGAGAGCTCTCTTGTAAGTGCATTAACATAGGGGAGCACAGCGTGGTGAACCTGCACTTTCAATCTGTTTACAAGCACAGTAAAACGGCACCAGTCACTTTGATTTTGAATGTTTGCTTTACATTTCAACATACCGGTATATGGACTGATTACTAATACCAGGACTTTATTACTCATAAATTGATCCAGATTACTACAATAAGGCCCCTTTCACACTGGGGCGGGCATATGCGGTGACGGTATAGCAGCGCGATTTTCAGCGCTCTATACCGTCGTGTTTTACCACGATATTCGGCCGCTAGCGGTGCGGTTTTAACCCCCGCTAGCGGCCGAAAAAGGGTTAATACCGCCCGCAAACCGTGGCTACAGCCGCGGTTTGTGGGCGGTATTACCGCGGTTTCCCATTGATTTCAATGGGAAGGAGCGGTAAAGGAGCGGTATACACACCGCTCCTTCACCGCTCCAAAGATGTGGCTTGCAGGAGATTTTTTTGTCTCCTGCCAGCGCACCGCCTCAGTGTGAAAGCCCTCAGGGCTTTCACATTGAGAATGTTGGGGCAGGAGTATTTCAGGCGTTATGTATGCGCTATTTTTAGCGCAAAAACGCCTGAAATACGCCTCAGTGTGAAAGGGGCCTAAGAGTTTTTTCACCAGTTGTCACTTTAAACTCACACATGATTGGTACAGCCTGGCCACATAGAGAGGCCCAACATGCAGGAAGCACCGTCAGGTGTTCTAGGGACATAATTGCACATCTACTTTCTTGAATACCTATTACACTTTTAAAGGCCCTGGAGCACCAGGACAATGGAAACACCCACAAAATGACCCCATTTTGGAAAGCAAACGTATATTCTATGAGGCATAATGAGTATTTTGAATATATCATTTTTCCCACAAGTTTTTGGTAAATGTGGAAAGAAAATTAAAACACACTATCTTTTATGTACCACACATACCCACTGTGGATCTGATTGATTTGGAGGCGATTGCTGGGAATCCATAAATGTGCCTGCTGTTTCCTGGAGCCAAGCTCTGATTCTCTATACGCCTTCTCTGATCCTCTGTCATGGGGGATCATTGCTAGTTGGTAAGAGTTTATTTCTGCTGATGGTGGATTCAACACGGTTTCATTTTCACAAGTGGATACGGCAGTTAAGGTATATATGGCCCTTTTTTGTCATTTGCACTGGTGTTTAATTAATTCATAGTCATTCACCATGTTCGTTAGGTTTTTGTTTCAGAAACTTATGGATGCTAATTTTTGATTGCAACAATCTATATGTGGTTTTAAAATCCATTTGTCGATTTTCATCAATTCATCTTTTCACCTTTTACATTTTTTGTGGATTCACTATTATATATATTATTTTTATTTCATAATATTTTTTCATTTCAATCATGTATGGGTTAATTCTCATTAACTGATCATTGGTGTTAAATATTTCAAATTTTCTTTGCACCATTATTTATCAATTTTTTGTGGATTTACTGTTACATGTTTTTCAAAAAATTTCACCAAGTCAAAAAATGGTTTAATTCTCATTAATTGAACATTGGTTTCATACATTATATGTCATTATAATTAGTGTCAAGGTTAGAGCGATTTATTTTTCTTCCAATATTTTTAGTTTGTATTCATGTTATACATGGAAATTTCAGCTTCCGCACATTAGCTGGGTTGTTACATCCCAGTGTTCTGTTTATTTATTCCTTAGCATGGTTTCTTTTTCCATTTTCCCAATTTTTTTTTTTTACACAAAGTTGTCAATTTATAAGATATTTCTAACACACAGCATGTACAGTACTTAGCAAAAATTGCACCCCAAAATACATTCTGTTACTCCTCCTGAGTATGGTGATACCACATGTGTGAGACTTTTCCACAGCCTGGCCACATACAGAGGCCCAACATGCAAGGAGAACCATCAGGTGTTCTAGAAGCATAAATTACACATCTAATTTCCTGACTACCTATTACACTTTTGAAGGCCCTGGAGCACCAGGACAATGGAAAAGCCCACAAAATGACCCAATTTTGGAAAGAAAACCCCTCAATGTATATTCTATGAGGCATAATAAGTCTTTTGAACATGTCTTTTTTTTCATATGTTTTTGGAAAATGTGGAAAGAAATTAAAAATGCTTTTTTTTTTTATTTATGACACTGACAGGGGCTGATGAGATGGCACAGATAAAGCACTCACTGATGGGCACTGATGTTCATATTTGGGCACCGGTGAGCAATAATGGGGCACGGTAGTGGCACTGATGAGCACTGTAGTGGCACTGATGAGCACTCACTGATGGCACTGATGTTCATTGTAGGGCACTGATGGCACGCACTGTAGATCACTGATGGCACTGAAGGTCATTGATGAGCAATGATAAGCACTTACTGATGACACTGATGCACACTAACAAACACTCACTAGACACTGTAGAGCACTGTAGTGGCACTGTAGGGCACTAATTAGCACTGCAGTGTCCATATAGGGCACTGATGAGCACTGTAGTGGAACTGTACGGCATTGATGAAAACTGCAGTGGCACACACTGTAGGGCACTGATGAATAGTGATGAGCCGAACACCCCCGGGTTCGGTTCGCACCAGAACCCGCGAACGGACCGAAAGTTCGTACGAACATTAGAACCCTATTAAATACAATGGATGCGAACGTTCGAATTCTAAAGTGCTAATTATAACAACTATTATGCATGTTATTGTCCTAAAAAGGGTTTGGGAACCCGGGTTCTGCACCAGGGGACATGTATCAATGCAAAAAGAAGTTTTAAAAACGGTCGTTTTTCGGGAGCAGTCATTTTAATGATGCATAAAGTGAAAAAAAAAAGTCAAATATTCCTTTAAATATCGTACCTGGGGGGTGTCTAAAGTATGCCTGTGAAGTGCCACGTGTTTCCCGTGTTTAGAACTGTCCCTGCACAAAATGACACTTCTAAAGGAAAAAAAAGCCATTTAAAACTGCTTGCGGCTTTAATGTAATGTCTGGTCCCGGTAATATGGATGAAAATCTTTAAGAAAAATGGCATAGCTACCCCATGACCCCCCCCCCCCTACCCCAGCCCATTACCAGCCCCTTTGGGTCTTGTATGGATATTAAGGGGAACCCCGCACATAAAATAAAAAAGGCCCTATATACTCTGAACAGCCGTATACAGGCGGTGCATACAAGACAGGGACTGTAGGTTTGTTCTTATGTAGAATCTGTTTGTAATTTTGAACAGGTACATTGTTTAAGTGTAGCTCCAGCCCAAAAATCTATTTTTAAACTTTTTGGAAAACATAGGTAAGGGTTATCACCCCTGTAACATTTGTTTTGCTGTCTGTGCCCCTGTTCAGAACATTTCACCTCACTTTCCGTCCCAATGACAACTGTTTTTGAAATGTGGTGTTTTTCTTGAAACAAGGATTGCTGATAAAGCATCAGTACAGAGGAGACACCTTTCTCCCATATTAATTCTTACAGGAGAGAATTTTCCTTCCTAGGGGTAGATTTCCTCTCACTTCCTGTTGTCTTCTTGCGTTTGCAAGTAGGAGTCGTTTGTAAGTTGGATGTTTGAAAGTAGGGACCTGCCGTTGATACTCTGCAGAAATAGGCCCCTTAGTTGTTGGTGTTGGCACAACACTGTAAGCACTCACAGTTACTCTTGGTTGGTGCTGGAACGCCCTGCTGTCAACTATTATATCAGGAATTGTAATTACATATAATTGTTGAACAGTGGTAGTAAAAATTGGGCCTTTGATGGTGGTGCTGGTGCCACAACACTGTAAGCCCTGACAGTTACTCTTGGTGGGTGCAGCAATGGGCCCTGCTGTGAATTATTAGATCAAGAATTGTAATTGCATGCCCCTGTTGAACAGGGGCTGAAAAATTGGGCCTTTGGTGGTGGTGGTGGTGTTGACACAACACTGTAAGCCCTCAGAGTTACTCTTGGTGGGTGCAGGAATGGGCCCTGCTGTGAATTATTAGATCAAGAATTGTAATTACATGCCCCTGTTGAACAGGGGCTGAAAAATTGGGCCTTAGGCACTGGTGGCACAACACTACAACCCCTCACAGATACTGTACTTGGAGCACAGCAATGAGCCCTGTTGCAAAGTATTGCTTCAAAAATTGTAATGACACGCCCCTGTTAAACAGGGGCTGAAAAATTGGGCCTTAGGCACTGGTGCCACAACACTCCAACCCCTCACAGATACTGTACTTGGAGCACAGCAATGAGCCCTATGGCAAATTATTGCTAAAAAAATTGTAATTACACGCCCCTGTAAAACAGGGGCTGAAAAATTGGGCCTTAGCCACTGGTGGCGGCACCCATAAACAAAAATGATCTTCCAAGCTATCATCATCAATCGTATCATTGAGGACTCGGAGGAGGAGGATAGCCAGTCAACATAACAGCACAGACACTCAGCATCAGCATCAGTCTTGAAGGGATGTGACATGTTAAAATCAATTAGTCTGTTATATCAGCATCAGGTGTGTGGTAGCTGGTGGTGATCCAAGACTGGTTCATCTTGATGAAAGTCAGTCGATCAACCGAGTCGGTGGACAGGCGCACCCTGTGATCCGTGACAAATCCTCCAGCAGCACTGAATGTGCGTTCCGAAAGAACGCTGGATGCAGGACAGGCCAGTAGCTCAATTGCATACTGTGCAAGCTCTGGCCAGTGATCCATCCTCAAGACCCAGTAAGCCAGAGGATTTTCGGTGGGGAAGGTGTCCAAGTCTGACCTTGCCCCTAGATATTCCTGCACCATGTTTATCAGACGCTGGCGATGGTTGCTGGAACCAATCATACTTTGGGGCTGCGGACTAAAGAATTGTCTGAACGCATCGGTCAGACGGCCACCTTCCCCACCGCTCCTTCTTTGACTGGCCGAAGCCTCAGCAACTCGTTGTCCTGGACCAGGAGTTTGTAACCTCCCAGTCTCTGGGAACGCGTTGCACAGACCTTTCTGCAAGGCCTCCCGGAGTTGTCTCATCCTCTGCTCCCTCTGCGACGGTAACATAAGGTCCGCAACCTTACCCTTGTACCGTGGATCAAGGAGAGTGGCCAGCCAGTAATGGTCCCTCTCCTTGATCCGAAGAATACGAGGATCCTTCCGCAGACTTTGCAGGATCAGGGAGGCCATGCAGCGTAGGTTTGCTGAGGCATTCGCTCCGGAGTCCTCTGGGTCACTAAGGACGACATGATCCGCAGTCACCTCCTCCCAGCCACGTACAAGTCCACTGGTTTCTTGGGACTGTAAATCATCCCTAAAAGACTGCTGCTGATGATGCTGAGTGCCAGCCTCCACCTCCATGCTGACACAATCCTCCTCCTCCTCCTCCTCCTCTTCCTCTTCCTGTGCGATGGGTGGGACAGAAGGAACACTGTCTGGGTAAAGGGGGCCTTGAGAGGCAAGGAAGTCCTCCTCTTCCTGCCTCTGTTCTGCCTCAAGTGCCCTGTCCATTATTCCACGCAGCGTGTGCTCCAACAGGTGGACAAGAGGTACAGTGTCACTGATGCATGCACTGTCACTGCTCACCATCCTCGTGGCCTCCTCAAATGGTGCCAGGACAGTGCATGCATCCCTGATCATGCCCCACTGGCGTGGAGAAAAAAAACCAAGCTCCCCTGACCCTGTCCTGGTGCCGTAGTCGCACAGGTACTCATTGATGGCCCTCTGCTGCGTGTGCAGCCGCTGCAGCATGGCCAACGTTGAGTTCCACCTGGTGGGCATGTCACATATAAGGCGGTTCTTGGGCAGGTTCAACTCCTTTTGCAGCTCAGCCAGGCGAGCACTGGCATTATAAGATCTGCGGAAATGCACACAGACTTTCCTGGCCTGCCTCAGGACATCCTGTAAGCCCGGGTACCTGCCCAAGAACCGCTGCACCACCAGGTTAAGGACGTGAGCCACACAGGGCACATGGGTCAGTTGTCCCTGTCGGAGGGCGGAGAGGAGGTTGGTGCCATTGTCGCAAACCACCATTCCTGGCTTAAGCTGGCGTGGCGTCAACCACCTCTCGGCCTGGCCCTGCAGAGCAGACAGGACCTCTGCCCCAGTGTGGCTTCTGTCCCCCAAACACACCAGCGCAAGCACGGCATGGCATCTTTTTGCCTGCTTACTTGCGTAGCCCCGTGAACGGCTACGGAGCACCGCTGGTTCATAGGACAAACCACAGGAAGAGGCCATGGAGGAAGAAGAAGAGGAGGGGGTGGAGGAGAGAGGTGTGTCACAACCAGTAGTAGCATTTTGGAGGCGTGGCGGTGGGACAACCTCCAACACTACTGCACCTTGTCCTGCATCCTTCCCAGCTGCCAAAAGAGTGACCCAATGGGCCGTGAAAGAAAGGTAACGTCCCTGTCCATGCCTGCTGGACCATGAGTCAGCGGTAATATGCACCTTACCGCTGACCGCCCTGTCCAGCGAGGCCAAGACATTGCCTTCCACATGCCGGTAGAGAGCCGGAATAGCCTTCCGTGAGAAAAAGTGGCGTTTGGGAACCTGCCACTGAGGAACCGCACATTGCACAAACTCACGGAAGGGGGCCGAGTCTACCAACTGAAAAGGCAGCAGTTGAAGCGCTAGCAATTTAGCCAAGCTAGCATTCAACCGCTGGGCATGTGGATGGCTGGGAGTGAACTTCTTTCGACGGTCCAGCAGCTGGGGCAGGGAAATTTGCCTGCTAGAATCGGACGTCGGTGTACTGCTAGCAGAGTGGCCGCAAGTACTTGGCTGTGACACACCTAATTCTACACCTTCATTCCTCTCAGTGCATGTTTCAGAGAGGACTGAAGTTATAGTGGGGTTGGAAATCCCAGCTGATGCGGTGCAAGGAGAGGTCCGCTTTGTTCTTTGGTGTGGGTCTTTGAGGTAGGCTTGCCAACGAGCTGCATGGCAGGTCAACATATGTCTGGTCAGGCATGTGGTACCCAAGCGGCTGATGTTTTGGCCACGCGATATACGCTTGAGACATATGTTGCAAACAGCAGCTGTGCGATCTGATGCACTAGCCTCAAAAAAGGCCCACACCAAGGAACTTTTTGACGGGCAGAGGCAGCGCCCTGCACAGGCGGAGCTCTGCGGTGTGATTCCGTCGGTGTACTGCCCTTACGCTGGCCACCAAAGGGCATCCTGTCTCGTTGGAGATGTGCCTCCTCCTCATCCTCCTCCTCCTCTCTCCTATTAGGCACCCACGTGGAGTCAGTGACCTCATCATCCCCTCCCTCCTCATCACTGGAGCCAATCTGGCAGTATGCTGCAGCTGCTGGAACATGACTGCCAGATTGGTGTCCTTCTTGAGCATCCCCTCTGTCTGCTCTCACCCTACTGCCTTCCTGTAGCTGGGTTTCATCATCAGACCCTTCGAAACGCTGGGCATCCTCCTGGAGCATGTACCCAACACTGTGCTCAAACAGTTCGGGGGACTCCTCAGGAGGAGGACATGGTGGGTCTAGGGAAGGAGTGACTGATGATGAGTCTGACATTGATACCAGGGAAGAGGACGCTTTGGCAGCTGCTTTGCCAGTACCCTGAGCCTGGGTGAGAGAGGATGAGGAGGAGGAGGAGGGCTTGGTCATCCACTCTACCAAGTCTTCGGCATGATGTGGCTCAACATGTCCAGCTGCGGAAAAGAAGGACAAGCGTGTCCCATGGCCATGTGCTGATGACAATGCACCGCGTCCACGACCAGCACTGTTGCCCCCAGACACAGAGCCTGCTTGCCCTCTTTTATTGCCTCCTGACTGTCTGCCTCTCCTTGTTTGCCTTCCAGACATTCTAATAGATGGCCTGCAGGGAGATGGGAAAAAAGCAATAAGGGCTACCTTCAGGTGTCCTTCTCTGTCCCTTGAAACAAGGACTTGCACAGTGAAAGAAACTGACACTCTCCCTACCTACAGTTTTCTGTCCCTAGAAAAAATGTTTTTTTTTAAGCACAATATAGCACAAGGAGAATTCACTCACTGTCCTTCCAGGTCCCTAGAAACAAGGACTTGCACAGTGAAAGAAACTGACACTCTCCCTACCTACAGTTTTCTGTCCCTAGAAAAAATGTTTTTTTTAAGCACAATATAGCACAAGGAGAATTCACTCACTGTCCTTCCAGGTCCCTAGAAACAAGGACTTGCACAGTGAAAGAAACTGACACTCTCCCTACCTACAGTTTTCTGTCCCTAGAAAAAATGTTTTTTTTAAGCACAATATAGCACAAGGAGAATTCACTCACTGTCCTTCCAGGTCCCTAGAAACAAGGACTTACACAGTGAAAGAAACTGACACTCTCCCTACCTACAGTTTTCTGTCCCTAGAAAAAATGTTTTTTTTAAGCACAATATAGCACAAGGAGAATTCACTCACTGTCCTTCCAGGTCCCTGGAAACAAGGACTTGCACAGTGAAAGAAACTGACACTCTCCCTACCTACAGTTTTCTGTCCCTAGAAAAAATGTTTTTTTTAAGCACAATATAGCACAAGGAGAATTCACTCACTGTCCTTCCAGGTCCCTAGAAACAAGGACTTACACAGTCAAAGAAACTGACACTCTCCCTACCTACAGTTTTCTGTCCCTAGAAAAAATGTTTTTTTTAAGCACAATATAGCACAAGGAGAATTCACTCACTGTCCTTCCAGGTCCCTAGAAACAAGGACTTGCACAGTGAAAGAAACTGACACTCTCCCTACCTACAGTTTTCTGTCCCTAGAAAAAATGTTTTTTTTAAGCACAATATAGCACAAGGAGAATTCACTCACTGTCCTTCCAGGTCCCTAGAAACAAGGACTTGCACAGTGAAAGAAACTGACACTCTCCCTACCTACAGTTTTCTGTCCCTAGAAAAAATGTTTTTTTTTAAGCACAATATAGCACAAGGAGAATTCACTCACTGTCCTTCCAGGTCCCTAGAAACAAGGACTTGCACAGTGAAAGAAACTGACACTCTCCCTACCTACAGTTTTCTGTCCCTAGAAAAAATGTTTTTTTTAAGCACAATATAGCACAAGGAGAATTCACTCACTGTCCTTCCAGGTCCCTAGAAACAAGGACTTGCACAGTGAAAGAAACTGACACTCTCCCTACCTACAGTTTTCTGTCCCTAGAAAAAATGTTTTTTTTAAGCACAATATAGCACAAGGAGAATTCACTCACTGTCCTTCCAGGTCCCTAGAAACAAGGACTTACACAGTGAAAGAAACTGACACTCTCCCTACCTACAGTTTTCTGTCCCTAGAAAAAATGTTTTTTTTAAGCACAATATAGCACAAGGAGAATTCACTCACTGTCCTTCCAGGTCCCTGGAAACAAGGACTTGCACAGTGAAAGAAACTGACACTCTCCCTACCTACAGTTTTCTGTCCCTAGAAAAAATGTTTTTTTTAAGCACAATATAGCACAAGGAGAATTCACTCACTGTCCTTCCAGGTCCCTAGAAACAAGGACTTACACAGTGAAAGAAACTGACACTCTCCCTACCTACAGTTTTCTGTCCCTAGAAAAAATGTTTTTTTTAAGCACAATATAGCACAAGGAGAATTCACTCACTGTCCTTCCAGGTCCCTAGAAACAAGGACTTGCACAGTGAAAGAAACTGACACTCTCCCTACCTACAGTTTTCTGTCCCTAGAAAAAATGTTTTTTTTAAGCACAATATAGCACAAGGAGAATTCACTCACTGTCCTTCCAGGTCCCTAGAAACAAGGACTTGCACAGTGAAAGAAACTGACACTCTCCCTACCTACAGTTTTCTGTCCCTAGAAAAAATGTTTTTTTTAAGCACAATATAGCACAAGGAGAATTCACTCACTGTCCTTCCAGGTCCCTAGAAACAAGGACTTGCACAGTGAAAGAAACTGACACTCTCCCTACCTACAGTTTTCTGTCCCTAGAAAAAATGTTTTTTTTAAGCACAATATAGCACAAGGAGAATTCACTCACTGTCCTTCCAGGTCCCTAGAAACAAGGACTTACACAGTGAAAGAAACTGACACTCTACCTACCTACAGTTTTCTGTCCCTAGAAAAAATGTTTTTTTTAAGCACAATATAGCACAAGGAGAATTCACTCACTGTCCTTCCAGGTCCCTGGAAACAAGGACTTGCACAGTGAAAGAAACTGACACTCTCCCTACCTACAGTTTTCTGTCCCTAGAAAAAATGTTTTTTTTAAGCACAATATAGCACAAGGAGAATTCACTCACTGTCCTTCCAGGTCCCTAGAAACAAGGACTTACACAGTGAAAGAAACTGACACTCTCCCTACCTACAGTTTTCTGTCCCTAGAAAAAATGTTTTTTTTAAGCACAATATAGCACAAGGAGAATTCACTCACTGTCCTTCCAGGTCCCTAGAAACAAGGACTTGCACAGTGAAAGAAACTGACACTCTCCCTACCTACAGTTTTCTGTCCCTAGAAAAAATGTTTTTTTTAAGCACAATATAGCACAAGGAGAATTCACTCACTGTCCTTCCAGGTCCCTAGAAACAAGGACTTGCACAGTGAAAGAAACTGACACTCTCCCTACCTACAGTTTTCTGTCCCTAGAAAAAATGTTTTTTTTAAGCACAATATAGCACAAGGAGAATTCACTCACTGTCCTTCCAGGTCCCTAGAAACAAGGACTTACACAGTGAAAGAAACTGACACTCTCCCTACCTACAGTTTTCTGTCCCTAGAAAAAATGTTTTTTTTAAGCACAATATAGCACAAGGAGAATTCACTCACTGTCCTTCCAGGTCCCTAGAAACAAGGACTTGCACAGTGAAAGAAACTGACACTCTCCCTACCTACAGTTTTCTGTCCCTAGAAAAAATGTTTTTTTTAAGCACAATATAGCACAAGGAGAATTCACTCACTGTCCTTCCAGGTCCCTAGAAACAAGGACTTGCACAGTGAAAGAAACTGACACTCTCCCTACCTACAGTTTTCTGTCCCTAGAAAAAATGTTTTTTTTAAGCACAATATAGCACAAGGAGAATTCACTCACTGTCCTTCCAGGTCCCTAGAAACAAGGACTTACACAGTGAAAGAAACTGACACTCTCCCTACCTACAGTTTTCTGTCCCTAGAAAAAATGTTTTTTTTAAGCACAATATAGCACAAGGAGAATTCACTCACTGTCCTTCCAGGTCCCTGGAAACAAGGACTTGCACAGTGAAAGAAACTGACACTCTCCCTACCTACAGTTTTCTGTCCCTAGAAAAAATGTTTTTTTTAAGCACAATATAGCACAAGGAGAATTCACTCACTGTCCTTCCAGGTCCCTAGAAACAAGGACTTACACAGTGAAAGAAACTGACACTCTCCCTACCTACAGTTTTCTGTCCCTAGAAAAAATGTTTTTTTTAAGCACAATATAGCACAAGGAGAATTCACTCACTGTCCTTCCAGGTCCCTAGAAACAAGGACTTGCACAGTGAAAGAAACTGACACTCTCCCTACCTACAGTTTTCTGTCCCTAGAAAAAATGTTTTTTTTAAGCACAATATAGCACAAGGAGAATTCACTCACTGTCCTTCCAGGTCCCTAGAAACAAGGACTTGCACAGTGAAAGAAACTGACACTCTCCCTACCTACAGTTTTCTGTCCCTAGAAAAAATGTTTTTTTTTAAGCACAATATAGCACAAGGAGAATTCACTCACTGTCCTTCCAGGTCCCTAGAAACAAGGACTTGCACAGTGAAAGAAACTGACACTCTCCCTACCTACAGTTTTCTGTCCCTAGAAAAAATGTTTTTTTTAAGCACAATATAGCACAAGGAGAATTCACTCACTGTCCTTCCAGGTCCCTAGAAACAAGGACTTGCACAGTGAAAGAAACTGACACTCTCCCTACCTACAGTTTTCTGTCCCTAGAAAAAATGTTTTTTTTTAAGCACAATATAGCACAAGGAGAATTCACTCACTGTCCTTCCAGGTCCCTAGAAACAAGGACTTGCACAGTGAAAGAAACTGACACTCTCCCTACCTACAGTTTTCTGTCCCTAGAAAAAATGTTTTTTTTAAGCACAATATAGCACAAGGAGAATTCACTCACTGTCCTTCCAGGTCCCTAGAAACAAGGACTTACACAGTGAAAGAAACTGACACTCTCCCTACCTACAGTTTTCTGTCCCTAGAAAAAATGTTTTTTTTAAGCACAATATAGCACAAGGAGAATTCACTCACTGTCCTTCCAGGTCCCTGGAAACAAGGACTTGCACAGTGAAAGAAACTGACACTCTCCCTACCTACAGTTTTCTGTCCCTAGAAAAAATGTTTTTTTTAAGCACAATATAGCACAAGGAGAATTCACTCACTGTCCTTCCAGGTCCCTAGAAACAAGGACTTACACAGTGAAAGAAACTGACACTCTCCCTACCTACAGTTTTCTGTCCCTAGAAAAAATGTTTTTTTTAAGCACAATATAGCACAAGGAGAATTCACTCACTGTCCTTCCAGGTCCCTAGAAACAAGGACTTGCACAGTGAAAGAAACTGACACTCTCCCTACCTACAGTTTTCTGTCCCTAGAAAAAATGTTTTTTTTAAGCACAATATAGCACAAGGAGAATTCACTCACTGTCCTTCCAGGTCCCTAGAAACAAGGACTTGCACAGTGAAAGAAACTGACACTCTCCCTACCTACAGTTTTCTGTCCCTAGAAAAAATGTTTTTTTTAAGCACAATATAGCACAAGGAGAATTCACTCACTGTCCTTCCAGGTCCCTAGAAACAAGGACTTACACAGTGAAAGAAACTGACACTCTCCCTACCTACAGTTTTCTGTCCCTAGAAAAAATGTTTTTTTTAAGCACAATATAGCACAAGGAGAATTCACTCACTGTCCTTCCAGGTCCCAGGAAACAAGGACTTGCACAGTGAAAGAAACTGACACTCTCCCTACCTACAGTTTTCTGTCCCTAGAAAAAATGTTTTTTTTAAGCACAATATAGCACAAGGAGAATTCACTCACTGTCCTTCCAGGTCCCTAGAAACAAGGACTTACACAGTGAAAGAAACTGACACTCTCCCTACCTACAGTTTTCTGTCCCTAGAAAAAATGTTTTTTTTAAGCACAATATAGCACAAGGAGAATTCACTCACTGTCCTTCCAGGTCCCTAGAAACAAGGACTTGCACAGTGAAAGAAACTGACACTCTCCCTACCTACAGTTTTCTGTCCCTAGAAAAAATGTTTTTTTTAAGCACAATATAGCACAAGGAGAATTCACTCACTGTCCTTCCAGGTCCCTAGAAACAAGGACTTGCACAGTGAAAGAAACTGACACTCTCCCTACCTACAGTTTTCTGTCCCTAGAAAAAATGTTTTTTTTAAGCACAATATAGCACAAGGAGAATTCACTCACTGTCCTTCCAGGTCCCTAGAAACAAGGACTTACACAGTGAAAGAAACTGACACTCTCCCTACCTACAGTTTTCTGTCCCTAGAAAAAATGTTTTTTTTAAGCACAATATAGCACAAGGAGAATTCACTCACTGTCCTTCCAGGTCCCTGGAAACAAGGACTTGCACAGTGAAAGAAACTGACACTCTCCCTACCTACAGTTTTCTGTCCCTAGAAAAAATGTTTTTTTTAAGCACAATATAGCACAAGGAGAATTCACTCACTGTCCTTCCAGGTCCCTAGAAACAAGGACTTACACAGTGAAAGAAACTGACACTCTCCCTACCTACAGTTTTCTGTCCCTAGAAAAAATGTTTTTTTTAAGCACAATATAGCACAAGGAGAATTCACTCACTGTCCTTCCAGGTCCCTAGAAACAAGGACTTGCACAGTGAAAGAAACTGACACTCTCCCTACCTACAGTTTTCTGTCCCTAGAAAAAATGTTTTTTTTAAGCACAATATAGCACAAGGAGAATTCACTCACTGTCCTTCCAGGTCCCTAGAAACAAGGACTTGCACAGTGAAAGAAACTGACACTCTCCCTACCTACAGTTTTCTGTCCCTAGAAAAAATGTTTTTTTTAAGCACAATATAGCACAAGGAGAATTCACTCACTGTCCTTCCAGGTCCCTAGAAACAAGGACTTGCACAGTGAAAGAAACTGACACTCTCCCTACCTACAGTTTTCTGTCCCTAGAAAAAATGTTTTTTTTAAGCACAATATAGCACAAGGAGAATTCACTCACTGTCCTTCCAGGTCCCTAGAAACAAGGACTTGCACAGTGAAAGAAACTGACACTCTCCCTACCTACAGTTTTCTGTCCCTAGAAAAAATGTTTTTTTTAAGCACAATATAGCACAAGGAGAATTCACTCACTGTCCTTCCAGGTCCCTAGAAACAAGGACTTGCACAGTGAAAGAAACTGACACTCTCCCTACCTACAGTTTTCTGTCCCTAGAAAAAATGTTTTTTTTAAGCACAATATAGCACAAGGAGAATTCACTCACTGTCCTTCCAGGTCCCTAGAAACAAGGACTTACACAGTGAAAGAAACTGACACTCTCCCTACCTACAGTTTTCTGTCCCTAGAAAAAATGTTTTTTTTAAGCACAATATAGCACAAGGAGAATTCACTCACTGTCCTTCCAGGTCCCTGGAAACAAGGACTTGCACAGTGAAAGAAACTGACACTCTCCCTACCTACAGTTTTCTGTCCCTAGAAAAAATGTTTTTTTTAAGCACAATATAGCACAAGGAGAATTCACTCACTGTCCTTCCAGGTCTCTAGAAACAAGGACTTACACAGTGAAAGAAACTGACACTCTCCCTACCTACAGTTTTCTGTCCCTAGAAAAAATGTTTTTTTTAAGCACAATATAGCACAAGGAGAATTCACTCACTGTCCTTCCAGGTCCCTAGAAACAAGGACTTGCACAGTGAAAGAAACTGACACTCTCCCTACCTACAGTTTTCTGTCCCTAGAAAAAATGTTTTTTTTAAGCACAATATAGCACAAGGAGAATTCACTCACTGTCCTTCCAGGTCCCTAGAAACAAGGACTTGCACAGTGAAAGAAACTGACACTCTCCCTACCTACAGTTTTCTGTCCCTAGAAAAAATGTTTTTTTTAAGCACAATATAGCACAAGGAGAATTCACTCACTGTCCTTCCAGGTCCCTAGAAACAAGGACTTGCACAGTGAAAGAAACTGACACTCTCCCTACCTACAGTTTTCTGTCCCTAGAAAAAATGTTTTTTTTAAGCACAATATAGCACAAGGAGAATTCACTCACTGTCCTTCCAGGTCCCTAGAAACAAGGACTTACACAGTGAAAGAAACTGACACTCTCCCTACCTACAGTTTTCTGTCCCTAGAAAAAATGTTTTTTTTAAGCACAATATAGCACAAGGAGAATTCACTCACTGTCCTTCCAGGTCCCTATAAACAAGGACTTGCACAGTGAAAGAAACTGACACTCTCCCTACCTACAGTTTTCTGTCCCTAGAAAAAATGTTTTTTTTTAAGCACAATATAGCACAAGGAGAATTCACTCACTGTCCTTCCAGATCCCTAGAAACAAGGACTTGCACAGTGAAAGAAACTGACACTCTCCCTACCTACAGTTTTCTGTCCCTAGAAAAAATGTTTTTTTAAGCACAATATAGCACAAGGAGAATTCACTCACTGTCCTTCCAGGTCCCTAGAAACAAGGACTTGCACAGTGAAAGAAACTGACACTCTCCCTACCTACAGTTTTCTGTCCCTAGAAAAAATGTTTTTTTTAAGCACAATATAGCACAAGGAGAATTCACTCACTGTCCTTCCAGGTCCCTAGAAACAAGGACTTGCACAGTGAAAGAAACTGACACTCTCCCTACCTACAGTTTTCTGTCCCTAGAAAAAATGTTTTTTTTAAGCACAATATAGCACAAGGAGAATTCACTCACTGTCCTTCCAGGTCCCTAGAAACAAGGACTTGCACAGTGAAAGAAACTGACACTCTCCCTACCTACAGTTTTCTGTCCCTAGAAAAAATGTTTTTTTAAGCACAATATAGCACAAGGAGAATTCACTCACTGTCCTTCCAGGTCCCTAGAAACAAGGACTTGCACAGTGAAAGAAACTGACACTCTCCCTACCTACAGTTTTCTGTCCCTAGAAAAAATGTTTTTTTTAAGCACAATATAGCACAAGGAGAATTCACTCACTGTCCTTCCAGGTCCCTAGAAACAAGGACTTGCACAGTGAAAGAAACTGACACTCTCCCTACCTACAGTTTTCTGTCCCTAGAAAAAATGTTTTTTTTAAGCACACTATAGCACAAGGAGAATTCACTCACTGTCCTTCCCAGTCCCTAGAAACAAGGACTTGCACAGTGAAAGAAACTGACACTCTCCCTACCTACAGTTTTCTGTCCCTAGAAAAAATGTTTTTTTTAAGCACAATATAGCACAAGGAGAATTCACTCACTGTCCTTCCAGGTCCCTAGAAACAAGGACTTGCACAGTGAAAGAAACTGACACTCTCCCTACCTACAGTTTTCTGTCCCTAGAAAAAATGTTTTTTTTAAGCACAATATAGCACAAGGAGAATTCACTCACTGTCCTTCCAGGTCCCTAGAAACAAGGACTTGCACAGTGAAAGAAACTGACACTCTCCCTACCTACAGTTTTCTGTCCCTAGAAAAAATGTTTTTTTTAAGCACAATATAGCACAAGGAGAATTCACTCACTGTCCTTCCAGGTCCCTAGAAACAAGGACTTACACAGTGAAAGAAACTGACACTCTCCCTACCTACAGTTTTCTGTCCCTAGAAAAAATGTTTTTTTTAAGCACAATATAGCACAAGGAGAATTCACTCACTGTCCTTCCAGGTCCCTGGAAACAAGGACTTGCACAGTGAAAGAAACTGACACTCTCCCTACCTACAGTTTTCTGTCCCTAGAAAAAATGTTTTTTTTAAGCACAATATAGCACAAGGAGAATTCACTCACTGTCCTTCCAGGTCCCTAGAAACAAGGACTTACACAGTGAAAGAAACTGACACTCTCCCTACCTACAGTTTTCTGTCCCTAGAAAAAATGTTTTTTTTAAGCACAATATAGCACAAGGAGAATTCACTCACTGTCCTTCCAGGTCCCTAGAAACAAGGACTTGCACAGTGAAAGAAACTGACACTCTCCCTACCTACAGTTTTCTGTCCCTAGAAAAAATGTTTTTTTTAAGCACAATATAGCACAAGGAGAATTCACTCACTGTCCTTCCAGGTCCCTAGAAACAAGGACTTGCACAGTGAAAGAAACTGACACTCTCCCTACCTACAGTTTTCTGTCCCTAGAAAAAATGTTTTTTTTTAAGCACAATATAGCACAAGGAGAATTCACTCACTGTCCTTCCAGGTCCCTAGAAACAAGGACTTGCACAGTGAAAGAAACTGACACTCTCCCTACCTACAGTTTTCTGTCCCTAGAAAAAATGTTTTTTTTAAGCACAATATAGCACAAGGAGAATTCACTCACTGTCCTTCCAGGTCCCTAGAAACAAGGACTTGCACAGTGAAAGAAACTGACACTCTCCCTACCTACAGTTTTCTGTCCCTAGAAAAAATGTTTTTTTTAAGCACAATATAGCACAAGGAGAATTCACTCACTGTCCTTCCAGGTCCCTAGAAACAAGGACTTGCACAGTGAAAGAAACTGACACTCTCCCTACCTACAGTTTTCTGTCCCTAGAAAAAATGTTTTTTTTAAGCACAATATAGCACAAGGAGAATTCACTCACTGTCCTTCCAGGTCCCTAGAAACAAGGACTTACACAGTGAAAGAAACTGACACTCTCCCTACCTACAGTTTTCTGTCCCTAGAAAAAATGTTTTTTTTAAGCACAATATAGCACAAGGAGAATTCACTCACTGTCCTTCCAGGTCCCTGGAAACAAGGACTTGCACAGTGAAAGAAACTGACACTCTCCCTACCTACAGTTTTCTGTCCCTAGAAAAAATGTTTTTTTTAAGCACAATATAGCACAAGGAGAATTCACTCACTGTCCTTCCAGGTCCCTAGAAACAAGGACTTACACAGTGAAAGAAACTGACACTCTCCCTACCTACAGTTTTCTGTCCCTAGAAAAAATGTTTTTTTTAAGCACAATATAGCACAAGGAGAATTCACTCACTGTCCTTCCAGGTCCCTAGAAACAAGGACTTGCACAGTGAAAGAAACTGACACTCTCCCTACCTACAGTTTTCTGTCCCTAGAAAAAATGTTTTTTTTAAGCACAATATAGCACAAGGAGAATTCACTCACTGTCCTTCCAGGTCCCTAGAAACAAGGACTTGCACAGTGAAAGAAACTGACACTCTCCCTACCTACAGTTTTCTGTCCCTAGAAAAAATGTTTTTTTTAAGCACAATATAGCACAAGGAGAATTCACTCACTGTCCTTCCAGGTCCCTAGAAACAAGGACTTGCACAGTGAAAGAAACTGACACTCTCCCTACCTACAGTTTTCTGTCCCTAGAAAAAATGTTTTTTTTAAGCACAATATAGCACAAGGAGAATTCACTCACTGTCCTTCCAGGTCCCTAGAAACAAGGACTTACACAGTGAAAGAAACTGACACTCTCCCTACCTACAGTTTTCTGTCCCTAGAAAAAATGTTTTTTTTAAGCACAATATAGCACAAGGAGAATTCACTCACTGTCCTTCCAGGTCCCTATAAACAAGGACTTGCACAGTGAAAGAAACTGACACTCTCCCTACCTACAGTTTTCTGTCCCTAGAAAAAATGTTTTTTTTTAAGCACAATATAGCACAAGGAGAATTCACTCACTGTCCTTCCAGGTCCCTAGAAACAAGGACTTGCACAGTGAAAGAAACTGACACTCTCCCTACCTACAGTTTTCTGTCCCTAGAAAAAATGTTTTTTTAAGCACAATATAGCACAAGGAGAATTCACTCACTGTCCTTCCAGGTCCCTAGAAACAAGGACTTGCACAGTGAAAGAAACTGACACTCTCCCTACCTACAGTTT
This sequence comes from Rana muscosa, assembly GCA_029206835.1. Lineage (NCBI taxonomy): Eukaryota > Metazoa > Chordata > Amphibia > Anura > Ranidae > Rana > Rana muscosa. The sequence continues at coordinate 1,163,270,299 of CM055122.1, read as the reverse complement.
TCTGTCCCTAGAAAAAATGTTTTTTTTAAGCACAATATAGCACAAGGAGAATTCACTCACTGTCCTTCCAGGTCCCTAGAAACAAGGACTTGCACAGTGAAAGAAACTGACACTCTCCCTACCTACAGTTTTCTGTCCCTAGAAAAAATGTTTTTTTTAAGCACAATATAGCACAAGGAGAATTCACTCACTGTCCTTCCAGGTCCCTAGAAACAAGGACTTGCACAGTGAAAGAAACTGACACTCTCCCTACCTACAGTTTTCTGTCCCTAGAAAAAATGTTTTTTTAAGCACAATATAGCACAAGGAGAATTCACTCACTGTCCTTCCAGGTCCCTAGAAACAAGGACTTGCACAGTGAAAGAAACTGACACTCTCCCTACCTACAGTTTTCTGTCCCTAGAAAAAATGTTTTTTTTAAGCACAATATAGCACAAGGAGAATTCACTCACTGTCCTTCCAGGTCCCTAGAAACAAGGACTTGCACAGTGAAAGAAACTGACACTCTCCCTACCTACAGTTTTCTGTCCCTAGAAAAAATGTTTTTTTTAAGCACACTATAGCACAAGGAGAATTCACTCACTGTCCTTCCCAGTCCCTAGAAACAAGGACTTGCACAGTGAAAGAAACTGACACTCTCCCTACCTACAGTTTTCTGTCCCTAGAAAAAATGTTTTTTTTTAAGCACAATATAGCACAAGGAGAATTCACTCACTGTCCTTCCAGGTCCCTGGAAACAAGGACTTGCACAGTGAAAGAAACTGACACTCTCCCTACCTACAGTTTTCTGTCCCTAGAAAAAATGTTTTTTTTAAGCACAATATAGCACAAGGAGAATTCACTCACTGTCCTTCCAGGTCCCTAGAAACAAGGACTTACACAGTGAAAGAAACTGACACTCTCCCTACCTACAGTTTTCTGTCCCTAGAAAAAATGTTTTTTTTAAGCACAATATAGCACAAGGAGAATTCACTCACTGTCCTTCCAGGTCCCTGGAAACAAGGACTTGCACAGTGAAAGAAACTGACACTCTCCCTACCTACAGTTTTCTGTCCCTAGAAAAAATGTTTTTTTTAAGCACAATATAGCACAAGGAGAATTCACTCACTGTCCTTCCAGGTCCCTAGAAACAAGGACTTACACAGTGAAAGAAACTGACACTCTCCCTACCTACAGTTTTCTGTCCCTAGAAAAAATGTTTTTTTTAAGCACAATATAGCACAAGGAGAATTCACTCACTGTCCTTCCAGGTCCCTAGAAACAAGGACTTGCACAGTGAAAGAAACTGACACTCTCCCTACCTACAGTTTTCTGTCCCTAGAAAAAATGTTTTTTTTAAGCACAATATAGCACAAGGAGAATTCACTCACTGTCCTTCCAGGTCCCTAGAAACAAGGACTTACACAGTGAAAGAAACTGACACTCTCCCTACCTACAGTTTTCTGTCCCTAGAAAAAATGTTTTTTTTAAGCACACTATAGCACAAGCACAAAACACACTGACACTCTCCCTACCTATCCTTCTCTTTCCCTAAACTAAAGGAATCCAGGTTAAGCAAGAAAGAAATAAAAGTCACTGTCCCTGCCTATGCTGCTCTATCCCTGCTCCTGAACACACTACACTAGGCCGCCGTGCTGGCGGCCTTTTATAGTGTGGGGCGTGTACTAAACACCCTCAGCAATAATTGGCCACAGGCATCCTGCCTGTGGCCAATCATTGCTCTCCTCGCTGCCGGCACTGTGATTGGCCAAGCATGCGGGGTCACAGTGCATGCTTGGCCAATCACAGCGCCTGGATGACACTGCGATGGCGTAGTGCATTGTGGGCCGTTCGCGTCACTCGAATTTGGCGCGAACGGCCCAAATCGTTCGACCTTCGTCGAACGATCGAACAGCCGATGTTCGAGTCGAACGTATGTTCGATTCGAACACAAAGCTCATCCCTACTGATGAATAGGGATGAGCTTCGAGTTTTTAGTCAAACTCATGTTCGACTCGAACATTGCCTGTTCGCCGAACAGCGAACAATTTGAGGTGTTTGCGGCTAATTCGAAAAGCCGCGGAACACCCTGTAAAAGTATATGGGAGAAATCTAAAGTGCTAATTTAGAAGACTTAAATGCAAGTTATTGTCATAAAAAGCATTTGAGGACCTGGGTCCTACCCCAGGGGACATGTATCAAGGCAAATTTTTTTTTTTTTAAACTGCAGTTTTTTCGGCAGCAGTGATTTTAATAATGCTTAAAGTGAAACAATAAAAGTGAAATATTCCTTTAAATTTCGTACCTGGGGGGTATGTATATTATGCCTGTAACATAGCCCTTGTTTCCCGCGCTTAGAACTATCCCTGCACAAAATGTAATTTCTGAAGGAAATTTTTTTTTTAAAAGTACTTGCGGCTGTAATGAATTGTCGGCTCCCGGCAATACAGAGAAAAGTCATTGAAAGTCATTGATTAAAAAAAAAAAAAATGCGTCGGGTCTCCGCAAATTCAATTACTAGGCCCTTCAGGTCTGGTATGGATATTAAGGGGAACCCTGCGCCAAATTAAAAAAAAATTACGTGGGGTTCCCCCCAAATATCCATACCAGACCCTTCAGGTCTGGTATGGATTTTAAGGGGAACTCTGCACCAAATAAAAAAAAAAATGGCGTGGAGTTCCCCCAAAAATCCATACCAGACCCTAATCCGAGCACGCAACCTGGCAGGCCGCAGGGGGGCTTCCAGATTCCAATAAGCCCCCTACCCGCAGACCCCCACAACTCCTGGGCAAGGGTTGTGGGGATGAGGCCCTTGTCCCCATCAACATGGGGACATTCTCCCCATGTTGAGGACATGTGGCCTAGTAAGGTACAGGAGGGGGGGCTCTCTCGTCCCCCCACTTTTCCTGCGGCCTGCCAGGTTGCATGCTTGGATAAGGGTCTGGTATCGATTTTTAGGGGGACCATTTTTTTTTATTTTGGCACAGGGTTCCCCTTAAAATCCATACCAGACCTGAACGGCCTGGTATTGAATTTGGGGGGGACCCCCACGCAATTTTTTTTTTATTCTGGTTCGGGGTTCCCCTTAATATTCATACCAGACCCAAATGGGCTGGTAATGGACTGGGGGGGAACCCATGCCATTTTTTTCAATGGCTTTTATCTGTATTGCCGGGACCCGACAATTCATAATAGCCACGAGTAGTTTTAAATGACTTTTTTTCCTTTAGAAATGTCATTTTGTGCAGGGACTGTTCTAAACATGGGAAAATTGTGCCACTTTACAGGCATACTATAGACACCCCCCAGGTACAAAATTTAAAGGAATATTTCACTTTTATTGTTTCACTTTAAGCTCCCGAAAAAACGGTTGTTTTTAAAACTTTTTTTTGCATTGATACATGTCCCCTGGGGCAGGACCCAGGTCCCCAAACACTTTTTATGACAATAACTTGCATATTAACCTTTAAAATTAGCATTTTTGATTTCTCCCATAGACTTTTAAAGGGTGTTCCGCGGCTTTCGAATTTACCGCAAAAACCCCAAATTGTTTGCTATTCGGCGAACAGGCGAACACCCGATGTTCGAGTCGAACTTATGTTCGACTCGAACATCGGGCTCATCCCTAGTGATGACCAAATTTATACTGCAATGTCCCCTTTGGTCTCTTAATTCTTGTAGTGTAGCCCCTGCCTGTACATTTTGGCTAATCCTTCCTCATTAAAAAATGTCCTTCTGTTGGCAACTTTTACACTGTTGTCTCATCTACTGTTTCAAAATTTCTGATAAAGGTTTAACAGAAACTCGCATAGATCTTCAGTATTCATAGTGTACTTATGCGACATATATATATATATACAGGTCCTTCTCAAAAAATTAGCATATTGTGATAAAGTTCATTATTTTCTGTAATGTACTGATAAACATTAGACTTTCATATATTTTAGATTCATTACACACAACTGAAGTAGTTCAAGCCTTTTCTTGTTTTAATATTGATGATTTTGGCATACAGCTCATGAAAACCCAAAAATCCTATCTCAAAAAATTAGCATATTTCATCCGACCAATAAAAGAAAAGTGTTTTTAATACAAAAAAAGTCAACCTTCAAATAATTATGTTCAGTTATGCATTCAATACTTGGACGGGAATCCTTTTGCAGAAATGACTGCTTCAATGCGGCGTGGCATGGAGGCAACCAGCCTGTGGCACTGCTGAGGTGTTATGGAGGCCCAGGATGCTTCGATAGCGGCCTTAAGCTCATCCAGAGTGTTGGGTCTTGCGTCTCTCAACTTTCTCTTCCCAATATCCCACAGATTCTCTATGGGGTTCAGGTCAGGAGAGTTGGCAGGCCAATTGAGCACAGTAATACCATGGTCAGTAAACCATTTACCAGTGGTTTTGGCACTGTGAGCAGGTGCCAGGTCGTGCTGAAAAATGAAATCTTCATCTCCATAAAGCTTTTCAGCAGATGGAAGCATGAAGTGCTCCCAAATTTCCTGATAGCTAGCTGCATTGACCTTGCCCTTGATAAAACACAGTGGACCAACACCAGCAGCTGACATGGCACCCCAGACCATCACTGACTGTGGGTACTTGACACTGGACTTCAGGCATTTTGGCATTTCCCTCTCCCCAGTCTTCCTCCAGACTCTGGCACCTTGATTTCCGAATGACATGCAAAATTTGCTTTCATCCGAAAAAAGTACTTTGGACCACTGAGCAACAGTCCAGTGCTGCTTCTCTGTAGCCCAGGTCAGGCGCTTCTGCCGATGTTTCTGGTTCAAAAGTGGCTTGACCTGGGGAATGCGGCACCTGTAGCCCATTTCCTGCACACGCCTGTTCACGGTGGCTCTGGATGTTTCTACTCCAGACTCAGTCCACTGCTTCCGCAGGTCCTCCAAGGTCTGGAATCGGTCCTTCTCCACAATCTTCTTCAGGGTCCGGTCACCTCTTCTCGTTGTGCAGCGTTTTCTGCCACACTTTTTCCTTCCCACAGACTTCCCACTGAGGTGCCTTGATACAGCACTCTGGGAACAGCCTATTCATTCAGAAATTTCTTTCTGTATCTTACCCTCTTGCTTGAGGGTGTCAATGATGGCCTTCTGGACAGCAGTCAGGTCGGCAGTCTTACCCATGATTGCGGTTTTGAGTAATGAACCAGGCTGGGAGTTTTTAAAAGCCTCAGGAATCTTTTGCAGGTGTTTAGAGTTAATTAGTTGATTCAGATGATTAGGTTAATAGCTCGTTTAGAGAACCTTTTCATGATATGCTAATTTTTTGAGATAGGATTTTGGGGTTTTCATGAGCTGTATGCCAAAATCATCAATATTAAAACAAGAAAAGGCTTGAACTACTTCAGTTGTGTGTAATGAATCTAAAATATATGAAAGTCTAATGTTTATCAGTACATTACAGAAAATAATGAACTTTATCACAATATGCTAATTTTTTGAGAAGGACCTGTATATATATTTTTTTTTGTGTTTTTTCTATTTCTGTTTTAATCCATTTAATCTTATAAATGTTTCTAATGCCTTACCATTAGACAATCATAGGATCTTTTAGACCTTGACCACAATTGGCTTCATCAATCATCAATCACTAATGATCCAGTCGCTATCCATCCGTTAATTGAATTATATTCATCACTTGTTCTCGATCACATGTTCAGATAGGATTGGAATATGTATTAGGAATGTTTTCTGTGACAATTAGCTATGAGTAAACACTAAGTTAGTGTGAAACGCGTCAGCTGTCCTGGTTTCCTGTGGCTGTGGCTTGTAGTGCTTGTTTCCATTTTCTACATAATAAAGCTACGTTGGTTTGGAGTGTGGCTGTTCAACACATTTTTTTGTTCTGAGAAACTGAAAAGGGTCAGGGCAGTTTTGAATAAGTACAGTCCCAGTGAATAACTGGTCAATTGCTATCTGCCAAAGCAGGCCTATTGTCATTTATTAAATGCATGTGAAGTGTTTTTTTTTTTTTCATTTTTGCATTAAGTGGCTAGCTTCCTATGACTTTTTTTTCACAGTCATTAGACTTGAAAAATTGCCATTTTGTAATACCAAGAATTGCAACCATAAACTAATGAGATTCACCACTAAGTTTGGGGTTGCTGAATTCTAAAGAGGATTTGTCGTACTCTTTACAAATCAAAACCCTGGCATATGCACTCATCACTACTGATGGCACATTAATTGAGCATATTTTGTGGGTAGAAGGATTGTGACATATGCGTGCAGTTTATACAGCAAGTGAGCAGCTCAGGTTCTATTTAACTATGCTCTTTAGGACATTTCAACTGTGCAATGCATTGTGGTCCTGCCAACCATTCACAACTTCATAATGATATGTATAACACAGATTTTCTCTCTCCAGCATACCAATGGGGGATTCAGTCAATCTGGATTATTAATACATTTCTATTTAAATTTAAATTTCTACTACATCAAATACTAACAACACATTTCTCAGTATGGCATGTTTACTTTAATTATAATTTTGTATTCCGTATTGGAGACTTATCTTCCCTGTTTAAACTTATAGCACCAGAAAAAAAATAAAAATAAAAATGGAGCTGCCCCTGGGCATAAGCAGACTCACATGACCCTCCATAGGTGTTCTTATGCTTTGAAGGTGTGCATTTGCTATTAGATTAGATGTTGAAGTAAAAAATCATTTATCTTTAACAAAGAATAAGCAATTTAAAAGTCACAGTTTTGAGGTAGAATTGATACATTATTTACTTCGACCCTTAATTATATAAGAACAACTTTGCAAAGTGAACACTATAGTTAAAGCATATTGTGAAATCCTACAGGAGTCATACAAGTTTATTCTTGGTGTTAAAGACTTAAAAATTTATTAAGGCAAGAGCAACTATTCAGACTTGACAGCCAAGGTATGCTTGTAAATATATAAACGCAAAATTAATCTTGACCAACAACAGTATTTACATCTAGTCTTTTTTAATGAATATTTAGTGCTATGCTTACATTTTATTATGCGGTATGGAGTACACTGGAAATATTAATAATGAGTTTGCTGCACTAGGGAGTTTTTAATTATTGACTGGAGACAAGGCTTGTACAAGAAAGTTATTATTCACTTATACCATGTTAGGTTTTGCAGTTGGAGTTTATTTAATAGTTAGTCAATTTTTAAATAAAAATAAGTTTAAAAATTAAAGATTATATTTTATTGTTTGCCTGGAGATGGAACACTCAGCATGCTGTTCTTTAAAAAAAGAGATAATGAAAGAAAAATCATTATTATTTATTTTGCTGCAAAAAATAGCAACAAGAAAAATATTTCTGCATTAAATCGTTTATTTGGGGAAAGTTATTTAACATAGATACCGGTATATGGAATTTACATACTATATGGCCATGGGATAAATTGTAGTGGACTTCTGAAGATTTAGCCTATAGTTAGAATCCTATTTACATACTATTTACTAGGGATGAGCTCGGTGTTCGAGTCGAACATAGGTTCGACTCGAACATCGGCTGTTCGCGCGTTCGGCGAACAACGAACGATTTGGGCCGTTTGCGCCAAATTCGAGTGACGCGAACGGCCCACAATACACTGCGCCATCGCAGTGTAATCCCGGCGCTGTGATTGGCCAAGCATGCACTGTGACCCTGCATGCTTGGCCAATCACAGCGCCGGCAGCGAGGAGAGCAATGATTGGCCACAGGCAGGATGCCTGTGGCCAATTATTGCTGAGAGGATTTAGTACACGCCCCACACTATAAAAGGTCGCCAGCGCGGCGGCCTCGTGTAGTGTGTTCCGGCGCAGGGAAAGAGAAGGATAGGCAGGGACAGTGTCATATTTTTTCTTTGCTAAACCTTGTGTGTAGGGACAGAGAAGGATAGGTAGGGAGAGTGTCAGTGTCATATTCTTTGCTAAACCTTGTTTGTAGGGACAGAGAAGAATAGGCAGGGAGAGTGTCAGTGTCATATTCTTTGCTAAACCTTGTGTGCTGAACCATATTGCTAAACCTTGTGTGTAGGGACAGACAAGGATAGGCAGGGAGAGTGTCAGTGTCATATTCTTTGCTAAACCTTGTGTGCTGAACCATATTGCTAAACCTTGTGTGTAGGGACAGACAAGGATAGGCAGGGAGAGTATCAGTGTCATATTCTTTGCTAAACCTTGTGTGCTGAACCATATTGCTAAACCTTGTGTGTAGGGACAGACAAGGATAGGTAGGCAGAGTGTCAGTGTCATATTCTTTGCTAAACCTTGTTTGTAGGGACAGAGAAGGATAGGCAGGGAGAGTGTCAGTGTCATATTATTTGCTAAACCTAGTGCGCTGAACCATATTGCTAAACCTTGTGTGTAGGGACTAGGGATGAGCTTCGAGTTCGAGTCGAACTCATGTTCGACTCGAACATTGCCTGTTCGCCCGTTCGCCGAACAGCGAACAAATTGGGGTGTTCGCGGCAAATTCGAAAAATCTATGGGAGAAATCTAAAGTGCTAATTATAAAGGCTTATATGCAAGTTATTGTCCTAAAAAGTGTTTGGGGACCGGGGTCCTGCCCCAGGGGACATGTATCAATGCAAAAATACGTTTTAAAAACGGCCATTTTTTCGGGAGCAGTGATTTTAATAATGCTTAAAATGAAAAAATAAAAGTGAAATATTCCTTTAAATTTCATACCTGGGGGGTGTGTATGATATGCATGTAAAGTGGCGCATGTTTCCTGTGCTTAGAACTGTCCCTGCAAAAAATGTCATTTTTGGAAGAAAAAAATGCATTTAAAACTGACTCGCGGCTGTTAATGAATTGTCGGCTCCGGGCAATACATACAAAAGTCATTGATAAAAAAAAAAAAAAAAGCGTGGGGGTTCCCCAGAATTCAATTACCAGGCCCTTCAGGTCTGGAATGGATATTAAGGGGAACCCCGCCGCAAATTAAAAAAAAAATTGACGTGGGGTTCCCCCAAATATCCATTCCAGGCCCTTCAGATCTGGCATGGATTTTAAGGGGAACTCCACCCCAAATTTAAAAAAAAAATGGCGTGGAGTCCCCCTAAAAATCCATACCAGACCCCTTATCCGAGCACGCAACCTGGCCGGCCGCAGGGGAAAAGGGGGGGGACGAGAGAGCGGCCCCCCTCCCTCCTGAACCGTACCAAGCCACATGCCCTCAACATGGGGAGGATGTCCCCATGTTGATGGGGACAAGGGCCTCATCCCCACAACCCTTGCCCGGTGGTTGTGGGGGTCTGCGGGCGGGGGGCTTATCGGAATCTGGAAGACCCCTTTAACAAAGGGGACCCCCAGATCCCGGCCCCCCCCTATGTGAATTGGTAAGGGGTACATTGTACCTACCATTTCACGAAGAAAGCGTAATTTTTTTTTAAAAAAAAACACACAAACACCTTGAAAAAGTCCTTTATTTAAAAAAAAAAAAACATTCCAGCGGTGAAATCCAGTGTCCCGCGGCGATCCCGATGTCCAGCGCTGTCCTTCATTGGTTGTGCCTGAGCGGACCTGATGGGGAACTCCCTCTCAGTATTTTAAATGTATAGACCCGCCCCTTCTAAAGTTCCCCATCAGGTCCGCTCAGCGGACCAGATGCGGAACATGAGAAGGGGCGGGTCTATACATGTATTACCAAAGTGAGAGCAGTTCCCCATCAGGTCCGCCCCCTCGGTATGTCGGACCCGCCTACGTCATTGGCTTGAGCGGGGAACTTCCTTCACTGTGTAATTTAAATTTACATAGTGAAGGAAGTTCCCCGCTCAAGCCAATGACGTAGGCGGGTCCGACATACCGAGGGGGCGGACCTGATGGGGAACTGCTCTCACTTTGGTAATACATGTATAGACCCGCCCCTTCTCATGTTCCGCATCTGGTCCGCTGAGCGGACCTGATGGAGAACTTTAGAAGGGGCGGGTCTATACATTTAAAACACTGAGAGGGAGTTCCCCATCAGGTCCGCTCAGGCACAACCAATGAAGGACAGCGCTGGACATCGGGATCGCCGCGGGACACTGGATTTCACTGCTGGAATGTTTTTGTTTTTTTTAAATAAAGGACTTTTCAAGGTGTTTGTGTGTGTTTTTTAAACATTTTTTATGCTTTCTTCGTGAAATGGTAGGGGTACAATGTACCCCTTACCAATTCACATAGGGGGGGCCGGGATCTGGGGGTCCCCTTTGTTAAAGGGGTCTTCCAGATTCCGATAAGCCCCCCGCCTGCAGACCCCCACAACCACCGGGCAAGGGTTGTGGGGATGAGGCCCTTGTCCCCATCAACATGGTACGGTTCAGGAGGGAGGGGGGCCGCTCTCTCGTCCCCCCCTTTTCCCCTGCGGCCGGCCAGGTTGCGTGCTCAGATAAGGGGTCTGGTATGGATTTTTAGGGGGACTCCACGCCATTTTTTTTTAAATTTGGGGTGGAGTTCCCCTTAAAATCCATGCCAGATCTGAAGGGCCTGGAATGGATATTTGGGGGAACCCCACGTCAATTTTTTTTTACATTTTTTTCCCCTTAATATCCATTCCAGACCTGAAGGGCCTGGTAATTGAATTCTGGGGAACCCCCACGCTTTTTTTTTTTCTTTTATCAATGACTTTTGTATGTATTGCCGGGAGCCGAAAATTCATTAATAGCCGCGAGTCAGTTTTAAATGCATTTTTTTCTTTCAAAAATGACATTTTTTGCAGGGACAGTTCTAAGCACGGGAAACATGTGCCACTTTACATGCATATCATACACACCCCCCAGGTATGAAATTTAAAGGAATATTTCACTTTTATTTTTTCATTTTAAGCATTATTAAAATCACTGCTCCCGAAAAAACGGCCGTTTTTAAAACGTATTTTTGCATTAATACATGTCCCCTGGGGCAGGACCCGGGTCCCCAAACACTTTTTAGGACAATAACTTGCATATTAGCCTTTATAATTAACACTTTAGATTTCGAACGTTCGAGTCCATTGTATTTAATAGGGTTCTAAAGTTTACACAAACATTTTGTCTGTTCGCAGGTTCTGGTGCGAACCGAACAGGGGGGTGTTCGGCTCATCCCTGGTAGGGACAGACAAGGATAGGCAGTCGAGAGTAGTGATGAGCCGAACACCCCCGGGTTCGGTTCGCACCAGAACCCGCGAATGGACCGAAAGTTCGTACGAACATTAGAACCCTATTAAATACAATGGATGCGAACGTTCAAATTCTAAAGTGCTAATTATAACAACTATTATGCATGTTATTGTCCTAAAAAGGGTTTGGGAACCCGGGTTGTGCACCAGGGGACATGTATCAATGCAAAAAGAAGTTTTAAAAACGGTCGTTTTTCGGGAGCAGTCATTTTAATGATGCATAAAGTGAAAAAAAAAAAGTCAAATATTCCTTTAAATATCGTACCTGGGGGGTGTCTAAAGTATGCCTGTGAAGTGCCACGTGTTTCCCGTGTTTAGAACTGTCCCTGCACAAAATGACACTTCTAAAGGAAAAAAAAGCCATTTAAAACTGCTTGCGGCTTTAATGTAATGTCTGGTCCCGGTAATATGGATGAAAATCTTTAAGAAAAATGGCATAGCTACCCCATGACCCCCCCCCCCCTACCCCAGCCCATTACCAGCCCCTTTGGGTCTTGTATGGATATTAAGGGGAACCCCGCACATAAAATAAAAAAGGCCCTATATACTCTGAACAGCCGTATACAGGCGGTGCATACAAGACAGGGACTGTAGGTTTGTTCTTATGTAGAATCTGTTTGTAATTTTGAACAGGTACATTGTTGAAGTGTAGCTCCAGCCCAAAAATCTATTTTTAAACTTTTTGGAAAACATAGGTAAGGGTTATCACCCCTGTAACATTTGTTTTGCTGTCTGTGCCCCTGTTCAGAACATTTCACCTCACTTTCCGTCCCAATGACAACTGTTTTTGAAATGTGGTGTTTTTCTTGAAACAAGGATTGCTGATAAAGCATCAGTACAGAGGAGACACCTTTCTCCCATATTTATTCTTACAGGAGAGAATTTTCCTTCCTAGTGGTAGATTTCCTCTCACTTCCTGTTGTCTTCTTGCGTTTGCAAGTAGGAGTCGTTTGTAAGTTGGATGTTTGAAAGTAGGGACCTGCCGTATATACTCTGCAGAAATAGGCCCCTTAGTTGTTGGTGTTGGCACAACACTGTAAGCACTCACAGTTACTCTTGGTTGGTGCTGGAACGCCCTGCTGTCAACTATTATATCAGGAATTTTAATTACATATAATTGTTGAACAGTGGTAGTAAAAATTGGGCCTTTGATGGTGGTGCTGGTGCCACAACACTGTAAGCCCTGACAGTTACTCTTGGTGGGTGCAGCAATGGGCCCTGCTGTGAATTATTAGATCAAGAATTGTAATTACATGCCCCTTTTGAACAGGGGCTTAAAAATTGGGCCTTTTGTGGTGGTGGTGGTGGTGGCGTTGCCACAACACTGTAAGCCCTCAGAGTTACTCTTGGTGGGTGCAGCAATGGGCCCTGCTGTGAATTATTAGATCAAGAATTGTAATTACATGCCCCTTTTGAACAGGGGCTGAAAAATTGGGCCTTTCGTGGTGGTGGTGGTGGTGGTGGCGTTGCCACAACACTGTAAGCCCTCAGAGTTACTCTTGGTGGGTGCAGCAATGGGCCCTGCTGTGAATTATTAGATCAAGAATTGTAATTACATGCCCCTTTTGAACAGGGGCTGAAAAATTGGGCCTTTCGTGGTGGTGGTGGTGGTGGCGTTGCCACAACACTGTAAGCCCTCAGAGTTACTCTTGGTGGGTGCAGCAATGGGCCCTGCTGTGAATTATTAGATCAAGAATTGTAATTGCATGCCCCTGTTGAACAGGGGCTGAAAAATTGGGCCTTTCGTGGTGGTGGTGGTGGTGGTGGTGTTGCCACAACACTGTAAGCCCTCAGAGTTACTCTTGGTGGGTGCAGCAATGGGCCCTGCTGCGAATTATTAGATCAAGAATTGTAATTGCATGCCCCTGTTGAACAGGGGCTGAAAAATTGGGCCTTAGGCACTGGTGGCACAACACTACAACCCCTCACAGATACTGTACTTGGAGCACAGCAATGAGCCCTGTTGCAAAGTATTGCTTCAAAAATTGTAATGACACGCCCCTGTTAAACAGGGGCTGAAAAATTGGGCCTTAGGCACTGGTGCCACAACACTCCAACCCCTCACAGATACTGTACTTGGAGCACAGCAATGAGCCCTATGGCAAATTATTGCTAAAAAAATTGTAATTACACGCCCCTGTAAAACAGGGGCTGAAAAATTGGGCCTTAGCCACTGGTGGCGGCACCCATAAACAAAAATGATCTTCCAAGCTATCATCATCAATCGTATCATTGAGGACTCGGAGGAGGAGGATAGCCAGTCAACATAACAGCACAGGCACTCAGCATCAGCATCAGTCTTGAAGGGATGTGACATGTTAAAATCAATTAGTCTGTTATATCAGCATCAGGTGTGTGGTAGCTGGTGGTGATCCAAGACTGGTTCATCTTGATGAAAGTCAGTCGATCAACCGAGTCGGTGGACAGGCGCACCCTGTGATCCGTGACAAATCCTCCAGCAGCACTGAATGTGCGTTCCGAAAGAACGCTGGATGCAGGACAGGCCAGTAGCTCAATTGCATACTGTGCAAGCTCTGGCCAGTGATCCATCCTCAAGACCCAGTAAGCCAGAGGATTTTCGGTGGGGAAGGTGTCCAAGTCTGACCTTGCCCCTAGATATTCCTGCACCATGTTTATCAGACGCTGGCGATGGTTGCTGGAACCGATCATACTTTGGGGCTGCGGACTAAAGAATTGTCTGAACGCATCGGTCAGACGGCCACCTTCCCCACCGCTCCTTCTTTGACTGGCCGAAGCCTCAGCAACTCGTTGTCCAGGACCAGGAGTTTGTAACCTCCCAGTCTCTGGGAACGCGTTGCACAGACCTTTCTGCAAGGCCTCCCAGAGTTGTCTCATCCTCTGCTCCCTCTGCAACGGTAACATAAGGTCCGCAACCTTACCCTTGTACCGTGGATCAAGGAGAGTGGCCAGCCAGTAATGGTCCCTCTCCTTGATCCGAAGAATACGAGGATCCTTCCGCAGACTTTGCAGGATCAGGGAGGCCATGCAGCGTAGGTTTGCTGAGGCATTCGCTCCGGAGTCCTCTGGGTCACTAAGGACGACATGATCCGCAGCCACCTCCTCCCAGCCACGTACAAGTCCACTGGTTTCTTGGGACTGTAAATCATCCCTAAAAGACTGCTGCTGATGATGCTGAGTGCCAGCCTCCACCTCCATGCTGACACAATCCTCCTCCTCCTCCTCCTCCTCCTCTTCCTGTGCGATGGGTGGGACAGAAGGAACACTGTCTGGGTAAAGGGGGCCTTGAGAGGCAAGGAAGTCCTCCTCTTCCTGCCTCTGTTCTGCCTCAAGTGCCCTGTCCATTATTCCACGCAGCGTGTGCTCCAACAGGTGGACAAGAGGTACAGTGTCACTGATGCATGCACTGTCACTGCTCACCATCCTCGTGGCCTCCTCAAATGGTGCCAGGACAGTGCATGCATCCCTGATCATGCCCCACTGGCGTGGAGAAAAAAAACCAAGCTCCCCTGACCCTGTCCTGGTGCCGTAGTCGCACAGGTACTCATTGATGGCCCTCTGCTGCGTGTGCAGCCGCTGCAGCATGGCCAACGTTGAGTTCCACCTGGTGGGCATGTCACATATAAGGCGGTTCTTGGGCAGGTTCAACTCCTTTTGCAGCTCAGCCAGGCGAGCACTGGCATTATAAGATCTGCGGAAATGCACACAGACTTTCCTGGCCTGCCTCAGGACATCCTGTAAGCCCGGGTACCTGCCCAAGAACCGCTGCACCACCAGGTTAAGGACGTGAGCCACACAGGGCACATGGGTCAGTTGTCCCTGTCGGAGGGCGGAGAGGAGGTTGGTGCCATTGTCGCAAACCACCATTCCTGGCTTAAGCTGGCGTGGCGTCAACCACCTCTCGGCCTGGCCCTGCAGAGCAGACAGGACCTCTGCCCCAGTGTGGCTTCTGTCCCCCAAACACACCAGCGCAAGCACGGCATGGCATCTTTTTGCCTGCGTACTTGCGTAGCCCCTTGAACGCCTACGGAGCACCGCTGGTTCCGAGGACAAACCACAGGAAGAGGCCATGGAGGAAGAAGAAGAGGAGGGGGTGGAGGAGAGAGGTGTGTCACAACCAGTAGTAGCATTTTGGAGGCGTGGCGGTGGAACAACCTCCAACACTACTGCACCTTGTCCTGCATCCTTCCCAGCTGCCAAAAGAGTGACCCAATGGGCCGTGAAAGAAAGGTAACGTCCCTGTCCATGCCTGCTGGACCATGAGTCAGCGGTAATATGCACCTTACCGCTGACCGCCCTGTCCAGCGAGGCCAAGACATTGCCTTCCACATGCCGGTAGAGAGCCGGAATAGCCTTCCGTGAGAAAAAGTGGCGTTTGGGAACCTGCCACTGAGGAACCGCACATTGCACAAACTCACGGAAGGGGGCCGAGTCTACCAACTGAAAAGGCAGCAGTTGAAGCGCTAGCAATTTAGCCAAGCTAGCATTCAACCGCTGGCCATGTGGATGGCTGGGAGTGAACTTCTTTCGACGGTCCAGCAGCTGGGGCAGGGAAATTTGCCTGCTAGAATCGGACGTCGGTCTACTGCTAGCAGAGTGGCCGCAAGTACTTGGCTGTGACACACCTAATTCTACACCTTCATTCCTCTCAGTGCATGTTTCAGAGAGGACTGAAGTTATAGTGGGGTTGGAGATCCCAGCTGATGCGGTGCAAGGAGAGGTCCGCTTTGTTCTTTGGTGTGGGTCTTTGAGGTAGGCTTGCCAACGAGCTGCATGGCAGGTCAACATATGTCTGGTCATGCATGTGGTACCCAAGCGGCTGATGTTTTGGCCACGCGATATACGCTTGAGACATATGTTGCAAACAGCAGCTGTGCGATCTGATGCACTAGCCTCAAAAAAGGCCCACACCAAAGAACTTTTTGAATGACGGGCAGAGGCAGCGCCCTGCACAGGCGGAGCTCTGCGGTGTGATTCCGTCGGTGTACTGCCCTTACGCTGGCCACCAAAGGGCATCCTGCCTCGTTGGAGATGTGCCTCCTCCTCATCCTCCTCCTCCTCCTCTCTCCTATTAGGCACCCACGTGGAGTCAGTGACCTCATCATCCCCTCCCTCCTCATCACTGGAGCCAATCTGGCAGTATGCTGCAGCTGCTGGAACATGACTGCCAGATTGGTGTCCTTCTTGAGCATCCCCTCTCTCTGCTCTCACGCTACTGCCTTCCTGTAGCTGGGTTTCATCATCAGACCCTTCGAAACGCTGGGCATCCTCCTGGAGCATGTACCCAACACTGTGCTCAAACAGTTCGGGGGACTCCTCAGGAGGAGGACATGGTGGGTCTAGGGAAGGAGTGACTGATGATGAGTCTGACATTGATACCAGGGAAGAGGACGCTTTGGCAGCTGCTTTTCCAGTACCCTGAGCCTGGGTGAGAGAGGATGAGGAGGAGGAGGAGGGCTTGGTCATCCACTCTACCAAGTCTTCGGCATGATGTGGCTCAACATATCCAGCTGCCGAAAAGAAGGACAAGCGTGTCCCATGGCCATGTGCTGATGACAATGCACCGCGTCCACGACCAGCACTGTTGCCCCCAGACACAGAGCCTGCTTGCCCTCTTTTATTGCCTCCTGACTGTCTGCCTCTCCTTGTTTGCCTTCCAGACATTCTAATAGATGGCCTGCAGGGAGATGGGAAAAAAGCAATAAGGGCTACCTTCAGGTGTCCTTCTCTGTCCCTTTACTTAAGGATTTCTAAATATGGTTGAGGATGATTGCTTTTGCACAGAATAGCACAACGACAATTTCCCTGACTGTCCAAAAAAACAAGGATTTCAAAGATGGTTGATGAGGAATGCTTTAGCACACTATAGCACAAGGAGAATTTCCCTCACTGTCCTTCCCTGTCCCTAGAAACAAGGATTATCACAGTGAAAGAAACTGACACTCTTCCTACCTATAGTTTTCTGTCCCTAGAAAAAATGTTTTTTTAAAGCACACTATAGCACAAGGAGAATTCCCTCACTGTCCTTTCCTGTCCCTAGAAACAAGGATTCGCACAGTAAAACACACTGACACTCTCCCTACCTATAGTTTTCTGTCCCTAGAAAAAATGTTTTTTTAAAGCACACTATAGCACAAGAAGAATTTCCCTCACTTTCCTTCTTTGTCCCTAGAAACAAGGATTATCACAGTGAAAGAAACTGACACTCTTCCTACCTATAGTTTTCTGTCCCTTGAAAAAATGTTTTTTTAAAGCACACTATAGCACAAGGAGAATTCCCTCACTGTCCTTTCCTGTCCCTAGAAACAAGGATTCGCACAGTAAAACACACTGACACTCTCCCTACCTATAGTTTTCTGTCCCTAGAAAAAATGTTTTTTTAAAGCACACTATAGCACAAGGAGAATTTCCCTCACTTTCCTTCTTTGTCCCTAGAAACAAGGATTATCACAGTGAAAGAAACTGACACTCTTCCTTCCTATAGTTTTCTGTCCCTAGAAAAAATGTTTTTTTAAAGCACACTATAGCACAAGGAGAATTCCCTCACTGTCCTTCCCTGTCCCTAGAAACAAGGATTCGCACAGTAAAAGACACTGACACTCTCCCTACCTATAGTTTTCTGTCCCTAGAAAAAATGTTTTTTTAAAGCATACTATAGCACAAGGAGAATTTCCCTCACTTTCCTTCTTTGTCCCTAGAAACAAGGATTATCACAGTGAAAGAAACTGACACTCTTCCTACCTATAGTTTTCTGTCCCTAGAAAAAATGTTTTTTTAAAGCACACTATAGCACAAGGAGAATTCCCTCACTGTCCTTTCCTGTCCCTAGAAACAAGGATTCGCACAGTAAAACACACTGACACTCTCCCTACCTATAGTTTTCTGTCCCTAGAAAAAATGTTTTTTTAAAGCACACTATAGCACAAGGAGAATTTCCCTCACTTTCCTTCTTTGTCCCTAGAAACAAGGATTATCACAGTGAAAGAAACTGACACTCTTCCTACCTATAGTTTTCTGTCCCTTGAAAAAATGTTTTTTTAAAGCACACTATAGCACAAGGAGAATTCCCTCACTGTCCTTCCCTGTCCCTAGAAACAAGGATTCGCACAGTAAAACACACTGACACTCTCCCTACCTAGAGTTTTCTGTCCCTAGAAAAAATGTTTTTTTAAAGCACACTATAGCACAAGGAGAATTTCCCTCACTTTCCTTCCCTGTCCCTAGAAACAAGGATTATCACAGTGAAAGAAACTGACACTCTTCCTACCTATAGTTTTCTGTCCCTAGAAAAAATGTTTTTTTAAAGCACACTATAGCACAAGGAGAATTCCCTCACTGTCCTTCCCTGTCCCTAGAAACAAGGATTCGCACAGTAAAAGACACTGACACTCTCCCTACCTATAGTTTTCTGTCCCTAGAAAAAATGTTTTTTTAAAGCACACTATAGCACAAGGAGAATTTCCCTCACTTTCCTTCTTTGTCCCTAGAAACAAGGATTATCACAGTGAAAGAAACTGACACTCTTCCTTCCTATAGTTTTCTGTCCCTAGAAAAAATATTTTTTTAAAGCACACTATAGCACAAGGAGAATTCCCTCACTGTCCTTCCCTGTCCCTAGAAACAAGGATTCGCACAGTAAAAGACACTGACACTCTCCCTACCTATAGTTTTCTGTCCCTAGAAAAAATGTTTTTTTAAAGCACACTATAGCACAAGGAGAATTTCCCTCACTTTCCTTCTTTGTCCCTAGAAACAAGGATTATCACAGTGAAATAAACTGACACTCTTCCTACCTATAGTTTTCTGTCCCTAGAAAAAATGTTTTTTTAAAGCACACTATAGCACAAGGAGAATTCCCTCACTGTCCTTCCCTGTCCCTAGAAACAAGGATTCGCACAGTAAAACACACTGACACTCTCCCTACCTATAGTTTTCTGTCCCTAGAAAAAATGTTTTTTTAAAGCACACTATAGCACAAGGAGAATTCCCTCACTGTCCTTCCCTGTCCCTAGAAACAAGGATTCGCACAGTAAAAGACACTGACACTCTCCCTACCTATAGTTTTCTGTCCCTAGAAAAAATGTTTTTTTAAAGCACACTATAGCACAAGGAGAATTTCCCTCACTTTCCTTCTTTGTCCCTAGAAACAAGGATTATCACAGTGAAAGAAACTGACACTCTTCCTACCTATAGTTTTCTGTCCCTAGAATTTTTTTTTTTTTAAAGCACACTATAGCACAAGGAGAATTCCCTCACTGTCCTTCCCTGTCCCTAGAAACAAGGATTCGCACAGTAAAACACACTGACACTCTCCCTACCTATAGTTTTCTGTCCCTAGAAAAAATGTTTTTTTAAAGCACACTATAGCACAAGGAGAATTCCCTCACTGTCCTTCCCTGTCCCAAGAAACAAGGATTCGCACAGTAAAACACACTGACACTCTCCCTACCTATCCTTCTCTTTCCCTAAACTAAAGGAATCCAGGTTAAGCAAGAAAAAAATAAATGTCACTGTCCCTGCCTATGCTTCTCTTTCCCTGCTCCGGAACACACTACACTAGGCCGCCGTGCTGGCGGCCTTTTATAGTGTGGGGCGTGTACTAAACACCCTCAGCAATAAATGGCCACAGGCATCCTGCCTGTGGCCAATAATTGCTCTCCTCGCTGCCGGCGCTGTGATTGGCCAAGCATGCGGGGTCACAGTGCATGCTTGGCCAATCACAGCGCCTGGATGACACTGCGATGGCGTAGTGCATTGTGGGCCGTTCGCGTCACTCGAATTTGGCGCGAACGGCCCAAATCGTTCGATCTTCGTCGAACGATCGAACAGCCGATGTTCGAGTCGAACACGAAGCTCATCCCTAGTCGAGAGTGTCAGTGTCATAATCTTTGCTAAACCTAGTGTGCTGAACCATATTGCTAAACCTTGTGTGTAGGGACAGACAAGGATAGGCAGTCGAGAGTGTCAGTGTCATATTCTTTGCTAAACCTTGTGTGCTGAACCATATTGCTAAACCTTGTGTGTAGGGACAGACAAGGATAGGTAGGCAGAGTGTCAGTGTCATATTCTTTGCTAAACCTTGTTTGTAGGGACAGAGAAGGATAGGCAGGGAGAGTGTCAGTGTCATATTCTTTGCTAAACCTTGTGTGCTGAACCATATTGCTAAACCTTGTGTGTAGGGACAGACAAGGATAGGTAGGCAGAGTGTCAGTGTCATATTCTTTGCTAAACCTTGTTTGTAGGGACAGAGAAGGATAGGCAGGGAGAGTGTCAGTGTCATATTCTTTGCTAAACCTTGTGTGCTGAACCATATTGCTAAACCCTGTGTGTAGGGACAGACAAGGATAGGCAGTCGAGAGTGTCAGTGTCATAATCTTTGCTAAACCTAGTGCGCTGAACCATATTGCTAAACCTTGTGTGTAGGGACAGACAAGGATAGGCAGTCGAGAGTGTCAGTGTCATAATCTTTGCTAAACCTAGTGTGCTGAACCATATTGCTAAACCTTGTGTGTAGGGACAGACAAGGATAGGCAGTCAAGAGTGTCAGTGTCATATTCCTTGCTAAACCTTGTGTGCTGAACCATATTGCTAAACCTTGTGTGTAGGGACAGACAAGGATAGGTAGGCAGAGTGTCAGTGTCATATTCTTTGCTAAACCTTGTTTGTAGGGACAGAGAAGGATAGGCAGGGAGAGTGTCAGTGTCATATTCTTTGCTAAACCTTGTGTGCTGAACCATATTGCTAAACCTTGTGTGTAGGGACAGACAAGGATAGGCAGTCGAGAGTGTCAGTGTCATATCCTTTGCTAAACCTTGTGTGCTGAACCATATTGCTAAACCTTGTGTGTAGGGACAGACAAGGATAGGCAGTTGAGAGTGTCAGTGTCATAATCTTTGCTAAACCTAGTGCGCTGAACCATATTGCTAAACCTTGTGTGTAGGGACAGACAAGGATAGGCAGTCGAGGGTGTCAGTGTCATAATCTTTGCTAAACCTAGTGTGCTGAACCATATTGCTAAACCTTGTGTGTAGGGACAGACAAGGATAGGCAGTCAAGAGTGTCAATGTCATATTCTTTGCTAAACCTTGTGTGCTGAACCATATTGCTAAACCTTGTGTGTAGGGACAGACAAGGATAGGTAGGCAGAGTGTCAGTGTCATATTCTTTGCTAAACTTTGTTTGTAGGGACAGAGAAGGATAGGCAGGGAGAGTGTCAGTGTCATATTCTTTGCTAAACCTTGTGTGCTGAACCATATTGCTAAACCTTGTGTGTAGGGACAGACAAGGATAGGCAGTCAAGAGTGTCAGTGTCATATTCTTTGCTAAACCTTGTGTGCTGAACCATATTGCTAAACCTTGTGTGTAGGGACAGACAAGGATAGGTAGGCAGAGTGTCAGTGTCATATTCTTTGCTAAACTTTGTTTGTAGGGACAGAGAAGGATAGGCAGGGAGAGTGTCAGTGTCATATTCTTTGCTAAACCTTGTGTGCTGAACCATATTGCTAAACCTTGTGTGTAGGGACAGACAAGGATAGGCAGTCGAGAGTGTCAGTGTCATATTCTTTGCTAAACCTTGTGTGCTGAACCATATTGCTAAACCTTGTGTGTAGGGACAGACAAGGATAGGCAGGGAGAGTGTCAGTGTCATATTCTTTGCTAAACCTTGTGTGCTGAACCATATTGCTAAACCTTGTGTGTAGGGACAGACAAGGATAGGTAGGCAGAGTGTCAGTGTCATATTCTTTGCTAAACCTTGTTTGTAGGGACAGAGAAGGATAGGTAGGGAGAGTGTCAGTGTCATATTCTTTGCTAAACCTAGTGTGCTGAACCATATTGCTAAACCTTGTGTGTAGGGACAGACAAGGATAGGCAGTCGACAGTGTCAGTGTCCTATTCTTTGCTAAACCTTGTGTGCAGGGAGAGAGAAGGATAGGCAGGGGACAGTGTCAGTGTCATTGTTGCTAAGCCTCCTGCACAGTATACACCTGAAGCTACCCCTTATTGCTGGTTTTCCCATCTCCCTGCAGGCCATTAGAATGTCTGGAAGGCAAACAAGGAGAGGCAGACAGTCAGGAGCCAATAAAAGAGGGCAAGCAGGCTCTGTGTCTGGGGGCAACAGTGCTGGTCGTGGACGCGGTGCATTGTCATCAGCACATGGCCATGGGACACGCTTGTCCTTCTTTTCGGCAGCTGGACATGTTGAGCCACATCATGCCGAAGACTTGGTAGAGTGGATGACCAAGCCCTCCTCATCCTCCTCATCCTCTCTCACCCAGGCTCAGGGTACTGGCAAAGCAGCTGCCAAAGCGTCCTCTTCCCTGGTATCAATGTCATCATCAGTCACTCCTTCCCTAGACTCACCATGTCCTCCTCCTGAGGAGTCCCCCGAACTGTTTGAGCACAGTGTTGGGTACATGCTCCAGGAGGATGCCCAGCGTTTCAAAGGGTCTGATGATGATACCCAGCTAGAGGAAGGCAGTAGCGTGAGAGCAGAGAGAGGGGATGCTCAAGAAGGACACCAATCTGGCAGTCATGTTCCAGCAGCTGCAGCATACTGCCAGATTGGCTCCAGTGATGAGGAGGGAGGGGATGATGAGGTCACTGACTCCACCTGGGTGCCTAATAGGAGAGAGGAGGAGGAGGAGGATGAGGAGGAGGCACATCTCCAATGAGGCAGGATGCCCTTGGGTGGCCAGCGTAAGGGCAGCACACCGACGGAATCACACCGCAGAGCTCCGCCTGTGCAGGGCGCTGCCTCTGCCCGTTATTCAAAAAGTTCTTTGGTGTGGGCCTTTTTTGAGGCGAGTGTATCAGATCGCACAGCTGCTGTTTGCAACATATGTCTCAAGCGTATCTCGCGTGGCCAAAACATCAGCCGCTTGGGCACCACATGCTTGACCAGACATATGTTGACCTGCCATGCAGCTCGTTGGCAAGCCTACCTTAAAGACCCACACCAAAGAACAAAGCGGACCTCTCCTTGCACCGCATCAGCTGGGATCTCCAACCCCACTATACCTTCAGTCCTCTCTGAAACATGCACTGAGAGGAATGAAGGTGTAGAATTAGGTGTGTCACAGCCAAGTACTTGCGGCCACTCTGCTAGCAGTACACCGACATCCGATTCTAGCAGGAAAATTTCCCTGCCCCAGCTGCTGGACCATCGAAAGAAGTTCACTCCCAGCCATCCACATGCCCAGCGGTTGAATGCTAGCTTGGCTAAATTGCTAGCGCTTCAACTGCTGCCTTTTCAGTTGGTAGACTCGGCCCCCTTCCGTGAGTTTGTGCAATGTGCGGTTCCTCAGTGGCAGGTTCCCAAACGCCACTTTTTCTCACGGAAGGCGATTCCGGCTCTCTACCGGCATGTGGAAGGCAATGTCTTGGCCTCGCTGGACAGGGCGGTCAGCGGTAAGGTGCATATTACCGCTGACTCATGGTCCAGCAGGCATGGACAGGGACGTTACCTTTCTTTCACGGCCTATTGGGTCACTCTTTTGGCAGCTGGGAAGGATGCAGGACAAGGTGCAGTAGTGTTGGAGGTTGTTCCACCGCCACGCCTCCAAAATGCTACTACTGGTTGTGACACACCTCTGTCCTCCACCCCCTCCTCTTCTTCTTCCTCCGTGGCCTCTTCCTGTGCTTTGTCCTCGGAACCAGCGGTGCTCCGTAGGCATTCAAGGGGCTACGCAAGTACGCAGGCAAAAAGATGCCATGCCGTGCTTGCGCTGGTGTGTTTGGGGGACAGGAGCCACACTGGGGCAGAGGTTCTGTCTGCTCTGCAGGGGCAGGCCGAGAGGTGGTTGATGCCACGCCAGCTTAAGCCAGGAATGGTAGTTTCGACAATGGCACCAACCTCTTCTCCGCTCTCCGACAGGGACAACTGACCCATGTGCCCTGTGTGGCTCACGTCCTTAACCTGGTGGTGCAGCGGTTCTTGGGCAGGTACTCGGGCTTACAGGATGTCCTGAGGCAGGCCAGGAAAGTCTGTGTGCATTTCCGCAGATCTTATAATGCCAGTGCTCGCCTGGCTGAGCTGCAAAAGGAGTTGAACCTGCCCAAGAACCGCCTTATATGTGACATGCCCACCAGGTGGAACTCAACGTTGGCCATGCTGCAGCGGCTGCACACGCAGCAGAGGGCCATCAATGAGTACCTGTGCGACTACGGCACCAGGACAGGGTCAGGGGAGCTCGGGTTTTTATCACCACGCCAGTGGGGCATGATCAGGATGCATGCACTGTCCTGGCACCATTTCAGGAGGCCACGAGGATGGTGAGCAGTGACAGTGCATACATCAGTGACACTGTACCTCTTGTCCACCTGTTGGAACATACGCTGCGTGGAATAATGGACAGGGCACTTGAGGCAGAACAGAGGCAGGAAGAGGAGGACTTCCTTGCCTCTCAAGGCCCCCTTTACCCAGACAGTGTTCCTTCTGTCCCACCCATCGCACAGGAAGAAGAGGAGGAGGAGGAGGATTGTGTCAGCATGGAGGTGGAGCCTGGCACTCAGCATCATCAGCAGCAGTCTTTTAGGGATGATTTACAGTCCCAAGAAACCAGTGGACTTGTACGTGGCTGGGAGGAGGTGGCTGCGGATCATGTCGTCCTTAGTGACCCAGAGGACTCCGGACTGAATGCCTCAGCTAACCTACGCTGCATGGCCTCCCTGATCCTGCAAAGTCTGCGGAAGGATCCTCGTATTCTTCGGATCAAGGAGAGGGACCATTACTGGCTGGCCACTCTCCTTGATCCACGGTACAAGGGTAAGGTTGCGGACCTTATCTTACAGTCGCAGAGGGAGCAGAGGATGAGACAACTCTGGGAGGCCTTGCAGAAAGGTCTGTGCAACGTGTTCTCAGAGATTGGGAGGTTACAAACTCCTGGTCTTGGACAACGAGTTGCTGAGGCTTCGGTCAGTCAAAGAAGGAGCGGTGGGGAAGGTGGCCGTCTGACCGAAGCGTTCAGACAATTCTTTAGTTCGCAGCCCCAAGGTATGATCGGTTCCAGCAACCATCGCCAGCGTCTGATATACATGGTGCAGGAATACCTAGGGACAAAGTCAGACTTGGACACCTTCCCCACTGAAAATCCTCTGGCTTACTGGGTCTTGAGGATGGATCACTGGCCAGAGCTTGCACAGTATGCAATTGAGCTACTGGCCTGTCCTGCATCCAGCGTTCTTTCAGAACGCACATTCAGTGCTGCTGGAGGATTTGTCACGGATCACAGGGTGCGCCTGTCCACCGACTCTGTTGATAGACTGACCTTCATAAAGATGAACCAGTCTTGGATCACCACCAGCTACCAAACACCTGAAGCTCATATAATAGACTAATTTATTTTCAAATGTCACATCCCTTCAAGACTGATGCTGATGCTGAGAGTTTGTCCTGTTATGTTGACTGACTATCCTCCTCCTCCTCAATGATCCGATTGACGATGATAGCTTGGAAGAACATTTTTGTTTCTGGGTGCCCCCACCAGTGGCTAAGGCCCAATTTTTCAGCCCCTGTTTAACAGGGGTGTGTTATTACAATTTTTTATGCAATGCTTTGCAGCAGGGCTCATTCCTGCACTCCAACTAGAGTATCTGGGAGTGGTTGCAGTGTCGTGGCACCAGCACCAGTGGCTAAGGCCCAATTTTTCAGCCCCTGTTTAACAGGGACGTGTAATTAAAATTTTTGATGCAATACTTTGCAACAGGGCTCATTGCTGTGCTCCAAGTACAGTATCTGTGAGGGGTTGCAGTGTTGTGGCACCAGTGCCTAAGGCCCAATTTTTCAGCCCCTGTTCAACAGGGGCATGCAATTACAATTCTTGATCTAATAATTCACAGCAGGGCCCATTCATGCGCCCACCAAGAGTAACTGTGAGGGCTCACAGTGTTGTGGCAACACCAACATGTAAGGGGCAAATTTCAGCTGAGTATATACGGCAGGCCCCTACTTTCAAACATCCAACTTACAAACGACTCCTCCTTGCAAACGGAAGGATACAACAGGAAGTGAGAGGAAATCTACCCCTAGGAAGGCAAATTCTCTCCTGTAAGAGTTAATATGGGAAAAAAGTGTCTCCTCTCCACTGATTCTTTATCACCAATTCTTGTTTCAATAAAAACCCCAAATTTTCAAAAAACATTTGTCATTAGGACGGAAAGTGAGGTGAACTGTTCTGAACAGGTGCACACTGCACAGACAGCAAAACAAATGTTACATGGGTGATAACCCTTCCCTATGTTTTCCAAAAAGCTTAAAAATATATTTTTTGGCTGGAGCTACACTTAAACAATGTACCTGTTCAAAATTACAAACAGATTCTACATAAGAACAAACCTACAATCCCTGTCTTGTATGCACCGCCTGTATACGGCTGTTCAGAGTATATAGGGCCTTTTTTATTTTGTGTGCGGGGTTCCCTTTAATAGCCATACAAGACCCAAAGGGGCTGGTAATGGGCTGGGGTAAGGGGGGGGGTGTGATGGGGTAGCTATGTCATTTTTCTTAAAGATTTTCATCCATATTACCGGGACCAGACATTACATTAAAGCCGCAAGCAGTTTTAAATGGCTGTTTTTTCTTTAGAAATGTAATTTTGTGCAGGGACAGTTCTAAACACGGGAAACACGTGGCACTTCACAGGCATACTTTAGACACCCCCCAGGTACGATATTTAAAGTAATATTTGACTTTTTTTTTTCACTTTATGCATCATTAAAATGACTGCTCCAGAAAAACGGCCGTTTTTAAAACTTCTTTTTGCATTGATACATGTCCCCTAGTGCAGAACCCGGGTTCCCAAACCCTTTTTAGGACAATAACATGCATAATAGTCGTTATAATTAGCACTTTAGATTTCGAACGTTCGCATCCATTGTATTTAATAGGGTTCTAAAGTTCGTGCGAACTTTCGGTCCGTTCACGGGTTCTGGTGCGAACCGAACCCGGGGGTGTTCGGCTCATCACTACTATTGACGTGCTGCCAACAGTGTAAAACAAACATTACAATATGGTTTGGGATCATTGTTGCAATGCAGAAAAACATAATGGGTATGTTTAATATAATAAAACAATGTCCATGGATATCAAGCAAAATCTTATAAAGTTAAAAAATAAATAAAAATAAAGGCCCTAATATATAAAAAAAAAAAAAACATTCTGGTTTAGGTCAAATAAATACATATTTTGTGTACCTAAAAATTAATACATGTTATAAAACCCACCCTAGCAGCTGTACAAATATCACAGACATATGAAAAATAATAATGATATAGAGTACAGTGTTATAAATAAACCCTATATAATTCATAAATATTAGATACAAGTATAGATCAATATCCCAAACAATATATTGTGATGATCAATCAGTAATCAGTGTAATCTTTCCATATATTATTGAAAGCTATTTGCACATGGCAGTGGCTCCTTGAATTTACTGTAAATACTCTTATACTATATCCCAATATGTTAATCACTGAATAAATTGTGTCTCGTTGGTACTTGACCCCATTTCAGTTAGCTAAATTCTATACTTCCAAGTCCCTTCTATGCTGGCAGAGTTGTGGTCAGATAGGTAACATTTACCATATTTTGGACATGTAAGATTTTAACTAGTTTTTAGAGATAAGTATTCCAACTCATTTCTAATATTACTGACATTCCAACGAAGCTTGACCTGACCCTAGCCAGGGTCACACCCTTTCCCCTCCCCCCAACAAATATCATGAAACAAGAAAATAAAGCAAATAACAGCAATTTGGAATGAATAATGCCTGCTACACTTTCATCAGTTTAACATAGATTATACAATTCAACATCAATAAAATGTAAACACAATTGAACAATGAACATATCAAACCACTCAGTTCTAGGACTGGAGCAAAATTACATACATTTTAACAAAACAAAGGCCACCCTGATACAAGGGTGACAGACCACACAAAGTGCCTGCAAAAGTCAGGTGGGGGAGCCAAGTCCGATGTCAAACCAACAGCAAGAAGCCAGGTGAGCTGCTGCCTTTTACTGCTATACAAAGGTTCCAGAAGGCTCTGCAGGGTCACATGTTAAAATGGACCATTTAGATGTTACCTGACAGGTAAGCTTCTAAAACATAAAGGACCAGTGTGTTCTGTTTAGTACGTTTTGATCAGACAACCGTTTTCTAGCCATGATACGTTCTCGTCATAGAGTTCGTGCTGTGCGGGCGCTTGGTGTTGGTCTTCTTTTCTTGGACCAAGACCAGTCCATGAACAGGGTGAGGAGGAGTTCATGGACCAATAATTGGTTGCTCCAGCAGGACCAATTCTCTCACATGCCTTTGCTGCGGGAGATCCAGGAGAATAATCCTGATGACTACAGGATTTTTTTCTGGATGTCAGACCCCGTTTTTCAGCATCTGTTGGCTTTGGTGTCCCCCTATATCACCAGGCAGGACACCGTTATGCGGGAAGCCATCACTGCTGAGCAGAGGCTCATCGCCACGTTGCGATACCTGGCGACTGGGAGAAGTCTGCAGGACCTGAAGTTCATGACAGGCATCTCCCCCCAGGTTCTGGGACTCATTATCTCAGACACCTGTTCTGCCATCATCCAAGTCCTGCAGAAGGACTATATTAAGCTAAGTTTTCTCCTTTAACATCACATTCTATGTAATTCATGTATGCTAATGTATTGTATTTCTTTCATCCTTCCCTAATTACCATGATTGTAATATGCTGTGAATCTCCCATTTGTCCCCATGCATGCTGTAAGTTTTTAATGCTCCTTTTCTGGCCTACATGCATATTTGCCTTCACTAACCTCTCCAGCATGCTATCCTGGGCCCAAACACACCTAGCCTAGTCACTTACCAATGTATTTTGTCAGCTCCATTGTAGTGCTTTACCCTTAAATTCTGAGTGGTGTTTTTTTTCATTTTGGTTCCCAAACTCATCTAGCCCCCCCGCCCTTAATTTTTTTACAATGAGCCATCAGAGGGGGTTATGAATCTGATAATTGAGCCTTCTATTTTGTAAATACTCCTTAAAATAAAAGTTATAATGATGTTGGCCAAAAATGTTTTTTTGTGTAACCTACTAGCAATGTTATGTGCAAAAGTAGTAATATTTTTTTTATCTTGTTTGACTCCTCAGCTTCCTTCCACGCCACAGGAATGGCAGACTGTGGCATCCCATTTTGCCATGTGGTGGGACTTCCCCAACTGCGGAGGGGCAATAGATGGAAAGCACATCCGCATCGTGCCACCACCCCGTTCGGGGTCGTTTTTCTACAACTACAAGGGGATTTATAGCATTGTGCTGATGGTGGTGGTGTCAGCACAGTATTAGTTCCTCTTCGCCCAGACGGAGTTTGCTCTTCGTCTCCAGAGTGATGACCTTGCATTGCCACCGGATGCAGGGAATGTGGAAGGACTACCCTTTGTGTTTTTGGCTGATGAAGCCTTTGGACTGGGACCGCATCTCATGAGGCCATTCCCCCAGAGGACCCTCACCCCGGAGAGGAGGGTATTCAATTACCGGCTGGCCAGAGCCCGAAGAGTTGTGGAGATTGCCTTTGGGATAATAGCCAGCCTGTTCCGCCTGTTTATGACTTCGATCAACATGGTGGAGTACAAAATAAACAATATTGTTTTTTGCTGCTGCGTTCTCCACAATTTCTTGCGCAGAAATGCGCCAACTTATATGGCCTCAATTGGGCCTGAGGCCGGACTTTCAGGAGACAATATCTTGCTGGGCCTTGAATCTGGCCGTCCTGGCTTGCCCCCCCAAAACGCCCGCGAGGTTCTGCAGCAATATGTCGACTATTTAACGGGTAGGGGGGCCATTCCTATGCCAGGCAATGTTTAATCCTTTTATAAACCAAAAAAAAAAATGCTTAAATTTATTTTTGGATGTATTGCTTGTGTTTCTTTTAGCTGTCTCCTAGTTTTTCCTAATGCACTTGAAGTGCCAAGTGTTTTTGCCTTTAGTAAATATCAACCATTTCACTGGTAACACAAAAACCAAAACTAAACACAAAAAAGGTTATAGTCGATTTGTTAAAGAAGCCACACTTTGTTGTTTTTCAAAATTTTTACCCTGTGCACATTCACACATGGTCTTTATAAAAAAAATTGTGGTATAAAAGATAAATTTCCTTTTTTTTTGGCCATAAACAGGCATGTTTTTTTTTTGTTTTTTTAAGAAAATACACAACTCTCATTAACATACAACAAAATACAACATTGTAAACCTATAGGCAATATCAGACATTCTATTTTTTGAAAAATGTCTCTATCTGCCCTTCAAGCCAAAATTTGAAGATGCACACAATTTTAGGGTTTTTAAAAATCCTGATCCCTATTGTCAACATGTGCTATCTGCCATCATGGGTGATCAATGGACGTGTTTTGGGGGTGCAACCCCTTCTTCCTTTCACCTACTTGAGTTGCGAGGAAGGGGTTGCACCCACAAAACACGTACATGGCAGATAGCACATGTTGACACACTGGGGGTTATTTACTACGAGTGCAAACTACAAGTGCAAAGTGCACTTGAAAATGCACTGAAAGTGCAGTCGTTGTAGATCCGAGGGGGACATGCAAGAAAAATAAAAAACAGCATTTTAGCTTGCACATGATTGGATGATAAAATCAGCAGAGCTTCCCCTCATTTCAGATCTACCCCTCAGATTTACAGCGACTGCACTTCCAAGTGTACTTTCAAGTGCAAAGTGGATTTGCCTTTCGTAAATAACCCCCACTGTGTGCATCTTCAAAATTTGGCTTGATTGAAAAAGTGCACATTTTTTTTTCAAACTTCAAAAATAGAAAAAGGGGGGGGGGTTTGTGTTTCATTCAAATCACCCCAAAACATCAATGATGTCCTTAAATGTTTGCTCCATAACATTCATCCTTTTCTTCATTATGTCGAGTTCACTTCCACACTCCATTACTTGCTGGATGATTCTTTGTGCAGTTGAGAAACGAGGACTTTCCTCCTCAACAACATGTTCATCTCCTAAAAAGATAGAAAAAATGTATTATAACTCTGCAGGCCTATATCTCTTACCTGAAGCTGTGGTGACAGGCACTGACCTGTTGTGGTGACAATTTCCACCACGTCATCCACCTCTCCTTCCTCCACTTCTCCTTCCTCCACTTCTCCTTCCTCCACATCCTGGTTTTGGGATTCTTTCTGTGGTGTAGGGTTCCTGTGATTCCTGGAGTGGTGTCCTCCCAATCTTCTCTCCCCTATGAGAATGAAAGAAAAGGTATACTTAGCACACAGATATTTCAGGGGAAAAATAGGAACATGATGTATTGCTTGGAAGTGGGGTACAAGTGTCTGTTTGGGCAGAGTTACAAGTTGAAGACATTATTTTTCAAAACACAAATCTTGACTACTCACCTTTTTGGGACAAGTTTCACACATGGAGACACTCCAAGAATCCACTGGAGCACCTGTGTGGGACACCCTAAAAAGGTTGTTCTGGTGGCCCACACTATAGTGCTCCAGAGTGCAGATGTGTAAACAGCTGCCGTGTGACCTCTCCTTTACACTGTGAATCAAGTTTGCATTTCATTCTAGTTACAAACACATCATCTAGACAACAATGTAATAACATTTATGGAATACAAGCAGGCATGTCAAAATAATTTTAACCCTGTATCTTACAAAAACATTGTATGTAGTGGGTGAAAGATGTGTCTGTATCGACCGATTACTGTGCCCACTAAATTTTTTGAGATGACATTTTCTAAGGTCCAATACTATAAAAAGCAACAACATAGAGCAACATGCAAGTTCTGAAATACAATAATAGGAACACAGGACAAGTAATTACTTTTTTCTAGCATTCTCTTAATACTTCTTAACTGCTCCGGCTCCCTCAGTTTCAGAGAGACAGGAGAAAGGGAGCCGCTCAGGTGTGGAAATCCTTCAAATCACCTCCTCCCAGCAGCCGAGGGTGCAAGCAATGCTATTGACAGCAAACAGGAACGAACAAGTCTTCTGGACTGCAGCACTCCAAAAAAAAAAGCCTTAAAAAAGTCAGCTTTTCTGATCCTGAATATGATCTGGCCAATGACACGATGGCTGCATCGGCATCGGATTCCTCACCTGAGCGTCCCCTGAGATCTCCTACCCCTCATCATTCACAGAATGGAATACTGCCTGAAAACCCTCAGGGGCTACACAGAAAAGCGAAGCAGAAAAACGACATAAGAAAACCAGGAGAGGAGGAAAAAGACACTCGCACGCAAAAGAGGACACCATACACCTTGCGAGGGAGGAAGAAGTAGACACTTCTAATGTTATCAATATTTCAAAAAGGAATATAAGTGGTGAAGAAAAATGCCTTTTATCCAAGGGGTTTAACTTTTGTCCCACCAGGCATTTCAACCTTTTCAACACACTATTGGACATTAACAAATTCTCCCGCAGTTTAACACTTAAGAAACACTACTTTGATTTCCCCACAGAGGAACCGGACACCTCCTCCGGTGACCAGGATATGGGTGAGTCCCCTCCTTCACCTGTTTTATTTTCTGAAGTATGTGCTCTTCAGGAGCTTACAGATTTGGCCCTTGAGTCCAGTCCTTGTCCTGTTGACCCCACTGACATTTCAAATAGCATTTCGTTTAAGCTTAGATCAGATTTTTATCCAGTGGGGTCACGGGGCAAGGATCTTGACCTTTTCCAAAAAATGGTTGAGAAGGATCTCACCCATCTGGCCCGTAATTGCGGGTCGACGGTCTCCAATAATTTGTCCCCATTAGAACACAAGGCTCTTAATGATCTTGCAACAGATACGAGCATTGTGATTCGGAATGCGGACAAAGGTGGGCTGGTGGTTGTATTAGACTCTGACAGTTACAGGGCTGAAGCTTTACGCCAGTTGTCTGACAACAACACTTACATCTCATTAAAGAGTGATCCTACCATCCCCTTCACTAGTAAACTTTCCTCCCTACTGGACATAGCAGTTCACACAGGCATTTTTTCAGCACAAGAAAAACTGATTTTCATTCCTGTTAACCCTGTCATGCCAGTGTTCCATCACCTGCCTAAAGTCCATAAAGGCCTAGACCCTCTAATGGGTAGGCCCATAGTAGCGGGAATTGGATCCTTGAACGAACGTCTGGGGGAGTGGATAGATGGTCAGCTTCAACCTATAGTCACCAACGTTCCAGGTTACCTACGTGACTCCAAGCAACTATTAATCAAACTCAGTGATTTCCAGTGGAAAACAGAATACAGGTGGATCACATGTGATGTGGCCAGCCTGTACTCGAGTATCCCCCATGATTTAGGTATTTTGGCAGTGTCTGCCTTTCTTAAAGAATCTGGGAGATATTCGTTAATTTTACAGGAATTCATTTTGTTGTCATTAGAGTATCTACTCACACATAACTTCTTTATGTTCGACGGGGGCTATTACCTCCAAAAATGCGGGGCCTCCATGGGAGCCAAATTTTCACCTTCCTTGGCCAATCTCTATATGGGATTTTGGGAGAGGTCCCGCATTTTTGGACACGATATCCCCCGACGCCTGGACACCGTCTTTTTTTGTAGATTCATTGATGACCTCCTGTTTGTCTCCTCCAATGAGGATATGGAGTTACAGACATGGTTGGATCACTTAAATGACAACTCCATGAATCTCCGCTTCACAGGGAAACTTAATGCCACCTCGATTGACTTTTTAGATGTCAATCTGTCAGTCGTCAATGGCAGGGTAGCCACTAGCATCTACAGAAAACCCACAGCCGGTAACGCACTCCTTAGAGCCGATTCAGGTGACCCCAGCCACACCATTCGTGGGGTCCCAGTCGGCCAATTTCTTAGGCTCCGACGGCTGTGCAGTACACCTGAGGATTTTTCTAGTGAAGCTGCCAACATGACCCAACGGTTTATTAGCAGGGGGTACTCACCCAAAATAGTGAAAAAAGCCTGTGATTCTGCCATTGCCATCCCCAGGGAAACATTGCTTCAGAAACATTCTACTAAATCCAAGAAACCATCAGCCATGTTATATAAAGGGGCTCAGGTTTTTTCCACACCATTCAGTTGTGAATTTAGCAAAATAAAATCGATTGTTGGAAAATATCTCCCAATCCTTTTGAATGACCCCGCTTACCATGAAATTCTTTCTAAAGGGGTTAAAACTGTATCTCGTAGAGCCCCCACTTTGGGAAGTCGCTTATCACTGAGTCTTTTTCTCAGTCAACCCCCAGGAGCTAATTGGTTGCATTTTCAGGGTACCTTCCGATGCGGCATGACTAATTGCAACTACTGTAGACACATCAAAACAGGTGATATAGTTGAATCGAGCACTAATCACAATACCTTTAACATCAAGCAATTCATTAATTGCAACACCAAGTTTGTGGTATATGTGATAAAGTGCGAATCATGTAACATCCAGTACATC
This sequence comes from Rana muscosa, assembly GCA_029206835.1. Lineage (NCBI taxonomy): Eukaryota > Metazoa > Chordata > Amphibia > Anura > Ranidae > Rana > Rana muscosa. The sequence goes on along the minus strand of CM055122.1, from coordinate 1,163,235,807 downwards.
GGAAGAACGACCTATAGACTCAAGGACAGGTTGTATGACCATTTGTATGATATCCAGAAGGATAGGAATACGAATGTTGCCAGGCATTGGGTCTCCGTGCACCACAAGAATGTAATAAGTCTCTCCATACAGGGGATTGAGAAGATCAATACACCTGTTAGGGGGGGGAGATAGGTTCAGGACACTGTGCAGGCGTGATGTCTTTTGGATTTTCTCGTTGGATACGAGAATATCGGCTGGCCTCAACTTTGAATGGGATGTTTCCCACTACTAAGATTAGTCCTCGCGCCTGCACAGTGTCCTTTCCAAAGTGTCTTTTCCTACATGCAGTATGGAAGATGTAGTTTACAGCTGACAACTTATTTTTGTTTTGTTCTGTTTTGCTTTGTTCACTCTGATTTAGCCCCTTGGTGGTGGGGACACCACCATGTATATGTATATATATATATATACACCATTGGGTGCTGGTTAGGACTCTTTTTCAACATCGCCAATATCTACAACATCACCATTCTCCATTGTTGCTTGCCAGCCATGTAATATTCTAAAGTTATGCTATTTTTAAAGGGACTCTGTCTCTTTTCCCTTTTTTCCTTTTAGTTCTGGATTTTTTCATCCATACACCATTAAGGAAATTGAACGGACTTGGTCTTCTCCTTTGCACAATCTTCTAACTAGTGGCTGATTGACTTAGATTTTAATTGTGTTTTAATTGTGTTATAATTTTATATGCTGGCGTTTTACATATTGTATATATGTGTGTTTTGGTCATTTTTTGTTTTGTTTTAGGTCATATTATGTTCAATTTTGTGATTGTGGATCACGTCTAGCCCTCATGAATACACACATACTGCTCACACAAGTTAATTTACACTCAGTATTCATGGGTTATACGTGTCCTCTATTTGTGGCATCTTATGTGTTAACTTGATGATAGACAGGCATGTGTATTTTTGCTTCACACATTCATGGGGTTGATTTCTCTTATTCAATATGTGTCTGGATTCCGCAACAAGGTTTCGGATTCCCATGACACATTTGTCTAAATTTATGGCACACATGTAGCGATATCGTGCATTAGTCAAATGCACTATTCGCACACAAGTGGTTATAGTTGGACTGGTTACTCAGATAATTTTTTCATTTTCAACATTACACCCCATTCATGTTACACATACACACATGCCCCTCTTTGAAATTTGAAATTTGAAATTTGAAACTTTAAATTTATATGTATGTTTCTATACATCCATCTCTTTTTCATTTTTTCATTGTTTCATTCATATCATACAGGTTCTGGCTCAGGATATATAAACATCAATATTTCCCTATACCTAATCATTGATTCCATACTTTATATTTTGCATTACTTCAATATGACCTACACTTAGAATAATCTACTGACGAGCGACAGCCAATGGCACGAGTTTAATCGTTTCCCGTGCATACATGCACATTGATTGTGCATGTTGCATATGCTCAATACCGGCTTGGTGCGCTGCACATGGGACACACATTCATGCATTGTAAAAACCACAACACAATACAAGTCCAATTAATCAATTTAAATAGAAGTCCTTTATTCACAGTTAATATATACACAATCATAATAATAATGATATAATAGACAAACAGTCCATTATTTAAAACAAATAACATAAAAATAGGAATGTGTTTAGGCCATCATAATCAAGAACAACACACTGATAGATTGATTGCACTGACACGTCCACACAAAAATAAAGTAACAAATAATATATATATTAAACGCTATTACATAAGAATGCTGTAGTTTACATGCGTAGCATCGTATGGTTTACAACGCACCTTACCAAACTAATTTACTTATATCGCTGTCATGTCCATTGCTTTCACCATCTTTAATATATTTAATATATCACAAAACATATATTCACATATTATTTTCTATGTTTTCACGTTTTTGTTCTTGTTTATCCAGCCTAACTTGATTAACTCTCACTCTTGCTTTCCAATGGGACTAAAATTACTTACATAATTTTCATGTCCTGGTAATTTCACGTCCAGCAGTCACCTGTTCTTTCCTTCGTTGTTCCCATATATAATTTTCATATATATAATTGATCTTAGCCACACACATCACAGACCATTTTGACTTTATTCTATCTTACTAATTCCATTCCTATTTTAGTGTTTATTACATCCTGATATGATTATATCACATTTTATTATTATTTACATGATTTTATTCACACACACACACACATATCCTTCACACATACTTTTTTTCTTCATTGATTTTTTGAGAATGATTCTCTCCTCTCTTATCACAGTGATCGGATGATCACACTGCTTCACTAGAATCCCTCACTTACAAGTAGATCATTGAATAATTGTTTTCACATGGTGTTGGATCACATGATCCCTTTTCTTTTAGGGTATATATTGGTTTAATTTTTGTGCATTAGGTAGCTATGAATAAGCACTAGCATAGTGCGAAACCTGTTAGCCGGATTTTTTTGACCTGTGTGCCGTGATGTATAGCATGTACTTTGGATTCCTTATTTTAAAATAAAGGCTTTTATTTTTTGGAGTGCTGCAGTCCAGAAGACTTGTTCATTCCTGTTCCCTCAGTTTCAGGTCAGGCCACCTCTTTCTATGCTGCGCCTTTGATCGTCGTACCCTGAAATTCTTCTTCAGACTTTTGACTACTTTCTTCATGATTTTGGCCTTCCTTAGATTAGGGTGGGTATACGGCCCATGCTTGCCATCATAATCCGCCTTTTTCAATATGTCCACCATCTCTGCCATCTCCGCGAAGGACATATTAGATGCCTTGTATCGCCTCCTTGATCGTGACGTTTCACGCTCCGGGCTTGTCTCGTCGTTAGAGGAATTAGCAGACACCTGCTGTGACTCCGCCATATTGTCTGCGCGCCGAAAGAGAAGGGGCTGGGGAAAAGTCGAGAATGAACGTCATGGGCGGACGACGTGTGCGGAGTTTCACGCATGCGTAGTGTATATAAAGCTAACACACATGTGACATTACTACGTTCTGTGTGCGAAGATAGGAGGAAAAGCGACTAACGTCAGACCGAAGGTATGATTTTTAACTTGGGACATCAGTGGCCTATACTGCATAGATATTGATTGAGGATATATATGGGGATAAAGAGTACTAGAGTTTATTAGACTGACTGACATTACTATTTTTGTCTTGTGTTTTGTCTTGCAGAAATAATGAATCCATTTCTGGATAAAGATTTTCTTTCAGAATTTATTTATAGATTAAGGGAGCTGCCCGCTCTGTGGGAGACAAAAAACACCATTCATAGGAAAAAAGGGGTAAGGACAGCAGCTCTGGAGACCCTTCTCCCATTTGTGCACACCAGGATGCCCACAGCAACCATCCAACAGGTGGATACTAAAATTGGGATCTTGAGAGGGACATACAATAGTGAGCGCTTTAAGGTCCTGGCTTATCAGAGGTCAGGAGCAGCAGCAGCGGATGTATATGTCCCGAAGTTGTGGTACTACAGCAGATTGTCCTTTCTGAACGACCACCTTGAGGAAAGGACATCACTTTCTAGTCTTCCCCCCAGACTGCCCTGCATCCAACCTGAGCCTTCTCTGGAGCAAGAAGAGCTTTCCATCCTTGAAGAACCTGATTTGGACATCTGGAGCCAGGTATAGTATTTTCTAAACATTTATTGTGATAAAATTAATGCTGTAAAAAAGATGTTAATATGGAAAGAAAAAAAAAATGTTTGATCAAAAAGTGTTTTACATATCAATAGACAGTAGTGGCCCAAAAAGTTGGGGAGAAGAATGAAAACTGCTGGGGTCATAATGATAGTCTTTTCTATTTATTTCCATTCAATTTGCAACAGTCATGAGCTGAAAATTGTGTGTGATTAATGAACCAAAAACTCAAACTATGTCCCTTTTCCATACACAGGAAGACATCAGCCAGGATGAGAGGCAGGAAAGTGTCAGGCAGGAGGAGGCAGGGCCCACTATGAGCCTGGAGGAGGCAGGGCCCACTGTGAGCCAGGAGGAGGCAGGGCCCACTGTGAGCCAGGAGGAGTCAGAGCCCACTGTGAGCCAGGAGGAGGCAGGGCCCACTGTGAGCCAGGAGGAGGCAGGGCCCACTGTGAGCCAGGAGGAGGCAGGGCCCACTGTGAGCCAGGAGGAGGCAGGGCCCACTGTGAGCCAGGAGGAGGCAGGGCCCACTGTGGGCCAGGAGGAGGCAGGGCCCACTGTGGGTCAGGAGGAGGCAGGGCCCACTGTGAGCCAGGAGGAGGCAGGGCCCAGTGGCACACAGGAGGAGGCAGGGCACAGTGGCAGACAGGAGGTGGCCGGGCCAAGTAGCAGAACAAGATGTCAGGTGCCTCCCATTCGTCTTACAAGAAAGACCAGGAGGGAGAGGAGCACAAGCGAGGCAGCAATGGCCCTGATAAGAGAGGCACATGCCACACTCCAGGAGCCAACCACAACAGAAGAGGCCTATGCCGCCCTAGTTGGGGCAAAAATGAAAAACATGGCGATGGACCAACGCCTAATGTGAGCCCCTGCTTCTCACCTTGCTTAATAAGGGGTTGATGGGAACAATTACCACCAATACTGCCATTTGTGAGGTCGCCCAGCCTTCTCCGCCTCCTCCACCTCCACCTCCACCTCCTTCTCCTTCTCCTCCACCTCTTTCTCCTCCTCCTGACACGAGTACACCTCCAGTGCCACAGGCTCCAACCATGCGCACAAGGAAGGCTGCAGAGAAGGCTGCAGGGAAGCCTGCAAAGAAGGCTACCAAGAAGAACAGGAAGTGATGGCCTTGCTTTAATGTGGTCTGACAGAAGGCAGGCTGTTGTAGTACCAAAGACTTGGGACTCTCACCTGCTGCTGTTCCTGACCTCTGGGAGTCGAGGACCAGATTGTGCTCACAACTGGATGTGCTTCTCAAGGTCCCAATTTTAGTGTCCACACAGAGTTGATGTGTGCTCTGGGGTCCCAAGGATGCACAAATTGCAGCAGGTTCTCCAGCGCTGCTTTCTATTTATTTTCTTATAAATGTTTTTTTTTTTCACAGTTAATACTTGACTATGTGTTTTTCTTAAAGTAAAAAAATTGCTTTTGAGTAGGCAGATACATTTTAAACAAAAAACGTTTAATCAAAAAGTGACAGATAACACCAACCAATCTCCTTGAAGGTGAACAAATACAAGATAATAATGTTAATTGTGGTAACTTAACACAACATTAAAAATCAAATCATGGAGATCACTAGAAATTAAATAATCATTTAAAATGAAGATCTGTATTCAAAATTTAGAAAAAAAAAAACAAAACAAAAAAATATATATTAACCACTTGCTTACTGGGCACTAAACCACCCTTCCTGCCCAGACCAATTTTCAGCTTTCAGTGCTCTCAAACTTTGAATGGCAATTACTCAGTAATGCAACACTGTACCCAAATTATTTTTTTGTCCTTTTTTCATACAAATAGAGCTTTCTTTTGGTGGTATTCGATCACCTCTGGGTTTTTTATTTTTTGCGCTATAAATGAAAAAAGACCAAAAATTTTGAAAAAAAAATGAATTTTTCTTTGTTTCTGTGATAAAATTGAGCAAATTAGTAATTTTTCTTCATAAATTTTGGCCACAATTTATGCTGCTACATATCTTTGGTAAAAATAACCCACATTAGTGGATATTATGTGGTCTGTGTGAAAGTTATAGAGTCTACAAGCTGTGGTGCAAATCATAACAAATTGATCACATCTGATGTACTGACAGCCTATCTCATTTCTTGAAACCCTAACAAGCCAGGAAAGTACAAATGCTCCCAAATGACACCTTTTTGGAAAGTAGACATTCCAATGTATTTAGTAAGAGGCATGGTGAGTTATTTGAAGTTGTCATTTTTTCCCACAATTCTTTGCAAAATTACGTTTTTTTTTTCTTTTCACAAAATTGTCATTGTGATAGCTTATTTCTCTGACATGGCATGTGCATACCACAAATGACACCCCAGAATACATTCTGCAACTCCTCCTGAGTATAATGATACCACATGTGTGGGACTTTTTCACTGCCTGGCCACATACAGAGGCCCAACATGCAGGGAGCACCATCAGGTATTCTAGGAGCATAAATTACACATCTAACTTGTTGACTACCCATTACACTTTTGAAGGCCCTGGAGCACCAGGACAATGGAAACACCCACAAAGTGACCCCATTTTGGAAAGCTAACACCCCAACGTATATTCTATGAGGCATAATGAGTCTTTTGAACGTTTCATTTTTTTCCAGAAGTTTTGGGAAAATGTGGGGAAAAAATGAAAACGCATTTTTTTTACGCAAAGTTGTCGATTTATAAGATATTTCCAACACATAGCATGTACATAGCAAAAATTACACCCCAAAATACATTCTGCTACTCCTCCTGAGTATAACGATACCACATGTGTGAGACTTTTACACAGCCTGGCCACATACAGAGGCCCAACATTGAAGTAGCACCGTCAGGCGTTCTAGGAGCATAAATTACACATCTCATTTCTCAACCACCTATTACACTTTTGAAGGCCCTGGAGCACCAGGACAATGGAAACACCCACAAAGTGACCCCATTTTGGAAAGCTAACACCCCAACGTATAATCTATGGGGCATAATGAGTCTTTTGAACGTTTCATTTTTTTCCAGAAGTTTTGGGAAAATGTGGGAAAAAAATGAAAACGCATTTTTTTTACGCAAAGTTGTCCATTTATAAGATATTTCCAACACATAGCATGTACATAGCAAAAATTACACCCCAAAATACATTCTGCTACTCCTCCTGAGTATAACGATATCACATGTGTGAGACTTTTACACAGCCTGGCCACATACAGAGGCCCAACATTGAAGTAGCACCGTCAGGCGTTCTAGGAGCATAAATTACACATCTCATTTCTCAACCACCTATTACACTTTTGAAGGCCCTGGAGCACCAGGACAATGGAAACGTCCACAAAGTGACCCCATTTTGGAAAGCTAACACCCCAACGTATAATCTATGAGGCATAATGAGTCTTTTGAATGTTTCATTTTTTTCCAGAAGTTTTGGGAAAATGTGGGAAAAAAATGAAAACACATTTTTTTTACGCAAAGTTGTCCATTTATAAGATATTTCCAACCCATAGCATGCACATAGCAAAAATTACACCCCAAAATACATTCTGCTACTCCTCCTGAGTATGACGATACCACATGTGTGAGACTTTTACACAGCCTGGCCACATACAGTGGCCCAAAATGCAAGGAACACCATCAGGTGTTCTAGGGACACATAACATGCACATACCAAGAATTACACCCCAAAATACATTCTGCTGAGCAAATGGTAAACAAAAGATTACCTGTTTTAGAAGTGCAGTTGTCCACAGGAGGATAGCACTGGTCCAGGCAACAGGCAGGGACTTGGTCAGCAAAAGCGAATGCAATTGTCCAGGCAACAGGCAGGAATACTGTCCATAGTTCGTACAGGCAGCTGGTGAGCATTCTGCAGTACTCCAATAGTTACCAGTCTTTTTGTTATATACAGTCCAGGGTCAGTGCAAGCAGAGATTGTCAGCAGTGCCAAAATATTGGTCCTGGTAGTAGGCAGGTCCATGTGGTGTGGTCAGTTCATGCAACAGGCAGAGGCATGATGGCATAGGTCCTACAGGCAGCAGGCAGAAGTAGGGCCTCGTTCAGGACTGAATGGGGACAGGGGTAGAGGCTTCTCCCACCCAAATCTCTTTGAAGCCTCCGAGTCTCCAGACCCTAATCTAGGAATGAGAAAACAAAGACAATTGTTTTCTTCATCCAGAAAAACAATTCTGGAGCCCCTCACATATGTGAGACCCCTGTGTTATGAATCCCACTAGTCCACTGGCAGGGTAAAAGATCAGTCCAAGAGGCAGGCAAAAAGCATTGTCAAACATTCCAGGGTCAGTTCCAGATCAGGCAGAGGTATGCACAAAATTGGTAGGCAGAAGCGTGGTCAAATAACAGTCCAGGGTCAGTTCCAGATCAGGCAGAGGTACAAACAGAATCAGTAGGCAGTAGCGTGGTCAAATAACAGTCCAGGGTCAGTTCCAGATCAGGCAGAGGTATAAACAGAATCGGTAGGCAGAAGCGTGGTCGAATAACAAGCCAGGGTCAGTTACAGAGCAAGCAGATGCATAAGGGGTGTAAAGATAAATGGCAGGAAGTGAACTAATAATTTATTTTGGTATGGTAACGGCGGAAACAATCAATCATGCAGAGGCCTGGTTCTGAAGGACATTGGGCACAATAATAAATGGTGTCTCTTCTCTCTCCTTTTGGAGCACACCCGGCATTTTTTCTGGCGTTTTTGGCCTGTTGGTCTGGGAGGGATTTTATCTGGGAAGTGGCGCTCAGAGAGTCGGCTAATGACATCGGATCTAATGTTTACTGGTGGGCTGTTCGGGTATATAAGGGCAGTGGTGATTTCCTCCTGGAAGAAAAGGAAGGATTTGGGTCTTATAGTGGATTTTTTATATATTACATATGAGTTGTACATGGCCAAATTAAATAAATAAATGGAAACTTTCTTATACCACTGGTATGTTCTTCTTGTGGAAAGGTAGGGTTCGAGCATCTGGTCATTGAAGTCGACACCCCCCATGAACTTATTGTAATCATAGATGCATTTGGGTTTTTGGATCCGGCCATTCCTCCTGGTGATTTCAACAAATTCATTGTTGTGGATGGAAGAAAGCACGTAGACGTCTCTTCTGTCCCTCCACTTCACAGCCAAAATTTCCTCATTCCTCAAACTCGCTGTCTCCCCTCTTCTCAATTTTTTGGTGACCAGGCTTTGAGGAAAGCCCTTCCGGTTCGTCCATACGGTGCCGCATGCTGGAGTCTTCATTCTATGTAGGTTTCGGAACAGGGGCAAACTTGTATAGAAATTGTCCACATACAAGTGGTAGCCTTTCTCCAGAAGTGGGTTTATGAGTTCCCAAACTACTTTCCCACTGGTTCCAATGTAGATTGGGCAATTAGGGGGATTCAGTTCGGTGTCCTTCCCTTCATATATGATGAAGCCATACACATACCCAGTTTCTCGGTCACACAGTTTATAGAGCTTCACCCCATAGCGGGCCCTTTTGCTGGGTATAAATTGTTTTATGCCCAGCCTGCCAGAAAATTTTATAAGGGACTCATCCACGCATATGTGTTTGTCTGGGGTAAACAATTGGGGGAAGGTTTCAGAAAAATAATTTAGTAGCGGCCGAATTTTATAAAGCTTATCAAAATTTGGGTCATTTCGGGGAGGGCACTGGGTATTGTCGTTGTAGTGTAGGAATCTCATAATCATTAGATATCGGGACCTGGGCATTACTGAGGAAAAGATGGGCATATGGTAGATGGGGCGGGATGACCAATATGAACACACTTGATTTTTTCCATTTAGTCCCATGCAGAATGTGAGGCCAAAAAAAATTCTAAACTCCTCCACTGTAAGGGCTCTCCACTGGTAGGGACGGGCATAATAGGACATTGGGTTGCTTTCTATGAACTGTTGGGCGTATAGGTTGCACTGGGCCACAATTGATGCAAGCATGTCGTCAGTGAAAATTAAATTGAAAAAGTCAATCGGGGCAAAATTTTCTGTGTCCACCTGGACTCCTGGCTGGGCAGTGAAAGGGGGAATGTTGGCTTCTCCTGAATTAGGAGGAAGCCACAAGGGGTTCTGAAGGGAATAGGGAAGGCTGGCATGGGACCTAACCCTTTGGGACTGAGATGACACCCCACTGGTACGTGGCCTTGCTTGCCTGGTGGATGGCACTGCAGTGCTGGTGGATGGCACTGCGGTGCTGGTGGATGGCACTGCCTCCTCAGCAGAACGCCTTCGTCTGGCAGGCGGGCCCTCCTCCTCTTCTGAGGCTGTCAGTGTTCCACTGCTTAGGACAGGCTCGTAGTCCACGTCAGACTCATAGTCGGGCTCATAGTCTGAACTTGCGGAGGAATCCGAATCGGAGAGCTCCCCGTTGCTCTCGTCGGCCGCAAGAATATTGTATGCCTCCTCGGCTGAAAAGAATCTTCTAGCCATTGTTGGCACTGAAGACACGTGGCACTGATACGTGGCACTGATGACACTGATACGTGGCACTTATACGTGGCACTGATGGCAGATGGCACGGGCAGATGGCACTGGCAGATGGCACTGGCAGATGGCACGGGCAGATGGCACTGGCAGATGGCACGGGCAGATGGCACTTGCAGATGGCACTTGCAGATGGCACAGGCAGATGGCACTGGCAGATGGCACTGGCAGATGGCACGGGCAGATGGCACGGGCAGATGGCACTGGCAGATGGCACGGGCAGATGGCACGGGCAGATGGCACTGGCAGAGGGCACTGGCAGATATGGGACTGGCAGAGGGCACTGGCAGATATGGGACTGGCAAGAGGGCACTGGCAGATATGGGACTGGCAAGAGGGCACTGTTTTTTACTTTACTTTATGTGGATGTTCTCTCACAATACACTCACTGACAGCAGCAGCAGCACAGATCTCTCTCTCTCTCTCCTCACACGCTGTCTCTGTGTGAGGAGAGAAAGCCGGCAATGAGAGATGATCTCATATGTTTACACTTGAGATCATCTCTCATTGGGCAGTGAGATTGAGTGCTGAATGGCCTCTGTGATTGGCCATTCAGCACGATCTGTGATTGGCTGTGTCCAAGGGACACGGCCAACACAGATTTTCCCCGATGCGCGCTCTCGGGAGCGCGCAGGGAGAGTGTAATACAAGGACGTCCTGGGGACGTCCACTCGGCAGTTAAGGTCCGCGCTGCAGCCTTCTTTCGGCTATAGCGCGGATCTGAAGTGGTTAAGGAGATCTTGCTCTATATAATAATAAAAAATATTCATGAGATCAGCATTAAAAATGTTGCAAACAGTTAGTCAGAACTCTGTGTGAATATCAGCAGCAAAACAAGTTCATTATTGTTCATTATTGTACCATTCTAGAAGAATTTTAATGTGCACCATTTAAACGATGCAATAATTTACAGCGTGACGAATGTGCTATCTCCATTACGAATGCTATTTTTACCAGAAGAAGCGCTCCCGTCTCATACTTGATTCTGAGCATGCGCATTTTTTTAAGACTCGGAAAAGCAAACACACGACCAGTTTTCTCGTCGGGAAACAGGCCGACGAGAATCCCGACGAGAAAAACGAGAATCCTGACGAGAAAATAGAGAGCAGGTTCTCTATTTTTCTCGTCGAGATTCCCGGCAGTTTTCTCGACGAGAAACCATACACACGAACGGTTTTCTCTGCAAAAAGCTCTGCCAGCAGTTTTCTTGCCGTTTCTTGCCGAGAAAATGCGTTGTGTGTATGAGGCTTAATTGTCTATAAAGACAATATATGTTGTATAAACATTAATGGTCAATAAGCAAAATAAATGGACAGTGCATATACTGTATTGATACTATCTTTTCAAAAATAAACCGTGAACACAAAACACACATTAACCACTTCAGCCCCGGAAGAATTGGCTGCTCAGTGACCGGGCCATTTTTTGCGATTCGGCACTGCATCGCTTTAATTGACAATTGCGCGGTCGTGCGACGCTGTACCCATCCTGTACACATCCTTTTTTTCCCACAAATAGAGCTTTATTTTGGTGGTATTTTATCACCTCTGCGGTTTTTATTTTTTGCACTATAAACAAAAGAAGAGCGTCAATTTTGGAAAAAAAAATACAATATTTTGTTTTCTTCTATATATCTTTGGTAAAAAAAAATCTCAATAAGCGTTTATTGATTGGTTTGCGCAAAAGTTATAGCGCTACAAAATAGGGGGTAGTTTTATGGCATTTTTATTAATATTTTTTTTTACTAGTAATGGTGGCGATCAGCGATCTTTATTATGACTGCGACATTATTGCGGACACATCGGACACTTTTGACGCTATTTTTGGACCATTGTCATTTATACAGCGATCAGTGCTATAAAAATGCACTGATCACTGTGTAAATGACACTGGCAGGGAAGGGGTTAAACACTAGGGGGCGATCAAGGGGTTAAGTGTGTCCTAGGGAGTGATTTTAACTGTGGGGGGGTGGACTACCAGTGACATGACAGCGATCACTGCTCCCGATCACAGGGAGCAGTAGATCCCTGGCATGTCACTAGGCAGAACAGGGAAATGCGAACATCGAGTTCCCGGGACCCGCAAACACACAAATTCAAAGGGACGTACAGGTATGCTCATTTGCCTGCCCATGCCATTCTTCCGACGTATATCATCGTGCGGCTGTCAGGAAGTGGTTAATGTCCATGAAAAACAAAAGTGTTTAACCTCCCTGGCAGTATAATTATGTCAGATTTTTGATGCTCAAAGCAGTACAATGTTTTGCTTGAAAATTTGGCGTTTTATATTGTAGGCATAGGCGTGCGCATGGGGTGTGCCAGGTGTGCCTGGGCACACCCTAATCCTGGGGTTAGCAACCTGTCAATGGTGGGCAGGTGACAGTTAAACCAACATCCTTCCTTGCTGACCCTCAGAATCTGGACAGGAGGGGTGGTGGGGTTGGAATTTAGTGGAACAGATCTTTATTTTCCTCCTGCAGCAGCTGAAAGTAGGTTTCTCCTCCTCTCCCTTTTGTCAACTTTTCAGCTGCCACAGAAGGAAAATATAGGGGTCCAGTACTTTATGGCACCCCTCCTTTCCCTGTTCCTCTTCCTTCTGTTGCACGGGTCCCCCCTTCCTCCCATTGTTTCAGGATGGAGAGCGGGGAAGAGGCAGGTAAATATGTCAAACGCATATGTGTTGGAGCTTTGGGGTGCACACCCTAATGCAATAGGCTGCGCGCACCTATGATTGTAGGCCTGTAATTTCTTAGAAATAACTCACTTAAATCTGTCCAAACAAGAGTCTACTAGACTTCCCGGGTATGATAAAGTTTGAAAAACAAAATCATCAATTATAATATAATAAATAACTATAAATAATTATAACAAATAATAATATAATAATACTAATAACAATTATCCAATAATGTAATCAAATCAAAAACACTGAAATTTGCTCAGTTGCAGAATTGTCGCTGTCATTACTTTCAGTGTTTAATGACAAATTTGCCCACAAATCACTATCGTTCCATTCTGCAAGTGATTCTAATTTATTATCACTGTTTTCTAGCTGGTCTAAAACCACTTTTGATGTAAAGGGCCACTTTTTGGTTGCTATGGACAATCTCCAGTCTCCAGGCAGAAAGAACAGTATTTATAATATAAACCTACGTGCAGGACACTGGGCAGACCACTAGGGACAAAAGGGATGTGAAATAATTTGATACAGTAATGTAATCTGTAAGATTACAGTGTACTGTATGTGTTTTGTGTTTTTAGCTTTTTGAATTTGGCGTTGTGCTCCGTCCCCGTGTGTCGCGACGCTTGCAGGGAACGGAGCTCAGCACTGTGAATCAAGTGGAGGAGACAGCTCGCACACACAGCAGAGAGGCATCGCAGGATCCTGGGGACAAGGTAAGTAACTTTGCCTGGATCCTGCGATGCAATCCCGAGTGTGGCTCGGGGTTACCACTTTTGGTACTGAAAATTTACCCCGAGCCACACTCGGGATTACCGCTAAAGAGGTTAAATTAGTGAAATGTCAAAAAAGTGCCTTGGAAAAAGTACAAGCGACAGTGTCAGTGTCACTGTCAGTTAGTGCTAGAGCAAGGCCGCTTTCACACTGAAAGTGCTGGCTGTCAGTGGTAAAGCACCGCTCAGTTTTAGCGGTGCTTTACCGCTGTTTAAGCTTTTTGGATGCTAACGGGGTGCTTTTAACCCAAAAAAAGGTTAGAAACTCCTGTGTTGCGGCGCTTCTGAAGCACTTTTCAGGCACTTCGGAAGCGCTGCCCATTCATTGCAATAGGCAGGGGCGTTTTGGGAGGACTGTTTGCTCCTAAACCACCCCAAAGATGCTGCTTGCAGGACTTTTCCGAATGTCCCACAAACGCGCCGCCCCCGGGCGTGAAAGCACCCATTATAATGAATGGGAGGAAGTTTTCAGGTGCTTTACAGGTGCTATTTCTAGAGCTTAACCACTTCAGCCCCGGACCATTTTGTAGCTAAATGACCGGGCCACTTTTTGCGATTCCACACTGCGTCGCTTTAACTGACAATTGCGCAGTCGTGCGACGTGTCTCCCAAACAAAATTGGCGTCCTTTTTTCCCACAAATAGAGCTTTCTTTTGGTGGTATTTGATCACCTCTGCGGTTTTTATTTTTTGCGCTATAAACAAAAATAGAGCGACAATTTTGAAAAAAAATGCAATATTTTTTACTTTTTGCTATAATACATATCCCCAAAAAATATATAATTTTTTTTTTCCCTCAGTTTAGGCCGATACATATTCTTCTACATATTTTTGGTAAAAAAAATTGCAATAAGCGTTTATTGATTGGTTTGCACAAAAGTTATAGCGTCTACAAAATAGGGGGTAGTTTTATGGTATTTTTATTAATATTTTTTTTTACTAGTAATGGCGGCGATCAGGGATTTTTATTGTGACTGTGACAATATGGCGGACACATTGGACACTTTTAACACTATTTTGGGACCATTGTCATTTTTACAGCGATCAGTGCTATAAAAATGCACTGGTTGCTGTGAAAATGACACTGGCAGTGAAGGGGTTAACCTTTAGGGGGTGCTGAAGGGGTTAAGTGTGACCTAATGTGTGATTCTTACTGTGTGGGGGCGTGGCTTGGCGTGTGACATCACTGATCGTCGTTCCCTATGACAGGGAACAGACGATCAGTGACAGTCTCACTAGGAAGCACGGGGAGAGGTTTGTTTACACTTACCTCTCCCCGTTCTTCACCTCTGATAGCATACTAGCTCATTATGCATCACTTACCTTAGATCGGGGCCCCCAAAGGCGTCCTCGTCTCCCTCTCCAGCCACAGCCATCGCTGCGGCGATAGCCGGAAGGTTACTTCCGGCTATCGCCGCTCCAGCCAATCACAGCGCCGCTTTATGAATGAGATTTATGAATGAGATTAACCCTATGAATGCACCGTTGTCTACGGCGCGTATGCACCGTAGACATCGGTGCATGTCATTTTTAGCAAATATCTCCTAAACCGTGTAGTTTTAGGAGATATTTCTTGCACCTACAGGTAAGCCTTAATCTAGGCTTACCTGTAGGTGCAAGTTGCAAAAGTGGGTTTACAGCCACTTTAAGAGTGGCCATTTATTTTTAAATCTTTGTAACTCTATTGCAGGGCTGTTCTGTTCACATATCTAACAACAGTACGTGGTATATCTGAGCTGCATTCCAATCAGCAGATCCATTACTTTCAGATCTCCATAGATATTTCAGATGTACTTGGTGTACTGGTTGTACTTCAACAACAGTTCAATGCTTTTCTATGTTTCTTTTTTGTGTACTTTTTTGTATTCAAGAGAAAGAACAGCACACCAATGACATCTTAAAATCCAATTAATTTTTTAAATAGGCAAGTAGCTTCTAACACACACTGCAAACCTTTTTGACTCGGACAACACCCCCAACATGTTTCACCCATGACTGGGCTTAATTATCCCCATGATTAAGGCCAGTCACAGGTGACATGCATGGATTTCCAACATGTCAGTGGTGTACGATCTATTTTTTTTTTTATTCAAGTACAGTGTGGACCAAGGGCAGGTTCCTGGGCTTCAGCACTCAGGTGGTCCATGAGATTGAGAGGATAAAAGTAAGTCTGGCAGCAGTGGGACATGCTGTGATTTTCTTTCATGTGTGGAGCATAGACAACAGGTATTGAAGGGTTTACATTGTTATTATGTACAGTAACAAGATAGTGTCAGGAAAGAATCGAGGGAATAACTGGCAAATATGGCAATATCCAATAAGGCCGCACAAATTGAGCACCTGCATTAGTGAATGGCACGCAATGGCGAATCTTTGTATGTGACAGTGCACCGGTGTACACAAAGCGTTCTAATTGCTAATGTTCACTGGCCTATATAAGGACACCAGTGGCTCTCACAAATTGCTGGATTATCATCAGCCTTGTATCTTGTGTTCCTGTGCCTTGTGCTTCTGCTTTATTACCCAATACCAACCCGGCTTACCCCTGACCTGCTCTGGCTCCTCTCTTGGCTCTGAACCCGGCTTGCTTCATTTAACCGCTGCTGCCTATTTTGCATTGACATCCTATGTTTGACCCCAGGTTGATCTTGACTACGGTATCTGCCTCTGCTCCTGACTGACTTCCTGTGTTTGACCATTGGCCTGGCTTCTGACCTTGCTCCTGCTTTACCCATTTGTCAAGATATGCTAGCACCTCCAGAGAAACATTGGCTGTGACCACCCTCTCTGCTCTTGGGTGTCCTCACATCTGGAATCATCAGGCAGCTTCATCTTCAGGCAGCATTGGCATATTTGGGCATAGCACCCTCTGTCACCATCTTCAGGGGTACTTTGCACTCAGCCGCAAGGGGAGCCCTCTCGTCACCTCAGCCTCCAGTCTTGTATGTGACAGATAGCCTTGAGGCTTATCAATGATGCATCAATAAAGTAACCCCATTTTAGTGGGTCATGCTCACAACCCAAAGCTGTGGAAAATCTGTCAATGTCAGTACAAAAAACAGGGTTGTCAGCCTGTACAAATACATTTGTACATTATCAAGGTGGCTTCAAAAGACAGACATTTTTGTGCCTGGTAATAGCAAACAGCCTTCTTGCATTCTTCAACTCAGTAGTTCTGCTTTTGATTTTGACAAATCTAAGTCCCTGACCAAGTTGTTTAATTGCGACTGTGTTATAAGATGACGTTCATTAGACCTGCACAGTTAAAAATCCTAAACATTGTCACTGTTCATGCCTGGCTGGTGTGTTCATCTGTTTAGCCCAAGCTCTTTTTCTCTGGTGAATTCAGTACTGGAAGATTGTTGTCATGTGGCACTGGTCTCATGGCTGAAGGCAGGTTGGGGTACTCAATTGATTTTCATATTTTTACCAGAGAAACCAACAATATTTGACAGTAATAATCGGCCATGGGTGCATTCAGTTATTGCCAAATTATTGGGACAGCAAACAAATATGACTTCTAAGTCAAGTTTTAAAATTGACAGCACATCTAGCTCAACAAAGGTGCCCAGGGTTGATTTACTAAAACTAGTGAATGCACAGCCTACAGCTGTACATGGTAGCTGATCAGCTTCTAACTTCAGTTTGTTTAAATAAGCTTTTCCAATAAAACCTGGAAGCTGAATGGCTACCATGCACAGCTGCATCAGGTTTTGCACACCCCAGTTTTAGTAAATGAGCCCCCTTGTCTTGATCACCAATCTTACAACCAAAAGTACAGTCCATATGCTTTCTTATCAAGTGCAGTCATAATGAAGTTGATTTACTAAATCTGGTGCAGATATGCATTAAAACCATTAGCTTCTAACTTTAACTTGTTCAATTAAGCTTTGACAAAAAACAAAACAAAAAAAAAACTGGAAACTGGTTGGTTTTTGTGCAGAGCTGCACCAGATCTTGCTTTCTCCAATGTTAGCAAAACAGATCAATTTGCCTTTGAGGCTTATGCGTGTACTCGCCAATAAATGTCTTCCAATATTGGCAGGTAATTTATGCTGTCATCAATTGTTCTAAAGCAAGTCTTTAACTGGTTTACTTGTTATGTGAATTACTATTCTAGACTTGAAACAATCAAATCGCATGGAAACAGATATCACCAAAATAAGTCCCATCTGTGAGTTCAAGCTGCTTTTGTAGCTTTTACAGGCAGCATCCATTCAGCCCAAATTGAGATGCCCAAACTCTACCAGTCATATAAATGGTATGCACTGTCCTTAGTGCATGCCTTGACATGCATGATCTACACAAAGCATCTTATAAGAAGAAATTGCCAAAACAGAAGATTTCTAAAAAAAAAACAATACATGATAGGTTTAATTATAGTTTATTTTCATGATTTGCAGCCAAAATTTTAGAAACATACACCCAAAAGTGTGCAGGAAGTAAAATCTTTGTTGTTCAGTGAATTTTTGATTTCCTCTCAATTTCAGTTTCAGGTACACAGACAGCAACAAAAACTTGACAGAGGGTCGCATCTCCACACCATTCAAAACAAAAAAATTCCCTAGAGATACACTTTTAACCACTTTCATATGCTCTGTCTCTGACGCTGACATGGACTTGCTTACTTTCCTTATGATTATAGATTTTTTTTTCCGGTGGGAGCGACACTGCCATTTTCTGAGTGTCGAATAGTGCCCCTAAGTATATCATCCTCTGTGTTGGAATGAGTTGACCCTGTATGATTTATTAAGCATCCGTATTTGGCCAACGTGCTCATGACCTCCTGTAGATGGCAATTCAGGGCTCTCCTCTCCCGAGATAGGACTAGGATATTATCCAGATAATGTAGAACACGGATACCCTTCTCCCGGAGGGGAGCCAGAATTGCCACCAATAAATTGGTAAAGGTTCTGGGTGCTGTTGATATGCCAAAGGGCAAGCACTGGAACTGTAGGTGAAGTTTCCCTGTCTTGAACCATAGGAATGATTGGAAGTCGTGATGGATTGGTATATGCAGGTACGCATCTTGGAGGTCTATAGAGACCATCCAATTTTCCAGCTGTACTGTTAGGATGAATGTGTTGAGGGATTCCATCTTGAAACGTTTGAGCCTGATAAACCTGTTTAACCATTGCAGGTCTAGAACTGGTCTCCTTCCCCCTGACTTTTTGCACACAAAAAAGATTGGGGAACAAAATTCGAAGTACTTTTTTGATTCCGGAACCGGTATCACTGCTTGCTGATGGTCCAGCTTTTGAACATATAGTAGAATGATTTCCCGCTTTACCTTGGAAGTTGGAATCCTGGTGGGCAGAAAGGAAGAGAGGGGCAGATGGTTCTTGAATCTTCAAAAATGCCCTTGAAGGATTGTGGAAGTGACCCACTGATCTGAACTGGTTTCCACCCAAACCTGAGTGAATGCACTGAAACGGGCACCCACTGGCCCGGTTCGTGTGGACAAGGATTTAAAAGGACTTCTGATTTTCGTGAGCTGAGGTAGCAGGCTTTTGCTTTCCCATCTTCAAGAAGGTTGCTTGGGAGCCCTTCCAGCCCCTCCTGTATTCCCTTCTGGAGCGATATGTTCTGGCGTCCCTGGCCTTCTGCTGAAAAGTCACTTTTACTGCAAATTTCCTTCTCTTATTCCTATCTTGAGGAATCAGACCGCTCTTGCCCCCTGTAACCCTATTAATTGCAGTCTCCAACTTCTTACCAAATAGAGCTTTCCCGTCATAGGGAATGCAGCACCACGTTTGTTTGGAAGGGGGATCTCCCGACCACGGTTTCAGCCAAAGTGCTCTTTTAGCGGAGACTGAATATAACATAGCTCTGGCAGAGCATTTTGGGGTATCAATTGCCGCTTCGGCTATAAAATCTGATGCCAACTTCAACTCATCAAGAGCTTATAAAATCTGGTCATAATCCACGCCCTGCCTGAGGGATAATTCTACATTATTGGTCCAAGCTCGTGTTGCCCTGGAGACTGAGGTTAGAGCCACTGCCGGCTTGAAGGCTCCCCCGGCTGCCTGATAAGCCTTTTTTATATCCGAGTCAATTCTCCGATCTAGGAGAAACTGCATCCTCTAAGGTCGGCGTTGTCTTCCTGGCCAGTCTCATGACTGATGCATTCACTGATGGCATTGAATCAAACAATTGGGCATCCTACTCTGCCAAATGGTATGATTTGTTGAAACGATTATAGGCGATTGGTCTCTTTTCCACCTTCCGCCATTCATCTGTCACAACATCCCTCATCTCTTCCATAAGTGGAAAGGTTGGGGGTTTCTTCTTTAGGTGGGGAAAGTATTTTCTAGACTTCGCAGGGGGTTCAGTGTCTCTTCCCACTGAATCGCACTTTTAACTGTGACCACGAATAGGTCGATCAACCGGAAATCAAATGCAGAATTTTTTTCCTCTGCTGTGTCCCTGTCATCCTCAAAGCTGGAGCCTGAATCCGCCTGTTGAATTGGAGTTTCAACAGACCTCCCGCTTGTGGATGGGACCACTAATTCCTGAGACAGGGATAATTCCTGAATTGAGTCTTTAATCAATTTTTTCATGGTTTTGATGAATTCCTGCTTATCTTTATCCCTGTCACCGATAGCTTCACTGTAACATGCCTCACATACTAGTTTTTTTTCTGGCAGGGCTTGTTTGCCACAGACCCAGCATGCTTTGTCCTTTGGCCGGGTGGAACCATGTGGTGGAGGGCCACCTCCAGACGTGCAATGAGGCAATCTTCGTGACCCGTGAGATGCACGAGAAGAGGATGAGTGCCCATGCCTTTACCTGCCATGGCTTCTAGACCTCCTATCCAGTGAGTCCCTGCGGGGTGATCGGTGGTGTGGGCTGTAATGAAACATAGACAGGAGATTTTGATATTTCATGTAATATGCCCGATGCTCTTTTTTGTATTGACAAAACTTACCTGATCGGTGCAGCCCCTTACCTAGTGGTATATCGAGAATCTTTTTGTTGCGACACTGGACTGCGGGAGGTGGCTGAAATAGTAAAAATGTATATATATAAAAAGGTTGTTTATTTTTTAAACCTAAGTGCTAAGTATTTGTAAGTGCTGCAATACCTCTAGCTTCCATTAGGAGGCAGCGATGAGGCAAGAAGGTGTTCTAAAAATAGTGTAGAGGAACTGACAATTCTCCAGCAGAAGGGGGAGATGTTTCCCTGTTGACAGCTGCCTTCATAATGACTATATATATATATATATATATATATATACACATACATACACCTACATTGGGTGTACCAAGATGGCCGCCAATGGCTTCATTTGGTCATCAGGCATGCGCCAATGACATCATGAGGCGTCACGAGGTCCTGTCTTCTGAAATTGGCAAAAGGAGCCCCAGGAGGTGGTCGCGAAGTGCTGCAGAGCCCGGAGAGTAGGGGGTATAAAGCAGCATGGGAGCGTGTCTCCCAGAGGAGCAGATCCCAGCATGAAGGAGCTTGGGGAGGTGCAATAAGGTATTCCATAGGAACTCTAAATAAGAAACTGATGTCACCTCTTGGGAGTAATGCAGATGCATATTAATGAAATATCATTTGTTGATTTTGATCAAACCGCCACTGGGATAGCTTCCATAATAAAGTAGATGACCAGGGGAAAAGGGGAAGAGAAGTTCTGACCCCATGGCCCCTTCTGCCCCAAAAAAATCCACAGAAAAAATGGGCTCCCATACTTATTGGTGCATTTAGCAGCCTAAGTCATGGAACTCCATACTACAGGGGAGCATGAACCTGTAATGGTAGCACCAACATGGTGGTGAGGTAAGGGCTGATCTTGGTGATCCTGCAGGCTTGAGAACAGAAAAAAGAATGACGTGTGGGGGGGGCAACTCTTTCTTTTATAGAGTTAAAGTGGTCCTGTGGGTTCGTTGTGGGCGAAGCAACCAACCATGTGTATGACGCCATGGAGGCACCAGGAAAATGTGGGCATGGACTTAGTCCCCCAGAGCCATGATTGTCAGGCACCCTGCCTTTGGCCAATTATGGCTCTCTCAACAGAGCGTGCTGTGATTGGCCAAAGCATGCAGGTCAGGTAAATGCTTTGGCCAATCATCATACAGCATTGCAGCAATACAGCAATGCACTTTGATCTCGCAGTGCATTATGGGGCATTTTCCGCGAACGCCCCATATGTTTGGTTCGTTTTAGAACAAACGAACACCCAATGTTCGAGTGGAACTTATGTTCGACTCGAACCGCGGGCTCATCCCTAATGGCAGGTGCAATTCTTTGCAGGCTTCTGTGGAAAAAAATCAAAAATTAACATGTTTGTTATGAAAAAAAAGAAATGCACATATTTTTGCAAATGGTTGAAGTTTGTAAAGTGGACAATGGATTCATTGATACAGAGATTTTTTTTTTATGGTTGTATAGATTTCTGAAAACTTTTTTTTAAAATAAAATTGATGGGTAGCCCAGTTCTGTGGACCCTACCATAAGTGGGTCACTTCTAGGAGGGCACAGATAATTTTCACAAAAATTCAAAAATCTCATTATGATTTGATAATTTTTGGGCATTTTATTATTTGGCCATGACTGAAGAATACGTGAGTGGGAGTGGGTATCTGGACCAATATGATTGCAGTTTTATTTAATTTCTTTTTTTGGTTATTCCTATGTTTAGAGGCAGGTTAAGAATTGTTTCAAATTCAGATACAGTTATACGTAGACTTCTACTCATATGGTCTATTACAAAAGAAATCTGGATTACTGGCAATTACCTTTTGGGCGTAAGACTGGGTATACACATATGTGGCCACGGTTTCAGTGCAGCAGTCCGGTGCAGTTCTGTTCCCTGGCTCAGGTGCGATTCAGGTGCAAGTTTTTACCTGAAATCGCAAGTGAACCGGACCCAAAAAAAGCACAGGACCCTTTTTAAAACCACACTATAATTAAATGCCGGTTCAAGTCACATGTTATGCAAATTGGATGCAGTTAAAAAATTTATCCAATTTGCATATATGTGAACCCAGCCTAAAAGTTTAGTTGTTCCACAATTAGATTGAATAGTTCTCTGGGGAAAAACAACTAAATAAATTGTATGTATGCAACATTTGCAGTTTCCCCCCCCCCTAATTTCATACCAAGTTGTAAATGGGAGATGACAGATGCTACTGAATTAGAGGGTAGCCACAAATTATTTAAATTGTCTTTGGGACACTAGTATGGGCTCTCTGGAACTGAGTTTCTCTTATTCTTTGTGACTGATGTTGAACACCCCACCCCTAGTGTTTGCCTCGTGCACTTCACAAGGTTGATTGCACTGCTGGTACTTGCCTATTGCACCCCACTGCTCTTGCAGACCTAATGCATTTTAGTTGCATGCTCAACACTCCTATTGCTTGAAAACAAAGTGCAGCTATCTTTTTTTCACAGGGACCTATTCATCCTCTAGCCATCAATGTATAATTGTTTTCTACAGGTTCATATTCTGAATCTGATTGTGAGGTCTTTCTGCTGCTTTCATCAGTCATACTAACAATTTTATATTTTTTTCCCCATGAATTCATCTATGGCCCTGTTTATAACAATTTTATATGCCTCATGACCAATGTACTGTAGTTTTTTGGACATTGGAGAAGCGCAGAACAATATATGCACAAAAGGAAAATTTAGGATGCTGATGTGTCAAAGAAGATAGTGACAGCTTTGATGGAAAAATGGCTAATCCTATTAAACATTATTAAATAAGTCATGCCTGACCCAGAAAAAAAATGATTAACAATCCTAGTTGTTCAGGGCTGATGCTGAAAAAATATTAACCTTGTTGATCAGGCAGAAATATCATATTTGCTGACCTGCCAGAAAAATTACTAAATGGTCAAAATATGAATCTCAAGCCTCGTACACACGACCGAGTTTCTCGCCGTAACAATCTCGTCGTTTTTTTCGACGAGATTTTTGTTAACCTTGACGAGTTTCTCGTCAAGCTTTCCATGCGTACACACTGACAATTCCAAATCTCGTCGTTGTTCTCCGTGGTCACGTCCAGCACGTACAACGGCAGTATAAAGGGGAAGATCGATTTCCTTGGCGCCACCCCTTGGGCTGCTTTTGCTGATCTCGTGTTACCACGTGTGAAATAAAAGTTTGGGAAGAGATGATTTGCGCTTTTCAGTCTTTGTGCTTTTCAGTTCGTTTTCTGCGGTTCAGTTTGTGCTTGTGGGTTCGTATCTTGACTTTCAGGGCGTCTAGGCAGGTCGTATCTGTTTTACAGTGCATTCTTGCACGTTCGTTTCTGATTTTCAGTTCGCTATTCATAGGCCTTGCTGTTCTAAACTGAGTTCTGTTCTGTACGTTCTGATCAGACGACCGTTTCCTAGCCATGTCGCCTGGACGTTCTCGTCGTCGAGTTCGTGCTGTGCGTGCGCTTGGTGTTGGTCTGCTTGTTTTGGACCAAGACCAGTCCATGAACGGTGTGAGGAGGAGTTCATGGACCAAGAATTGGTTGCTCCAGTGGGACCAATTCTGCCATATGCCTCTGCTGCGGGAGATCGTCGAGAATTATCCTGAGGACTACAGGAATTTTCTGCGGATGTCTGACCCCGTTTTTCAGGAACTGTTGGCTTTGGTGTCCCCCTATATTACCAGGAAGGACACCGTTATGCGGGAAGCCATCAGTGCTGAGCAGAGGCTCATCGCCACGTTACGTTATCTGGCGACAGGGAGAAGTCTTCAGGACTTGAAGTTCACGACAGGCATCTCCCCCCAGGCTCTGGGCCTCATAATCCCAGACACCTGTTCTGCTATTATACAAGTCCTGCAGGAGGACTATATTAGGGTAAGTTTTCTCCTTTAACATCACATTTTATGTATTTCATGTATGCTAATGTATTGTATTTCTTTCATCCTTCCCTAATTACCATGATTGTAATATGCTGAGAATGTCCCCTTTGTCCCCATGCATGCTGGAAGTTTTTAAATGCCCCTTTTTTCTCCTCCATGCATATTTCCCTTCACTAAGCTTTCCAGCAGGGGCGTCTGTTGCTCCAAATGTTTGGGGGTCCAACCCCAATTTAGGAAATAAACTTCCTCCTTTTTTGCGACTGTGCCTATTAAACGCCTCCAGTTGCCCCCTACAATGCAGCCATTTTGTTCCCTCCAATGCAGCCATTTTGTTCCCTCCAATGCAACCATTTTGTTCCCTCCAATGCAGCCATTTTGTTCCCTCCAATGCAGCCATTTTGTTCCCCCCAGCCCTGCACTTACCTTCTTGTGGTCAGCGCCATCCTTCTTCTGTCCTTGATGTCTTCTCCTGCCCTTGATGTTGCATCAGCCAATCATGTTACCATTAAACAGACTTGGTGAACATGATTGGCAGAGCAGCCTGTCAGTGTTTACCCAAGGAATGTCCCCCCCCCCCCTGCATCACCTATTTAACTTTTATGAAGCCAATTACATCCCTCAGGCTGTATTGTGCAAGCCTATTTGCCTCCCTGTTTCTGATATGCAATTTTTACCCCATAAATGCTGCAGTTATTCATATGTTGGTCGCTTAACAGGGGGCCATCCACCAGAATAGTGGGCGGCATTGACAATACATAGGTTAATGCAAGGCATGAACCGATGTATTGTTCGGAGTGACGGGCACAGGAGAGAGGTGGCAGTGCTCCAGCGCCCACTCTGGACGCACCGCCACTGCAATGCTATCCTGTGGCCAAACACATCTACCCCCCCCCCCAAAATATTTTTTTAATGGACCATCAGAGGGGGTGATGAATATGAAACATGAGCCTTCCATTATACTTCTTAAAAACAGATTAATAAACTGAGAATTTGATTGATGTTGGCCTCTAATGTTTTTTATTATAATCTCCTTGTAATGTAATATTTTAAAATTCTAATTTTTTTTCATCTTGTTTGACTCCCCAGCTTCCTTCCACGCCACAGGAATGGCAGACTGTGGCATCGGAGTTTGCCAAGCGGTGGGACTTCCCCAACTGCGGTGGTGCCATAGACGGGAAGCACGTCCACATCGTGCCGCCACCCCGTTCTGGGTCCTACTACTTCAATTACAAGGGGTTTCATAGCATTGTGCTGATGGTGGTGGTGTCAGCACGGTATGAATTCCTCTATGTTGATGTAGGGAAGAATGGCCTGATGTCCGATGGGGGATCCTTCATCCAGACGGAGTTTGCCCTTCGTCTCCAGAGTGACGACCTTGCATTGCCACCGGATGCAGGGAATGTTGAAGGACTCCCCTTTGTTTTTTTGGCTGATGAAGCCTTCGGGCTCGGACCGCATCTTATGAGGCCATTTCTTCAGAGGACCCTGACCCCAGAGAAGAGGGTGTTCAATTACCGGCTGGCCGGGGGCCGAAGAGTCGTTGAAAATGCCTTCGGCATAATGGCCAGCCGGTTCCGCATTTTTATGACTTCCATCCACTTGGCGGACTACAAAATAAACTATGTAGTTTTATGCTGCTGTGTGCTACACAACTTTCTCAGCAGAAAATCCACTTCTTATATGGCCACAGTATTGCCTGAGGCTGGACTTTCATCTGCCAATCCCCTGCCGGGCCTTGAATCTGCCCGTCCTGGCTTGCCCCCCAATATGCCCGTGAGGTTCGGGAGAAATATATGCAATATTTCACGGGTAGGGGGGCAATTTCTATGCCAGGCTATGCCTAAAGATTCATGGAGAATGAGCTAAATAAAATTCTGATTTCAAATTTTAACTTTTGTTTGTTTCCTGTCTCCTAGTTTGTCTTAGTGCATTTGTAGTGCCAAGTGTATTTTCCTTTAGTAAATAACAACCATTTCACTATGTAACCTTAAAAAAAACACAAATAAGGTTAGAGCGTATTGAAAAAAGAAGCTACGCGTTGTTTCTGTTCAAACATTTTACTCTGTGCACATTCACACACATGTTTACTTTTTTTTTTTTTTTTTTGTCCAGGCCACAAACCGCCAATTCTTTTCTTAGGAAAATACAAAAACAACAGTTGCATTCCAAAAAGTACAACTTTGAATATCTCTGAGCAATCTGAGACATTCACACTTACACAAACTATGTCTCTATGTGTCCTTCATAATATGGGGTCTTGCCACCCCTTGCCCAGCCAAAAATTGAATATGCACACATTTTAAAGTAATTTCCAATAGGGATTTTAGACTCCTGATCCCTATTGTCAACATGTGCTATCTGCCATCAGGGGTGATCAATGGACGTGTTTTGGGGGTGCAACCCCTTCCTCAGTTCACCTACTTTAGATACGAGGAAGGGGTTGCACCCCCAAAAGACGTACACGGATATCCCCTGATGGCAGATAGCACATGTTGACACACTGTGTGCATATTCAATTTTTGGCTGGTTTGATTGTCAAAAAGAGTTTAAAAGGTTGAAGAACAGTCATACCTGAAACAAAAATGGGGGTTTGTTGACTTATTCGATTCTCCCCAATACATCTAGAATGTCTTTAAATGTTTGATCAATCACATGAATTATTTGTTTTATTCTGTCCAGTTCCGTGCTACATTCCATCACTTGCTGTATTATTCGGAGGGCACTGTCAGCAGAGAAACGTGTACTATCCTTCACCACAACATTTACATCCCCTAAAAACAAAATAAAAAGGTATTATAACTCTGCAGGCCTACATCTCTTACCTGAAGCTGTGGTGACATATACTGACCTGTTGTGGTGACCAGTTCCACAACGTCATCCACCTCTCCTTCCTGCACTTCTCCTTCCTCCACCTCAACTTCCTCAACATCCTTCGGTTGTGGGTCTTTGGGAGTTTGGGGTTGTTGTGAAGCTGTGGGGTTCCTGTGCTCCCTGGAGTGTTCTCCTCCCAGTCTTCTCTCCCCTATGAGAATCAAACAAAAGGTCTATTTATCACACTGAAATTCTCTCAGAAAAATTAAAACAGGCTAAATTGTTTGGAAGTGGGGTACAAGTGTGTGTTTGTGCGGATTCTAAAGTTGAATGCATTATTTGGAACAATAAATAGGTTTAGTATTCACCTTTTGGATGTAAATTTTTTGACATGGAGGCACCACAAAAATTCACTGATGCACCTGTGTGGGACACCCAAAAAAGGCGGTTCTGTTGGCCCACACTATAGTGCTCCAAAGTACAGATGTGGTACCAGCTGCTGAGTGTCCTCTCCTTTACACTGATTAAAGTTTGCATTTCATTCTCTTTACAAACACATCATCTAGCCAAAAATTTAGGAACAACAATTTGTAAAAAACAGGCAGATGTCTATTTTGTTTTGGGGCTGTAAAATAAGCCAAAACAGCGGATAGTGGCCGAACGAAGTGTCTGTAACGTAACGAACGATTACTGTGCCAAACCAAGTTCGAAATTAGGAAATTTTGGAAGGGAGTCCAATATGAAAATAAACAAAAAGGAGCAACATGTAATTTGAGAAAAACCTTAATAGCAGAAAAGTGTACATTTTACTTACTTTTTGCTAGCATTCTCTTAATGCTCCTTAACTGCTCTGGCTCCCTCAGTTTGAGGTCTGACCACCTCTTTCTGAGCTGCTCATTTGAGCGTTTCACCCCGAAATTCGTCTTCAGACTCTTCACGACTTTCCTCAGGATTTTGGCCTTCCTTCTATTAGGTTTGCTATACGGCCCATGCTTTGCATCATAATCAGACTTGAGCAATATGTCCACCATCTCCACCATCTCCGCAAAAGACATATTAGATGCCTTGAATCTCCTCCTTGATCGTGACATTTCCTCGGTCTCCGGGCTTGTCTCCTCCTCGTTTTTGGAGGAATTATCAGACACCTGCTGTAAATCCGCCATATCTGTCTGCGTGCCGAAAGAGAAGGGGCGGGGAAAAGATGTTAGTTAGAACGTCATGGGCGGGCGACGTGTGCGGAGCAACGTGTGCGTAGTTTGACGCATGCGTGGTGTATATATAGCAAACCACACATGTGACTATACTACGTTCGTTGTGCGGAGAGAGGAGTTCAAGTGACGGACGTGCGAACGAAGGTATGTGATTTTGTGACTTTGACTAATTGTTGGCCTATACTGTCTGGAGAATGTTGTAGGATATATATGGTGACTAAGATTTTAAGGAGGTTAGACTGTGTGCCTCACATTAGTTATATATTATTTATTTTACTTGCAGACCCAAAATGAATGTCTTTATAAGTGACAAGGAATTCCTTGCAGAATTTATAGACCGGGTAAGGGAGCTGCCCGCTCTGTGGGAGACCAAAAACCCCATACACAAAAAAAAAGGGGTGAGAAAAGCAGCGCTGGAGACCCTGCTCCCATTTGTGCATACCAAGGTGCCCACAGCCACAGCAAAACAGGTGGACACTAAAATTGGGAGCTTGAGAGGCACATACAGGAATGAACGCTCTAAGGTCCTGGCTTCTCAGAGGTCAGGAGCAGCAGCAGATGATGTGTATGTCCCGAATTTGTGGTACTACAGCAGGATGTCCTTTCTGGATGACCACATTGAGGCAAGGCCATCACTCTCCACTCTTCCCCCCAGACTTCCCTGCAGCCAACTTGAGCCTTCTCTGGAGCAAGAGGAGGCAGCCATCCTGGATGAACCTGATTTGGCCATCTGGAGGCAGGTATAGTATTTATAGAAAATGTATTGGGATAAAATTAATGTTTGACAAATATGTCAAGATGACAAACATTAACTGTTTTGGGTTCCACAAGTGAAATCAAGATCTCGAGACATTAGTCTGGCCTAAATTGGGTGCTAAATAGTCAATCTGATGTAGTTGTAAATTGGTCAAAATGATTTCTGGATTTACATTCGAATTGCTTCAATCATGATCTGAATTTTGGATGCAAAGATTAAACCAACATATTAAACTATGTCCCTTTTTCATACACAGGATGAAATCAGCCAGGAGGAGGGTCTGGAAACTGTCAGGCAGGAGGTGGCAGGGCCCAGTGGCAGCCAGGAGGTGGCAGGGCCCAGTGGCAGCCAGGAGGTGGCAGGGCAAAGGAGAAGCACCAGATCACAGGTGCCTCCCATCCGACTTCCCAAAAGAGGGACAGGACCACCAGTGAGGCAGCAATGGCCCTTATTAAAGAGGCCCATGCCACCCTCAAGGAGCCCACATCCCCTGAAGAGGCCATTGCCGGCCTAGTGGAGGCAAAGTTCAAGGTGATGAGCATGGAGCAACGCCTCCTATGCAAGCCCCTGCTCATCACCTTGCTGAACAAGGGGGTGATGGAAAAAATTACCCCCAACACCGCTATTTGTGAGGTGGCACAACTGTCCCAACCTCGACCTCCTCCTCCACCTCCACCTTCTTCTTATGCCCCACCCCCTTCTCCTCAACCTCCTCCTCCACCTCCACCTTCTTCTTCTGGCCCACCCCCTTCTCCTCAACCTCCACCTTCTTCTTCTGCCCCACCCCCTCCTCCTCCACCTTCTTCTTCTGGCCCACCCCCTTCTCCTCAACCTCCACCTTCTTCTTCTGCCCCACCCCCTTCTCCTCCACCTCCTCCTCCTCCTGACAGGAGTACCCCTCCAGTGGCCCAGCCTCCAGCCAAACGAAGAAGGAAGGCTGCAGGGAAGGCTTCAGGAAAGGTTGCAGGGAAGGTTGCCAGGAAGACGAGGAAGTGATGGCCTTGCTTCATTGTGGTCGGACAGAAGGCAGCCTGTTGTAGTACCACACACTTGGGACATATATTTCACCTGCTGCTGTTCCTGACCTCTGGGAGGCCAGCATCAGATTGTGCTCAGAAATGTTGGCCTTCTCTCAAGCTCCCAATTTTAGTGTCCACACAGGGTTGATGTGTGGTCTGGGGTCCCTGGGATGCGCAAATGGCAGCAGGTTCTCCAGCGCTGCCTTCTCTTTATTTTATTTGAAACATGAATAAATGTTATTTTTGTTTAAGTTCATACTTGACTATGTGTATTTTTAATAAAATTACAATTTAGCTTTGGAGTAAGCAGAGACATTTGACAGCCAAAAAAAGGGACAGATACCAAACCCAAAAAATGAATAACAATCTTATTTTAAAAAAATAGGGTGTAAAATTTAACAAATATATATTAAAATATTCAATGGGAGATCACTATCAAAACATTGGCAAATTACAATTAACATCAGTTTGAAAAATGTAAAAATGTAAAATATTCAGAAGATCTTGCACGATATAATACACCTAAATCTTCTTAAGAGCAGCATGAAAAAGGATAAAAAAAGATAGTCATAACTCTGTGAGAATATCAGCAGCAAAAGAAGTTCATTCGTTTAGATTAATGTAACACTCTAAAGAAGATTTCAATGCACAACATTTAAACGATGCAATAATTTTGAGCGTGACGAATGTGCTATCTCCATTACGAAGGCTTGTTTTATCCAGAAGATACGCTCCCGTCTCATACTTGCTTCTGAGCATGCGCACTTTTTGAAGAGTCGTAAAAGCATACACACGAACCATTTTCTCGTCACAAAACAGGCCGACGAGAAACACGACGAGGAAATCTGGAATCCTGACGAGAAAATAGAGAGCAGGTTCTCTATTTTCTCGTCGAGATTCACTGCAATTTTCTCGTCGTAAAAACATACACACGAACGGTTTTCTCGAGGAAAAAGCTCTCGCGGCACTTTTCTTGCCGGTTTTGGACGAGAAAATCGGTCGTGTGTACGAGGCTTCAAAGTGCTAAATATACTTATATCTAATGACACTAACACAGATGAACCAACTGATGCTAAAGTGACAGTAATGTTGAAAATATTACAAAAGTATATTAAGCGCTGACTAAAACTATTAACAAAAATCACTCAGGACTGGCACAAAAAGGCAATAAAGTTATTGACAAATTGTTGGTAGGCAGAAATATACCTTACCTGTCTGAAAAATTGTTGTGGGTTTTAGCAATTGTTTTTTTCCCCTCCCTATTAATTTATACAAGGGTTTATAAAAATACACAGCTATATTAGTCTTATGAGGACTTCTACTGTTTCCCAGATTAGTATTAGGTGGAGCAACAGCACCAATTTAGATCAGCAGTTGTGGCTGCGATCAGCAGCCAGCTATCTTTTTCCTTGAACAACAGCTTTGTCTATAGGAGAGCTGACTACTGATCAAAGCCAGTGTTTACTACTCGAGATGTCTGTAAGGCTCCATTCACACTTGTAGGACTTTTGTGCAACTTTGACGCAGCATTAACGTAACTTTGGATGGGTGCGAAGTGGATAAGACTTTGGTTTTGATCAATGATAATGGACAACTGTTGCACTGTATAACATTCAGGTATGACTTTCATGCAACTTTTGAGGGTTAACATTGAAGTCTATGGCACTCAAGGTGCATGAGCCTAGGTTCACATTGGTATAATTTGGCATACGATTTGACATTGCCGGCAATAGCACTGTCCGTATCGGTATGATGCTGACTTTGCGGCGACGCACCGATTCCCAAAAGTAGTTCCTGCACTTCTTTTGGTGAATGCGGGTGCGATTTCAATAGACATCTGTGCAGGAACCCTCACAGATATCTGTCAAATTGCCCCCAAAGTCGGACTGCATTGCCAGGGTGAACAGGAAAGTTCAGCTGAGCTTGCACGATTTCTAACCCACAGCAATGTGAACCTAGGCTTAAAGTCGGACCAAAGTAGTGCATGCACTTTGATCTCACTGCAACTTTAAGTCATACCTATATAAATGGTTATCATTGTGTGAGGGGGTTAGCTCAGCAGTGGGTGTGTGTGACCCCCTGGATGGGTTCACCACACAAAACAGGCACAGCAGACAGGGTTTGTAGTTGCAAAAACGAAAGGTGCGGTTTATTCAAACTATTTACAAGGGAAAAACAACAAAACAAAAAGAAACATGAAAATAAATCCTGGTCAACTTGACCGCTTACTACACACGTTGGTGTCCCTGACTAACAACTGGGTACAGCCTTGTGCTGTCCCAGTCCCTAGCTCCCTGCTTTTTGAAGTTGTTACAGTAACCACACAGGCTTTGGCTCACCGCACAGAGATCACACTCCCCAGACTATTCACACAGATCTGGTTCCAGGTCGGAGCATCTCCCTTAGCATGCTGGGAGTTCTTGTAGAGGCCCTAACGAGCCCACTTACTTCAGCTGGGCTCATTAACTCTTCCCCTGCAAGACTCCCCACACTCCCCCTAGTGGTATAAATTGGCATAAAGCCTGAATCTAGGACATATATACCTTCCATCCTGGATGCAACCTGGTGATTTTACCTGCATTCTGTCACATACCCCCCCTCTTGTTTTAACCTTGGGGTTGGAACACAAGCAATCAGGCATGCATGTACTCGAGACAAAGCATCCACATTCCCCATTTGAATGCCAGGGCGATGCTTTACCGTAAAGTTGAATTCCTGTAGGGCCAGGAACCACCTATTTACTCTTCTATTTGTCTCTTTGTTCTGAGCCATCCACTTTAACGGAGCGTGATCAGTAATCATGTCAAAGTGCCTACCTAGCAGATAGTACCGAAGGTAATCTAGAGCCCACTTCACCGCTAAACACTCCTTCTCAATTGTGGCGTAATTTACCTCATGGGACTTCAATTTTCTGCTGAGGTAAATGACTGGGTGCTCTTCCCCATTCCAGACCTGGAACAATACTGCTCCTAACCCAACGTCTGATGCATCACTTTGTACGACAAAGTCCCTAGAGAAGTCTGGTGAGTACAACACTGGCTGGCTACATGAGGCTTTTTTTTTAAGAATTGGAATGCTGCCTCAGCCTCTGGGGTCCATTTAACCATGACAGACTCTTTCCCTTTTGTCAGGTTGGTTAGGGGCACAGCCTGAGAAGCAAAGTGGGGAATGAATCGCCGATAATAACCAGTGATTACTAGAAAGGCTCGTACCTGCTTCTTGCTGTTGGAACGTGGCCAAT
The DNA here is from genome assembly GCA_029206835.1 of Rana muscosa. NCBI lineage: Eukaryota > Metazoa > Chordata > Amphibia > Anura > Ranidae > Rana > Rana muscosa. Next base: position 1,163,202,368 of record CM055122.1, on the reverse strand, counting down.
TCTGTATGGCCTCGACTTTATTGACCTGAGGTTTTATTACTCCTCTCCTAATGGTGTACCCAAGAAATTTGGCCTCCTCCTGTCCAATGGTACACTTCTTGGGGTTGGCCGTAACCCAGCTTCCCGGATAGAGTCTAGGACTGCTTGCACTTTTGGCAGATGTGAGGCCCAATCTGTGCTATAGATAATTACATCATCCAGGTAAGCCGCGGCATACTTCTGATGGGGCCTCAGTATCTGATCCATTTTCCGCTGTAATGTTGCCGGTGCGTTCTGTAATCCAAACGGCATTATTTTATATTGGAACGCCCCGTCTGGGGTTACAAACGCGGTTTTCTCCTTGGCCGATTTGGCCAGGGGAATTTGCCAATACCCTTTTGTGAGACCAAGAGTTGTCATGTATTGGGCTGTTCCCAGCCGGTCGATCAACTCATCTATACGTGGCATGGGGTAGGTATCAAATTTTGTAACTTTGTTCAGTTGTCGAAAATCGTTACAAAATCGCCAGCTCCCATCCGGTTTAGGCACTAACACTATGGGACTGGACCAATCACTTTGGGATTCCTCTATCACCCCCAACTTAAGCATTTTCTGTACTTCCTCATGTATTTCCTCCCGTCGGGCCTCTGGGATCCGATAGGGTTTTAGTTTCACCCTTTCACCGGGCGGGGTAATAATATCATGCTCTACCCCAGGCGTTTGTCCCGGCAGCTCAGAGAAAACCTCCTTGTTGCGAAGCACAAACTCCTTAACCTCCTGTTGTTGGGGGTTTGACAAGGTGACTGCTATTCCAACCTCAGGAATCACGCAATCAGACTGAGCTGGTGACAAAGATTCTGCGACTAGGGATTCCCTATCCCTCCAGGCTTTCAACAGATTAATGTGATAGATCTGTTCGGGCTTTCGCCTTCCTGGTTGTCTGACCTTGTAATTCACTTCGCTCACTTTTTCCATTATCTCGTAGGGGCCTTGCCATTTGGCGAGGAATTTGCTTTCAACCGTAGGGACAAGTACCAATACACTATCCCCTGGGGAAAAGTTACGGGTCTTGGCCCCACGGTTGTACACTCTCTGTTGTGCCAACTGCGCTTGGGCCAAATGTTTCTTTACGATTGGCATTACCTGTGCAATTCTATCTTGCATCAGGGCGACATGCTCAATCACACTCCTGTGGGGAGAACTCTCACTCTCCCAAGTTTCCTTGGCGATATCCAACAGCCCTCTTGGGTGTCTCCCATAGAGTAACTCAAAGGGTGAGAAACCCATAGAGGATTGGGGTACCTCCCTAATGGCAAACATTAAATAGGGAATTAGACAGTCCCAATCCTTTCCATCTCTATCCACCACCTTCTTTAACATTTGTTTTAGGGTTTTGTTGAATCTTTCAACCAACCCATCTGTTTGGGGGTGATACACAGATGTACGCAATTGTGTTACTTTGAACAACTTGCACAGCTCTTTCATAACCCGGGACATAAAGGGTGTACCTTGGTCCGTAAACAGTTCTTTACAAATACCCACACAGCTAAAAACAAGAGATAGCTCTTTGGCTATGGTTTTGGCCGAGGTATTTCGGAGAGGAATCGCTTCCGGATAACGGGTGGCATAGTCCAATATAACCAAAATGTACTGATGCCCCCTAGCGGACTTCATTATTGAACCTACCAAATCCTTTGCGATCCTCTCAAAGGGGACCCTTAATGATGGGAAGAGGTACCAGCGAGTTACGGAAATGTGGCATCGGTGCCGACATCTGACACACAGGGCAGGAGGAACAATAATTTTCTGTTTCCTTCATGACCCCAGGCCAATAGAATCTTTGCAATACTCTCTCTCAGGTTTTCTCTGTCCCTAGATGACCTCCAAGCATGTGCCCATGGGCCAACTCTAACACCAACTTCCTGTATGGTTTGGGGACCACAAAATGCTCAATGGTTTCTTCTGCTCTTTTAGCCACCCGATACAGTAGGTCCTTTTCCACGATGAAGTACGGGTAAGTGCAGGACTCATCTGGGTCCACTAACTCGCCATCTATTTTCACAACGTTTTCCCGTGCCTTTATTAGGGTGGGGTCTTTTAACTGTTCTGTGGCAAAATTTTCCTTGTGAACCTTGAGATCAGAAAACTCCACAGACGGCACGTTTTCGTCTGAGGATGTTGGCTCCTCCCCAGTTTCTCGAGTCTCCCCTGCCAATACCGACAAGGGAAATTCTGGAGAGTCCTCACCACTCTCAGAGGAATTCTGGCTATCACATTCCTGGTATACATGGGCACCAGTGGGGGGCACAGGACGATCCCAGAGTTCCCAAAACTTTGGAAAATCCCTTCCCACAATGGCATCATGTGGTAACTGAGACACTAACCCCACCTGATGAGAGAGGTTACCTTTGGAGGTCTCAAAACACACTGTAGTCACAGGATACTCTCGGGTGTCCCCATGCACACAAATAACAGCTACCTTGTTATTCCCTAAGACCTCTGTAGTGACTAATTCAGCTTTTATCAGTGTCACCAGGCTACCTGAATCCAGCAACATAACAACATTTTTATCATTAATACACATTTTGCATAAATGTTTCTCAGTTCCCCGAATGGCAGTGCATGCGACTGTCGCAAACAGCGACTGACGTCTGTCCCTTAGAAAGTCACATTGCATGGGTTCATCCACAACCGGGCAATTTTCTGCAATATGTCCCTCTTGTCGGCAGCGGTAACAAACAATCCTTCTTGCTGCCTCTTGAGCCCCTGACTTCCCAGGCTGTTCTCGCCAAACCTTGGATAGAACTCCCACCCTCTCACTCTCTCCACCCTCACCCCTTGGAATCATCTTACCTGCCACTGGGAATGGTCTGGTCTTAGGGTGGAAAGTCCGTGAGTCTCTGGAAGAGGCAGTCAGGTTCTCTGTAGCCAAGTACTTCTCTACACGATCCACAAGATTATCGGCCGTTTCTGGGTCTCCATGGCTTACCCACTTTTGGATGGCAGTAGGAAGAGCTCCCAGGAAACGATCCATCACAACACGTTCCACAATCTTTGGTGCAGACAAAGTCTCTGGCTGTAGCCACTTCCTGCTCAGGTGAATGAGATCATACATTTGAGACCTGGGGGGTTTCCCAAGCCGGAAAGTCCAGTTATGCACACGCTGAGCCCGGACGGCCAGGGTGACACCCAGCCGTGCCAATATTTCATTTTTTAGCATCACATAGTCTTTTGCTTGGTCAGGCTCTAGGTCATAGTAAGCTTTCTGAGATTCACCAGTTAACATAGGGGCCACCAGTCCAGCCCACTGCTCCTTAGGCCACTTTTCCCTTTCAGCAGTCCTTTCAAATGTGGTCAAAACACCTCTGGATCATCCTCTCCAGTCATTTTTGTCAGTAAACGACTCACCCCAAAGGACGCAGTATTAGTGGAACTACTTGCCTCACTGGTCTGCGGACGTTGCTGCATTAATGTCTCCATTTGTTTCTGTAGTCTCTGTTCTTGCTTCTGCAACAGGTCTATGAAGCGGGCCTCAGATTGCTGCTGGGCTTGTTGCTGAGCTGCCAGACTCTGTTGATGAGCTTGCTGCTGGGCTGCCAGGCTCTGTTGCAAATTTGCATTTGTCTGTTGTTGAGCTGCAAGGCTCTTTTGCAAACCTGCATTTGTCTGCTGCTGATTGGCATTTGCTAGAGCCAGCTGTTTCAGTATCTCCTCCATGCTGGCCTTTAAAAAAAAAACTGCCCGCATTCTCCACCAACTGTGAGGGGGTTAGCTCAGCAGCGGGTGTGTGTGACCCCCTGGATGGGCTCACCACACAAAACAGGCACAGCAGACAGGGTTTGTAGTTGCAAAAACGAAAGGTGCGGTTTATTCAAACTATTTACAAGGGAAAAACAACAAAACAAAAAGAAACATGAAAAGAAATCCTGGTCAACTTGACCGCTTACTACACACGTTGGTGTCCCTGACTAACAACTGGGTACAGCCTTGTGCTGTCCCAGTCCCTAGCTCCCTGCTTTTTGAAGTTATTACAGTAACCACACAGGCTTTGGCTCACCGCACAGAGATCACACTCCCCAGACTATTCACACAGATCTGGTTCCAGGTCAGAGCATCTCCCTTAGCATGCTGGGAGTTCTTGTAGAGGCCCTAACGAGCCCACTTACTTCATCTGGGCTCATTAACTCTTCCCCTGCAAGACTCCCCGCACTCCCCCTAGTGGTATAAACTGGCATAAAGCCTGAATTTAGGACATATATACCTTCCATCCTGGATACAACCTGGTGATTTTACCTGCATTCTGTCACAATTGGAAAATATGGGGAAAACAAAAGTTGCATGACAAGTCACACAAGTGTGAATGGAGCCTAAATTGTTCACAGTAATCACAAGGCACAGTGTAAAGCCTCCTACACACGGTCTGATTGTTGGATGACGAGTGTCCGATTTTTGCCAAAAGGGCGTGTACAGGATTTTGTCTAGCACACTAACTATCTGCAAATTGTTGTTTGACAAACACAAGCATAGTGATGTACTATGAGAGTATAAAGAGGAAGTTCATTCCTCAAGCGCCAACCTTTGGGCCCCTTCTGCTAATTTCATGTTAGTAGAAGGTCGGTGATCGTTGATTTGCGATTTTTCGATCGTACAAAGCAGATGCCTTTAAAATACATTTGGCATAACTACATGCAAAGCAGCTTCATTATTATCCCATTAAATAAGATGAGAATTTTGACATTTTGTCAGTTGCCGCGTCACGAATATTAATTCAGGATTACGAACTGTAGTTTTACAAGACCAAACTCTTCCCAGTCCTTCCTTGATTCCGAGCAGGCTTGTTTGTACTTTCGACTTTTGTGTGACGGATTGCGTACTGACCATTTGAAAATCAGATGTTCGACAAAAATTTACTATACTGTCATCCAACTTTTGTTGTCCGAAAATTGGAAAACAATTGTCAAAAGGAGCGTACTAGCGGTAAGAATTTCAGACAACAGCCTGTCAAACGACAATCCCCTTCCAAATTTTGCATTGTGTGTACGAGGCTTAACTCTGATTCAAGGGCGGATCCTGAGTCTTTTCTCGGGAGGGGCACTGCCAAAAAATGTTTTTTTGGTGGGAAATTTATCGGGGAAATGGTTGGTGTCGGCGCTTCAATCATCCCGGCACCATATTTGTTGTTATGGTGTCAGGATGATTGAAGCGCATTATTTCTATTATTACATTGTAATATGAAATTAAATAGTTCAATGCAGAATCAGTGGGAGTCCCGAGTGTGTCACTTGCCACCGTCGCCTGCAATTAGTGGGAGCCCTGAGCGTGTCACTTGCCACACCTTGTGGATTGTCACTTGCCACATCACCTGCCACACCTTGTGGATTGTCACTTGCCACATCACCTGCCACACCTTGCGGATTGTCAATAGCCACACCTTGCGGATTGTCACTTGCCACGTCACCTGCCACACCTTGCGGATTGTCCCTAGCCACACCTTGCGGATTGTCACTTGCCACGTCACCTGCCACACCTTGCTGATTGTCACTTGCCTGCCACCAGATGCAGATTGTCATTTGCCACGTCACCTGACACAATTTGCAGATTGTCACTTGCCACGTCGCCTGCCACAACTTGCGGATTGTCACTAACTTGCCTGCCTTGCCCACAAACAGCGCCGCCCCCTGACAACAAACCGCGACGCATGCGGAGCCGCACGCTATCGCACCTGCCTGCAGAGCGGCCTGACGTGACTCACTGACGTCACTCGTTGCTAGACGCCAAGCGGCCCAGGCGTTAGCAACGAGCGCAGGGAAGAGGCTCCACCCACCTCCTTCTCCGCTCCTGGTATCGTGTCAGTGCGCCACGTAACTACATTAGACGAGTCTGTCTCTCTACGCCGCTGATCGGCTGATGTGAGAGAGACTCAGAGAGGCAGCGGCAGCCGCAGAACAAGTACTGTATATACTTGAGTATAAGCCGACCCGAATATAAGCCGAGGCACCTAATTTTACCACAAAAAACTGGGAAAACGTATTGACTCAAGTATAAGCCTAGGGTGTCCATCTGCATGCCTCACTGTGCCTCACTTTGCCTCACTGTGCCCATGCCTCACTGTGCCCATGACTAGACTGATATTTAACATGGGGGTCTATTGAAGGAGTGCCCGGCTTTGAAAAATCGTTTCTCCCCGGCCCTAGGTCTCCCAGACACCAAACTTTTCAAACTTATAGAGGAGACATGGGGCTACATGTGTGCCACGTTTGGGGTCCAGAAGACCTACGACCGGCCGGTACCTGGTCCGCAAATTCACTGGAGAAATTACCGTTTAACATTGGAGTCTATTGAAGGGGTGCCCGGTTTTAAAAAATCAGTGCTCCCCGGCCGTAGGTCCCCCAGACACCAAACTTTGCACACTTGTAGAAAAGACATGGGGCTACATGTGTGCCAAGTGTGGGGTCCAGGAGACCTACGGCCGGCCGGTACCGGGTCCCCAAAATTCGGGAGATCAGGCGCAAAAAAAAAAAAAGCATGAGATTCTTTGGGGCAGATTACAGGTGTTTTTCTTTTTTATACATTGGTGGCCTGTACAAAAAACGCGGCACAATCATGGCAAAAATCTCAACAAAATTGTGGTAAAAACACACGACTTTGAAATGCACAGGACAAACCAAAATTTTTTTGACACTTTCTTCGTGAAATGGTAGGGGTACAATGTACCCCTTACCAATTCACATAGGGGGGGGGGCGGGATCTGGGGGTCCCGTTTGTTAAAGGGGTCTTCCAGATTCCAATAAGCCCCCCGCCCGCAGACCCCCACAACCACCGGGCAAGGGTTGTGGGGATGAGTCCCTTGTCCCCATCAACATGGGGACATCCTCCCCATGTTGAGGGCATGTGGCCTGGTACGGTTCAGGAGGGAGGGGGGAGCACTCTCTCGTCCCCCCCTCTTCCCCTGCGGCCGGCCAGGTTGCGTGCTCGGATGAGGGTCTGGTAAGGATTTTTGGGGGGACTCCATGCCATTTTTTTTTTATTTGGGGTGGAGTTCCCCTTAAAATCCATGCCAGATCTCAAGGGCCTGGAATGGATATTTAGGGGGTACCCCACGCCATTTTTTTTTTATTTGCGGCGGGGTTCCCCTTAATATCCATTCCAGACCTAAAGGGCCTAGTAATTGAATTTGGGGAAACCCCCACGCTTTTTTTTTTTTTTTTATCAATGACTTTTCTATGTATTGATAAAAGCCGACAATTCATTAATAGCCGCGAGTGAGTTTTAAATGACTTTTTTTCCTTCAAAAATGACACTTTGTGCAGGGACAGTTCTAAGCATGGGAAACATGCGCCACTTTACATGCATATCATACACGACCCCCAGGTACGAAATTTAAAGGAATATTTCACTTTTATTTTTTCATTTTAAGCATTATTAAAATAACCGCTCCCGTAAAAACGTCTATTTTTTAAACCTTTTTTTGCATTGATACATGTCCCCTGGGGCAGGACCCGGGTCCCCAAACACTTTTAGGACACTAACTTGCATATAAGCCTTTATAATTAGCACTTTAGATTTCGAACGCTCGAGTCCATTGTATTTAATAGGGTTCTAAAGTTCACACGAACATTCTGTCTGTTCGCAGGTTCTGGTGCGAACCGAACAGGGGGGTGTTCGGCTCATCCCTGGTTACCAGCAGGGCCGGACTGGGCATAAAAAACAGCCCTGGAAATAATTTTATAGCAGCCCCAGTGGCGTAGCGTGGGTTGTCAGCACCCAAGGCAAGTAATTTGCACCCCTTACCCGCGGACATTTAGCACTCTGAGTCCCTTCCACTCGTACAGTATTAAACCCCTTATGGTACCTCTTAGGACATACCACTCTTTCTCTTTGTTCTCCCTTCTTTACCTTTTATCTCTCTCTCTATCCTAATGTCTTGCCCCCCATCTATCGCTCTTTATCCATCCTTCATGTTCTTTCTCACCCGTTTTCTTTGTTTCTCCCCCTCTTTTTATTCCTTCTCTTACTCCTTGTTTTTTCCTCTCTCACCTCTATATCTATACACACACTGTATGTATTTACACCTATATGTATATTGCATCCAATGAATGATTGTCTTATGGGGGATGGTGGATTTCAATGTCAAATGCGCCTTGGCCATAGCGCCCACCATCAAGCATCCTCCCTCTGTACTGGTCCAGTACTGGGGGCTGTAATATACTTCTGCTGTGGCAGATGAGGAAGTGTGTACAGGGTGTGTGTGTGTGTATCATGTGTGTACCCTCTCCTGCAGGGATTGCAGACACGTTACAGGAGATGGTCAGAGACTGCAGATATATATTACAGGAGATGGTCAGAGACTGCAGATATATATTACAGGAGATGGTCAGGGACTGCAGATATAGGACAGGGGATGGTCAGAGACTGCAGATTTAGGACAGGAGATAGTCAGAGACTGCAGATATAGGACAGGAGATGGTCAGAGACTGCAGACATTGTACAGGGAATGGTTAGGTATTGCAGACATGATTGATTCAGGAGATGGTCAGAGACTGCATTTAAAGCTGAACTCAGTGTACAGATATATAGTATTGCAGGGTTGCTCCACTCTATTTAAACCATCTCTGCAAGATCAAGTTAGTCTTTTTCCTTTGAAAGTACAACCAAGTCACAGAAGACAGCATCACATCCAATTTCCAAAATACAAATTTTCTTGCAAACACTCAGGATTAGTTGAGGACAGTAACCAGTTAATTGGTCTGTTAAGCTTTTAGCCTGATCCAGCAGTAAATCCTCCAACAACAAAAAAAACCCCATCAAACAATCTGTGCCGCACACACAGAGCTCTGGCTAAATAGCTGATTATAAGCTGAAATGGTTAACAGCCATGTGTCCCCGGTCTCATAGAATGCTGCTGCAGCATCTTCCAGAGATCTTATCAGTGTGATCAGACAATGTGCAGGTCAGGCTAGGCAGATAAAAAAAAAGAAACCAGGGAGACAAGAGGGGGGAGACTGATCAGTAACCTGCAAGCTGCCTGATCACATATATCTGAAAGACACTGCAGCCGGCCAGCAACATGTTACTGAGCTCCTGATGATCATGTTTTTTCCATTCAGCCAGATTTGTGTGTGCTGCAGAACTTGTATTGTATACCTTCTTGTATCTCCCTCCTGGCATCCCCATTCAGCCTCACTCCAGCACTTACAGTCAAATGTGAGCGGGGAAGAGCAACACTGCCTGCTGATTGGCTGTGGAGGGACCGGAGGAGGAGCAGGTTATCCCTTGTACTCCCCTAAGCAGCACTATTGGCTGTGGGTTCCCTACTAGAGAAATGATCAGTCCACTGGCCAGAGAACACACAGTAAGTGTCCATGCTCCCTCCCACCTGCATTATCCTCCTCCACACCACAGCACAGACCTGCCTGCCGCACGATAGTCACACGCTCCTCCAGCCCTTCCCTCTGCTGCTAGAATTAATTTCCTCAGCCAGCCCCACCTCCTGTTCACAGCTTCTAGCCGTCAGAGCGGCCCCAGGACAGCCAGCCTACCGGGAAATTTCCCGCTATCCCGGTAGGCCAGTCCGGCCCTGGTTACCAGTTACCCAATAATGCAGGTAAAGAGGTTGGATCTAAGGTATAGAGATTAACTTAATGAGAAGTCTAATAGAAAAAGTTTGATCCAACATCGCCTCCACATGTTTCACTAGATATTAACTTCCTCAGGACAAATAATGGGTAGGTGATAGTATATTTAAAAACAGAGCAAAAATATGTATATAATTATTACATATTGTAAACATCTGTGTGACGGATCTCGGATACCCCAGGTGGGCACATCCGCCAGACCTGTGTCTCCTGTCCTCCAAACGCACCCGCAGCCTGCAGATTCGCCATAACCAGCCCTTAACCCCTCAATCACGAGACAATCCACACAGGTGTTGAGGGTTAAACATGCAGAGCATCAACAGTTTATTAAATACAAAACATACACTTTTACACACAGTTAGGGACACTCCCCTTAGCCTTGTCATAGAGGGAGGGTAGGGGACAAGGAAGGACCAATTGGAACTCAACACTTGTACATGGAAACAGACTACAACATGAAGGGAGCATAAAGGGATTATGGTAAGCAGGCAGACCCTCAATACACATCCCCTGCGGAGAGATGTCTCCAGTCCAGATGCAACACAATTAAACACAGCAACATGAGGGAGGGGGATTGGGGAGAAGGGATGTAGCATTACATTACATTATCTCAATGCCAGCTTGTCCGCAAGTCTCCCAGTCTCTTCTGGGCCATAGTCTGTGGGTAGAAGGCCAGCCCACAGTCCCATCCAAAACACACAGTGACAGTGGGTTCTGTCACAATCTGTATAAGCACAACAGTAGTTTTTTCAAATATATTCAAGAGAGGTACATATAGGCATAACGATACATGCAGACATATACACAAACATACAGTATATGCTTGCCCGGTGAGCCTGTATGCAAGGGTATAGGGACACCCCACGAGACTAGACAGACATTCAAAAACAGAGGCTTCAAATCTGATGTACAGTATATGTGTATCAGATTGATGTGTATACATGGATGACACGTATTGCTGTAGCAAAACTGTAGCAAGGGGATTATACACCACTGTAAGGCAGAACTCTATCATGCAAGTACCGAGAATAGATACATGTTTATGTAGGCATAATCTCCAAAACATTGAAGAGATCATAGAAATATACAGGGTCCCTGTCAAAACAAGACAAAATGATGCTGAGATAATTTTCACCTGGTTTATAGTAAATGCAAAGCCAGCAATGTAGCAAGATAGGAATCCAAACCAACATTAGAAATAAATTGTCATAGAATAAGGAGTAAACTGTCAGAAATCAAGATAACTAAAAATATAGGCAATATCACCAATTAGCCATACAGGCAGTTTCTAAAGGATGAAACAGTGTTTGTAGACGGCACTTACCAAAATGTAGCTTCTGGGCCCTGAGATACTCTAACAAGGTATTAGATAGATAGAGAGAGTTCTCCAAGTTGTGCGGGACAGGCAGCATCTGAGGAGAAACGGTATTAAGAGCTTCTAAGCACAAAAATAGGCCATGCATGCATGTGAAATGGCATTACTAGATAGGTTAAAAGAGACCCACCTAAATTCTATAAGTATGGCAAATTTGGGAAGCCTATTAGTAGGCATTTTACACCGAATAAGAGGTGGGGGGTCTGCAACAGTATAAAGATAGATAAAGGATTCAAAGTAAGGCAGGTATGTGATAAAAAGATCAAAGAGTAGTTCCATTATGCAGAATCCTAATAGTTTAGCTTACCCTTAAAGTGGTTGTATAGTAATTTTTTGTACTTTTATCTACAGGTAAGCCTATAATAAGGCTTACCTGTAGGTAAAAAGAATATCTCCTGAACCTTTACGGTTTAGGAGATATTCCCCTTGCAATGAGCCGCTGACTTCAGCAGCGCATGCGCATAGGTGATTCTCGGCTGAAAGCCCGGCAGATGCCGGACCTTGCCAGAAAGAAGTCTCCCGCGGGAGTGACGACATTGTGGCTCCAGCCACTCACAGCGCTGGAGCCGCGATACCCGGAGGACACGCAGAGGCAAAATGTCATCTCCCTCGGCGTGGACCGGGTGGGATACTGTTGCCTCGTTCTAAGGAAAGTATTTCATAATGAGCTAGTATGCGGTGCATACTAGCTCATTATGCCTTTTGCCTTACAGGTGTACTAAAAAAAAAAGTGTCAGCGGGTATACAACCGCTTTAAGTCATGCTCAGATATGTACAGCTATCCTCACAGTGTGTAACCAAGGCCTTTGTGCATAGCTGCTTATATACCAGATGTGATGTCAAAAGTAAGCGTGGCGGCGCGTGTTTGATAAATTGCATTGTCACGTAAACAAGGCCACACCCCACTAGCTATGCAGCTAATAGATTGGAGAGGGGCTGCAGGAGAGGGTGGAAAGACACATCAGAGTGTCAGCACAGGCAGATGGCGTCAGCACACTGCGTGCACATCAACACATCCCCACCAAATACCGCCTCGAAAGGGCTGGGAGGAGGCTTGGACTAAACCGCAACAGGCGCATAGCCGCAAATGACGTCACCACGCTGCAAACACTATTTCTCCCACCTGTGTGGCCCCAGTCTGTGTCCTCTTATGTGCACCATAATGCATGCCTATTGGTCAGAATAGGCCCTTAACACTAATGCACCAACACACAGACCTCTGATGTTTTACTTTTGACTTAAAGATAGAGATTGAGCACACAACAGAGTTCTCACTATTTTTCTCCTCTGCAGCCCTGCCCTCTGTAATGAACACAGGCATACTCTGTACTGAGGATGAGCTCAGGCGTGTTTGAAAACCTCACGTACAGAGCCTGCGATTTGAAGTCGGATCCAAAGTCGGATCCAAAGTTGCCCCTGTGTGAATGGGCTCTAAATGAATAAATAAATTATATTTAAAAATTTTAAACAAACTATAAACTCGCTCAGTCATAAAACTTGAGCTATAAATGAATCAATTCGTAAAACCAAAGTCCCCCCTTGATCCAAGGGTGACATAACTACATAATGGTGCCTGCAACAATGGTGGGAGGTCAGGGGAGCTCCAGCCAAGCCGATGCAGGGCAACTGTGAGCGGGTCTGTCACACCTGAGGTTTATATAGCCTCTTAACACCTGTAAAAAAAGTTTTTCCCGCTCAGCTGCCTCGTGACAAGCCTGCTCTTTTTTTTTTTTACTGTAATTTTTTTTTTTATCAATATAAACTTTATAAACACCAGTGGCGGCCACAATCCCATGTAGTGGGCTCATATTGTGCCCACTGTTCATTCTACACACACATGTGCCCACTTCCTATTTCCACAATACTAACACAGTATATTAATAATTAGTTAAGTATTATTTATAGCAGTATTCATAAGTGTCCATTGCAGGGAGCTTTTTTATTTATTTTTAAACTACAGGGTTTCTTTAAACTTCATATGTATCTACGTATTATTTATATACAGTACGTGTTCAAATTACCATAAAAATATTATATTTGTCAAAACATTTTAAAGCTGCTCATATTGATTACCGTAGTTAATCAGTTTTTTTTTTTTTTTTAGTTCAGCTGTATGCAGTTGGTATAAAACACCTGCTTTTGTTTCTAAGGCGATTACTTTGACTTTTTTTTTCCGGAGTAATGAAATGAGTGCCTCACGGTTGTTTAACTAAATCTACAAGCTGTTTTCATAAGAAACACTTAACAAGTTAAGTTGTATTGCATTCACCTTTATCATGCTTCTTGGGACCCCTCAGATGTATGAATGTTGTGGTGCTGAATTTTAAGCATTTCTGTTCTGGGTTTAAGTTCACAGGGGATAAGATTAAGTTGGTCAGATCTTATTTTATGTGAAGAGTCCAACTCAGATTACTTCCCCCCAACCTGTGTTTATTTATCTCACTCTTTATTTTGTGTCCTTTTTTGAGAAAAGAACAGAGAACCTTTTTTTAACATAATAATCACGGAAAAAATTGATGGAACTTTGCAGCAAAAAATAAAATAAAAAATGTATTTGCACACAAATAGGTGACAAAGAAAAAAGAACATTGTATACATAATTTTTCTTTCATATCATACTAGATTAAATTTTTTTTTTTTCATTTTTATATTTCATATTTTGGCAGTAAATATATAAAATATTCTGGGTTTGTCAATTATTTTTTTTTCATGTTGCTTAATATGGGAGATAAGAACATTACAATAACTGGGTATGCATATTCTTGATAGTTCTGCAAGAGGATAACATTTCATATTACTGAAACTGTACAGGGACAAAACAGTAAGACTATGATTAATCATCAGTCTAGGAGCAGCTATTGTACTGTTACAGTGTGTGTCTTGAAGATTGCTTTCAGATTAAGTTTAGCAACATCTGCTTCATCTACTAATTGCTTGAATGTGAAAGCATATTGAGCTGTTCCATTTCTGAAAAGCTTTACTCTGACATACTTTTTTTGTTTTGTTTTTTAATGTAAACCGTTCAGTATTGATAGATTGTTTCCAACATAATATGGAGTCATAGGTGAATCAATTACACAGCCTTGAAGGCACAGAAAACCATTTACATTTGTTTTAGTATTATTATCAGACTTAGAAAACAAAACAAAGAACATAAATCTTAATTTATTTGGATTTTAGTCTTTATTTAGTCAGGTAATTGCATATTAACTGTTCCGGAATTGTGTATGCTCAGTAAGAACCTGAGCAACTTTTCAATTTTAAAGCTTAAAAGGGAAACTTCAACCATATATCTAAACAGACTACTGAAATATATAAAAGTGAAATTATTTTACTTAAATTTGTTTAGCAAGCTGGGTGGTGCTGATCACTATTGCAGATTTGCAACATCCTTTGTTAGGTGCCCATTTTAAAGATTATCAACAGATTACCTAAACTGCTGACATTTCCCTATCTTTTTCCTCTAGTAAACCAATTAGTTATTGTGGGTGTAAGTGTAGCGCTAATTTTGTTGGTCTATGTACACTGTTAAACTATACATAGGAGTGACTAAGAACGTGATAAAGTGTGCACTAGATCAAAACCAGTGCAAACCCAAACTATATAAAGAATGAATGAATCATATAATTATACATAAACCAAAATCATTACAGTGATAATGTGATAAATATTAATTGTGACAACTAAAATATTTAAAAGTGAATCCAAAAGGAACGTTCATCAGCTTGAAAGTGAAGTGAAGATCAGTCCAAAAAGATAAAGAGTATTCATTTAGGATAAAACTTGTATTTCAAATAAGGAATGCTGTGAGAACCGCCACCAAGAGTGAGTTGAAGGAGGCTTACCGGAAATCTCAGACTAGGAAAGGCATACGCCAACCGAGTCGAGAAAAGCTTTGGGGGTTAACAAACCCAATGTAGATAATCTGGAGTCTGAGGGACTTTGTTATTCCACTTCAATCAAACAGGACATCTAGTATGTTGATCTCATATTCGTAGGTGTATACAAAGGCTTGATATCCATATTGGTACGTATGAAACTGAAAAACAAACTCACATAGCGTGATACCGTATGTAAATGTTTTAATATAAAAAGAGGAGTAACAATAAAACACTCACATTTGCGATGGCATAAAAAGGCATAGATTCAGGAACGAGAGCGATACGTGTAGACAGATCCAACCATTATTGCTTTGTCTACAGCAGTGTTGGTGGCTGTTGTTGTTCTTTTTGTTTTAATACTTATCTCAGCGCAGTATATCCTCCCCATTTTTGCACAACCAATTAGTTATTGGTTTACTGGTTTAGTTAGTGAGTGTTTTTTTTCTTCTCTTTGATAATGTTCTCACACCTCTGAATGGTGCACTGATGCCAGCTTCCTTCACTGCAACCAGCAGGGAGATCTCGGTCTCAGCTTACAGTGGCACTGCAAGTTTCATTTGGATCAGTGTTACACGTTACACCCATATTTAGGTCTCCCTTACACCCCCCCCCCCTTACCACCCCTGTGATGGCAGCCAAGGTTCCTCTCCCCTGCAGCTCCTGTCACATTTAAAATTGGTGGAACTGTGCGTGTGTTTCACCTGCACAGCTGCATCATTCATTCGCAGTGATCTGTAAATGAAAAAGGTACAAGTCCCATCTTCCATTGCTGCAGATGGATGTCGCCCTCATAGTCCATTGACACTTCCTGCAGCTCAGTAACTGACAGCTCCTACAGAGTTATGGGCAAAGCCTGCAGGGGCCTGACACTGCACCCACAACCCACTGATTGTGGTTGCAGTGCTTTGCAGGCTCCTGTGTAAAAAGACTATGTTTGGTGCTGTTAAAGAGACTGAAAACAAAGCCTGTTCTTTTGTGTTTTGTTGATAATAAAGAGGACTTTTAGTTTATAGACTCGTGATGCAGATACCTGTTTTTCCTCTGATCATGACAGCATATACATTCTCAGCAAATTGTTCTCAGGCTCAAAAATTACCAGTATGTTGGACATGGGGGGAAAAAAAACAGGGGAAGTATGTAAAGAAACACAAATAGGATGCTGTTGCTAAATTATGGTCTTGAGAAAGACCCACACTCTCTCTCTAGAAGATTAGTACACAGACTTCCAGTTTAAGTTTTTTGTCCATCGATAAAAGACCCTTGGCGGTCAGTGGTGCCTCATATTCCAAAGATTTAAATAGTCCTTTGATGACAATTGTGGCTACAAATCAGTTTAGGCATTAAGCTTCAAAAACTAAAAACACAAAAGGTGCAGAACCCACTTTCCATGTGTAATAAAGTCTTCAATACATACTAGTTTCAAAGCTTGTTGCTTCCGTGCACTCTCACAAATCAGCAGCACACTGTAATTAAACACTCTGAATGACCATAAAAACTCGACAAGTCCCATAAGAAAGTTCACAGAACTTAAGAGGATATATCCAGCCTGCCGTCTATTCATCATGTATTAATATCCAGCTTGATTCACATATCCATGGCCACTCGGGGGAGATATGAACACACAGAACACTACATTCAGTAGTATATTTATTAAAACAAAGTAGCCACTAACCACAAAAAAGGAGGCAGGTTCCTGGAAGTAAAGTTGTATCTTCCACTCATGATGTAAGGCTAGCTGTCAGCTCCCATTTCATGACAATAGGATACAGACAGCGGGAAGCAGCAGGCACAGCACAGATACACATTTGCAATTGTCCTCACTAGCAAGCAGTGGAGGTCCAGGCTGTCAAAAAGCTCAGCGGCCACTCCTGGGTATGCTATCTCCTAGACAGACAAAGGTAACGCATTATCAGGGTACCCTCTTTCTCAAGCCTAATGTGAACAAACTATAAATGTCTTATAAAGAGTTCTCTATGACTACTGGAGAACAGGGGGTGGGGGTGTTTGGCACATATGCCATTCATTTTAATACCAGCATAGTAACAGGAGACAGCTTGGTAAATCAAATAAATATAATACTTCCAAACAATGGAGAAAAAAATCAAGAATAATAAAATGAAGATAATAAAATGAACTGCATTTCACTACAACAGACGAATATAAACGGGTCCTAACATGAAATGACCACGAGAGCTGTGGCAGAACAATAGAGAAACAGGCAATCCCTATCCATCCTCCTCATCTCCCCTCCCCTCTTTCTCTGTCCATGTCCTCCCTCTTTACAAAACCACATTACAGAAGGACACCTAGAGACCCCTGAAGCATCCCCCATAACATCCACTCCCCCCTGCCCCTCCCCCCCTTGACACGGCCCCACCTACCCTAACACTGATATCTCCAGATCCTGGATACCCAGACCATTTTTTGGTTATTAGATCTGTCATCACAATGAATACACCTATAACCAACACTTGATAGCTGAAGGTACACTAACCTACTGTTTCTTTATTGCGGATGTCCCGCGGCCATTCGTTTTTTTTTTTTCTGTCATTAATTTATTTATGCCAATTTTAAAGAGTACTCGCTATTCTGGTGTTTCAAATCACCCGCTGTCAGTGTAACAAGTTTTCCATTTTGCTTTTGGGCATGTGAAGCCCACAAGCACTCATTTCCGTGTTGCGGTGAATGCTCATCTCCCAGCATTCACCGCTCGTTCCCGCGCATGCCCAGTGTTTACGGCGAGCGGCGCCGTGAACACCGAGGGTTGCCATCACAACGGGGTTTGTTGTCTTAATCCAGTCACTTCCACCTTCGGAAATCCTGCGATAACTACCAGCAAGCCTCCGCAATGACTCCTGGGAGCAATGACAAAAGCTCCCAGAAGACAGTGCGGGTACAGGAAATGACGCACTACCCGCAGACTACCCGCACATCACAGAGACAGGAAGCTGAGTGACAAATGCAGATAACAAGGGTACTGTACACAAAAAAAAAGTTCAGTTTTTGGCTTCATTCAAATGCACAATATGATTAAGCTAATGTATTGAAATAGGGTGGAGCTCTGCCTTAAGATTCAAGTACCTAATGATTAGGGATGAGCCGAACACCCCCCGGTCCGGTTTGCGGCAGAACATGCGAACGGACCGAAATTTGCACAAACTTTCGAACACCGTTAAAGTCAATGGCACTCGAACGTCAAAAATCAAAAGTGCAAATTTTAAAGGCTAATATGCAAGTTATTGTCCTAAAAAGTGTTTGGGGACTCGGGTCATGCCCCAGGGGACATGTATTAATGCAAAAAAAAGTTTTAAAAACTGCCGTTTTTTCGGGAGCAGTGATTTTAATAATGCTTAAAGTGAAAAAATAAAAGTGAAATATTCCTTTGAATATCGTACCTGGGGTGTCTATAGTATGCCTGTAAAGTGACGCGTGGTTTCCGTGTTTAGAACAGTCCCTGCACAAAATGACATTTTTAAAGGAATAAAAGTCATTTAAAACTGCTTGCTGCTTTAATGTAATGTTGGGTCCCGGCAATAGAGATGAAAATTATTGAGAAAAACGGCATGGGTACCCCCACCCCACAGCCCATTACAAGGCCTTTTGGGTCTTGTATGGATATTAAGGGGAACCCCGCACCCAAATTAAAAAAAGAAAGGCGTGGGCCCCCCAGGCCCTATATACTCTGAACAGCAGTATACAGGCGGTCCAAACAAGACAGGCACTGTAGGTTTGTTCTTAAGTTGAATCTGTTTGTAATTTAGAACAGTTACATTTTGTAAGTGTAGCTACAGCCAAAAAATATATTTTTAAGCTTTTTGAATAAAATAGGGAAGGGTTATCATCACCCCTGTAACATTTGCTTGCTGTCTGTGCCCCTGTTCAGAAGATTTCACCTCACTTTCTGTCCCAATGACAATTGGATTTTGAAAATTTGGGTTTTTTAGGGAAACAAGTGTGACGGGAGGGCCCATGGAACCCAGAACCCTTGGAAAGGTTGGGAAACTCTTGTTTCAGCTCCCCATGCACCTCTTATGTCTAAGTCACCCTGTGCCATCCTGGCACAGGGTGACTGAGAAAATATGTCTTGGATTTCTTAAAATGGGACAGTAATATTTATCAACAATATCTCCCAGGATATATGTAAAGACTATTCTTACTTTGTTTAATTCTGAACAATACATGATCATCAAAAGAGCTGATCACATTGACCTCCGGAGACAGACTGCCTGGTCACCTGGGCTGCCTTAAGTGCTGTGTTAATTAACATGCTAATTATATAGTTGTCAGCTAAGTTGGTGATAGAGGGGAAGGGGGAATATCCAGGAGCCAGCCCTACTTGTTATCTAACCCCTTGTGTTAAAAGTGTATAAAAAGACTTGTATTCTGGTTCTAATAAACAGTCCATGTTCAGCAATCAAGCAAGTGTCGTCTTGTTTGTAGTTGTCAGTGGTTGGAATATCTGATATCTAGATTCGGACTGGGAGGAAGCGGTATATGACGAAAACACTCAAGTGGAGTGTGGGACGTTTCATTACATTGGTGGCAATCAGTGGGATGCTTCCTGCAGTCTGGGACATCCAAACTTCCACCTGGATCCAAGGTCCAGGTAGCAGGAGAGGAGAGGTACAGATACCAGCCGCCATGGAAGAGGAATTTAGAAGGAGGTTGCGAGAGATGCAGATACAGCTCATAGGACCAGTGTCAGAGCAGGTTATGCTGGGATGGTTTGATTCTATCAGCTGCAAACTCTGGAAGGAAGCGCTAGCCCGTGAGCAGCGACACCAGGGAAAAGTTCTCCCCTCCATCCAGGAAAGGTACTGGTCGCAGTATGGATTGCGGGTGCTGTTTTTGGGAGAAAAAACGCACAAGGAGCAGACAGCTGAATTAAGCAGGCTGGTCTGGGCAGAAATGCGGCTGGATGAGAGCTACAGAGCCCTTCGATGGCATGTTTCCCAAACATGCCCTTGGATAGCAGATGACAGCCCAACAGAAGGCTTTGGCTATGGTGGCCTGGGACTGTTGTATGTGAAGCTGACAGGGGACCCTAACTTTGGGAGTGATTTGGAATGGCGGTTGGACGAAATCATGGATTACAGAGAAGGGCTACTGAACGTCTCGGAAGTGCACTGGGCATTGGAAGATATAGATTTTCTGGCCGTTCAGGAATGGGAGCTGGAGATCGCCTACAGACGGCTGCTAGACTCTGCTCAGCGCCAGAGTTGGGCTCCCTTTGCGTAGGACTATCAGGAAATACCAGTTGACAACTCTGAAATCCTGGCTTAAGAGTCGGCAAGGTGGCAGAGTAACAGTGTGCTTTGCCAACCTGCCCCCACAGCTATGGATGCGGAGGTCTTATGGCGGATGCAGAAAGTGCTGACTGACCTTGATGATCCTGTTTCTGCATGGGATGATCTTGGATGGAGGAATGTGCCTGTCCAGCAGCATGCCAGAGATTTGGCAGTGGAAAATCTGGAGATTGCCATTCCAAAAGCTGAAGTGATGACAACAGGGCAGTCTGCTAACCTCTGCCCAGCACTAATAGCATCTTCTGGGTTCCACGGACAGGAGATGGTGAACCTCTATCCTCAGACACCAATTGCAGAGACAGGGGATTCAATAGACTTTTCTGCTGAGGAAGAATAACCTGATAAACCTCCAGCAGAAGAGCTAGTATCAGGGCCAAACTTCACTGTGCTCTGCCCAGCACCAACAGCAGTATCTGTGGAGTTGCAAGGAACTTCCCCAGCTGAAGCGCTGGTCACTGGACAGAGGGTCCAAGACCTCTGCCCCACACCTGTGGCAGTTCTGGAGGCTCAGGGTGAGAAGGTGGCGATCACTTCCCAGCAGCAGATACAGGGGGATAAGGGAGAGGAGGTGTTCGTCGTCCCTCCCCAACAGTCGGCCAGGGTGGAGAATGCGATCTTTTCTCCCCAGCAAACATCAGTGCACCTGGGAGACCGTACCATAGACATTTTGTCCAAGCAGCCATATGAGGGAACGGAAAAGAAAGCAGCCAGCTCACCTCCCCAGTGGCAGCTACACAGTTTGGGAGTAGAGGAATCCAGCCTCCTGCCCCAACGGTCAGCCGAAGCAGATGATGTGGAGTCCCCAGTAGAAGTGCTGGCAACAGGGCAGAGTGCTGCTGACCTCTGCCCTCAACTAACAGAGGACGAATTTCCTGTAAGGGTGGATGGGACTTCAGTCTCCACCTGTATACCCAAGGGGTGCTGGGCAGTCGGCCCAGATGCCCAACAGCATGACGGACTGAGCCCAGCCACCCTGTCTTCTCTCCTGCGGCTAAAGGGACTCAAGGGGGAAGGACCAGTCTGCACTTCCCCCCCAGCAGCAAGTATGTTCTATAAGAGAGGCAGAGGTTGGCTGGGTGAGTAATGCTCTGCTTGGAACAATTTGTTTGGGGTACTGTGTGAGTACAGACATTAGAGGACTGGAACTATGGACTAACCCGTCTGGGGTCTCCTCCTGTGTTAGTCTTCTGCCGAAAGGTGAGAGATATGATAGGAGGGCCCATTGAACCCAGAATCCCTTGGAAAGGAACCTCTTGTTTCAGCTAACCGTGCACCTCTTATGTCTAAGTCACCCTGTGTGTCACAGGGTGACTGAGAAAATATGTTTTGAATTACTTAAAGTGAAAACTCTGCTTTTCGGAACCCCCCCTTCCCCCCCGGTGTCACATTTGGCACCTTTCAGGGGGGAGGGGGTGCAGATACCTGTCTAATACAGGTATTTGCACCCACTTCCGGAAATAGACTCCCGCGGGAGTCATGCCCCTTCGCATCTGCCCCCGCTGTCTTCTGAGAAACACACTTGTCCCAGGGGACAGCGGGGACCAGTAAAAGGCGCGCCGCGCTACTCGCGCATGCGCAGTAGGGAACCAGGCAGTGAATCCGCAATGCTTCACTTCCTGATTCCCTCACAGAGGATGGTGGCGGGGCAGCCGAGAGACGAGTGATTGCTCGGCTTCGGCTGTCATCATCGCGGACACCCTGGACAGGTAAGTGTCCATGCAGTATTTGTAGCTGCTGGCTTTTAAAAAAAAAATTTGTGGGACCTCCGCTTTAAAATGGGATAGTAATATTTATCCACAATATCTCCCAGGATATATGAAAAGACTATTCTTAGTTTGTTTAATTCTGAACAATACATGATCATCGAAAGAGCTGATCACATTGACCTCCGGAGACGGACTGTCTGGTCACCTGGGCTGCCTTAAGTGCTGTGTTAATTAACATGCTAATTATATAGTTGTCTGCTAAGTTGTTGCTAAATGGGAAGGGGGAGTATCCAGGAGCCAGCCCTACCTCGTTATCTAACCCCTTGTGTTAAAAGTGTGTAAAAAGACTTGTATTCTGGTTCTAATAAACAGTTCATGTTCAGCAATCAAGCAAGTGTTGTCTTGTTTGTAGTTGTCAGCGGTTGGAATATCTGATATCTAGATTCGGACTGGGAGGAAGCAGTGTATGACGAAAACACTCAAGCGGAGTGTGGGACGTTTCGTTACAACAAGGATTAGTGATAAAGCATCAGTGGAGACACATTTTTCCCATATTAACTCTTACAGGAGAGAATTTCCCTTCCTAGGGGTAGATTTCCTCTCACTTCCTGTTGTCTCCCTCCGTTTGTAAGTAGGAGTCGTTTGTAAGTCGGATGTTTGAAAGTAGGGGACCGCCTGTATATACTATACGGCCTGCTCTATACTATATGACCTGCTCTATATAGAAAATTGGGCCTTAGGTGTTGGTGGTACCAGAACACTGTAAGCCCTCACAGTTACTCTTGGTGGGCACTGGAACGGGCCCTGCTGTGAAATATTATATCAAGAATTGTAATTACACGCTCCTGTAAAACAGGGGCAGAAAAATTGGGTCTTAGGCAGTGGTGGTGGTGCCACAACACTGTAACCCCTCACAGATTCTCTTGTTGAGCGCAGGAACGAGCCCTGCTGTGAAATATTAGAGCAAAAATTGTAATTACATGCCCCTGTTAAACAAGGGCAGACAAATTGGGCCTTAGGCACTGGTGGTGGTGCCACAACACTGCAACCCCTCACAGATAGTCTAGTTGAGCGCATGAACGAGCCCTGCTGCGAAATATTACAGCAAAAAATGTAATTACACGCCTCTGTTAAACAGGGGCAGAAAAATTGGGCCTTAGCCACTGGTGGTGGTGTCCAGAAACAAAAATGTTCTTAGAAGCTATCAACATGAACATTGAGGAGGAATAGTATAGTCACTCAGCATAACAGGATAGTCACTCAGCATCAGCATAGGCAGTCTTAAAGGGATCTCACATTCATAGTAAAATTAATCGGTTACATCAGCATCAGGTGCTTGGTAGCTGGTGATCCAAGACTGATTCATTTTTATGAAAGTGAGCCGATCAACTGAGTCTGTGGACAGGTGCACTCTGTGATCGGTTACAAAGCCTCCAGCGGCACTGAATGTGTGTTCAGATAGAACGCTGGATGCAGGACAGGCCAGTAGCTCAATTGCAGCAGCTCAATTGTGGCTGAACAAGCTCCAACATTACTGCACCCTGTCCTGCATCCTTCCCAGCTGCCAGAAGAGTTACCCAGTGCGCCATGAAAGAAAGGTAACATCCCTGTCTATGCCTGCTGGACCATGAGTCAGCGGTAATATGCACCTTACCGCTGACTGCCCTGTCCAACGAGGCCAAAACATTGCCTTCCACATGCCGGTAGAGAGCCGGAATGGCCTTCCGAGAAAAAAAATGGTGTTTGGGAACCTCCCACTAAGGTACCGCACATTCCACAAATTCTCGAAAGGGGGCAGAGTCTACCAGCTGAAAAGGCAGCAGTTGGAGTGCTAGCAATTTAGCCAAACTAGCATTCAGCCGCTGAGCATGTGGATGGCTGGGACCAAATTTATTTTGACGGTTTAGTAACTGGGGTAGGGAAATTTGCCTGCTACAATCAGATTTAGGTGTAACGCTAACAGATTGCCCGCAAGTGCTTGGGACACCTAATTCTACACCTTCATTCCTCTCAGTGTAGGTCTCTGAGAGGACTCAAGTTATAGTGGGGTTAGAGATCCCAGCTAATGAGGAGCAAGGAGAGGTCCACCTTGTTCTTTGGTGTGGGTCTTTTATATACTGTTCCCAACTGACTGCATGGGAGCTTGACATATGTCTGGTCAAGCATGTGGTGCCCAAGCGGCTGCTGTTTTGGCCATGCTTGATACGCTTCAGACATATGTTGCAAACAGCAACGGTACGATCTGCTGCACACGTCTCAAAAAAGGCCCACACCAAAGAACTTTTGAAAAAATGCGCAGAGTCAGCAGTGCCCTTCACATGCGGAGCTCTGCGGTGTGATGCAGTCGGTTGGCTGCCCTTAAGCTGGCCCCTGGAGGGCATCCTGCCTCATTGGAGATGTGCCTCCTCCTCCTCCTCTCTTCTATCAGGCACCAACATAGAGACAGTGACCTCATCATCCCCTCCCTCCTTGCCACTGGAGCAAACCTGGCAGTATGCTGCAGCTGGGGGAGCATGACTGCCAGTTTGTCATTCTTGGGCACCCCCTCTCTCTGGGCTTACATTACTGCCTTCATCCTCAACCTGGGTACCATCATTGGAGCCTTCAAAATGCTGCGCATCCTCCTGCAGCATGTACCCGACACTGTGGTTGAACAGTTCTGGGGACTCCTCAGGACATGATGGTGGGGCTAGGGAAGGAGTGACTAATGCCATTGAGCCGATGGAATAGGCCGCTTTCGCAGCTGCATTGGCAGCCAAAGTACTCTGAGCCTGAGTGACAGAGGATGAGGAGGTTGAGGACGGCTTTGTGATCCACTCTACCAACTCTTCTGCATGTTCTGGCTCAACACGGCCAGCTGTCTAAAAAAAGGACAAGCATGCCCCACGGCCACGTGCTGAGGATGCACCGTGTCCACGACCAGCACTGTTGGCTGTAGACACAGAGCTTGCTTGCCCTCTTTTAGTGGCCTGTCAGCATCTGCCTTTCCTTGGTGGCCTTCCAGACATGCTGTAAAATTGGATTAGCAAAACACTGCCTGAAGTTTACTAGAAAAATTACACCAGGAATGACCTATAATCAGGTAAAGGCTTGGCAGGACTAGAATGCATTGGATATATATGTAGGAGACAGTATATATATTTTATGCACTGCAGATCACTGAATCACCTGCCTGGCCTGCCTGCCTGAAAGTGTCTTTGAATACGTACACCAGGAATGGCCTATAGCCAGGTATAGGCTTGGCTAGACTAGAATGTAGTGGATATATATGTAGGAGACTGTATATATATATCTTTATGCACTGCAGATCACTGAATCACCTGCCTGCCTGCCTGAAAGTGTAGTTGAAAACGTACACCAGGAATGGCCTGTAGTCAGGTATAGGCTTGGCTAGACTAGAATGTAGTGGATATATATGTAGGAGACAGTATATATATATTATGCACTGCAGATAACTGAATCACCTGCCTGGCCTGCCTGCCTGAAAGTGTCTTTGAATACGTACACCAGGAATGGCCTATAGTCAGGTATACGCTTGGCTAGACTAGAATGCAGTGGATATATATGTAGGAGACTATATATATATATATATATCTTTATGCACTGCAGATCACTTAATCAACTGCCTGGCCTGCCTGCCTGAAAGTGTCTTTGAATGCGTACACCAGGAATGGCCTATAGTCAGGTATAGGCTTGGCTAGACTAGAATGCAGTGGATATATATGTAGGAGACTGTATATATTTTATATGCACTGCAGATCACTGGATCACCTGCCTGAAAGTGTCTTTGAATACGTACTCCAGGAATGGCCTGTAGTCAGGTATAGGCTTGGCTAGACTAGAATGCAGTGGATATATATGTAGAATATAGTATATATATCTTTATGCACTGCAGATCACTGAATCACCTGCCTGCCTACCTGAACGTGTCTTTAAATACGTACACCAGGAATGGCTATAGTCAGGTATATGCTTGGCTAGACTAGAATGCAGTGGGTATATAAAGTATGTAGGAGACTGGATATAAAGTATATCTTTATGCACTGCAGATCACTGAATCACGTGCGTGCCTGCCTGAAAGTGTATTTGAAAATGTACACCAGGAAAGGCCTGTAGTCAGGTATAGGCTTGGCTAGACTAGAATGCAGTGGATATATATGTAGGATACAGTATATATTTTTAATGCACTGCAGATCACTGAATCACCTGCCTGCCTGAATGTGTCTTTGAATACGTACACCAGGAATGGCCTGTAGTCAGGTATAGGCTTGGCTAGACTAGAATGCAGTGGATATATAAAGTATGTAGGAGACTGGATATACAGTATATCTTTATGCACTGCAGATCACTGAATCACCTGCGTGCCTGCCTGAAAGTGTATTTGAAAATGTACACCAGGAATGGCCTGTAGTCAGGTATAGGCTTGGCTAGACTAGAATGCAGTGGATATATATGTAGGAGACAGTATATATTTTTAATGCACTGCAGATCACTGAATCACCTGCCTGCCTGAATGTGTCTTTGAATACGTACACCAGGAATGGCCTGTAGTCAGGTATAGGCTTGGCTAGACTAGAATGCAGTGGATATATAAATATGTTTCAGAAAAAGGGGGGGTTTGGAACGGGGTGGGACTTTAATTGTGCCTCTGAGGAGTGTAAAAAATGGAATCCAAATACATTGATTTATAGAAAAATAGATACATTTTTATTTTTCTGCCACAAGGCAGTACAGTAGAATACCGAATGAGTTCTATGAATAATATATTAATAAACAAAACATAAATAATGTAATTTACTTATACAAAAGTTCAGATATATGACAGATACATAGATTAATACATTTATTTAGTATGAATTTAAATATATTTCCTATAACATTATACAAAACTTGTTACAGATCGTATGTTGTATTTACAAAGCATCTGAAGCCAGAGACATGGTTATACTGATATGTTTGGTAATGTGCAGCGGTATCTTGCACAGAGGGAGGGTTCAGGAGGGAGTACTCAAATAGACATTCACAGTCATTCACATATTGGGATCAAATCCCTTATCGATATAGATGGTTAATTTACATTCACAAGTAGGTAAACTCACCAGGAGACTGTAATTGAAGGCAATGTCGCAGTGCATTATGGGCCGTGACGCGCCGCTCGAATTTGGCGCAAACGGCCCATAATGTTCGAATTTCGACGAACGGGCGAACAGCCAATGTTCGAGTCGAACTCATGTTCCACAGCCTGGTCAATTTCCTGCTTTCTGGTTGTTTGATGTCTGATGTTCCTCGACCATGTCCCTGGTTGTTTGATGTCCTTGTTAATTAAATCACAAATCCAGCTTCTGCTGCACTATTCACCTTCAATCCAGAGATTTCTTATGCAATATTTTTTTCTGTCAATAAATATCCTTGGTCTGATGGCCAGCAACATTCAGCCTACTTCATCAAAACCCAGGCTGTCCTGGACCTGCCCAAACCTATGACTGGATAATGAAAGGAAAATCAGCAATGCTATGAGCTCATCTCTCTGTCATTCTGCTTTCCCTGCCAGTCTGCATGCTTTTTCTCAGGACATGAACAGGATTTATATTTGTGTTGCTTTTACTGTTGCTATTACATTCCAACCATGATGTAAATAGACCACAAAAAGCTGATACAGGCGGTCCCAGGGTTACAAACAAGACAGGGACTGTAGGTTTGTTCTTAAGTTGAATCTGTTTGTAAGTTGGAACAGGTAATTTTTTTAAAATGTAGCTCCAGCCAAAAAAATCTATTTTTAAGCTTTTTGGATAACATAGGGAAAGGTTATCACTACTGTAACATTTGTTTTGCTGTCTGTTCCCCTGTTCAGAAGATTTCACCTCACTTTCTGTCCCAATGACAATTGGATTTTGAAAAATTTGGGTTATTAGGGAAACAAGGATTGGTGATAAAGCATCAGTGGAGACGCCATTTTTCCATATTAACTCTGAAGCCTCGTACACACGGCCGATTTTCTCGTCGTTAGAAACACGTTGTTTTTTTCGACGAGATTCTTGTTAACGTTGACGATTTTCTCGTCAAGCTTTCCATGCGTACACACTGACATTTCCCAATTTCCTCGTTGTTCTCCGCGGTCACGTCCAGCACGTACGACGGCACTATAAAGGGTAAGATCGATTTCCCTGGCGCCACCCCTTGGGCTGCTTTTGCTGATCTCGTGTTACCGCGTGTGAAGTAAAAGTTTGGGAAGAGACGATTTGCGCTTTTTTAGTCTTCGTGCTTTTCAGTTCGTTTTCTGAGGTTCAGTTTGTGCTTGTGGGTTCGTATCTTGTCTTTCAGGGCGTCTAGGCAGGTCGTATCTGTTTTACAGTGCGTTCTTGCCCATTCGTTTCTGATGTTCAGTTCGTTATTCATAGGCCTTGCTGTTCTAAAGTGCGTTCTGTTCTGTACGTTCTGATCAGACGACCGTTTCCTAGCCATGTCGCCTGGACGTTCTCGTCGTCGAGTTCGTGCTGTGCGTGCGCTTGGTGTTGGTCTGCTTGTTTTGGACCAAGACCAGTCCATGAACGGGGTGAGGAGGAGTTCATGGACCAAGAATTGGTTGCTCCAGTGGGACCAATTCTGCCATATGCCCCTGCTGCGGGAGATCGTCGAGAATAATCCTGAGGACTACAGGAATTTTCTGCGGATGTCTGACCCATTTTTCAGGAACTGTTGGCTTTGGTGTCCCCCTATATTACCAGGAAGGACACCGTTATGCAGGAAGCCATCAGTGCTGAGCAGAGGCTCATTGCGACGTTACGTTACCTGGCGACAGGGAGAAGTCTTCAGGACTTGAAGTTCACGACAGGCATCTCCCCCCAGGCTCTGGGCCTCATAATCCCAGACACCTGTTCTGCCATTATACAAGTCCTGCAGGAGGACTATATTAGGGTAAGTTTTCTCCATTAACATCACATTTTATGTATTTCATGTATGCTAATGTATTGTATTTCTTTCATCCTTCCCTAATTACCATGATTGTAATATGCTGAGAATGTCCCCTTTGTCCTCATGCATGTTGGAAGTTTTTAAATGCCCCTTTTTTCTCCTCCATGCATATTTCCCTTCACTAACCTTTCCAGCAGGGGCGTCTGTTGCTCAAAATGTTTGGGGGTCCACTCCCAATTTTAGGAACTAAACTTCCTCCTTTTTAGCGACTGTGCCTATTAAACGCCACCAGTTGCCCCTTCAAATGCAGCCATTTTGTCCCCTCCAATGCAGCCATTTTGTCCCCTCCAATGCAGCCATTTTGTTCCCTCCAATGCAGCTATTTTGTCCCCTCCAATGCAGCCATTTTGTCCCCAGCCCTGCACTTACCTTCTTCTGGTCAGCGCCATCCTTCTTCTGTCCTTGATGTCTTTTCCTGCCCTCGATGTTGCATCAGCCAATCATGTAACCGTAAAACAGACTTGGTGAACATGATTGGCAGAGCAGCCTGTCAGTGTTTACCCAAGGAATGCCCCCCCCCCCCTGCGTCCCCAATTTTACTTTTATCAAGCCAATTACATCCCTCAGGCTTGATTTTGCAAGCCTATTTGCCCCCCTGTTTCTGATATGCAATTTTCACCCCATAAATGCTGCAGTTCTTCATATGTCGGTCGCTTAACAGGGGGCCACCCACCTGAATATTGTGCGGCATTGACAATACATAAGCTACTGCAATGCATGAACCTATGTATTGTTCTGAGTGACGGGCACAGGTAAGAGGGGGCAGTGCTCCAGCGCCCACTCTGGAGGACGCAACGCCACTGCAATGCTATCCTGTGGCCAAACACATCTACCCCCCCCCCCCAAAATATTTTAAGAATGGACCATCAGAGGGGGTGATGAATATGAAACATGAGCCTTCCATTATACTTATTAAAAACACCTTAAACTGAGATTTTTATTGATGTTGGCCTCTAATGTATTTTCGTATAATCTGCTTGTAATGTTCTATTTTTAAATTCTATTTTTTTTTTCATCTTGTTTGATTCCCCAGCTTCCTTCCACGCCACAGGAATGGCAGACTGTGGCATCAGAGTTTGCCACGCGGTGGGACTTCCCCAACTGCGGTGGTGCTATAGACGGGAAGCACGTCCGCATCGTGCCGCCACCCCGTTCTGGATCCTACTACTTCAACTACAAGGGGTTTCATAGCATTGTGCTGATGGCGGTGGTGTCAGCACGGTATGAATTCCTCTATGTTGATGTAGGGAAGAATGGCCGGATGTCCGATGGGGGATCCTTCATCCAGACGAAGTTTGCCCTCCGTCTCCAGAGTGACGACCTTGCATTGCCACCGGATGCGGGGAATGTTGAAGGACTCCCCTTTGTTTTTTTGGCTGATGAAGCCTTCGGACTTGGACCGCACCTCATGAGGCCATTTCCCCAGAGGACCCTGACCCCAGAGAAGAGGGTGTTCAACTACCGGCTGGCCAGGGCACGAAGAGTCGTTGAAAATGCCTTTGGGATAATGGCCAGCCGGTTCCGCATTTTTATGACTCCCATCCACTTGGCGGACTACAAAATAAACTATGTAGTTTTATGCTGCTGTGTGCTCCATAACTTTCTCAGCAGAAAATCAACTTCTTATATGGCCTCAGTTTTGCCGGAGGCAGGACTTTCCTCTGGCAATCGGCTGCCGGGCCTCGAATCTGCCCGTCCTGGCTTGCCCCCCCAAAATGCCTGTGAGGTTCGTGAGAAGTATCTGGAATATTTCACGGGTAGGGGGGCAATTCCTATGCCAGGCCATGTGTAAAGATGCATGGAGAACGAACTCAATAAAAATCTGATATAATCTTTTAACTTTTGTTTTTTCATGTCTCCTAGTTTGTCTTAGTGCATTTGTAGTGCCAAGTGTATTTTCCTTTAGTAAATACCAACCATTTCACTATGTAACCCCACAAAAAAAAATAAGGTTAGAGCGTATTTGAAAAAGAAGCTACACGTTGTTTGAGTTCAAACATTTTACTCTGTGCACATTCACACACATGGTAATATTATTTTTTTGGGGATTTTGGCTGGCCACAAACCGGCAATTTTTTTAATATGAAAATATAAAACCATCAGTTGCATTGCAAAAAGTACAACATTGGATACCTCTGAGCAGTATGAGGCATTCACGTACACAAACTATGTCTCTATGTGCCCGTCCTAATATGGGGTCTTGCCACCCCTTGCCCAGCCAAAAATTGAATATGCACACATTTTGAAGTCATTTCCAATAGGGATTTGAGACTCCTGATCCCTATTGTCAACATGTGCCATCTGCCATCGGGGGTGATCAATGGACATGTTTTGTGAGTGCAACCCCTTCTTCAGTTCACCTACTTGAGATACGAGGAAGGGGTTGCACCCACAAAAGCCGTACATGGATATCCCCTGATGGCAGATGGCACATGTTGACACACTGTGTGAATATTCAATTTTTGGCTAGTTTGATTGTCAAAAAGGTAATAAAAAGGGGGAAGAACAATCATTAAACAAAAATTTGGGGTTTTGATGCCTTACTCAATTCTCCCCAAAACATCGAGAATGTCTTTAAATGTTTGATCCATCACATGAATTCTTTGTTTAATTCTGTCCAGTTCTGTGCTACATTCCATCACTTGCTGTATTATTCGGAGGGCACTGTCAGCAGAGAAACGTGTACTATCCTTCACCACAACATTTACATCCCCTAAAAACAAAATACAAAAGGTATTATAACTCTGCAGGCCTACATATCTTACCTGAAGCTGTGGTGACAGATACTGACCTGTTGTTGTGACCAGTTCCACCACGTCATCCACATCTCCTTCCTGCACTTCTCCTTCCTCCACCTCTTCAACTTCCTCAACACCCTCAGGTTGTGGGTCTTTGGGAGTTTGGGGTTGTTTCAAAGCTATGGGTTTCATGTGCTCCCTGGAGTGTTCTCCTCCCAGTCTTATCTCCCCTATGAGAAGCAAACCAAAGGTCTAGTTATCACACAGAAATTCTCTATGAAAAATGAAAACAGGCTAAATTGCTTGAAAGTGGGGTACAAGTGTGTGTTTGTGCGGAATTTAAACATGAATGCATTATATATGTCCAAGAATCGGTTTAGTATTCACCTTTGGCTGTCAATTTTCAGACATGGAGGCAGCACAAAAATTCACTGATGCACCTGTGTGGGACACTCCAAAAAGGCGGTTTTAGTGGCCCACACTATAGTGCTCAAAAGTACAGATGTGGAAGCAGCTGCTGAGTGTCCTCTCCTTTACACTGATTAAAGTTTGCATTTCATTCTCTTTACAAACACATCATCTAGCCAACAATTTTAAGAAATCCGGCAGATGTCTAATTACATTTGAGGGTGAAAAATAACCCAAAAAAGAGGAGAGTGGCCGAACGATGTGTCTGTAACGAACGATTACTGTGCCAAACCAAGTTCAAACTATGACATTTTGGAAGGGAGTACAATTGGAAATAAAAAAAAATGAAGCAACATGGAAGTTGAGAAATAAATTAATAGCATAAAAGTGAAAAATTTACTTACTTTTTGCTAGCATTCTCTTAATGCTCCTTAACTGCTCCGGCTCCCTCAGTTTGAGGTCTGACCACCTCTTTCTGAGCTGCTCATTTGAGCGTTTCACCCCAAAATTCTTCTTCAGACTCTTCACGACTTTCTTCATGATTTTGGCCTTCCTTCTATTTGGTTTGCTATACGGCCCATGCTTTGCGTCATAATCCGACTTTAGCAATATGACCACCAGCTCCGCCATCTCCGCATAAGACATATTAGATGCCTTGAATCTCCTCCTTGATCGTGACGTTTCCTCAGTCTCCGGGCTTGTCTCCTCCTCGTTATTTGAGGAATTATCAGACACCTGCTGTAAATCCGCCCATATCTGTCTGCGCGCCGAAAGAGAAGGGGCGGGGAAAAGATGTTAGCTAGAACGTCATGGGCGGGTGACGTGTGCGGAGCGATGTGTGCGTAGTTACACGCATGCGTGGTGTATATATAGCAAACACACATGTGACTATACTACGTTCGGTGTGCGGAGAGAGGAGTTCAAGTGACGGACGTGCGAACGAAGGTATGTGATTTTGTGACTTTGAACAATTGTTGGCCTATACTGTCTTGAGAATGTTGGAGGATATATATAGTGAATAAGATTTTAAGGAGGTTAGACTGTGTGCCTCACATTAGTTATTTTTTTTTGACTTGCAGACCCAAAATGAATGTCTTTATAAGTGACAAGGAATTCCTTGCGGAATTTATAGACCGGTTAAGGGAGCTGCCCGCTCTGTGGGAGACCAAAAACCCCATCCATAAAAAAAGGGGTGAGAAAAGCAGCGCTGGAGAGCCTGCTCCCATTTGTGCAGACCAAGGTGCCCACAGCCACAGCAAAACAGGTGGACACTAAAATTGGGAGCTTGAGAGGCACATACAGGACTGAACGCTCTAAGGTCCTGGCTTCTCAGAGGTCAGGAGCAGCAGCAGATGATGTTTATGTCCCGAATTTGTGGTACTACAGCAGGATGTCCTTTCTGGATGACCACATTGAGGCAAGGCCATCACTCTCCACTCTTCCCCTCAGACTTTCCTGCAGCCAACCTGAGCCTTCTCTGGAGCAAGAGGAGGCAGCCATCCTGGATGAACCTGATTTGGCCATCTGGAGGCAGGTATAGTATTTAGAGAAAATGTATTGTGATAAACCTAATGTTTGACAAATATGTCAAGATGACAAACATAAACTATTTTGTGTTACACACGTAAAATCAAGATCTCTAGACATTAGTCTGGCCTAAATTGGGTGCAAAATAGTCAATCTGATGTAGTTGTAAATTGTCCAAAAAAAATTAAGGATTTACATTCAAATTGCTTCAAACATGAGCTGAAAGTTGGATGAAAACAATAAAACTAAAAATTTAACTATGTCCCTTTTTCATACACAGGATAAAATCAGCCAGGAGGAGGGTCAGGAAACTGTCAGGCAGGAGGAGGCAGGGCCAAGTGGCAGCCAGGAGGTGGCAGGGCCCAGTGGCAGCCAGGAGGTGGCAGGGCCCAGTGGCAGGCAGGAGGTGGCCGGCCAAAGGAGAAAAATTACCCCCAATACCGCAATTTGTGAGGTGGCACAATTCTCACAACCTCAACCTCCTCCTCCACCTCCACCTTGTTCTTCTGCCCCACCCCCTTCTCCTCCACCTTGTTCTTCTGCCCCACCCCCTTCTCCTCCACCTCCTCCTCAACCTCCTCCTCCTCCTGACAGGAGTACCCCTCCAGTGGCACAGCCTCCAGCCACACGAAGAAGGAAGGCTGCAGGGAAGGCTTCAGGGAAGGCTGCAGGGAAGGCTGCCAAGAAGACGAGGAAGTGATGGCCTTGCTTCATTGTGGTCGGACAGAAGGCAGCCTGTTGTAGTACCACACACTTGGGACATATATATCACCTGCTGCTGTTCCTGACCTCTGGGAGGCCAGGATCAGATTGTGCTCAGAACTGTTGGCCTTCTCAAGCTCCCAATTTTAGCGTCCACACAGGGTTGATGTGTGGTCTGGGGTCCCTGGGATGCACAAATGGCAGCAGGTTCTCCAGCGCTGCCTTCTCTTTATTTTGTTTCAAACATGAATAAATGTTATTTTTGTTTAAGTTCATACTTGACTATGTTTATTTTTACAATTTTAAAATTTAGCTTTGGAGGAAGCAGATACATTTGACAGCCAAAAAAAGGGACAGATAACAACCCCCAAAAAAACAATTAAAATATATTTTTGAAAATAGAGGGTGTAAAATTTACCAAAACTAAATTAAAATATTCAATGGGAGATCACTATCAAAACATTGGCAAATTACTATTAACATCTGTTTGAAAAATATAAAACAGTAAAATATTCAGAAGATCTTGCACAATATAATACACATATATCTTCTGAAGAGCAGCATGAAAAAGGTTAAAAAATGATAGTCATAACTCTGTGTGAATATCAGCAGCAAAAGAAGTTCATTCGTTTTGATTAATGTAACATTCTAAGGAAGATTTCAATGCACAAAATTTAAACGATGCAATAATTTAGAGCGTGACGAATGTGCTATCTCCATTACGAAGGCTTGATTTAGCAGAAGATGCGCTCCCGTCTCATACTTGCTTCTGAGCATGCGCACTTTTGGAAGAGTCGTAAAAGCATACACACGAACCATTTTCTCGTCACAAAACAGGCTGACGAGAAACACGACATGGAAATCTTGAATCCTGACGAGAAAATAGAGAGCAGGTTCTCTATTTTCTCGTTGAGATTCACGGCAGTTTTCTCGTCGTAAAACCATACACACGAACGTTTTTCTCGAGAAAAAAGCTCTTGCGGCACTTTTCTTGCCGGTTTTGGATGAGAAACTCGGTCGTGTGTACGAGGCTTGACAGGAGAGAATTTCCCTTCTTGGGAGTAGATTTCCTCTCACTTCCTGTTGTCTCCCACCGTTTGTAAGTAGGAGTCGTTTGTAAGTCGGATGTTTGTAAGTAGGGGACCGCCTGTACTAGCTAAAATCCAGGCACTTACAGACTGCTTTAGTAAATTTCTTATACTTCTATCCATTTTGAGGAGTTTGAAAGTAAAAGTGGAATAAGAAAATTAGACAGGAGGATGTGACTCTTATTAAAACCTTCACTTGGTTATAGATACAACCTGGAGAAACTGTAAACGTTTAATAAGTACAGTAGAAATCCTGTTGGATCCTTGTGATATCTGTGACACCACTTTCTGCATGTTGTGAAGCCAGATGCTCTGTATTTTTAGAGTAAGATACAGCAGAAAAAAGAATGGTACCATGACTGCCCATTTTCTTCCTCCTCTCTCCCTAAAGTTTCATCGACCTTGGAAGGAAACATACAACCTGTCGAAATAGAAATTAGAATTGTTTTTCTAAAGAAAAGTAGACTGTTCACTTTTCAATGAAGTTGCAAATGAGTTTTTCTCAGAAATGTGATGATGCACTGCAGATGTTTATCATCCAATCATATGCAAGGAAAAAAAATTTTTGTTCTTTCCTTGCATGTGATTGCCGGGACCACACATTACATTAAAGCAGCAAGCAGTTTTAAATGACTTTTATTCCTTTAGAAATGTCATTTTGTGCAGGGACAGTTCTAAACACGGGAAACACGCACCACATTACAGGCATACTATAGACACCCTCAGGGCATGATATTTAAAGAAATATTTAACTTTTATTTTTTCACTTTAAGCATCATTAAAATCACTGCTCCCAAAAGACGGGAAACTTATGCCCTTCACGGAACTGAGGCGCACATATTCCCTTCCCAACACCTCAGAGTTTCGGTACTGGCAACTGAGACATGCCATGAAGGCTCGGTTCCCGGAGGCACTGACACTTGAGTCCGACTCCATTGAGTGCCTGCTCATTTCCAGTGTAATGGGGAAACCCCTCTCCACCCTTTACCTGTACCTGACGGTAGCCTATGACACCAAACCTACGCACACATTCGACAAATGGAGGGAGGACATTCCGGCCCTTGGAGAAGACGAATGGGAGGACTGTATATCAACCTATATCCCATCCATGATAGCAGCCAAGGATAGATTTATCCAGTTGAAGTTTATTCATAGGGCGTACTACACCCCACATAGGATGGCCAGCATCTACCCAAACTTAGACCCTTCATGCCCCAGATGCCACACAGGAATAGGCACATTCTGGCATATGATGTTGACCTGCCCTAAAATCCAAATCTACTGGGACCACATAGCTGGGAAACTGAGCGAACTCTTGGGAAATCTGGTGCCAAGGAAACCTATGGTGCTCCTCCTGAGCTATTTGGGAGATGTTGAGGGGGACAGGTATGCTAAACTCTGCGTTACATTCTCACTATTCTATGCCAGGAGGGAGATAATGCTCCTCTGGAAGTCGGCTGAACCCCCTACATTGAAAGCCTGGCAAAAAGGCGGTTGATTTAGTACTTCCTCTGTACAAGCTCACATACGAGAACAGGCAATGCCCGGCTAAATTTGAAAAGGTGTGGGCTGCATGGGTGGACGCGAGTGGGTGAAGAGCTGGAGAGGTGGGGGACCAACTGATGGATTCCCCCCTTTTCCGCATGGGGGTAAACCACTCCCCCTTCCCATCGGGTGGCACCCGACCATAGAAAATAAAAACTTTTTTTATATATTTACATAGGCTGGGCAGCTGATGGCTTCTCCCACCCCCCCCCCTCCCCAGGGGAGGGAGATTGAGTACCCTAAGGTTACTATGGCCCGGACCTAGATAGATATATACTTGTGACTTTTCACCTGTTGGGAAATGGTAGAAATTATATTTTTTATGTATTGGTAGGATGCTCAATATTGTGATTTCAAATTGATACTGTACTATGCAATATTTGATTGTTGAAAGCTGACTGTATTGTAATACTGATGCTGAAAAAAAATCACTGCTCCCGAAAAAACGGCTGTTTTTAAAACTTTTTTTTTGCATTGATACATGTACCCTGGGGCAGGACCCAGGTCCCCAAACCCTTTTTAGGACAGTATCTTGCATATTAGCCTTTAAAATTAGCACTTTTAATTTTTGTCCCATAGACTTTAACGGTGTTCAAAAGTTTGCGCAAACTTTCGGTCCGTTCGCATGTTCTGGATGCAAACCGAACCGGGAGGTGTTTGGCTCATCCCTATTCATAATGTTTAATATACATGTGTATCCTCTAGTTATATGAAATATAGTCTATAATTCCTTTTTTCTTCCCTTTTTCTACTGGCACCTTTGGTGTCAAACACCAAAGCAGGGTCTCTATTTTTTTCAAACATCTTATCCCCTTACATGTTTAGGAAAACCTCATACAAATTTTAATTATCGGTCCTTTTAGCAGTAGAAACTACACATATAGTCATTATATATATATATATATATATATATATATATATATATATATATATATATATATATATATATATATATATAAATATATATACATATATAAGTTTTTGCATTTGTATAGAAACATGTATGTCTCTAGTACTTTAACCACTTGCCGCCCGCCCTATAACAGATTGACGGCGGCAAAGTGGTTTCAAAATCCTGACTGGACGTCATATGACGGTGAGATCTCTTTAAACCGAATTTTCAGAAAATTGGAAGGCCTGATGGCCAAAGAAATAAAATCCTTTTGGGACACACATTTTCTCACTGAGTATGCGACATTGGCACAGATTCCAAGGGGTCTAAGAATTAGGAAATTTCCTTCTACAGATCTTTTCAGTGAAGAGATGAAAAAAGAGTGGACAGACACTCTTAATGTTTGTTCCTTTAAATTAATTGACATTCTTATCAGGGCAAATAAAATGACGATGGAGAAACTACAAACAGAGATGTCACTCATACAAACAGATCTGACAGAACTACAAACACACGCCGACTTTTTAGAACTAGACGGCCAACTCAACAAGAGATTGGATAAGATGGAGAAACTGGTGATTGACACTAAGAAAAACAAAATGAATCGTGATAGACTGGACTATGAAACGAACAATGTTTACACATGGAAGAAACTTCCATACTTTCCAAGACGATCACGCAAAAACTCAGGGAAAAGAGTGAGTTTTTCGGATCAGGAAAACGATATGGTTAACGATACAATGGCCTTTTCAACCTCTGAATCCTCACCTGAACAACTGCCCACCCCTTCAAATCGCACAGATGGAGATCGTCCCTCTGGAAACCCTCGCGGGGCCAACACAAAGGCGAAAAAGAAATCAGCTTTAAGAAAACAAGAAGAGGAGGACAGAAACACAGGAAGCACCAAAAACACCCCCTACACACTACGAGGGAAGAGGAAATAATCAACGTGATCAACATCTCTGATAGAAAAATGACTAATGAAGAACTCACTCTATTGTCTAAAGGACTTAACTTTTGTCTCACCAATCATTTTGATCTATTTGGGACACTTTTAGAAGTGAACAAATTCTCACGCAGCATCACTTTAAAAAAGTATTATTCTGAATTTCCTGGTAACATGGCCGACATTGATTTGAATGAAGCATGTATGGGTGAGTTATCGTCTTCTCCCAATTTATTTAAAGAAGTATGTGTTTTACAGGATTTGATCGAATTAGCTTGTGAATCAGACCCACACCTCATGGATCCTATTGACTCACTTAACACTGTTCCCTTTAAATTAAGATCAGATTTTTATCCATTGGGATCCAGGGGAAAAGACCTTGATTTATTTCAAAAAATGATAGACCGTCTACGAGACCACTTGTATGATATTGAGATAAATAAGAAAACCAATGTGGCCCAACATTGGAACACTGTACACCTGAAAGACACTTCACATCTTCGCATACAAGGTATAGAAAGCATGAAGGTCCCTATTAGGGGAGGAGACAAGTTTAGGATGTTATGCAAAAGTGAAGTTTTTTGGATTTTTACTTTACACACAAGGATACCATTAGGGTTGAACTGTGAGTGGGATGTATCCCACTTCTATGAATAATCATCCCACTAAGAACTGTTAACACATATATACATGTGCATGTATCCCCAATGGCCTTGCATACTTCCCAAAACTTTTTTCTGCAATGGTTAATACACTGTCCCTTACGATTTTACTTTCTCATTTTCTCCTATTCCTTCAAATACCAATTAACATGCTCCTTTTTTAGGAAATATTATGTAACAACAAACACACGGAATCTTTGAAATTCCTTTAAATCCACACAGGGATACATCATTTCCCCAACTGGATATAGTATAACTGGTTTTGATGGAATGGGGTTGTATACAGGTGTATGCACGAGTAAATAGGTCAACGCGGCCTCTTTTAATACACCAAGTAATATAGATGAGTTATCAACTATGTTTTATTCCCATCGATCTATGGTCTGCATCTATCTGCTCTTTTATAAATTTCCATATGTAATTTTCTATTATACACGTGCTTTTTATATGTTCGTTCCGATGCAATTTTAGCATATTATGTGGACATAGACACAGCGATGTGTATTGTGTCACGGCAGATTGCTGCCTTCCAAACACATTACACTTTAGACCCCATATTTCCTCAGTGTCATACCATTGGCTGTTTATCGGCCACACATTGGTCCCATAGTAAGAGTTCTGCAAAATCTAAGTGTCATTTCTCTTTTAGTCTTTTCCACAATTTAACTAACCAACCAAAAATAAATGGGAACTATCATAGTCCATGTGTCCCTGCTCTTTAATAGATACATCTGGATAGACTATTGTACTTTGAAAAGACACACACACACCACAACACATTTATTCACACATAGTGGAATCAGAACAGACAGACATGGCAATGCACATGCACACTAGGAACTATGTCCGATATGGACATTGAATTGACCTGTTAATTATCAGGTTTACCCATTATGCATTTGCAACATTGCCATGTCCACTTTGCGCTAAATATGGCTCACCGGTTCAAACACAAGTTTCTTGCAGATCTGTGAGCCTAAATTATATTTCTCAAGTATACAAAGTGGACATTGCTATCACTCTGGGATTGGAAGCTTTTTTTTTTTTCCCTAAAAAATTGGCCGTGGGCCTGTTTTTTCATTTTTTTTATATTCTCAGGTCGGCAGCTGTATACACACATGCCTGAAATCACCTCCGACAGGATTGTTCAATCGACTTGTCGATCAACATGTTCACTACAAGCATAGGTGCTATAACATATATCCGTCTTGAATTAGGCATATTGATCTTGTATCAGGCATGATTTACATGCTAGTTTAGATTCAGATTTAAACATAACAAAATATTATCCTGTACATGATTTTAAACCCATAAGCCTAAATGGTTGTTCTAGAAACACTCAAGGTGGACTTTAAAATATATGGTTTAGGGATTGACAATTTATTCCCACAAATCGTATGCAGACCATTCATTGCATTTATATCATCTAGTAATATACCACAAGGTCTGCACGCGACTTTTTACTGCCACATGTCGGGTTCTCTTCTCTTTTTCCCCTTTCTTTTTTCTCTTATTTCACATGGTTTTTCAATTAATTTCAATTAATTTCACTTCAATTTATTTCACTTCACTTTAGAAATAAAATAACAATCACCAGTTGAAGTAATATAAAGATTTTTTTCATAATACACAATAATTCACAATGTTTTTATGGTATCCTGTAACAATACACACTAATTACCACCCCCCTCTTCCTTTCACATTTCACACACTGGACACTAGTTATAAATATAAAGGAAAGGAAAGAGAGGAAGGAAAGAA
This sequence comes from Rana muscosa, assembly GCA_029206835.1. Lineage (NCBI taxonomy): Eukaryota > Metazoa > Chordata > Amphibia > Anura > Ranidae > Rana > Rana muscosa. The sequence goes on along the minus strand of CM055122.1, from coordinate 1,163,161,245 downwards.
GAGAGAAAGGAGAAAAGGGGGGAGAAAAGAGAGAAAAAAAGGGAAAAAAAGAGAAGGGAAGGAAAAAGGAAAAAAAAAATGTTTTTCTTTTTTTCTTTTTTTTAATTTAATTTTTTTTTCTTTTTTTCTTTTTTTAAGGACATTTATTTTGCAAATATGTGGATAAAAAAAGATGCCACCTTGGAGAGTTTACACCAGAACGTCCAAGCAAGAGCTAGTTCATATCGATCCATTGATTTACACGCACACTGTCCTCACTACCGCAATCACATAATTAGTTCTCTGGTTTCCTCCCCCCCTTTTTTTCTTTTTTTCATTTTTCATTTCTCCTTCTTTCATCCCTATCTTATGTTTTTAGATTCACTTATTGTCCATATGGGTCACTCACCCCATATTTATATTCTTGAACGTATAGGGATAGTTTGATTGAATTTTCTCACATATGCATATACATATTATTAATACACATTGCACATGTGATCATACACTTTCTATGCATTAGGTGAGGTCTTTTCCTGCACTATTGTAATCATGCCACACAGGCAGAGGGTTTATGTTTATGTTTATGTGTATGTTACATGTTCGTGCAAAAATATATGCATTTACTTGTGTATATATTATAAATGGTCTTTATGAGTTGGTATATAAAATGTAGGTGTGTGTGTTTCTGATAACATGATATGTCTTAATTGTACTAATGGGACACAGCTGCTAGCCTATCCATCAGTCAATTGAAGTCTTAATTGCTTTGTTCTTATCATGAGTTTATGTGAGTATATATAAGAGGTGCATTAGATGTGTATGTCAGCTATGATTAAGCACTGAATCGCAGTGCGAAACGTCAGCTCATACTTGCTGTTTTTTTGCTGTGGCATGTTGTTTGTGCTTTTGTTTTAAATAAAAGAACCTTTTTTGGAGTGCGGCTGTCCAAGCGTTTTCCTCAGATTTTTTGCATTGTCATATGCATTGCCTGCACCCATGGCTCTGGATCTTGTGAATGAGTCACCAGTCACATCTGAGCGGTAACTCTCTCCTTATGTATGTCTCTAGTACTTTAACCACTTGCCGCCCGCCCTATAACAAATTGACGGCGGCAAAGTGGTTTCAAAATACTAACTGGACGTCATATGATGTCCTCAGTATTTTGAGCCGCTGTGCGCCCCCGGGGTGCGCATCGCGGCGATCGTTGCTGCGGGATGTCAGTCTGACACCCCGCAACACTGATCTACGTAAAGAGTCTCTGATGGAGAGTCTTTACCACGTGATCAGCCATGTCCAATCACGGCTGATCACAATGTAAACAGGAAAAGCCGGTCATCGGCTTTTCCTCACTCGCGTCTGTCAGGCGCGAGTAGAGGAGAGCCGATCGGCTGCTCCTCTGACAGGGGGGGTTTGTGCTGATCCATTATCAGCGCAGCCCCCCTGAGGATGCCCACACTGGACCACCAGGGATGCCACTAGACCACCAGGGATGCCACCTATAGGTATTCCACACTAGACCACCAGGGATGCTAATTATTTACAAGTAATGGATGCCAATCAGTGCCCACAATGGATGCCAATCAGTGCCCACAATGGGCACCACTGATTGGCAGGCATTATTGTTTGGCACTGATTGGCATCCATTAGTACAGTACAGTGCCACCTATCAGTGCCCATCCATGCAACCTATCAGTGCCCATCCATGCCCATCCGTGCCACCTATCAGTGCCCATCCATGCCCATCCATGCCACCTATCAGTGCCCATCCATGCTGCCTATCAGAGCCCATCTGTGCCCTTCCGTGCCGCCTATCTGTGCCTATCCGTGCCGCCTATCTGTGCCCATCCGTGCCGCCTATCGTTGCCCATCCGTGCCACCTCATTGGTGCCCATCCGTGCCGCCTTATCCATGCCCGTCAGTGCCGCCTTATCTGTGCCCGTCAGTGCAGCCCCATCAGTGCCCATCAGTGAAGGAGAAAACTTACTTATTTACAAAGTTTTGTAACTGAAACAAAAAAAACTTTTTTTTTTTCAAATTTTTCGGTCTTTTTTTTATTTTTTTAGCAGGAAATAAAAATCGCAGAGGTGATCAAATATCACCAAAAGAAATCTCTATTTGTGGGAACAAAATGATAAAAATTTAGTTTGGGTACAGTGTAGCATGACCGCGCAATTGTCATTCAAAGTGCAACAGCGCAGAAAGCTGAAAATTGGTCTGGGCAGGAAGGTGTATAAGTGCCCAGTATGGAAGTGGTTAAACGTCGGTCCCTACTTGACTCCCAATTGTGATATACATTTAATTGATTACCTTCATTCCTAATACAATAGTCCCTATATCATGTTTCATATTTTTACTTAATTGCATTTTTATATTTATATTTAGTGTTATTATCTAAATCTCAATTTTTTTCATATAAATTTTTATCCACTTGCCCATTTATAACTAATAGAGTAATTACATTTTAATTTTTAGAGTCAGATATGCATATATACTACTTCTATTCCAGTATTAACTTATCATATTACTATCATAGAATCAGTGGCGGTGGTGGGGGGTGGAATCAGTGGCGGTGGTGAGATCTATGATGGTAGTGGGGTGATGGGATCAGTGGCGGTGGTGGGGGGGTGAGATCAGTGGCAAAGGGATGGTGGTGGGGGATGGGATCAGTGGCCGAGGAAGGGGATCAGTAGCAGAGGGATGGTGATGGGGTATGGGATTAGTGGAAAAGGGATGATGGTGGGGGATGGGATCAGTGGCAGAGGGGTGATGGTGGGGGATGGGATCAGTGGTAGAGGAATGGGATCAGTGGCAGAGGGATGGTGGTGGGGGATGGGATCAGTGGTAGAGGAATGGGATCAGTGGCAGATGGATGTGGTGGTGGATGGGATCAGTGGCAAAGGGATGCGATCAGTGGCAGAGGGATGGTGGGGGAGGGTGGGATGAGATGGCATTTACCTGCTCTCAGTGTCAGTTGATCCCTCTCCTTGCTCAGTGCTCTCAGTCTGGACTTGCAGTGCCTCCAGTAATGGCTCCCCCAACATAGGGACTCTGTCTTCACATCTGCTCACAAAGTGGAGAGCTGTTCCCCTTCACTTGCATGTCCAGCACATAATGTCCCGATGATCACCAGGCCCCGTCACAAGCTTGACTGCTGTGACCTTGGTAGTTCCACCACTGCACCAATATAAGTTTGAATTCTCTTTTAAGCACTTCCTGAAAGATGTTTAATATAAACAGTATTTAATTATTAAAAAAGTGAACATTTAAAAGGTGAAGCTTATCAGTACATTTTATTTTATAAAACTTGAAACTGTTTAGTGTATTACTTTAATTGTTCATTTTGAATAGTTTAAATAAAATAAAAAAAGGCATCATTTACCTTTTTTTTAAAAAAAAGAGATTTGCACAGGCTAATTTTATTATTATTTCAGTTATTTCAACAATAATGACTTAAGTAACATATTTATTTGCACTTGACAAAATTGTACTAGCTCCTATTACTTTAGAATGAATATGAATAATCTTGCATGAAGAACATTTACAATGGCTTGTAGAACAACTGAACATTATATTAACATGAGTGTTTTTTCTTTAGAATTTGGCTAGATGTAGGAGAGGAAATGACCTCTGCCATGAGACTGCTGAGGCTCCAATCCTCTTGCTCTGTACAGTACTAGTGGAGACAGGAAACAAAGTAAATGTTTCATTGGAGAACAATAAATGTATAATATCCATTAAACAGCTGAGTATTGCAAAGGGTTTTTCAATTGATGGGAAAGTCAGCAATTTGCTGTAGACAAAAAGAGAAAAAAAAAATGAAAGGTTTAACATCATCTTCCATCATATTGCACGACAGGTTGCTAATTAAACAACCTTGTTCAGACAAGCTGTCACCACAGGAATGACAAAGATCTTTACCTTTGCCCTTCCAGCATTCTGGAGAGGAGATGGACTCAGTCACAAACTGCAGGTGGCCTTAAAAAATAAAACAGAATTGTCTTTGCACATACTGGTAGAATGCTGCCAGAATATAAAACAGAAGCTACTGTCCTTAATCTGCGATGCCCATCTGCGTACATACACCATTTTTAAAATGTATTGCTTCATGCAAAAATATGTTACTTATCATTCAATGCTATTACATGAAATAGCAGTTTGATATATGCAAAAACATCTTTGATCAGAATTATGAATGCTATGCAATCATGTATACTTAATATTGCTGTCCTATGTATAGCAGGCAGGGATCCATTTTATATGAATTGTGAATAGAGAGAAAAATAAATCCATTGACTACGAACTAAGGGAGTTGACTTTATGCTTCAGGACCACAGTATTCAATCATAGATCCCCACCCCATTCTTCAAGGATTGATAGTTTTTTATTATCTCCAACAGTAACAAATGACTCTGACATGAAATAAAATAGGAGGAATTTTAAGCAGTTACTGTAGTCAGAAGTAAAGACAAGAGAACATTTATGGCTCAGATTCCTTGGTTTGCAATATTAAGTCAAAGCCATTAAGCTAAACAATTTTCAACAAGAGGTTATAAATCTGGAATTTAAAATTCAGCCCTATCATACTGACATGCATGTGGGATTCTTCTGCAGAGTAATGTGAACCCGTTTAGAAGCTTCTGTGAGAAATGAGGTGTAAAGGGATTTTTGTTGTCTTTTATAACATATCAAAGTGAAGTATACATATACTGTATAATGTGTAAACAGGTAAGTGTGCATAATTTATATATATATATATATATATATATATATATATATATATATATATATATATATACACACACACACACACACAAACTTTTAAATGAGCATGAACTACTAACTATGCAGCATACATACATACACACATACACCCCCATTACCTATCTCTCCATTTTCATCAAGATTAGGATATGTAAATTCATTGCTTTTCTTCAAAATGTGTGGCACCTTATTTTATTGATGTTTATTTTGCTTAATTAGACTGACCACACAACTATACCAGCACTTAGTGATGTATCGGAATAGTCATGCTGCAAACTTGTATTTCAATTTTTTTTTATTATGGTATTAAATCTATTCAAATATTTTCATACACAGAAAGTATTGTGGTAAGCCAATATAAAGACCAGTGAAATTAGGGTAGGAGTGGTTGAAAGGTTCTGGGTGGTTCTGGTGCTGGTGCTGTTGGACCTCTGCTCGAGCTGGACCCAGGATCTGTGGAAGTAACTCTCTGACCGGTCAGATATTCAAGAAACCATACACAAGGCGTGGGTATGCAAGAATACAAAGCTTTATTGCCTGAGTGGGTCTTACAGGGCCGGTGCAAGGATTTTTGACACCCTAGGCGAAACCTCATTTTGCTGCCCCCTTGGCTCCACCCCTGACTCCACCCCCTTTTCCCTGCCCATGTAAACCCCACCTTTTTAATGAAACGCCCATCAAATGCAGCCTCACCAGCGCCCACCAAATGCCATCTCACCAGCGCTCATCAAATGCCATCTCACTTGCGCCCATCAAATACACCCTCACCAGCGCTCGTCAAATACTCCCTCACCAGCGCTCATCAAATACTCCCTCACCAGCGCCCATCAAATGCCATCTCACTGGCGCCCATCAAATGCAGCCTCACCAGCGGTCATCAAATACACCCTCACCAGTGCCCATCAAATGCCATCTCACCAGCGCCCATCAAATACAGCCTCACCAGCGCTCATCAAATACACCCTCACCAGCGCCCATCAAATGCCATCTCACCGGCGCCCATCAAATGCAGCCTCACCAGTGGTCATCAAATGCAGCCTCACCAGTGCCCATCAAATGCCATCTCACCAGCGCCCATCAAATACAGCCTCACCAGCGCCCATCAAATGCCATCTCACCAGCGCTCATCAAATGCCATCTCACCAGCGCTCATCAAATGCCATCTCACCTGCGCCCATCAAATACAGCCTCACCAGCGCTCATCAAATACACCCTCACCAGCGCCCATCAATGCTTCACCAGTGCCAATCAATGTAATCAATCCCTGGGGGGGGCATTTGGCAGATATTTTAATATACACATACACACACATTTTAAAATTCCATGTCATTGTCATCACATATACAATACACAACAGTTTTTACTCACCACACCAGTGTCACCAGGTGACAGTCTTGGGCTCAGCAAACTTCCGACAACGTGGACGGTGACCCTGTAATTGCTGCCTGTTCCTGCTCACATCAACTCTGCTGCCTCTGTGTCGGTACCTCTTCCAGCCAGGCTCCACCTGTCCCCAAGCTGCCAGGCGCCATGCTATAATATCCCATGATGCATCAATGTCCGCTCCAGTGACACGACAAGGAGAGTGTTGGGGGGAGGGGCGCTGTGCTGCTGGACACAGAGGGAGAGCGGCCTCGGTGCTGAACTCTGTGGACACATGTCACACAGACAGAGAGCGGAGAGGGAGGGGCTGCTGCTTGACTCTGAACACATCTCAGAGCGGAGAGCGTACAGGGAGATGCTGGACACAGTGACACATCAGAGAGCGCCCTGGGGGGTTGAAGCCTGGACACATGATGTGACACTGATGTCAGAGCGCTGGAGCGGAGAGCTCGAGCCGCGCTTTGGGGGCGGGGGTGGCGGCACTGCTTGTCAGGGCGCTGGTGGATGGTGCAAGCTGAGGACAGTGAGGGAGTAGAATAACCAGCGGCCGGGCACCCTTGGCAGCAGTTTGCCCTAGGCGGTCGCCTAATCCGCCTAGTGGCAGCGCCGGCCCTGGGGTCTTATATAAACTTTTGGCAAAAGTTGCCTCCTTCGTGTAAACCAATTAGGACAGACCCGTGGTTTATACAAGACAACATAAGTAAAACTCGTGAAGGAAAAGTACAACATCTATAATTACACGTCAATGCGGTTAGTATGTCTTACATCTTCTAGGAATTGGCTTAACCGCAGGCTACATCCCGTTATCTGCTAATATTTTACATTCTTCAGCACGTACATAAACAAGCTTGTCCATGAAAAAACATTTTGTACAACACAATAATTCCTGTCCTAATATATGCATACTTAAAGTGGAGCCCTGAAACAATGGCTCACTAATATCTTACAACCCCTCCTTTGATCATGAATTTGATTATGAATATAATGATCATTGGCTATACCATCTTTGTTTTAGGGCAATCATTGACATTCCAAGTGCAGCACTCATAGTCTTCCGTAACCTCACATAGGCCCGTGAGTGCAGCACGCATACTTTCAATGGCAAGCTCATGGAGTTCCAATTGTTTCCTGATTGCTCTAGTTTCAATGTTTAAGCTAGTAATGTCATCAGAATTCTTTTCCATTACTTCATCAACAATACCTGTATAATTATTGAGCCTTTTCATTAAATCTATTCCCCAACCTGTACCAGAAGGGAACCAGGCCCAAGCCATATCCTTTTCGAAGAATAGCTCTCTTTTAATACGATGTTTGAGGGGATATCTGGGGTGAGGGCTGGCTTCTAGAAGGTGTCCTCCTTTACTATCACCTAATACCCTCATTACTGGGACCAGTGCCGTTAAATAACACCAGCCCTGGGATTCTAAAGGGATCCGGGGATAACATCCTTGCAACAGATGTATGTATAATTGACAAGGGCTAAAGGCAACCTTTAAAAAATTCTCCTTGGCTCCTAAGAGAGACCGGAGAATGCTACAGTTGACAACAATTGTCCTACTGTAGAGGTGGGTTGGTGCTTAGGAATTCTAGCACCGTAGAATTAAACAAAGGGTCTGAGGTACGGAAGAAGGAGCTATACCGTGATGCTGCTGAAAATTCAAGTGCAGCATGTTGGCAAGCTGTAGTACCTCTTGTGGAATTACCTAACTTAAAGCACAAATCTGGGGAGTGGCTTCTACCCATGGCTTGGAACACAAAGGTGTTGTTTGAAAATGTTCTTGTGACATCAGTAAGACAAATGGGTGGGGCACCCTTTTAGAAGAGAAGTGAAGCCTTAAAGGCACCGCCATTAAAGGGATTCTAGTGGTACCCGGGTGGAGTTCACTACATATCCAACATTTGTCATATCCTGATTTTCTAGCGTAAGCATATTTAAACTTTAAAAATAACATTCTGTCGGTAAAACTTTCATGATTTCTCTTTCCATTCTAGCATATCTTTTAGTGTGGCTAGAGATAGTTCCTTTTCCACAGATGTCTTTTATGACACCTAAATCTTCTGGGTGGTATATACAGTTAGTTATGATCCATGTTGGGGGAAACACTGAAAGTGTGGTCGCCCCCAGGAGTGTCCAAAGCTTCTCGGAATCCTGAGCAGTAAACAAAGTCAATTTGCTGTATTCGCTTTTTGAGGATTTACAACACCTGCTTCACCTCCTTGGTCCGGAACTGAAGCTTTATTTGCATCTTTGTCTTGCTTCGCACAATCCACCTTGACCTTTTTTACTCGACTGGCATGGATCCAGGCTTGGGAATTCTCCACTAGGATAGCTGTCCGGGTCACCGCGACTACTGTGGTAGGAGGTCCAAAGGGATGTTCCTGCTTTCTGGTCCTACTCCTACTTTGTCCTCTACTCGAAAGGGTAGTTGGTTTCTGTGAAGAAAAAGAAGAGATGTGCGAGCAACATTTCTTTCAACTTAGTCTAAAGTTTCAATTAACTTTGACATTATCCCTTCCCTTATCTGATCAAGATCTCCCGCTTCCAAGATAAGGGGTGTTCTTAGCCCAAGGGGTGGGAAAGGGTCTACCCATAAGAATCTCGAATGGAGAGTACCCTGTGGTTTCACCGGGGGTCATTCTGATCTCGGCAAGAACCACTGGCAACATTTTATCCCATTTATGGAAATTTTCCCCTGTGGCCTTCCTAAATTTATCTTTGATTGTTCTATTCATTCTTCCTACTATCCCGGAACTTTGGGGGTGATAGGGGACTGTATTTTAAGATCTTACTAGCTCCTTACAAAGTTTTGATGTAAAGGCTGGGCCATTGTCTGAATTTCCAATGGACATCCCCACCTAGGAATGATTTCCTGTGTGAGTATGTGTACCACTGTCTGTTTCTTCTCTCGTGGTTTTGAATGCTTCCACCCATCGTGAGAACACATCCATGATGACCAAAAAGATATTCCTGTTTGTTTCCTTTCTTTGGCATGTGAGTGAAATCTATCTGTGGATGAGTGAAAGGTGTAGTAGGATACGGAAGGTGTTCATATTTCGCTTTGTGTGGTGTGTTTGGGTTATTATGTGATGCAACATGACACACAAGCTTTAACAAGTTTAGGTAGGCCTAAAATAAAAAGAATCTTCCAGTAAAACTTCACATGCGTTCCGCCAATGCCATCCCCTATGGCCTAGCCATATATTTGGCTATAAACAAAGATGCACTAGCTGCGGGGATGCATGGCTTCCGCTTCCCCTCTTCGAGGAAAAATTAATTTATGGTTTTTTCCAAGTCATCCCCCGCTCAATCCTTCAAATCTATCTTTGTTGCATGTGTCTGGAGATCTAATAATGTACAATCTAGCTGCTCTAGCAGCTGACTCTGCAAATGCACTCTAATAAAAGCAGAATTTACAAAACCCTTGTGTACACCAGGTAAAACAGTGAAAGTCATAAATGACCTGGGATAAGTGTCCCATTGAGCGATGTGCATACAGTCATGTTGTGGTACTACCTCACCCTGTTCTCCCATTTAATCCTAAGAAGGCATTAAAATCGGGCTGGGTGTGAATATGTTAAGTGACATTGTCACTTTGCGAGTGGTGGGCAAAGTAGTAGGTCTGCCCAGGGTAAATGATGTTGCCATCTCGACTACCATCGCACAGGATGCTAATGCTCAGAGGAACGCAGGCATGCCTTGAACCTGAACTGGGACCATCCTTTGGGAAAAACCCTGCAGGCCGCAGCCCTCCACCATATTTTTGGGCGAGTACACCTGTCATAGTCTTACAATTTGTCCCTTGCATACCAATAAAACATTATTTTTTATTTTTTTTCCATTGAGGAGACCAAGCCTGGGTGCTACAAACACAGCACTTTTCAGATACCCTTACTCGGGCACCCGGATACATCCTTTCTATTTCTCCGTAAGGGAGGTTCAGCCTTAGGCAACACCTTGGTAACAGGTAAAACAAGAAGTCGTATATTATAAAACCAATTGTGGTGAACCCTGTCTCTATCCCATGTTCGTTTACTAGGGCAGCCATAACTGCTTGTGACTGAAGACATGTTCCATGTGTCAGGCTGGAGGGAATATGGCTGTGGAGGGGTCAGAATGACTGGCAGACATAAAAGATCACATTGATTCCAAAGTCTTGTTTCGTTTCCTTCGAAGTTGCCCCCTGTGGACCACTCGTTCTTCTCATTCTTCCCAGCTTATACTGGGCCAGAACTAGGTGGAATCCGTGAGTTGCACAGACCCATCAAGTGCCCGGGGCTGTAATGCAGCAGCATCCCTGGCTGTTTGGTCTGCCTCTGTATGTGAGCCTCAAATGCTAGGATGGCTACCTCAGCAAGAACCTGGAAAGCTGAAAACAGACAATCAATCTAACTTATTGTTTAATTGGTTTACCTGCCGAAGTGAAACCACCTTCTGGCCCCTGAAATGAAACCAAAAAGCCCTCTGTCTCTCTATTAACTCGATTAACTATATAAATATATCCAACGACCCCGAGTAAAGGATCCAATGACTCTGAAAACAGAGTGTCCTTCTGGGTGCAAACTCAACCCGTCCATTTAACCGGCCTCCAAAGGGTAATTACATACTGTAGCAGGACCGATCTATGTGTAGGTGTGATCTCGCAGGTGGGCTCGCAATGTGGTCTGGAGCATAATTGCATAGACAACAAAAGGTACATAACCCTGAGGATCCCATCCACCAGGTTAGTTACCGGCCATGAAGGATAAAAGAAAAGATGGGCTGTGTCCACAAGGGAATGCCCTCCCTTCGTCCACCAGGACGCTAAAACGCATTTCATAACACAATCACTATGAAGTGAAGTGGGTAGCATCAGATGGTATGGCTTTGGCATGGCACATCAGGTACAACTGGTGCTCTAAGTATAATTAAACTAAACAGTTCATTTCCCTCAAGTCCTGTATAAAGCGGTAAGTTCTATCAGCTTACTATACAGGGTTTATAGAGGTGTTGTAGGGAGATCTCTTATCCCCTCTTCTAGAAATTTATAACTTATACATTTTTTTGACTATGCCTCAGAACACCGACATTCATCAACATTACACAACACTACTATACTACACATATGCTCACCAATACACAGTTTTAAGCTTAATATGTGTTTAAAGTATTATGTTCATTTATTCAATAAAATGGCAATGTGCTGGTTCGCTTTACTATTTCAGCACAATCATCAGTTTTCGTGGTGAAGCTACCTAGATTTTGGTGCTCTTGCAATGCTCTGGCAGTGCAGTGTATATGGGATATAGGAACCATGTATTTATTAGCAGTTCTTACTCTAAGAATCTCAGGTATACTTGTTCCAAGCCCCTATCAGGAGTCATGACTTTACTGGCTGCATGCTACCTTGGGCAAGTGACTCAGACTATAAAAGCCAAAAATAAATAAAAAAAAGTCAGATTGTCGACCCCTTTTTTTTTTTTTAAACCACCTTTTTTTTTAAAACCTCGAAATTTTTGGCCAAATGCCTGTATGCGGGGATCAATGTGCAAAGATCCATTTTTCAAATTAAACCTTTGGTTAAGAGATATACTCAGTTGGCGTCCTGCCAAATATTACTTTTTTCTATTATTGGACTCCCCCCCCCACCCATGATTCTTTACAGGGTGCACATTGGGCGAGTCCTACAACATATATAATGTTTATCTAGCAAATATAAACAAGAAAACAATAAATGCACAAGTTCTTTTCCTAGCCAAAAATAAACACTCTGTTTTCTTTCTGTGAAAGAAAAATTGTCACGCTGAGTGACCATACACACACACAGATCTCCGTCTGGCAGATCTGTCAGCGCACGTAACTTAGATTAAAACAACAACCTCTCCGGAGATATGAGTCCTAGCTCATTTTTCTTTTAATATCCCGGAAGTTGGCAGCGCATTCCTTTCACAGGAGCGGATTCCTCACAGACAGCCCAGAGGATAGTGCTTCTGCGGAGGAAAAATTCCTCTTTCCTTTTTTTATTTTTTATTTAGCCAATGGACTCCAGACACCGATACACTTCTTGCCACCTCAAACAAAATTTGAATCATGAACAATTTTTCTCAACGTGGCCACTATTGTTCGAGGTGCGTTCCATGTCTTTTTGGTCGGGTATGTTCATTGAGCTGTATTTACAGTAACATTAACTGACCCTTACTGTCAGCATTTTGAAAGTTTTCACATTAACTTATAGAACACCTTGGCTCATAGAGGTACAGGATGTTCCTGTACTTTTCCCATTTATCATAAATCACAACACAGTGGACAGATGCCTTCTCACCCACGGTTTCTAGACAACTCTACACAAACAAACAGATTTATCTTATATTTTGTTACGCGGCAGGAAGGACAGTGACAGACTTGAAGGAGCTCTGAGTTTTTCCTTCACTTAGAATTTTTACTACTACTTCTTAGAACAGTTAAACTGGTCCGGTCTAACAAAAATTACAGACCCTACACAAGACAGATCAGTCATCTAAATGCTCAGACCCGCCTCATGAGTCCAGACATCTTTGAACCATGCCCAGTTCCCTGTTTTCTATCTGCAGTCAGATGGAGGGAAACTATACATTTTTAAATAAAACCAGTACTGTTTTATTTCCTTGACTCCTCAAGAGTCTCTTTAATATTTTATGTGCGTCTAAATCACTATATATGTGTGTGGCACATAGACTTGTCTCTGCCCTGACCAGGTTGACCCTTACATCATCCTTTAACAGATGATTTATTCTAAATTTATGTCTTCTACTTCCTTTGTGAAGTCTGTTAATCTCAAACTTTATGACATTTCAACATATATTTAGAATCAAGGCCACCTATGGGATAGTTATACTGTTTATGTTGGCAACAGATTCTGGTCACTTCTTCCCAATCTTCATCGGAACATGGTCCGGCTTCCCCTAACCCTGACACCTCTAGTTGGTGTGCTCTATTTAAAACCAGAGACCAAAAAGGATCAGTATAATGTTTCCCATAGTTTCCTTTTATGTAATCAATAGGGGAGGGCTGATATTGCTCACCTTCAACATCTCCTTTACCCTGTTGATTACCCATAGTTATACTTCAAAAACAAATACGATATCTTAACTGTAATATCTACAACAACCTCCTTCAGTATTTTCTCTTTCCCTTATGATTTCACTTGAGGGTCTATAGACGTCTCTATAGCCCGTTGCTAATACAGACAGAGGACAAACAGAATATGATTCACGTTGTAAATAAACAATACTGCACTGAACCCCTGCCACAGAAAGTCCTTCTACAAATTCAAAGTTATTATGTAGATTTATCCTGAGCATATGGACCTTTGGGTTAGCATTAGGGAACAAAGGTCCCTTTCCTATCTTAGTATGATAACCACCAGGTACAGTAGCAACAAGATATGGCAGTTGACCCTTATATGCAAATAAAATACCTGTCTTACAATCTGGACAGCGCTGAATTATTTATAAAGTTTTGTGCACATAGAAAAAAAATCGTACAGAGTTTCCACAGATCCGTCCTATTTTCCTGGGGAAGGAAGGAATTATTCCTGCCCCTTTATATTAACCTTAGAGTCCCAGAGAATGGAGTTCTCTCGAGAGTCTTTGAGTCCCAGAGAACGGAGTTCTCTCGGGAGTCTTTCAGGGGTAAATCAGATTTCTCCTGCCCCTTTATATTAAACTGGCTTGGCCAACCTAGCGAAGCCTAAAACTTATACCATATATCTAGTCACAACAGCATCACCTTTCAATGTCTTAGAGTCCCAGAGAACGGTGTTCTCTCGAGAGTCTTAGAGTCCCAGAGAACGGAGTTCTCTCGAGAGTCTTTCAGGGGTAAATCAAATGACAGAGTAAGACAGTATTCCCAGTAAAATAATTTAAAGGGGTCTCACCTGTTCAGTTGAAGTACCCCACTTCTGGTACCATTTGAAAGGTTCTGGGTGGTTCTGGTGCTGGTGCTGTTGGACCTCTGCTCGAGCTGGACCCAGGGTCTGTGGAAGTAACTCTCTGACCGGTCGGATATTCAAGAAACCATACACAAGGCGTGGGTATGCAAGAATACAAAGCTTTATTGCCTGAGTGGGTCTTATATAAACTTTTGGCAAAAGTTGCCTCCTTCGTGTAAACCAATTAGGACAGACCCGTGGTTTATACAAGACAACATAAGTAAAACTCGTGAAGGAAAAGTACAACATCTATAATTACACGTCAATGCGGTTAGTATGTCTTACATCTTCTAGGAATTGGCTTTACCGCAGGCTACATCCCGTTATCTGCAAATATTTTACATTCTTTAGCACGTACATAAACAAGCTTGTCCATGAAAAAAACATTTTGTACAACACAATAATTCCTGTCCTAATATATGCATACTTAAAGTGGAGCCCTGAAACAATGGCTCACTAATATCTCACAGTGGTGTGATAGTAGTAGCAAAAAATTGTATAAGTATGAATAAATTTGCAGTGCTAAATTATATAAAGTGCATACATGGTATAAATAAATAAAAAGTCCCCCCACATCACATGTGCGCATGCGCAAGGGTTCCGTAATGGCCACCTGAGCACGGAGCTACGCACCACCTCAGACCAACGTCTCCCACAGCACCCGCTATAGCCACAATCAGCACGATTTTTTGAGGCGACCGGACCCCTGCACCCCCGGAGAGCACCCCCCACATGTCAAACCCAGCTTCCAGGCGCAATCTGAAGCCGGTGTTCTCAGCCTCCACCCAGCCTGGGTGTACCAAGATGGCCTCCGCGGCAGACACAGCCACTCAGCCTCGTGTCTCCCTCATGGAAGGACAGCTGGAACACAAGCAAGTCCTCTCCCCAGCCCCCCTACACTTCCCCCCAGGGCCCCACGGACTAAGCCAGCAGGACATGATTCCCTCCCAAGCCTCCACAGAGTCCCTACTCGGCCACTCATTTGAAGACCATGCTTTCTCCCCCGCAGGGCCAGCAATGTTAGCTTACACTAACTTTCCCCATCATGATGCCCCTGCCCAGGACCATCCTTTTAATGTAGAAGATCTCTACCTCAAACTGTCTGCTCTCCTGGATAGGGGGTTAGCCTCCACAGCAGCTAAAATCACTGGGGAAATTAAAGCAGACCTCCAGAACATAAGCTCCAGGATGGAGGCAATTGAAACTAAGCTGGATCAGACTGCTGCAGCCTGACGACAAAACACTGATCTCATTCAAACCCTCCAAGATCAATTAGACACTGCTGTATCCCGCATTGATGATTTAGAGAATAGGTCCAGGAGTACAACTTCAGGATCAGAGGCCTGCCTGAATCTATCCTGGATGTCACAGTGGCAACACAAGACCTCATGAAAAGGCTGATCCCGAACATCCCGCCCCACCGTCTGGAGCTGGATAAAGCCAATAGAGCACTTAGCCCCCCCTGGAAGGATGGCTCCCCAAGGGACATCATAGCCAAACCCCACTTTTACGCAGTCAAGGATGCAATCATGAAGCAGTCACGAGCCCTGCCCCAGGTGATGTGCCAAGGTCACCCTGTGTAGATTTTTGCAGACCTTGCACCTTCTACTATCCAACGCAGAAGAACCCTGACGCCAATTTTACATGCCCTCGCTCAGAGAGACATTAAATACAGATGGGCTTTTCCGTTCGCAGTGAAATTCACATATAAAAGGCCAGAACCAATCCTTCTCCAACTTTGCCACTGGTGAAAAGCTTCTTCTCAGCCTGAAGATAATCTCCCAGGAGATGGACATGGAAACCTCTTCCCCCTACATGGGCTCAAACAAACGACCGCCACCAGTAAGCCCTCCGAATCCCCTTTGGAATAAGCCCAAGGCTCGCAGATCTTCCCATAATGGCCCTCCATGAATTCCCGCCTGACGCAGAGTTTACATCCTAGTTGGAATCAGGCCAAAGAGATTAACTGATCTTCTTTCTGCCAAGATTGACTTTCTCCCTTCTCCCAGGATCTGTTATCATGGTGCTCATCCGGTGCCTCATTACCAGTTATGTTGCAGTTTTCATTTGTTCCGTTATTTTCTGCTACGAGACTTCCAGAGACCCTCTTTAAATTTCGGTGGAGAAAGACAAGCCGTCCTGCACTACTTAGTGAATCTTCCTCTGGAATTGTCTCGGCTCGGCTCAGGAGCTCACGGGGCTCTCTTCCCAGGGATGGACTGGCCATCGGGACTATGGCCTGATTCCAACTAGGATGTAAACTATGCAGGCTCCGATGCAAGGGGGGGAGGAGGACCCGGTATTGGGTCGTGCGGCTGCAGAGTCTGACTGCTGGCTGGGGATGAAGGTGGTGGGACCCGTTGCAACTACTGCACGTGCACGGTTCCAGTTCAGGCTGCAGAGTATCGCTGCTGGAGGGGGTGCATGGTGGGTGCAGTGAACCTGTTGAACATCCTGCCTGGGTGTCCTCTTCTATCCCAAGTAACTCCTCCATCCCCCCACCGCCACTTTCATCCATACAATAAGCATACAATACAATAGAAGACAGAATGTCCGAGCAGAAGGTGAGAGCTGTCCAACTTTTCAAGTTGAAAAGCCTGTGATTTGTTGCTAGGGGCGGTCCTAGCAACCAATCGTCTATCTGTTACAGACGAAAGTTGAACAGCTCCCGCCTTCTGCTCGGACATGCTGCATCCTCTGTCTTCTCCCTGCTGTGTAAGGTAAGGGAGGGGGCACTGACATAAAGGAAACTGTGTTTGTTGCAAAGAAAGAAGATGCCTGTAAAGAATACCAGAAAGGAGGGGACTGTAAAAGGAAGTGGGTGTCAGTGTATGTGTCAGGAGAGGGGGGGTCAGTGTATGTGTCAGGAGGGGGGGATGTATGTGTCAGGAGGGGGGGTCAGTGTATGTGTCAGGAGGGAGGGTCAGTGTATGTGTCAGGAGTGGGGGGTCAGTGTATGTGTCAGGAGGGGGGGTCAGTGTATGTGTCATGAGGGGGGATCAGTGTATGTGTCAGGACAATGGAGCAGCTGTTTGAAGGCGGATAGCAGGCGCTATTTTTAACGCTATAGCGCCTGCAATACGCTTCAGTGTGAAAGGGGTCTTAATGTACTGCCACTGGTCACGGTTACAGATGAATAAATTTACTGGTCACTAGGGATGAGCTCGGTGTTCGAGTCGAACATGCGTTCCACTCTGCTGTTCGATGGTTCGACGAAGATCGAACGTTTTGGGCCGTTCGCGCCAAATTCGAGTGACGTGAACAGGCCACAATACACTGCGCCATCGCAGTGCAATCCCGGCGCTGTGATTGGCCAAGCATGCACTGTGACCCCGCATGCTTGGCCAATCCCAGCGCCGGCAGCGAGGAGAGCCATAATTGGCCACAGGCAGGATGCCTGTGGCCAATTATAGCTCAGGGGGGTTTAGTACACGCCCCACACTATAAAAGGCCGCCAGCGCGGCGGCCTTGTGTAATGTGTTCCGGATCAGGGAGAGAGAAGGATAGGCAAGAACAGTGTTAGTGATATTTGTTCATTTATCTTGTGTGTAGGGAGAGAGAAGGATAGGCAGGGGACAGTGTCAGTGATATTTTTGCTAAGCCTCCTGCACAGTATACACCTGAAGCTAGCCCTTATTGCTGTGTTTTCCTGTTGTGTAACACAGGCAGGCATCTGCAGCAGTTATAGCAGGCGTAGTGTGCTTCCTGCAAAATATACACCTGAAGCTAGCCCTTTTTGCTGTTTTTTCCTGTTGTGTAACACAGGCAGGCATCTGCAGCACTTACAGCAGGTGTAGTGTGCCTCCTGCAAAATATACACCTGAAGCTAGGCCTTATTGCTGTGTTTTCCTGTTGTGTAACACAGGCAGGCATCTGCAGCACTTACAGCAGGCGTAGTGTGCCTCCTGCACATTATACACCTGAAGCTACCCCTTATTGCTCGTAGTTTTATTTCTTTTGTGTTACACTAACAGGCATCTGCAGCACTTACAGCGGGCGTAGTGTGCTTCTTGCAAAATATACACCAGAAGCTAGCCCTTATTGCTGTTTTTTCCTGTTGTGTAACACAGGCAGGCATCTGCAGCACTTACAGCAGGCGTAGTGTGCCTCCTGCAAAATATACACCTGGAGCTAGGCCTTATTGGTGTGTTTTCCTGTTCTGTAAAACAGGCAGGCATCTGCAGCACTTACAGCAGGCGTAGTGTGCCTCCTGCAAAATATACACCTGGAGCTAGGCCTTATTGGTGTGTTTTCCTGTTCTGTAAAACAGGCAGGCATCTGCAGCACTTACAGCAGGTGTAGTGTGCCTCCTGCAAAATATACACCTGAAGCTAGGCCTTATTGCTGTGTTTTCCTGTTGTGTAACACAGGCAGGCATCTGCAGCACTTACAGCAGGCGTAGTGTGCCTCCTGAAAAATATACACCTGAAGCTAGGCCTTATTGCTGTGTTTTCCTGTTGTGTAACACAGGCAGGCATCTGCAGCACTTACAGCGGGCGTAGTGTGCCTCCTGCACATTATACACCTGAAGCTACCCCTTATTGCTCGTAGTTTTTTTTTCTTTTGTGTTACACTAACAGGCATCTGCAGCACTTATATCGGGCGTAGTGTGCTTCTTGCAAAATATACACCAGAAGCTAGCCCTTATTGCTGTGTTTTCCTGTTGTGTAACACAGGCAGGCATCTGCAGCACTTACAGCAGGCGTAGTGTGCTTCTTGCAAAATATACACCTGAAGCTACCCCTTATTGCTGGTTTTCCCATCTCCCTGCAGGCCTTTAGAATGTCTGGAAGGCAAAGATGGAGAGGCAGACAGTCAGAAGCAAATAAAATAGGGCAAGCAGGCTCTGTGTCTAGAGACAACAGTGCTGGTCGTGGACGCGGTGCATCGTCATCAGCACGTGGCCATGGGACATGCTTGTCCTTATTTTCGGCAGCTGGACGTGTTGAGCCGCATCATGCCGAAGACTTGGTAGAGTGGATGACCAAGCCCTCCTCATCCTCCTCATCCTCTCTCACCCAGGCTCAGGGTACTGGCAAAGCAGCTGCCAAAGCGTCCTCAATGTCATAATCAGTCACTCCTTCCCTAGACCCACCATGTCCTCCTGAGGAGTCCCCCGAACTGTTTGAGCACAGTGTTGGGTACATGCTCTAGGAGGATGCCCAGCGTTTTGAAGGGTCTGAAGATGATACCCAGCTAGAGGAAGGCAGTAGCGTGAGAGCAGAGAGAGGGGATGCTCAAGAAGGACACCAATCTGGCAGTCATGTTCCAGCAGCTGCAGCATACTGCCAGATTGGTTCCAGTGATGAGGAGGGAGGGGATGATGAGGTCACTGACTCCACGTGGGTGCCTGATAGGAGAGAGGAGGAGGAGGAGGTGGATGAGGAGGAGGCACATCTCCAACGAGGCAGGTTGCCCTCCGGGGGCCAGCGTAAGGGCAGCACACCGACTGAATCACACCGCAGAGCTCCGCCTGTGCAGGGCGCTGCCTCTGCCCGTTATTCCAAAAGTTCTTTGGTGTGGGCCTTTTTTGAGTCGAGTGCATCAGATCGCACCGCTGCTGTTTGCAACATATGTCTCAAGCGTATCTCGCCTGGCCAAAACATCAGCCTCTTGGGCACCACATGCTTGACCAGACATATGTTGACCTGCCATGCAGCTCGTTGGCAAGCCTACCTTAAAGACCCACACCAAAGAACAAAGCGGACCTCTCCTTGCTCCGCATCAGCTGGGATCTCCAACCCCACTATACTGTACCTTCAGTCCTCTCTGAAACCTGCACTGAGAGGAATGAAGGTGTAGAATTAGGTGTGTCACAGCCAAGTACTTGCGGGCACTCTGCTAGCAGTACACCAACGTCCGATTCTAGCAGGCAAATTTCCCTGCCCCAGCTGCTGGACAGTCGAAAGAAGTTTACTCCCAGCCATCCACATGCCCAGCGGTTGAATGCTAGCTTGGCTAAATTGCTAGCGCTTCAACTGCTGCCTTTTCAGTTGGTAGACTCTGCCCCCTTCCGTGAGTTTATGCAATGTGCGGTTCCTCAGTGGCAGGTTCCCAAACGCCACTTTTTCTCACAGAAGGCGATTACGGCTCTCTACCAGCATGTGGAAGGCAATGTCCATGCCTCGCTGGACAGAGCGGTCAGCGGTAAGGTGCATATTACCGCTGACTCATGGTCCAGCCAGCATGGACAGGGACGTTACCTTTCTTTCACGGCCCATTGGGTCACTCTTTTGGCAGCTGGGAAGGATGCAGGACAAGGTGCAGTAATGTTGGAGGTTGTTCCGCCGCCACGCCTCCAAAATGCTACTACTGGTTGTTGTGACACACCTCTCTCCTCCACCCCCTCCTCTTCTTCTTCCTCCATGGCCTCATCCTGTGCTTTGTCCTCGGAACCAGCAGTGCTCCATAGGCGTTCAAGGGGCTACGCAAGTACGCAGGCAAAAAGATGCCATGCCGTGCTTGCGCTGGTGTGTTTGGGGGACAGGAGCCACACTGGGGCAGAGGTTCTGTCTGCTCTGCAGGGGCAGGCCCAGAGGTAGTTGACGCCACGCCAGCTTAAGCCAGGAATGGTGGTTTGCGACAATGGCACCAACCTCCTCTCCGCCCTCCGACAGGGACAACTGACCCATGTGCCCTGTGTGGCTCACGTCCTTAACCTGGTGGTGCAGCGCTTCTTGGGCAGGTACCCGGGCTTACAGGATGTCTTGAGGCTGGCCAGGAAAGTCTGTGTGCATTTCCGCAGATCATATAATGCCAGTGCTCGGCTGGCTTAGCTGCAAAAGGAGTTGAACCTGCCCAAGAACCGCCTTATATGTGACATGCCCACCAGGTGGAACTCAATGTTGGCCATGCTGCAGCGGCTGCACACGCAGCAGAGGGCCATCAATGAGTACCTGTGCGACTACGGCACCAGGACAGGGTCAGGGGAGCTCGGTTTTTTTTCACAACGCCAGTGGGGCATGATCAGGGATGCATGCACTGTCCTGGCACCATTTGAGGAGGCCACGAGGATGGTGAGCAGTGACAGTGCATGCATCAGTGACACTGTACCTCTTGTCCACCTGTTGGAGCATACGCTGCGTGGAATAATGGACAGGACACTTGAGGCAGAACAGAGGCAGGAAGAGGAGGACTTCCTTGCCTCTCAAGGCCCCCTTTACCCAGACAGTGTTCCTTCTGTCCCACCCATCCCACAGGAAGAGGAGGAGGAGGAGGATTGTGTCACCATGGAGGTGGAGCCTGGCACTTAGCATCAACAGCAGCAGTCTTTTAGGGATGATTTACAGTCCCAAGAAACACGTGGACTTGTACGTGGCTGGGAGGAGGTGGCTGCGGATCATGTCGTCCTTTGTGACCCAGAGGACTCCGGACCGAATGCCTCAGCTAACCTACGCTGCATGGCCTCCCTGATCCTGCAAAGTCTGCGGAAGGATCCTCGTATTCTTCGGATCAAGGAGAGGGACCATTACTGGCTGGCCACTCTCCTTGATTCACGGTACAAGGGTAAGGTTGCGGACCTTAGCTTATCGTCGCAGAGGGAGCAGAGGATGAGACAACTCAGGGAGGCCTTGCAGAAAGGTCTGTGCAATGCGTTCCCAGAGACTGGGAGGTTACAAACTCCTGGTCCTGGACAACGAGTTGCTGAGGCTTCGGTCAGTCAAAAAAGGAGCGGAGGGGAAGGTGGCCGTCTGACCGATGCGTTCAGACAATTCTTTAGCCCGCAGCCCCAAGGTATGATCGGTTCCAGCAACCATCGCCAGCGTCTGATATACATGGTGCAGGAATACCTAGGGGCAAGGTCAGACTTGGACACCTTTCCCACCAAAAATCCTCTGGCTTACTGGGTCTTGAGGATGGATCACTGGCCAGAGCTTGCACAGTATGCAATTGAGCTACTGACCTGTCCTGCATCCAGCGTTCTTTCGGAACGCACATTCAGTGCTGCTGGATGCTTTGTCACGGATCACAGGGTGCGCCTGTCCACCGACTCGGTTGATCGACTGACCTTCATAAAGATGAACCAGTCTTGGATCACCACCAGCTACCAAGCACCTGAAGCTGATATAACAGAATAATTTATTTTAAAATGTCACATCCCTTCAAGACTGATGCTGATGCTGAGTGACTGTCCTGTTATGTTGACTGACTATCCTCCTCCTCCTCAATGATCCAATTCATGATGATAGCTTGGAAGAACATTTTTGTTTCTGGGTGCCGCCACCAGTGGCTAAGGCCCAATTTTTCAGCCCCTGTTTAACAGGGGCATGTAATTATGATTTTTGATGCAATGCTTTGCAGCAGGGCTCATTCCTGCACTCCAACTAGAGTATCTGGGAGAGGTTGCAGTGTCGTGGCACCAGCACCAGTGCCTAAGGCCCAATTTTTCAGCCCCTGTTTAACAGGGACGTGTAATTACAATTTTTGATGCAATACTTTGCAACAGGGCTCATTACTGTGCTCCAAGTACAGTATCTGTGAGGGGTTGCAGTGTTGTGGCACCAGTGCCTAAGGCCCAATTTTTCTGCCCCTGTTTAACAGGGGCGTGTAATTACAATTTTTGATGCAATACTTTGCAACAGGGCTCATTACTGTGCTCCAAGTACAGTATCTGTGAGGGGTTGCAGTGTTGTGGCACCAGTGCCTAAGGCCCAATTTTTCTGTCCCTGCTTAACAGGGGCGTGTAATTACAATTTTTGATGCAATACTTTGCAACAGGGCTCATTACTGTGCTCCAAGTACAGTATCTGTGAGGGGTTGCAGTGTTGTGGCACCAGTGCCTAAGGCCCAATTTTTCTGCCCCTGTTTAACAGGGTTGTGTAATTACAATTTTTGATGCAATACTTTGCAACAGGGCTTATTGCTGTGCTCCAAGTACAGTATCTGTGAGGGGTTGCAGTGTTGTGGCACCAGTGGCTAAGGCCCAATTTTTCAGCCCCTGTTCTACAGGGGCATGTAATTACAATTATTGATCTAATAATTCACAGCAGGGCCCATTCCTGTGCCCACCAAGAGTAACTGTGAGGGCTTACAGTGTTGTGGCAACACCACCACCACCACCACCACTACCACCAAAGGCCCAATTTGTCAGCCCCTGTTCAACAGGGGCATGCAATTACAATTATTGATCTAATAATTCACAGCAGGGCCCATTCATGCGCCCACCAAGAGTCACTGTGAGGGCTTACAGTGTTGTGGCACCAGCACCACCACCAAAGGCCCAATTTTTCCTACCACTGTTCAACAATGGCATGTTAATACAATTCCTGATATAATAGTTCACAGCAGGGTGTTCCAGCGCCCACCGAGAGTAACTGTGAGGGCTCACAGTGTTGTGGCAACACCAACATGTAGGGGCAAATTTCAGCAGAGTATATACGGCAGGCCCCTACTTTCAAACATCCAACTTACAAACGACTCCTACTTGCAAACGGAAGGAGACAACAGGAAGTGAGAGGAAATCTACCCCTAGGAAGGGAAATTCTCTCCTGTAAGAGTTAATATTGGAAAAAGGTGTCTCCTCTCTACTGATGCTTTATCACCAATCCTTGTTTCAATAAAAACCCCACTTTTCAAAAACAGTTGTCATTGGGACGGAAAGTGAGGTGAAATGTTCTGAACAGGGGCACAGACAGCAAAACAAATGTTACAGGGGTGATAACCCTTCCCTATGTTTTCCAAAAAGCTTAAAAATATATTTTTTGGCTGGAGCTACACTTAAACAATGTACCTGTTCAAAATTAAAAAACAGATTCTACTTAAGAACAAACCTACAGTCCCTGTCTTGTTTGCACCGCCTGTATACTGCTGTTCAGAGTATATAGGGCCTTTTTTATTTTGTGTGCGGGGTTCCCCTTAATATCCATACAAGACCCAAAGGGGCTGGTAATGGGCTGGGGTGGGGGGGGGGGGGGGGTGATCTGGTAGCTATGCCATTTTTCTCAAAGATTTTCATCCATATTACCGGGACCAGACATTACATTAAAGCCGCAAGCAGTTTTAAATGGCTTTTTTTCCTTTAGAAATGTCATTTTGTGCAGGGACAGTTCTAAACACGAGAAACACATGCCACTTCACAGGCATACTTTAGACACCCCCCCCCCCAGGTACGATATTTAAAGTAATATTTGACTTTTTTTTTTTTTCACTTTATGCATCATTAAAATGACTGCTCCCGAAAAACAGCCGTTTTTAAAACTTTATTTTGCATTGATACATGTTCCCTGGGGCAGAACCCGGGTCCCCAAACCCTTTTTTAGGACAATAACATGCATATTAGTCGTTATAATGAGCACTTTAGATTTCGAACGTTCGCGTCCATTGTATTTAATAGGGTTCTAACGTTCGCGCAAACTTTCAGTCCGTTCGAAGGTTCTGGTGCGAACCGAACGGGGGGGTGTTCGGCTCATCCCTACTGGTCACAGAATAAAAAAGCAGTTTATACTTACAGTGGAATGTTTTTACTTATGTTTTTTTTTTGCTTATAGTTTATATACTGTTTTTGTGTGTGTTTGCAAAAATAAAGTGGGCCGGTCTGGATGAAGTCCAGGGCCAATTTTTTGTCCCAGTCCAGCCCTGTCTCCCCCCCATCTTACTTGGTGGGATGGGGGGGTTGTGACGAGCAGGGATCTTGGGGTCAACTGAACCCCCTTATGGCTACATTACTACCAGTGTTTGTTTTCAGCTCTGTTGAAATTAACCCGATCTCCTCGATCCCATGTATTAAGGGTTTTTCAAAAGTTGATTTTTATCCTTTCCAGGGCGCCCTGGTCTGAGGTGGCTCACATGCACCTCCTCCTATCCCTTAGATTCCTGACGGTTTCTGGGGAATAGGACCTCCAAGCCTTGTTGGGCGTGGAGACTTTTTTGTTCTTCAAAACTCTCTCACTCCTACGTGAGAGATGTCCTCTTTGTTCCTTTTCTCCTCCTGGGGTTCCCACACACCCAGGGGGAGAAAACTCCCTCCCCTTCTATCCCTCTTCCCTTTGCTTCTCTCTTATCCTTCTTCTTTAGAGCATCAACTAACCTTCTTCTTCCTTTCAGTTTGGGTATTCGCCTGGCTTACACAACCTGAGAGACCACATTGGCACAGACCAGAACTCCCATTTTCTTCCATATGCCGGAACAGATTCCCAGAGGTAAGTGGCGGTTGACATTTATGCATCCCTCATCTATGGTTCCATGGCTGACCACACACGAAATGCTTTAAAGATAGCCACTCACAATGTACAGGGCATGAAGTCCATGCTCAAAAGGAAAAAGTTGTTTAACCATTATAAATCTTCCAAGCTCGATATTGTCATGCTTCAGGAAACTCACTTTCCGACTTGGTACAGTCCCAAATTCCTCCACTCTCACTTCCCCAATTTTTTTCTCGCCAGCACAGAAAATAAAACTAAAGGGGTGGCCATTATATTTGCAAAATCCTGTAACTTCAACTGGATCTCCAACACTAAGGACCCAGAGGGTAGATTCATCCTAGTTAAAGGAACGATCGAGGGTCATCTTTACTTTTTGATCTCTTACTACGCCCCTAACAAGGGTCAAGCTGCTTTCTTCAAACACCTCTTTGTTTCCCTATGCCCCATCCTGGAGGGTACGGTCATTTTCGGGGGGGACTCCAATGCAACTTTTGATCAGGGTCTGGATAGATCTAGACCTCCTGCCTCACAATTGACCCGCCCAACCAAAGAGAACCTCAAGATAGCCAAATTCATTCATGTCCATGGCATGGCTGACGTATGGAGAGAATTAAATCCCACCGCACAAGACTTCTCTCACTTCTCCAGCCCTCAAAATTTATACGCCAGGATTGATCACCTCCTAGTTCAGACCCACACTATCCCTTTCATCTCTAACAAATCAAAGACACGGTCCTGTCAGACCACTCTTTAGTTACCATGACGCTGCCCCTGCAACACTTGAGACCAGGCCAAGGACACTGGAGATTGAATGAGTCTCTACTTTAAGACCCAGTGAATGTCACCATGCTAGATAAATCCCTGAAGGAATACTTTGCTCTTAATGAGGCTGAGGGTACATCCGCAGAAACATTGTGGGCAGCCCACAAGTCATACATCAGAGGGCAAATCATTAGGTTGACCACTCAAATAGAACGTGAAAGGGCAGCCGACATAAAGAGATTAGATGAGGAGTACACAGCATTACGAACCCAACACAAACTTCACCGCTCTCCCGCTTTACTGGCTCAACTTGACAGGGCCAGGCTGGAGCTCAACCTAGCTCTCACAGTCAAAGCTGAAAAACAAATCCGCTGGAGCAAAAACTGATTTTATACCCAGGGGGATAGATTGGGATCCATGTTGGATTTAAAACTAACTCCCCGGTTTTGGTCCTTTGCAATGCCTAAGATTAGAGTCCAAAACCAAGGCACCACAGCCAACCCCTCAAAAATCCTCAAGGTTTTCCATGACTTTTACACCAACATATACGGTCCCCACAAAGACAAGAATATCGCTCCCATCTCCGAGTATCTAGACGGCCTCCCCATCCCATCTCTCTCTGCAGAACATAGAGACGTACTGGAAGCTCCCTTCTCTGAAGTAGAGGTTCAGGAAGTAATCAAAGCCCTTAAATCGGGATCAGCCCCTGGCCCAGATGGGCTTTCTAATCCCTACTACAAGACATTTCCCAATACCCTGATCCCCCACTTGACAAAATTCCTTAACTCAAGGACGCAGGGAACCCCACTTGATCCCCACCTTAACACTGCTTATATTGCAGTCATCCCTAAACCGGACAAGAACCCAGAAGAGGTTAGCAACTACAGACCCTTCTCCCTTATCAACAGCGACTTAAAAATCCTCACTAAAATTCTGGCAAATCGTTTAGCTTCCTTCATTCATGCATATATACATAAAGATCAAGTGGGGTTCATCCCGGGATGACAAGGCCCTGATCAGATCAGGAGGGCCATTGATATATTATCAATTCTCCAAACAAACTGGGCGGGGGGCCCTAAACAACCAGGCATGCTCCTCTCGCTAGACCTTCATAAGGCCTTTGATTCGGTCTCTTGGCCATACATTTTTGCGATCCTTGAGCGATGGGGTTTTGGCAAAAGATTTATGGGCCTGATGCATGGTCTTTACTCAAATCCTAAAGCTTACATCAGGCTCCAAGGATATTACTCCAAGCCGATATCCATAGCGAAGGGCACTAAACAAGGCTGTCCACTATCTCCGCTTGTCTTTGCAATAGCAATTGAGACACTGGCCATTTCCATTCGCCAAAACCCCAATATACAAGGAGTTACTTGTGGCCCTCAGATCCATAAATGGGGCCTCTTTGCGGATGACATTCTCCTTTTCCTCACCTCCCCTATAACCTCTCTTCCCAACTTGTGCCACACCTTAGATGACTTTGCCAAGATTTCAGGCCTCCAGGTAAACTATTCCAAGTCCCAAGCGCTAAACGTATCCCTTCAGTCTGACACCGTTGCCCTCTTACAGAAAAACTTTAAATTCAAATGGAGTGACTCCTCCATTAGATATCTGGGAATTAACCTCACGGCAAAAACGGAGGCTCACTATGCCAGTAACTATCCCCCTATGTTTAGAAATCTGGAATCAGATCTCATATCCTGGTTCAAGAACAACCTATCATGGCTTTGGAGAATAACTCTGTGAAGATGACGCTGCTTCCCAGGCTGTTATACCTATTTGGCTCTCTTCCAATACCAATTAAAAAAGACCATATCAAATAATTTCAAAGTAAACTATTCAAATTCACTTGGGGAAAGGCGGGTTACAGAATCCCTCAACAAACTCTATACCTACATAGAAAAAAGGGGGGACTGGGTTTACCCCACCTACACAAATATTACCTAGCAGTCAGAATAGCTCAAATGTCGGTAATCTACTCCAGGTACGAGAAAGCGGATTGGGTACAAATATAAAGACAGACAGTACCTCAATTTACCCTAGACTACCTGCTCTGGAGCTCCCCGAAAACCCGCCCACCGATTATGGCCCCAACCCTTTCTCATACTTTTGACCTCTGGGACTCTTTGCGGTCACACCCTTCTCTGGTGTCAGCATGTAAACCGTTGACCCACCTCTTTAACAATTCAGACTTCCCTCCGGGAAGGAATATCCTGGCATTTAAATGGTGGTTGGATAAGGGACTGTACCGAATCAGACACTTTTTTACAGCTGCGGGCCCTTTCATTCTCACCCACTGTACCAAAAAGCTTGACTTACCCACTTCTGAAAGATTTAGGTTTGGACAGATTTCTCATTTCTTGCACACGATTTGGACAGACAAAGCCCTACCCCTTCGATTCACCAATTATGAGCTATGGTGTGGTCAGGCCATGGACCAGAAGGGGGGGGGTCTCGATAGTCTACTCATCACTTACCTCTCCAACTGCTAAGTCATCCTACATGCATTTCTGGGAGTCTGATTTCCAATTCCAGTGGGACCTGGGGGTCTGGCAGACGGCAAGCTTCAACTCCTTAAAAGGCATCTTGAACACTACTTTAATGGAAGCTAGTCTAAATGTTATATCTAGATGGTATTATACTCCCTCAAGATTAGCCTCCATTTTTCCTGCAGCTGATCCTCTGTGCTTCAGAGGATGCCAGCTTATAGGCACAATGTCCCAAATCTGGTGGGAGTGCCCCAGAATACGATCCTTCTGGAAAAAAATATCCAATATGATCGACAAGCTTGTGGGAAGCCAGACCCCCAGAACCCCAATGGTCGCCCTTCTCAACGCCTATATCCCTAAAATACCCAAAGCCTCCCGCAGGCTAATTCACTTCATTCTTCTAGGGGCTAAACTCACGGTGGCAAAAGCCTGGAAAAAGCTGAAGCTCTCCTTACCAGCGGTAATCAGGAAGGTCTCCTGGATAATGACGCAGGAGAAGCTCTCCAGCATACTACTAGATACGGCCAGCAAATTTGAGTCTATCTGGGAACCCTGGGCTAATCATGTGGGAACTCCACTGAACTCTAACTTACTTCCAGCTTAATCTATGATATGCTCTAAGTTCGATGCTCGTTTCTTTCTCTCCCTTTTCTTTCCTCCAGCTTTTTTCCCCTCCTTTCCTCTCTTCCCCTCCTATTCTTTTTTGTTTAATCTCTCTTTATTAAATTTTTCCTTTACATATAACATTTAACATTTAACATGACTTGACATTTAAAGATAGCTCCATGATACCTTCCTTTACTAGATGGTGGTTTCTCCGATTCCTCCCCAAATAAAAAAAAAGGGGGGGCAATTTTGCCGTCCATGTGAAAGGGGCCTTACAGTCACAAACACTTTTTCTCGCTCTCCAATCCCCCTCCCTCTCCCCCCCCCGAGAAAAAAAAAAAGGGGGGGCAGACGAGGGGGATTGGAGAGCGAGAAAAAGTGTTTGTGACTGTAAGGCCCCTTTTACATGGACGGCAAAATTGCCGCAGTAAAAAGAATGTTTTTTGTTCTGTGAAATTCAAGGCTTCAGGCAATGCGATTAGCTGCATTTGTACATTGCGATTACCTGGGTTTACGTGCGTTTATTTGCGGTTGCGTTTAGCTGCAGTTAGTTATTCCCATAGCAACCTGTTTATTTTTTATTTTTTGTCCCTTGGATCTAACCATGATGCATTTCGGTCCTCTGCCATCTATTTCCTGTTTCTTTGTTCACTTGCTGAGTGTGTGTTGGAGTTTAGAGGTGAGAGGAGTGATCGGTGTGTTGTGCCTGAGATTTGCAAAAATGAATGCAAATATGATGAGTTTGCTGGCGATGCTCATGTTGCTGATGATGAGGATGAAGAGGAGAAGACAGATCCAGTCTAGGCGACGTCCCCGCCGTTACTGGGTCCATCCCCTAACCTCACAGCATCTATCAATTGGCTACTTTGCCCTCATGTTCAGTGAGCTGCGGACCCATGGGGACAAGTTCTACAATTATACTCGGATGTCCGTGGCAAGCTTCGATGAGCTGTTGGAACTCTGTAGAACACGCCTGAGCAGAACCAGGACCAACATGAGAAGAAGCATTAGTGCAGAAGAGCGGCTGCTACTTACTTTAAGGTAGGTTTTCCATATCTTGAACAGATGCTTAAAATTCATGTACATGCAGGTGTACCAATATTATTTACAATAGTGTGTATGTATGTTCTTGCATAATATATAGATATATATATATATGTGTCTTTTTTGTATTGCAGATACCTTGCCACTGGTGCCAGCTTCACCTCCCTTCATCATCAGTTCCTAATGGGAATTTCTACTGTATCGACAATAGTCCATGATACATGTCAAGTTATATGGGAAGAGCTGAAAAGCAGTGTCATGCCGGAACCAACACCCAGTCTGTGGGAGGAAATATCTGAGGAGTTTTGGGAGAAGACCAACTTCCCAAATTGCATTGGGGCTTTAGACGGGAAACATATCCGTCTCATCAAGCCACCAAACTCTGGTTCCCGTTATTTCAAGTATAAAAAATATTTCTCCAATGTCCTCCTGGGGCTCAGTGATGCCAACATGCGGTTCATTGCTGTGGATGTGGGAGCTTACGGGAGTTCTGGAGATTCCAGAATTTTCCGTAATTCTATGATGGGCCAGCGATTGAAAAATAGTGAATTCAATGTGCCACAGTCAAGGCCTCTTCCTGGTACTGCTGTGCCGGACCTTCCTTTTGTTGTGCTGGGAGATGAGGCATTTGCCTTATCCTCCCACCTTCTCAGGCCTTATACGAGGCATGGTCTCACTGACAGGAGGTGCATTTTTAATTACGGTCTCAGTAGAGCCCGGAGAATGGTGGAGTGCGCATTTGGAATTTGCACTGCCAAATGGCGTGTTTTGATGACAGCCATGCACCTAGAAGTGGATCATGCGGTCAATGTTGTTTTGGCATGTTGTGTTCTCCACAACTGTTTGAGGGGTAAGGAGATCGTGCCCACCGAATCCCCGTTAGCGTTACCTGTTTCTGCAGAACACAGAGGTCGTGTTACTGCCACTCGTCCCACGAATCAAGCTCTACAAGTGCGTGAGGATTTCACAGATTTTTTTTTTGACAGAGGATGGACAGCTCCCATGGCAATATGACCATTTGTAAAGAGATCTTTGTTACCCATGTTATATCAACCTTATATTACAGTTTAAATTTGTTCTTGAAATAAAGTAGTTGACAATTTTTTACAATTAAATTGTTTTTATTTTTATATCTTTGCCATGTTAAATAACAAAAAGGTAGACAAAATAGACAAACCTTACAAACCATTGAATGCTTGCATGTATAGAAAACTATGTTTTCAATTCCTTAGGAATATAGAGAATTTTCTTCTATTTTCAAGTATAAATTGACTCTGTACCCCCCCTCCCCCCCCTAAAATATTGAGTATTTCTAAAGTGCTGTTAACCATATGTTTGACTATATGTGGAAACTGTGAGTGCAGTAAACAGCTTTGAAACATTTTTTCACAACTTTACGAACTGTTGTGTAGCGGCTGTTTGATAACAATGTCCAAATGTAAGCAAAGAATTTAAAAAGGATTTTTAGTGCTTAAAGCTGACCATACACCTATAGATTATCTGCATAATGTCTATGATTAGATGGAATAATATTTGTCCATGTACACTGCACTGTGTAGATGGGGGGGAGGGGATCTCCCACTGGGCCAAGCTTCAGTATCTTTCTAGTCGTCCGAGTAGCAAGATATGGAAGCTTGGAACAGTGGGAGATTCTTACATCCGCACAGTTTAGCGGAGATGGAGGAATCTGTTCCACTTTTTCCATCTGAACATAGAAAAACAGAAGATAACCTATAGGTGTATGGCCAGTCTGCTGAGGCATGGCCCCATAGAGAAAGTGTCAAAACCCTACCCTTCGTCTCCTTAATTTTGATTTCGCCATGTATGCTGCACTGTGTAGATTGGGGGATCTCCCACTGGGCCAAGCTTCAGTATCATTCTAGTCGGCCCAGTAGCAAGATATGGAAGCTTGGAACAGTGGGAGATTCTTACATCCGCACAGTTTAGCAGAGATGGAGGAATCTGTTCCACTTTTTCCATCTGAACATAGAAAAACAGAAGATAACCTATAGGTGTATGGCCAGTCTGCTGAGGCATGGCCCCATAGAGAAAGTGTCAAAACCCTAACCTTTGTCTCCTTAATTTTGATTTTGCCATGTATGCTGCACTGTGTAGATTGGGGGATCTCCCACTGGGCCAAGCTTCAGTATCTTTCTAGTCGGCCGAGTAGCAAGATATGGAAGCTTGGAACAGTGGGAGATTCTTACATCCGCACAGTTTAGCGGAGATGGAGGAATCTGTTCCACTTTTTCCATCTGAACATAGAAAAACAGAAGATAACCTATAGGTGTATGGCCAGTCTGCTGAGGCATGGCCCCATAGAGAAAGTGTCAAAACCCTAACCTTCGTCTCCTTAATTTTGATTTCGCCATGTATGCTGCACTGTGTAGATTGGGGGATCTCCCACTGGGCCAAGCTTCAGTATCTTTCTAGTCGGCCGAGTAGCAAGATATGGAAGCTTGGAACAGTGGGAGATTCTTACATCCGCACAGTTTAGCGGAGATGGAGGAATCTGTTCCACTTTTTCCATCTGAACATAGAAAAACAGAAGATAACCTATAGGTGTATGGCCAGTCTGCTGAGGCATGGCCCCATAGAGAAAGTGTCAAAACCCTAACCTTCGTCTCCTTAATTTTGATTTCGCCATGTATGCTGCACTGTGTAGATTGGGGGATCTCCCACTGGGCCAAGCTTCAGTATCTTTCTAGTCGGCCGAGTAGCAAGATATGGAAGCTTGGAACAGTGGGAGATTCTTACATCCGCACAGTTTAGCGGAGATGGAGGAATCTGTTCCACTTTTTCCATCTGAACATAGAAAAACAGAAGATAACCTATAGGTGTATGGCCAGTCTGCTGAGGCATGGCCCCATAGAGAAAGTGTCAAAACCCTAACCTTCGTCTCCTTAATTTTGATTTCGCCATGTATGCTGCACTGTGTAGATTGGGGGATCTCCCACTGGGCCAAGCTTCAGTATCTTTCTAGTCGACCGAGTAGCAAGATATGGAAGCTTGGAACAGTGGGAGATTCTTACATCCGCACAGTTTAGCGGAGATGGAGGAATCTGTTCCACTTTTTCCATCTGAACATAGAAAAACAGAAGATAACCTATAGGTGTATGGCCAGTCTGCTGAGGCATGGCCCCATAGAGAAAGTGTCAAAACCCTAACCTTCGTCTCCTTAATTTTGATTTCGCCATGTATGCTGCACTGTGTAGATTGGGGGATCTCCCACTGGGCCAAGCTTCAGTATCTTTCTAGTCGGCCATGCTGGCTCTCAACCTAAACAATGCTTTGGTACTGTGAGAGCCAGCTTGGCGGAGTAGCAAGATATGGAAGCTTGGAACAGTACAGTACAGTTTCTTACATCCGTACAGTTCAGCGGATATTGAGGTAGGTATCAATAAAATTCAAGTAACAAAACATAAAAAAATTAAACAGTAATATAACAAATTAAAAGGTCAAAACTACAAGTTTTCATACACCGGATAAGGGTGACGCAGGGAAGAGTGGCTTGGTTCAGTGCCAACATCAATGGGTGATCCTGATCCTGATTGGGAAGATGAGGGTGAAGTAACTGGGTGTGGCTGCACGTGCATCCTTTGATAACCAGGATTAGGTGGGTAAGGTGTATACATCGGTGGGGGTCCTGCATAAGGATTAATGGCAGGTGTTGTGTCATGGAACTGCTGATTGGCCATTGGTCGACTCAAAGAGCCACTGGGTGAATTAAAACCCATAGCCCATGGCTGAAATTTTGGATATGGGCATTGCTCTTTGCAAGCGGATACAATATACGTTAAATAGGCATGTATATCACCCCTGACCTCAGTGCGCTTATCAGGAGAAATCTCCCTGACTACACAAAGCAACATTCTCAAAAACATAACATCTGGGTCTGAGATATTGAGAAATTCATCATCTTTGGCCTGGTTTTGCGATTGGTTTCTCATTTCTGCTATAATACGGTTAAAATATTCCTCAAAAGGTGTCTCTTGTTGAGTACGTTTTTGACGGCTGGTGGAAGTAGACTGTCCTCTCCTACCTACATTTGCCTGCAAATAGATAAAATATATAGATTATGCTTCTGATGTTGAGATCACACTTACATAATAATAAACATGATGCTTGCACAATTATTAAAGTCGTGTCCGAGCTTGCAACACCTGTTTTCAATAGATCAGACACAGGCACTTGTTTTAGCCCCGAAAACCTGTTGTCACTGTATTAGCAGCCAGACCTCCAAAACCAGAAGTACTGAAGTGGTACTTTGCCCAAAAAGTAAGCCGTTGTTGTTTCTCCTTAAGAACATCTATGTACCAACACCAGCTGCCATTACAATATGTAAGTAATACGTATTTTGTGGACAGAGATTGTGACTAGGGTTGTCCCAATACTAGTATCGGTACCGATAACGAGCATTTACCTGAGTACTTCTAGTCGGGCAAATGCTCAACTGTTTTTACAATGTTTCAGTTTATGAATGAAGAGAAGCCGCTGTCTTCTCTCCATTCATTTTCAGCGCAGCGGAGGCTGCTGAGAAAGGGACTGGGGAATCTGTGTCCCTAGTCCCTTTCCCTGTCTCAAAGGGGAGATGTCAGAGGTCTGTTAAGACCCCTGATATCTCACCAAAGAGGGGGCTGATATCAAAAAAGAATAAAATAAAAATTAATTGTATAAAAATACAAAAACTAAAAGAAAACACACACCGACACTGCCCCCCATTAAAAAGTGAAAGCATTGTAAAAAAAAAAAATTGTAAAAACCATCATTGTGACGTTTTGAAAGTACATACCACAGGTTCTTGAGTGGATGGTTGATATTCTTGGGATGAAAGTGACTCTGAATTGGTATCTTGACTGGTGTCTGCGTCATCTGGCGACGAACTTTCACGTCTTGCACTTGCTCTCTCAGGAACACTTGACACAGTTCTAATAATAACAAAATTACAAGTTTAAAAATAACATGAATACTGTCATGTGTACACTACAGAATAGCCCTCTATATAGAGCAGGGTGGGTTTAGACACCTTTCACACTGGAGCGGTGACGCAACCAAAAATCCTGATAGCAGCATCCTTGGAGTGGTGAAGGAGCGGTGTGTATACCGCTCCTACACCTCTCCAGCCCACTCAAATCATTAGGACAGTGCGGCTATACTGCCCACAAATTTGTTAAAAGTAAAATATATAATATATATACTTACGAGCGCATCTCAGTGGTGCGCCTCAAAAAAGACAAAGCCTCTGCATGGGGGTTAGCTCTGCGATGAGTTGAGGGTGCTCCGCTTCTCTCCGCAGACTTCTCTTCATTAACTTCTTTCTAGTACCGGTCACGTAGGGACCTCCAACGTGTATAAACCTCTTTTCCTGCAATATATATATCAAACATAACGTATGTTAGGAACAAAAGTCGAGAGAGATCTGCTCACCCCCTGCACCCAAGAAAAAACTTAAGGGAAGACACCAACCATTTGATTTCCCATTTTCCAATTAGGTTTGTTTGCAGCATTGCACAATTGTCAGTGACGCAGTGCTGGACCGCTAAAAAATGGCCTGGTCATTTAGGGGGGAAATCTTCTGTTTGTGGTTATTATGGGAAACAGCTATGATGCATGTGTACCCTGCGTCATAGACACAACAAACATTGCACTCACCTCGGTTATCCTGCTCAGTGGCAGACATATTGTCCCAGTTCGGTGTGACAAATTTGTAAACTTCCTCCCACTTGGATCTCTTCAACACTCGATCGGCATATCCTGGGCATTCTGAGTCCCATAACTCTGGTCAGGAATGCACAAGGGATATTATGGCCTCATGTGATATATCTCACGCCGCCATGCTGCCTTCTCCTCTTTCCAATATCCCTCTGAACTTCCTGTGTCATTTCCCAGGTACACCTACTGGTTATGATGCGCTTCCGGGTGATTTTTTTTTTCTCACGCTGCTATCCGCAGCTGACTCAAATGACTGCGATTACATGGGGTTGTTTGCAGATAGCTGCGCTACATCGCACCTGGACGCATTCAATTCTATTTTTTCTATTCACACGGAACCGCATGTAACGAAATCGCAGCTAAACGCTGTGTGTGAATGGGGCCATAGGAAAGCATTGTGTGCTTTTAGCTGTGGTAGAAAAATAAAAAAATCCGCAGCTAAAAGCACCATTCTATCCGTCCGTGTGAAAGGGGCCTAAAAGGATATAATAATATATATATATATATATATTCCTGGTGCTATATAAATGTGGTATTTATTGTGTTTCCTATGTGCCTTCTTCTACTTATTTATCCGTGATTCATATTTACCTCCCTTATCGAGGGGGGGAAATAATTATGTTTTAGATGTTGTATTTATATGTGTCTCCTTATTTATAATTTTCGTGTTCCCTTCTAAATTATACGTGTTTTCTGACCCCCCCCCCCCCCCGAAAGGATAAGAGAAAAAGTGGGAGAGGAAAAAAAAAGGAAAACATTCTCCCCTCCCCCTTTCTTCCTCCCTCCCTTAAAATAGATGAGTAGGATCGTTAGCCACCTTGCCATATTCTTCTAGTGTCACATTCTCTACTTGTCTTTAACATATTAACAAAACATACATAATTATATACACATTAAAAATAAAAGCTGTAGATTGTTCCCCATCTTTCTTTTTATAGTTCCTATCTCCTTTTTAGAGCTTCATAAGGCTTTTGGTTTTGTCCATCTATTTCTTGGTTATGGTTTTCCCAGATTTCCCAAACTTTTTTTAATTTCTCCTGTTCATGCCTGATGTCATGTATCCATTTTTCTGCTCCCATTATTATAACTACTTCCCTTTTCCATTCTTGAAGGGTGGGACATGTTACTTGCTTCCAATGCCTTGGTATTAATCATTTGGCTGCATTTAATAAATGCGGTACAATACTATTTTAATATGTTTTTATAGCTCTTGTGGTTCCATGGAACAGGAATTGTAATGGTGTAAACTCTATTGTTTCCTCAGACATTTTCCTGATCCATGGCACCACTTCCTCCCAAAAGATTCTTATCCCTGGGCATGCCCACCAAATGTGGAGGTATGTTCCCCTCTCCCCTCACCCCCTCCAGCATTGATCATCTCTTGTTGGATATATTTGAGCTAATCGCACCGGGGTGCGGTACCATCTAACCAAGAATTTATATGCCATTTCCTGGATGGCTGAGCTTGTGTATGTGGCATGTGTAATTGCGATTCTTTTTTTTAATTGTAATGGAGGGAATCTGCATCCTAGTTCTTTTACCCATTCTTTGATAAAGTAATGGGTTGTTTTATTCTGTTCACTACGTATTAATTTGTACATTTGTGACAGTAAATGGTCTGGTTTTGATATTTTTCTACATGTTTTCTCGAATATAGTTAGAGAATTCAGAGTTCTTACTTGAGGGTCTAATCGTCTAAAGAAGCTTTGCATCTGGCTATATCTCCATCCTGTCATTGCCATGTCTCCTTGTGATGATACTAAATCTGCCTGAGGCATCAGGACCCCCAGTGGTGCATACCTCAGGCACATTGTGTTACCTTCTGATTCCCATGGGCCTAATGCTTGTCATGGATATGCATTAATGTCTGTCTGCCATCTTACCTTCCTCCTCATGTGTTCATCTAGAGACCAGACCTCCTTCACCTGGCTTCCTTTATAATCTCCTCCCAGCCTGACTCCACCCCAGGCCCTATCACTGAACACTATATTAACCTGTGCACTGCAAGCCTGCTTTGCTGATCAACGTGTTTGTTAGGCATTGTGTGTTTGGGTTCCTGCCTGCCGTGTGCTACGTCTGTCTCTCTGTTACGCTATTGGCTTGTCCCCGACCATCCCTGTCTGCTCGTGACCCTTGACCTTCGGCTCGTTCCTCGTTATCCTTGTCTGCTTGTGGCCCCTGACCTTCGGCTTGTTATTCGGTTCTCTCTATCGTGTGCTGCTGCTTCCCCTTATCCTACGGGGCGTGAGCTAGGAAACTCCAGGGGCCGCGACCTGGTCCCAGCCTGCAGCGTAACATCCTCACCACTAGAGGCCCTGGAGAAGACCAGCTGGGTCTTAGACTCCGCGCCCTGGGGAATCTTGGCTCTCGCTTCCGTTGGGATCCCGGTTGTGCTCCTCTGGTCCCGCTTTCCACAACCACCCAGTTTCCTATCCACAGAAGCCAGCCATAGGGTTCACTACCTCGCGGTGCACTCCTGTCCCCCTACGGTGTGCATCTGTCACCTGGCCACAGGTGACCCTGACAGTTTGATCAGCCATGAACCCGGCTGACATCCCGCTTCCCGCGGATGATCCATTGCAGGGCATAGTTCGCAGACTTGAGACCCAGGAATCAAATCAGACCCAGGTGATGCGATTCCTCCAGGATCTGGCTTCTCGATTCGAGCAGCTTCAGGTCTCCTTGGGAACCCCGAATCCGCAACCCCAAGTACAACCAGCGGCTGTACCTATCGCACCAGTCGCAGCCTCACACTCACTAAGATTGCCAGCTCCGTTCCGTTTCTCTGGGGACTCCAAGGCCTGCAGGGGGTTTCTCAGCCAATGCACTATTCATTTTGAGCTTCAGCCTCAAAGCTTCCTATCTGACCGGGCTAAGGTAGCCTATATCATTTCCCTCCTCTCCGGTGAAGCTTTGGCCTGGGCTGCCCCCCTGTGGGAGAGGAACGATCCGGTGGTTTCCAGTCTGTCCGAATTCTTGAAGCTCTTTCGTAATATCTTCGAAGAGCCGGCTCGGGCTTCTTCAGCGGCTAGTGCTGTCTTACGTCTTCGCCAAGAATCTAGTTCAGTGGGGCAATATGCTCTTCAGTTCCGTATCCACACAGCTGAATTGAGCTGGAATAATGAGGCCCTGGTCGCTACCTTTTTACATGGCCTCTCTGACCGAGTGAAAGACGAATTAGCGGGAAGAGCCATTCCCGTCGGTCTGGACGATGTAATTTCATTATGCAACCAGATCGACATTCGTTTTCAAGAGAGGTCCTTAGAAAAAAGACGCCAGCACTCTCTGGGTTCTAGCCAGTCTGAGCTCCCCTCCCTTCATTCCGTGGAGCATCCTCTACCTGCTGAAGAACCTATGCAGCTGGGCCGGACCAGACTAACCCCCGAAGAACGTGCTAGGCGCAGAACTCTGGGCTTGTGCCTCTATTGTGGGGGCAAGGGTCATTTTTGTGACTCCTGCTCGCTTCGTCCGGGAAACGCTCGGGTCTAATACATTTGGAAGGTGGAGTATTGGACCCAGAAACATCACCTTCTCGCCTGCTCTTGCCGGTGTCCCTTCATGTAGGCACTTCTCCTCAGTCAACCCTTGCATACCTGGATTCCGGGGCTGCCGGCAATTTCATGGATTGGAGAACTGCTTCTTCTATGAAGCTTACCCTTTCACCTCTCACTACCCCATTGGTAGTCTCGGCAATTGATGGCACTGTTCTCCCAGGGGGCCCTATTCGCTTCCAGACGCTGCCCATTAGGATGTCGGTAGGGATTCTCCACCAGGAGTGGATATCCTTTCTTATTCTACCCAAGGCCTCTACCCCAGTTGTATTGGGCCTCCCTTGGCTACAGCTCCACTCTCCACATGTGGACTGGGTCTCTGGGCAGATCCTGGCCTGGGGTTCCTCATGTTTCTCGTCGTGTCTTCTCAAGGTGACCCCCAAGGAGAGTCTTCCGGTTGCTGCCACTTCTGTTTCTTCTGATCTTCCCGCCGCATACAGCGATTACCGGGATGTGTTCTGTAAAAAATCAGCTGAGGTGCTTCCTCCCCACAGGTCTTTTGACTGTGCTATTGATCTTGTCCCCGGAGCAACTCTACCCAGGGGTCGTACCTACCCTCTGTCCATCCCAGAGACCCAGGCCATGTCGGAGTATGTAGCAGAGAATCTGGAGAGAGGGTTCATCCGGAAATCCTCATCGCCTGCAGGGGCAGGGTTCTTTTTTGTTGCCAAAAAGGATGGTACCTTAAGACCCTGCATCGATTATCGGGGTTTAAATGCGGTTACTATTAAAAATCGATACCCCTTACCCTTAATATCTGAGCTATTCGATAGGTTGAAGGGTGCCTCCATTTTCACCAAGTTGGATCTCAGAGGCGCGTACAATCTCATTCGAATACGGGAGGGTGACGAATGGAAGACTGCATTTAACACTAGAGACGGGCATTACGAATATCTGGTGATGCCTTTTGGTCTGTGTAATGCTCCAGCCGTGTTTCAAAACTTTGTCAATGAAATCTTCAGAGATCTGCTGTACCAGTTTGTTGTCATCTATCTGGATGACATTCTGATCTTTTCTGAAAATCTGCTCGTCCACAGAAACCATGTCCGCACTGTACTTCAACGTCTTAGAGAGAACAATCTCTATGCCAAGCTGGAGAAATGTTCCTTTGAATGTTCTGAGGTCCTGTTTTTGGGGTGCTTTGTCTCATGTTCGGGGCTTCGTATGGACCCTGGGAAGGTCTTGGCTATCACCAACTGGCCTCTTCCTGCTAGCCTCAAGGCCACGCAGCGCTTTCTTGGCTTCACTAATTATTATAGGCAGTTCATAAGGAATTACTCTTCCATTGCCGCGCCTATTATCGCTTTGACCAAGAAGGGTGTGAATGCCAGAGACTGGCCTCCCGAAGCTGTCTCTGCATTTCACAACCTGAAACAGGCCTTTGTTTCTGGCCCCCTCTTGAGGAGACCAAATCCTGGGAATGCATTTTTTATTGAAGTGGACGCTTCCTCAATGGGGGTGGGAGCTGTGCTTCTTCAAATCTTTGAGAAGAGACGCCAACCATGTGCGTTCTTCTCCAAAAAATTTTCTCAGGCAGAGAGGAATTATGCCATCGGTGATCGGGAACTTCTCGCAATTAAATTGGCGTTAGAGGAGTGGCGTCATCTCTTGGAGGGTTCCCCTCACTCCATAACGATCTTTACCGATCACAAGAATTTACAGTATCTACAGAATGCTAAACGTCTGAATCCTAGACAGGCCAGGTGGAGTCTCTTCTTTGCCCGTTTTAATTTCACGATTACCTACAAACCTGGTTCCTGCAACGGTCGGGCTGATGCGCTCTCTAGGTCATTTGACACTTTGGACGAGGAGTCCGCCCCTGAACCTGAGCCGATCATTCCCACCTCATGCATTGTGGCCCACTCTACCACCCTGAAGTCTAAAATTCCGCCTGGTAAGACCTTTGTCCCCACTGAGCTAAGAGCTAAGATCCTTCATTGGGGACATGATTCCAAGGTGGCAGGGCATTCTGGATTCCTCCGATCCTTCCTACTCATCAGTCGTCACTACTGGTGGCCTAATCTCCGCTCAGACGTCAAAGACTACGTTAAAGCTTGTCATGTCTGTGCTCAGTCCAAATCCTCCACACAAGCTCCTGCTGGTCTCCTCATGCCCTTGCCTATTCCTAAGGAACCCTGGGCCCATATTGCCATGGATTTTATCACCGATCTCCCACTGTCTGAGAATAATACAGTCATTTGGGTGG
The DNA here is from genome assembly GCA_029206835.1 of Rana muscosa. NCBI lineage: Eukaryota > Metazoa > Chordata > Amphibia > Anura > Ranidae > Rana > Rana muscosa. The sequence continues at coordinate 1,163,119,662 of CM055122.1, read as the reverse complement.
TAATCGATCGATTCTCCAAGATGGCTCATTTTGTTCCTCTTCCTGGTCTTCCTTCTGCCCCTGCCTTGGTTCCCATTTTCATTCGAGAAATTCTCCGCCTACATGGGGTCCCTTCTCATATTGTTTCCGACAGGGGAGTCCAATTCACGTCTCGTTTTTGGAGAGCCTTTTGCAAATCCCTCAATATTGTCTTGGATTTTTCTTCTTCTTACCATCCCCAATCCAATGGACAGACTGAGAGGGTTAATCAGGAGTTAGAGGTCTTTCTTCGCACCTTTGTGTCTTCTCACCATGACGATTGGTCCTCTCTACTCCCGTGGGCAGAATTCTCCCATAACAATCATGTGAATACCAGTTCGCAGAAGACACCCTTTTTCACAGTTTATGGAAAACACCCTCAACTTCCTCTTCCTATGATCTGTTCTCCAGACATTCCAGCTTTGGCTTCGGTTCAGGAGTCTCTCAATTCCGTTTGGGGTCACGTTCATGATTCCCTCCGGGCAGCTGCTGAAAAATTCAAAGGCTTTGCCGACCGCCGCAGGCGTAAACCGCCTTCTCTTCAGCCAGGGGACAAAGTCTGGCTCTCTACCAGGAACATCAAGCTCCGAGTTCCTTCTCTGAAGTTTGCTCCACGATTCATCGGTCCATACACGGTAACTGCTAAACTGAATCCGGTTTGTTTCAAACTCCAGATTCCTAAGAGCCTTAAAATCACTAACTCCTTTCATGTTGCTCTTCTAAAGCCTTTAGTCCTCAATAAATTCTCTCGTCCTCTTCCTACCGTGGCGCCTGTCTCGGAGGATAATCAGGAGTACGAGATCAGTCAAATTCTGGACTCCCGACTCTGTAAAGGCGTTCTTCAGTACCTCGTTCATTGGAAAGGGTTTGGTCCTGAGGAGAGGTCTTGGATCACTGCATCTGAGGTCTTTGCACCTCGTCTGTTAAAGGAGTTTCATCTGAAGTTTCCCTCTAAACCTGGGCCCAGGCGGGGAAGGGGGAGGCCTCGTAAGAGGGAGGGTACTGTCATGGATATGCATTAATGTCTGTCTGCCATCTTACCTTCCTCCTCATGTGTTCATCTAGAGACCAGACCTCCTTCACCTGGCTTCCTTTATAATCTCCTCCCAGCCTGACTCCACCCCAGGCCCTATCACTGAACACTATATTAACCTGTGCACTGCAAGCCTGCTTTGCTGATCAACGTGTTTGTTAGGCATTGTGTGTTTGGGTTCCTGCCTGCCGTGTGCTACGTCTGTCTCTCTGTTACGCTATTGGCTTGTCCCCGACCATCCCTGTCTGCTCGTGACCCTTGACCTTCGGCTCGTTCCTCGTTATCCTTGTCTGCTTGTGGCCCCTGACCTTCGGCTTGTTATTCGGTTCTCTCTATCGTGTGCTGCTGCTTCCCCTTATCCTACGGGGCGTGAGCTAGGAAACTCCAGGGGCCGCGACCTGGTCCCAGCCTGCAGCGTAACATCCTCACCACTAGAGGCCCTGGAGAAGACCAGCTGGGTCTTAGACTCCGCGCCCTGGGGAATCTTGGCTCTCGCTTCCGTTGGGATCCCGGTTGTGCTCCTCTGGTCCCGCTTTCCACAACCACCCAGTTTCCTATCCACAGAAGCCAGCCATAGGGTTCACTACCTCGCGGTGCACTCCTGTCCCCCTACGGTGTGCATCTGTCACCTGGCCACAGGTGACCCTGACAATGCTCCTTTTTCCTCTCCTGGAAGGAAACCATGGGTAACCCCCCAGTGGTGCCAATGGGGATGTTTTTGGGGCATATTTGCCAAGTTGATTTATCCTATCCCATACTGCCAGTGTGTTCCGGGTTAATGGGGATGTCCATTTTGATAATCCCCTGGCCTTTGTTGGTATCCATGGTGCCCCGCCAGGTTTCTCCCCGCCATATTTGCCTCTATTAGTACTCATGTTCTGTTACCTTCATCATGGCACCAGTGCAGTATACGCACCAGGGCCATCGCTTTATAATAGGATGCAATATCTGGTAGCCCAACTCCTCCCTCTCCCTTACTTTTACATATAATTTCATATGCTATCCTAGCATTTCCCTCCTTCCATATAAATTATATTAATGCTTTCCGTATCTTTTTAAAAAATATCTGGGGAAGTTGTATGGGAACTGTATACAAAATATATAAAAGTCTGGGTACCACATTAATTTTTAGGGTATTGATTCTCCCGAACCATGTTAGTGTGTTTCCCTTCCATCTATTCAGGTATTTTGTTATTTCTATAATTAATGCTTCATAATTACCTTCATATAGTATCTTTTCATCGGCCGCTATGTGCACTCCAAAATAGTACAGTGATTCCTTGTTCCACAAAAATGAGTATCTATCCTGTAACAATGTAATTACAGGCAATGGTACATGACTTGGCAATATTACTGATTTTTATATATTTATTTTGAAATTGGATATCTTTCCATATCTTGTCACTTCCTGCATCAGCTCGTATACTGATTCTTCTGGTTTTGAGAGAAAAAATAGTAAATCATCGGCATATGCTGCCACTTTATGCTCTCTTTGTCCAATTTCCACTCCTACTATTCCCCTGTTCCCTCTCACCCTGCATAAAAATGGCTCCAAAGTGGGAGCGAACAAAATTGGGGATAGGGGACAGCTCTGCCTGCCTATATTAAAACCCTCTGACAGTGTTCCGTTAACTTTAACTTTGGATTTAGGTCCTGCATATAATGCTGCTATCCACCCCCTCATCCGTTCCCCCATACCTAATTATTTTAATACTTCCATCATATAAGCCCAGTTCACCCTATCGAATGCCTTTTCGGCATCCATCGATAGGGTTATTCTTGATGTTTTATCGGGTCCCTTTTGCATCCAAAGGAGTATGTTAAGTGCTTGTATTGTGCTGTCTTTTGTTTCCCTCCCCATCATAAATCCTGTCTGATCTATGTGTACTATTTTTGATACCGTCTCCTTTAATTTATTTGCTAGTATTTTGGAAAATAATTTTGTGTCTGTATTTAGGAGGGAAATCTGTAACTTGAGCAATATTGTGGGTCCTTCCCCGGTTTTGGTATGATTGTCACGAATGCCAGTAATGCTTCTGAGGGTAGTGGATTTCCAACTGTGATCTTATTAAAATAATTATAAAGTGGTGTAACTACTATATTCATATATTTTTTGTAATATGCATTAGTTAGGCCATCTGGTCCTGGGCTCTTCCCACTCGGGAGGTCCTCTATTGCTCTTTTAATTTCCTCTCTGGTGATCTGTTCTTCTAATTCCTCCACCACATCCCCTGCCAGGGATGGTAATTTGGACTCCCTAATATATTCTCTTATTTCTTCATCTTCCAATTGCTCCGCCTCTCTAAGATCTAGTTTCTTTTTATGATTTATCTCTGCTTCATGTATTTTTTTTAGTAATTCTTCTATCTCCTTACTTTTTATTTTTTTTACTCGGGATCCGTGGGCTATTAACTCCCCCCGTATAACTACTTTATGTGCTTCCCATACCACTTGCTCTGATATCTCTCCTGTTGTATTTATTTCAAAATATTCTATAATTTTCTGTCGTATGTCCTCTGCTATCTGTTCATCATCCAGTAGTGTTTCATTTATTCGCCAGGTTTTCTCCCGGTGCCCCATCCAGACTGGTACAAATGCCAACACCACTGGTGCATGATCAGATATAGTTCTTGGTTCTTGTGAAACGCTTTTTATATGTTCTAAGTAATACTGGTCTACAAAGAACAGATCCAACCTGATGTATACTTTGTGTGTTTTGGAGTTATAGCTATAATCCTTTCGTCCCTCATTTAGTGCTCGCCATGTATCTACTAGATGATAGGTTCGACACAGTTTCTTCAGATGTTTAAGTGCCCTATAGGATATTGCTGTTTTCCTTGCTGCTGTGTCTAATTCAGGGTCCAAAATAATATTAAAATCCCCTCCTAAAATTATAAAACCCTCCCCAAATTTATTCAGCCTTCTCAATGTTTTTGTTATAAAATCCACTGTACCTGTATTGGGAGCATACACAGCGGCAAGTGTATACCTCTGTCCGTGTAGTGTACCCTTAACAAATAAGTATCTCCCCTCGGTATCCACTTGTGTCTCTATTGAGGTTAGGGGGCACATTTTCCCAATATCTATAGTAATGCCTCTTGCTCTTGCCACTGGTGATGGTGCATGGAACCATTGATTGAAGGGGAATTTTGGTAATCTTGGTATGGAGTCTGTCAGGAAGTGCGTCTCCTGCAGAAAGAGAATATCCACTGCATGATGTCGCACCTCCTGCCATAAACGACCCCTTTTTTGATATGAGTTCAAACCCCTTACGTTATATGTCATGATCTTTAATGAATTAGCCATCTCTTTTATACTTCATAACCAATATTTTATACCTTTTCACCTTTTTTCCTTCCACTCTTTTTATTCTCTTCTCTACTAAGGAACTTATTTCCATCTTCCAATTTCTGAACTTTCTACAGCTTAACACCCAACTATCTCGGGTGTACCATCTATTAGGACGGGTGGTCCGTGTGGGTTCCTCTTGCCCATCCCAAACCCCCCCCTTCTGCCTAATGTAGTTTATCCAATCCCTCCTCTGGATCTTTCTAATGGTTACTAGGAGAGTTTCTCTACTCTCCCCCTATTCTTTCTCGTTCAATATTTTTTTATTAAGTATTTTAACAAGAATATATATCACAGGTACAATACAGATGATGTGAGAGTGGGATATACAACGTAACCTTAATGGAAGATATGTTTGTAGAGTTTGATGCTCAAAAAAAAAAAAAGGAAAAGATAATTTTTAACCTTGAAATAATAAAGATAAGAAAATAGATAGTAATAACAAATGTCATGTATATCGGACTCATAAAATAAAGAAAAAAAAAAAAAAAACGATACCTTACATCAGGTAGAAAGTGCCTCCGGACCTCCCATCCACCCCTAATGGGGTCAAACTGTGGATGGAAGGGGGCACATGTTAAAAAAGGGAAATAAATGAATTAACTAAGGTATAGGTAAGCTAGAGTCCTGAAAGGATGAATACATTATCCTAACATATAAGTAATGTAGTTAGAAGCCTATTAAAGTCACTTATAAATGTCAAAACCAATCCTATGAAGGAACAACAGAAGAAAAACAGTGTATTAAATGGATAGAGGATTTTCTCAGGTTATTATTCCAAACTCTAGAGTATATGTAATAGTAATTTGAAGAAAATATAAATCCCCAAATCACATACTGGGCAATAATGAAATTAAAAGAAAAGAGAAAAAAAAGAAGAATGTTGAGATATGAAGAAAGAAAAGAAGAGATTGAGAAAGGAAAGAAGTGAAAAGATAGAAAAGGAAAAGAAGAGGTTCCCTCCCAGGGATGATCCAGCCCCAAGAAATGCTAACTAATACTAGCAACATTTGATAGAAAGGAAGAGAATAAAAAAATATATATTAAATTGGATTAGCAGGGCAGCAAAAGAGATTGGTCAAAATCGGATGGTAGGAAATGTTTAACCCATGGTTGCCAAATTTTATTAAATTTTTTCACATTATTATTCTCAATAGCTGACATTTTGTGGAAAATGAGGGCTCTGTTCATTCGGTGTTTAGCTTCAGTCACAACCAATGTCTGAGATTTCCACGCCTTAGCTATAGTTTGTTTAGCTGAGGTTGTCATGTATAATAATAGTTGGAATTGATTGTGGGTAAGTTCAGGGGGTTTAAGATTCAATAATGCTACGACTGGGTCTGGCTTAATCAAGTTTTCTAGAGCAGTGGAAGCCATACCGAATATTTTGTTCCAAAAATTTTGGGCAATTGGACATTCCCACCAGATGTGGAGATAAGTACCTACAGTCGCACAGCTACGAAAGCAAATATTTGGACAAGTAGGCGAGAATTTAGCTAACCTCGCTGGTACCAGATACCAGCGTGATAAGACCTTGAAATTAATTTCAAGAGCATAACAATTTGTGGAAGAGCGCATAGTGGTCGACCAGATATTGTCCCAATCTTTCGTACTAAATGTCTTATCAAAATCCTGAGACCATTTGGTGACATATAAGGGTGGAGTGTCTGTGGGGGGGGAATTGAGATGTTTATAGAGTAGTGAGATCAGACCTCTAGTGTGTGGATCGCATTTACAGATCCTTTCAAACTGTGATAGTTGATTAAGTATGGAACCCGATTCAATAACCGGTGTATAAAAGTTTTTAATCTGTAGGTACCGGAAAATTTCTTTACTGGGTAAACCATGAATGTCGCATAGATCAGGAAATGTCAGGATGTTATTGATGGAGGTTATATCATATAAGCATGTCAGATTTTTGGTAGTCCAGGCTGTAAAGGAAAACTTCCATGCAGGATAAAAAGCTGGGTGTCTAATAAATGACAGTAGGGGGTTATGTGGGGATTGTAGTTTATGTGAACATCTAAATTTGTCCCAGATAGTCATGGAGTGCTTTGTAATAGGATTAGACAGGCTAATTCTATCACAAGGGGATAACCACATTATATTAGCCACAGATATTGGATCAATATCAATAGATTCTATTGCCACCCACAAAGGGGTTTCAAACAGTGCGTGGTACTTAGATAATTTGTGCTGCGTAATAGTAATTGGTGAAATTAGGAATCCCCAGTCCCCCTTTAGATTTTTCAATAAAAAGTGTCGCTTTAGAAATACGTGGTTTAATCTTACCCCATATAAACGATACGACTCTCTGTTGTAATAGCCTTAAAAAATAGGAAGGAATGGGAATGGGGAGCACCCTAAAAAGATACAAGAATTTTGGTAGAATGGACATTCTCACAGCGTTAATTCTACCGAACCACGATAGAGAAAGTGTGGACCAATTATGTAACAAGTTTGTAATTTGTTTTAGTAGTGGTAAGTAATTTGCTTTGAACAGGTCTGAGATTGAGGATGTAAGTTGTATTCCCAAATATGGGATGTAGTGAGTGACCCAGTTGAATGGTAAGGTTGTTTGAGCTCTATGAAGTTCGGATTGCGATAAGTTTATGTTAAGTGCATTGGATTTGGAGTTGTTAATATATAGCCCTGAGATATCTGAAACTTTTTCTAAGGTGTTCAATATATTTGGAGCTAAAATGTGAGGATGGGTTAGGAAGACAAGTATATCGTCTGCGAAAAGACATATTTTATGGTGATGTCCACCTAGTTCCAAGCCTCTAATATTAGGGTTGGATCTGATGAGCATCGCCAGTGGTTCTATGAGAAGAGCGAAAATCAAAGGTGAAAGGGGGCAACCCTGTCTCGTACCACTTTTAATATCGAATGTAGACGATCTATATCCCATATATTTATTATATGCCTTTGGATCATTATATAAAGCAGAGATCCATAGTAGAAAATTGTTTCCAAAGCCCCATTTTTGTAGAATATAATTTATAAATGGCCATGAGACCGAATCAAAAGCTTTACGCATGTCTAGAGATAAGAAACAAGTAGGGATCTTCCTCGTTTTGGCTGAATGTGTTAACAAAAGCGCTCTTCTAATATTATCCCCCGCCTGACGTTTGGGCATAAAACCTGTTTGATCACAATGTATTAAGTTACCAATGATATTGTTCAATGTTTGCCAATATTTTAGCCAGTAACTTGATGTCCAGGTAAAGAAGGGAAATTGGACGGTAGTTGGTCCAGGAAGTAAGATCAGAATGGGGTTTAGGAAGCATTACTATGATAGATGTCAAGGATTCATTTCTAAATGACTGTCCAGCTAATAAAGAGTTGAAGGCCCTAGTTAGAATAGGTGCTAATACTGTTTGAAATTTTTTAAAATATAAAGCTGAAAAGCCATCCGGGCCTGGCCTTTTATGTGGCTTCAACTCTTTTATAGCTGTTTGAACCTCAACTAAAGTTATAGGCTTCTCAAGAACGTCAAGTTGATCAGGTTTCATGTGTGGAAATGTAATGTTTGAGAGTAGATCATCAGCTTTACATTTATCAAAATTCTGGTTCGGTGAGTATAGTTTGGCCAATTTTGAACGGAAAATCTCTAATATTTTTACTGGGTTGCTGGTGAAAGAGTCACGGGATGTTTTAAGCTTAATGGGTGTTTGTGTAAGATGTACTTTTTTAAGGCAACGAGCCATAGGAGTATCTGGTTTGTTGGCTTTGACGTAGTAGAAATGCTGTCTTTTGCGTATGGTCTTGTCTGCGGAGTCAGTTAAGAATAGGTCTAAATCAAGTTTAGCCCTCTCATAATTGGTGTTATTCGTGGCATTAGGAACCGATTGAAAAGCTGCGTAGCAGTTATTAAAATTGTCTTCCAACTTAGTGAATAGAAGTTTGTTTTTTCTTTTGTGAACTGCAGCTAATTGCATCAATTTGCCACGGATAACAACTTTATGAGCTTCCCACAATGTAAGAGCTGAAACCTCGTTATTATCATTAAATGTGAGATAGTCAGTGAGAGCTGTTTCGATGTCTAAACAGTGCAACGGATGTGACAGCATGGATTTGTTAATACACCATGTCTTATCGTGAGACCTAGGTATTGGTGAGGCTAGAATGATGGAAACGGCACAGTGATCTGTCCATAAATATGGGGTAATTATAGAAGACGTGATCTCAGGCAATATACTTGAAGGAGTAAAAAATAGGATTTTTATAACAGCTTACCTGTAAAATCCTTTTCTTGGAGTACATCAGGGGACACAGAGCGACATAGTCATTACTATGTGGGTTATATAGATACCTTCAGGTGCTGGCACTGGCAACTTCCAAAACCGGAAGTACCCTCCCCTATATAAGCCCCTCCCATCCGGGAGTACCTCAGTTTTGTAGCAAAGCAATAAGTGTCCCCAAAAGAGGGGTGGGAGCTCTGTGTCCCGTGATGTACTCCAAGAAAAGGATTTTACAGGTAAGCTGTTATAAAAATCCTATTTTCTTTCTCGTACATCACGGGACACAGAGCGACATAGTCATTACTATGTGGGATGTCCTAAAGCAATGCCCAATGAGGGGGGGATACACCATACATAAGCTGAGCGCTATCAGACATGAGGATCTTTTGCGGCCTGCAACACACTGCGCCCAAAGGCGACATCCTCCTGACTTCTAACGTCCACCTGGTAGAACCTAGTAAACGTGTGTACTGAAGACCATGTTGCGGCCTTAGAGATTTGAGCCAGGGAGGCCTGGTGATGCACTGCCCATGAAGTTCCAACTGCTCTTGTGGAGTGCGCTCTAACTTTGAACGGAGGCGGTCTCCTTCTCAAGCCATAGGCTTGCATTATGACCTGTCGAATCCACTTGGCTAAAGTAGATTTTGACGCTGCCTGACCCTTTCTGGGGCCTTCCGGCAGAATAAACAAAGTATCCGTTCTGCGAATCTGAGCAGTGGCTTTTAGATAAGCTTTAACTGCTCTTACTACATCCAAAGAATGTAATAACTTTTCCTCTACCGAACTAGGTTTGGGAAAAAACGAAGGAAGAACCACATCTTGGTTCAAATGAAACCTCGATACCACCTTAGGAAGAAAGGCTGGATGAGGACGTAACACTAATCTGTCCTTATGGATAACCAGATATGGCTCCTTACAGGACATAGCTGCTAATTCTGACACTCTTTTAGCCGAACAAATGGCTACTAGAAAAATCAATTTCCTGGTGAGAAGAACCAGGGAAATATGCTGTAATGGTTCAAATGGTTGTTTCTGTAGAACCGACAGAACCAGGTTTAAGTCCCATGGACATATGGGAGTATTAACCGGAGGGCTAATACGCATCACTCCTTGTATAAAGGCTTTGACTAGTGAATGCGAAGCCAAGGGCCTCTGAAAAAATATTGACAAGGCCGAAATCTGACCCTTGATAGTACTCAAGGCAAGCTTCCTATCTACAGCCCACTGTAGGAAGTCCAGAATCCTACCTATTACGTACTTACGTGGATGCCATTTCTTGGCCTCACACCAGGCGATGTACGCCTTCCAGATTCTATAGTAGATCTGCCTGGATACCGGCTTCCTGGCATTGATCATGGTAGATACCACAGGATTAGAGAGCCCTCTCTTTTTTAGAATGTGGGCTTCAATAGCCAGGCCGTCAAACCTAGGGCTGGTAAGGAAGGGTGGTATATCGGTCCTTGCGAAAGCAGGTCCGGACGATGTGGGAGAGTCCAAGGACTCCCCACTGACATTTTTACAATCTCCGCGTACCATGCTCTTCGGGGCCACGCTGGAGCCACCAGAATCACTGGTTTCTTTTCTACCCTGATTCTGCGGAGTAATCGAGGTAACAATTGTGGCGGTGGGAATGCATATATCAGCTTAAACTGATCCCAAGGGAACACTAGGGCATCCGAGCCGCAAGCTAGGGGATCCCTTGTCCAAGAGACAAACCTGTCCACCTTTGCGTTGAATCTGGATGCTAGCAGATCTACATCCGGTGTTCCCCACCGCTGACATATTGTCCGAAAAACCTCGGGGTGAAGGGACTATTCCCCTGGGCATAATTGTTGGCGACTTAGAAAGTCCGCCTTCCAATTCTCCACTCCTGGAATGAATACCGCGGATATGGCTGGGACATATCTTTCTGCCCATTTCAGGATGCAATTTACTTCCCTCTGGGCTGCACGACTCCTGGTGCCACCCTGATGATTGATATATGCCACTGCCGTGGCATTGTCTGATTGAATTCTGACAGGGGACCCTTGGAGTTTGGATGTCCATGCTACTAGGGCATACCGGGCTGCTCGTATCTCTAAGAGATTGATGGGCAGGGCCTTTTCCGCATCCGACCATCTGCCCTGGAGAGACCATTGCTCCAGTACTGCTCCCCAGCCTATAAGGCTGGCATCTGTAGTGACCACCTTCCAAGAAATCGGACTGAAGGATTTCCCGTTTTCCAGATTCTGGGGAACCAACCACCAACGGAGGCTCTTGCGAACGGAAGGGGACAAGGACATTGGTAAGTCTAGGGCCTGAACTTTCTTGTTCCAGGCTGACAGTATGGCCCTTTGCAAATTCCTTGAATGGAATTGACCGTAGGGTACTGCTTCGAATGATGCCACCATTTTTCCCAGCAGCCTCATGCACAGGCGTATGGACGGCTGTCTTTTTGTACCCACTAAGTGGATCAATTCTCTCAAAGACAACACCTTTTTTCGAGGCAAGAATATTTTCCTCTGGCCTGAATCTAGCCTTAGCCCCAAGTATTCCAGACTTTTGACTGGTTTTAGGGCTGACTTGTCTCGGTTGATAATCCAACCGTGAGATTCCAGATACTTGATTGTCTTGTGAACGACCACTTCTAGTTTTTTCACTGAGTGGTCTATCAGCAACAAGTCGTCTAGATATGCCATTATCGTTACACCTTGCGTTCTTAGATTGGCCAATAATGGGGCCAGAATTTTTGTGAACACTCGTGGTGCTGTGGCCAGACCGAAGGGTAAGGCTCTGAACTGAAAATGGCGCCCTTCTACTGCAAAGCGTAGAAATTTTTGGTGGACTGGAAAGATGGGAATGTGCAAACAAGCATCTTTGATGTCGATCGAGGCTAACCATTCCTCCCCTTGTAGGGCAGTGGCCACCGATCGGATCGACTCCATCCGGAAAGTCCTGATATGCAGGAATTTGTTTAGCCCTTTTAGATTTAATATGGGCCTCACGTCCCCGTTTGGCTTCGGGACTGTAAAGAGGTTTGAGTAAAACCCGAACCCCCATTCTTCCAGGGGAACCTCCATAATTACTCCTTGGAGCAATAGTTGTTCTAGTGCCAACAGGAGGGACTCTCTCTTCCGAGGATCCCTTGGCACGTTTGACCTCATAAAATGGGAAGGAGGAGAGTCTTTTAACTCCAATCTGTATCCCAGACTTACTGCGGAGAGCACCCATCTGTCTCTGATCGTGTCCCGCCAGGTCTCTGCGAACAACTGGAGTCTTCCCCCCACCCGATTGAGTGGGGGCAACCCTTCATGCATTTGACTTTGGGGGAGGTTTTGTACCTCTCCTGACCCAGGGTTTTTTATTACCCTGCGATTGTCCCTGATTTTTACCCCCGGGATTTGACCGAGGAGACCGTCGGAACTGTTTCACAGCCGATGCCCCAGGGACTGGAGAAGCAGGCCTCTTAAAAGAGGGACCTCTAACTCTGTTTTTAACCGACAAGAGTGTACTTTTACCGTTGGAAATTTTCTGGATATATTTGTCCAGGTCTTCCCCAAATAAGCGTTCACCATGAAATGGGAAGCTAACCAGCAATTTTTTACAGGGAGCTTCAGCAGACCAGTTTTTGAGCCATAGAAGCCTGCGCATATGTACTACAGACAGCGTAAGGCGGGAGGCCTGATGGATTGAATCCTTTATGGTGTCAACCGCAAAGCATAAGGCTCTAGGTAGATCAGCTAGGGCAAGGGCCTGCTGATCTGGCAAGTCCCTTAAGACTTGTTTCAACTGATCCTTCACTGCTTGGCAGACCCCAATAGCTGCCACTGCTGGTTGTGTCACCAAGCCTGCTGTAGAAAAAGCAGATTTTAATAAGGACTCCAATTTTTTATCTATTGGGTCCTTGAACATTTGGACATTATCCACTGGACATGTCGGTGATTTATTCACACAAGAGATGGCTGCGTCCACTGTAGGGACCCTCCATTTTTTTATGAACTTATCCTCCATGGGATAGACCACCGGAAATCTCTTGGGGGGAGTAAATATTTTATCAGGATGTTCCCAATCCTGGTACATGAGCCCTTCCAATAAAGGGTGAAGTGGAAAAGAACAGACAGTCTGGGGAGCTTTTAGCGACCCCAGCGAGGAGACAGTAGTGGTTGATGGTTCCGCAAGGTGCATTTTAAATGCTGATCGGACCATGTTAGTCAAAGACTGAACCCATAATCTTTCAGCTTGAGATGCTGAGAAAGGTTCCTCCACTGTTGATTCCTCTATAACAGAATCAACCTCCTCCTGATCCCCTTCAGGCAGGTCGATCCCTATATGGGACTGTTGCTCCGCTAACAGGTACTCTGAAGGAGGAGACGGAGATCGGGCGTGCTTTCCCTGTGACAGGGAGGCAGCGATTAATGTTGACAATCTCTCTTCTAATCCTCCCAGAGCTGAGGAAAAAACCTCCTCTGTTACATACACAGGAGCAGGTGAACTGATGACAGCCACAGTACCAGGTACTCCTGCAGGGTCTCTACGGTCACTAACCTCTGAATTTTCAGGGGAGACTGGTGCAGCAGAAGCATGCCCAAGATCCTCAGAGCCCGATGGAGACCCCTTTCGCTTCCTGGAAGATTTAGTTCCGGAGCTTCTGGACGGCATATTCCTAAGCCCAAAGCTGAGGTATTCCAGCCGTAATACACCCCTTTTACTGAGAATAGTCTAGCACAATTGCTGCTATATATCAGTTGGTGTCTACTAAAGTGCCTTTCTAGGGGATGCCTGCATCAACCGCCTCTGTGTGCCTTTTTACTGTTGCTAGCTCTGTTTGTGCACTTCAATAGCCAGCTTGATTGTTTTTAAACATGCTGGATGCCCGCACATGCGCAGTAGCGCCGCGGCGCACACCGAGCGTCATCCACCCGCTCCGCCCCTTTTTCCAGATCGCCTCTATATAGAGAGGCGCGTGCACGCACATGCGCGCGGGCACGTGCGCCTTCGGCGCCTTTTTTGAAAAAAACAAGGAGCTAGATGGGAGCCAGGGTCCCTGCCGCAGGGCCCGGGGATGGATGAGCGCAGCAACAGGGCAGAGGAGACAGCTTCCCAGCAGAGAACTTACCAACTGCCTGGATTTGACTTCAGAAGAAAAAAATCCACATTACAAGAAAAAAGAACCATAGCGGCCTCTAGTGTTTAACACAGGTACCGCGGTCTTACACATTTTTTTTTCTTGCCTACTATAAAAAAAATTACATTTTCTCAGTAGTAACAGGCATGCACAGAATATTTAGCGGGAATACCTTAGGTAACAGGCAGAAAGACAAAATAGGCTTGGGGTCCCCCAATAGAACCAAGTTCCTGAGGGCCCCCACTTACCTTTTCCTCGCCGCAGGACTCTGTTTGGTCCACAGAAGCCCAAACTTCACCTATCACGGCAGGCATTGTAATCAAACCTTCAGGGACCGGGTTCCCAAGGATTCCACTCCCCTGGACCTGTATAGCACCCTGCACAGAAAACATCTTGGTCGTGGGTATGACCAGAGCTCTGGATCCCAGGGTCCAGCCCTCCTAAGAGAGGCATTACAGGCAAAACCTTGCTCTTCTCTTGCAAGGCCCGGGTACCGACCGTTTAGCTATGAAGCTTTTTTGGTCGGATCCGGAATAGCTTACTGAGGCCCAAAAGAACCTGTACGCAAGCTCAGTGAAACACATGTTACTTCTTGGCCAACACCTTAGACACTGGCAAAAAACTGAGGTACTCCCGGATGGGAGGGGCTTATATAGGGAGGGTACTTCCGGTTTTGGAAGTTGCCAGTGCCAGCACCTGAAGGTATCTATATAACCCACATAGTAATGACTATGTCGCTCTGTGTCCCGTGATGTACGAGAAAGAAATATGATCGATCCGGGAGAAAGATTTGTGAGGATATGAGTAATGTGTATAATTTCTTCTAGATGGATTAACTTCCCTCCATGTATCAGCCAATTTGTTTGTGGACAATAGATTCCGTAGGGAATGCTTGGAGTAGTAGAAGTGGGTTTGGATGGGGATTTGTCTAAGAATGGAAAAACCGTTGTATTAAAGTCTCCGCATATCACAACCATTCCAACTTTATGTGTATCCACCAATTGGAAGAGGTGTGATAAGAACGCTTCCGGGCGTTTATTCGGGGCATAGTATGATACTACGGTGATTAAATTATCTGCAAGAAGACCAGTAAGTAAAATATATCTGCCCTCTGGATCATTGATTTGTGAAATGAGAGTGAATGGCATTGATCGGTGGAATCCAATAAGGGTTCCACGTTGCTTGGTTGTGGCTGAAGCTACAAAGAATTGAGGATAGGTGGAAGATAAGAATTTAGGAAAAACTTTGTCAGTGAAGTGTGTTTCCTGAAGACAGATAATATGTGCCTTCCTAGCCGCAAAAGATCTCATAGCCTTGGCACGTTTCTGAGGTATATTAAATCCTTGTACATTTAAGGATAATATGTTTATGGGGGCCATAGCAGTCTGGGAGTGGTGTTTTTAGGTGAAGGGGTAAAACCCCCGATTAAAGCCGGAATCATCCCCAGGAGAGAAAGAAGACAGGAAGGGAGGAAGAAAGAAGTAGAGAAGAAGTAAAAAAATAAAAGATGAAAGACCCTTGAGAATATATAAACAATTACTGCATAACAATATGTAAAGAGTGTTTGAGAACGTCTCAGGGGCACAGCAAGTGCACCCCAAGAGGTTCCGAAATCACCGTCCAACTTCCGTTTAATATCGGGAGTCGAAGGGTGTAAGGAAGGCGACATGAAATTCCATGTGACCAGTCAGCACCGGAGAGCCTTCTAAACAGTACAAATGAACTTAATATAACAGCAACCATAAATTGTAGAGGAAAAAAATAAATAGGGGAGAAAAAAGGGGGGGAGGGGAAACGGGAGGCAAAAATATGTTAACATCAGAATCTATGTGAACCTATATAAGGTGGGAGGGGGAAAAAAAAAAATAATTTAAGTCAACCAGGTGACTAAAGCGAGGTATGAGTATAATTCATGAATATGATCTAGCTCAATAAGCTAAAAAATTGAAGTGATGAGCAAGCTGGGTAATTGATTGAAGTCAGTCCATGGAGTCGACATTAGGTGGTGACAGGGTCTCATAGCGTCCACGTTTGTGTAGATTTTGACAGGTGGAGGCAGATGAATCTTGTTTGGAGGATGATCGTGGGGTTGAACGTCTACGTGGCTGAACTGTGTTTTCGGATTGATCCAAAAGGTCCAAATCAAGCAGAACTGTTTGTAATTCTTCTGGGGTACGACAAACATATTTTGTTTCCAAATGGGTGAAGCGCAGGGAGAAAGGGAAACCCCAGTGGTATATTATCTGGTGCTGTTGTAAAACTTGTAGAAAGGGTTTTAATGCCCTTCTGTGGTTATTGTAAGTGGAGAGAGGTCTGCAAATAGCTGATAAGTATTACCTTGAAAGGTTAGGGCAGAATTACCTCTGGCCGCAGTTAGTATTTGTTCTTTTGTCTTGTAATAGTGGAACCTAACAATTATGTCCCTGGCGGGACCGTTAGGCTTATGAGGGGCTAAGGCCCTGTGCACCCTATCCATTTCCAGTCTTTCCACTGGGGTGCCAGGGAGAAGTTCTTGAAAAAGAGCAAGCATAGTAGCTTGTAAATCCAGTACATGTTCAGGTATTCCTCTAATTCTCAAGTTGGATTCTCCATCTCTGTTCTCCTGGTCCTCCAACCTTGTTTGCAAGATACGTTTTTCCTCTTTTAACTGGTCCAATTCCTCAATATGTTGCTGGGTGTAAGATTCTAGCTCATCCACCCTCACCTCTAGTTCAGCAGTTCTCTGCCCAATCTCCCTAATTTCCTTAGTGAGCCTGTCAGTAATTTCATCTGAAGTCTGTTTCAATGCCTTTTGTAATATTCTCTCAAATTGTTTAAACATATTAGGGTTAACAGTGGTTTGTATCTGTTCATCTTCAGAGTCAGTCTCATCTCCACACAGTTGTGCCTTAGAGCTAGGTGACAGAGATCTTGAGGAGCGCAGTGTATTATGTTGTGAGGTACTCGGCGGCGCCATTTTGGAAAATGCCCTGCCTGACATCTCCTTTTGTTTCCCTGTTTTTAGTTTGATTTTGGTACCTTTTGTCACCATTCTTCCGTCTCAGGCGTGTTCCTGGAGGTATGCGGTAATGTCAGTGATGATTTTAGAAGTCGCTGCGGCTCTTGGTTCTCCAGGCTGACTAGCCTAGGAGCGGAGCTCTAAGGAAGCCTGACTGCGTGACTCCTCCCTCAGGCATCCGCGCATGCACCCCCTCTCCCCCTATTCTTACCCTGGGCCTTCTTTACTTCTCATTTATTTTACAACCTTGTCTTTTATTTATTTACCCCCTTCCTCTTCCCTCCCCCTCCCTCCCTTTCCCCCTTCCCTCCCATACTCATATTAAGGGGGGGAGGGGTGGGAGTGCGGGGCTGGAGAAGCTAGAGTGAGAAGAGAGAGATTAAAAAAGGGGAAAGAAAAGGGGAAAAAGGAGAAACAAAAAGAAAAAAAAGCACAAAAAGGGGGAAAAGGGACAAGATTAAAATCTTCTCCTTTTCTCTTTTCCTCTGAAACCCCCCCCCCCCAGCCCCCCCCCCCCGTCCACCGCCCCCCACAATTCAGCTTCCAATTCCTTAAAGTCTTTTGTCTATTTTTTTTTGGATACTTGGGACCAGGATTCACGCTGTTGTTTTATTCGATTTTCACTTGTTAGTCTCCAGTCTGGGAAGTCAGTTGCTGGTAAGTCCAGTGTCACTAGAATCTTTTTAGGTCATCTTTGATTCTGAGGACTGCTGTTTTACCATCTCATGAAGCTAATAATTTGAAAGGAAACACCCATCTATATCTCACATCCTCCTGTCGCATTACTTGCAGCAAGGGATGTACCATTCTCCGCTGCATCAAAGTGCGGCGAGATATGTCTGGATATAACGAGATCTGGGACCCTTCAAAGTCAATTATGAGTATATCCCTTGAGGCCCGCATTATGTCTTCCTTCTCAGAAAATTTATGAATTTTACATATCACGTCTCTTGGTCTTTCTCCGTTCCTTCCTAAGAAGGAAGAGATGCAATGGATTCTATCTATCTCAACAGGTTTAGTCAAGGTTGGGCCCATGATTTGCGCGAAAAGCTTTTGTGCAGTTTCTACCAAGTCCTTGTCTTTGTAATTCTCAGGTACGTCCCATATTCGTATGTTTTGGCGTCAATCCCTATTCTCCAGATCATCTAATTGGTCCCTGTATGTATTCATCTGATCTTCTTGATATTTAATAATTTTTTGGGCTTCTCCAACTTGTATTATTTCTTCTTGACTATTTTTCAATATTTCCACTCGGTTTGCCACGGCATCTACCTCTTCCTTGAGATTTTCTACTGTGGCAATTAGTTGTTGTATATCTGTTTTCGTTGGTAAAGTTCTTATCAGTTCTAGAATATCCTGGATGTCTCCAATTGTTACAGACTCTTTTTCTGTGTTATCAATGCAGTAAGTATTTTTTTCCTTTAAACCCACTCCCTCCACCTCAGTTATGGGTGGGCTCTTTGATGCTTTTTGTACCTTATAGCGTGTACACACGATCGAGTTTCACGGTGGTGAAAACACCGCCGTGAAACCCAACGGGAAAAATGACGGCCGCCTTGGTCCCCTACACACGGCCGGTTTTCATGACAGGACAGGTTTTCTCTTGGTCGAGAAAACCGGCCGTGTGTAGGCTCCCTAGAAGTGTTTCCCTGGCCTGCCGCTCCTCCAATATTATCTCCTCTCATTGGTGGCTGTGGTGGCGGGGTCATATATGCTGTGACAGCAGGAAGGTAAAGTCACCTGGTTGCATCCAGGGGGGTAGATATATTTCTCCCAGATTCAGGCTTTATGCCAACTTATACAACTAGGGAGGGAGTTGATGAAGCCCAGCTGAGGCTAGTGGGCTCATGGATGATTCATACCTCTAGGGAGAGTGCTGGGCGTCGTGCAGGCAGGGAGTTGATGAGACCAGCTGAAGCTTGTCAGCTCGTTTAAGGCCTCTATAAAAACTCCCAGCTTCATTAGGTGTTTGCTCATGCCTGGAACCAGACCTGTGTGGACTGTCTAGGGAGAGTGAACCCCTGTGCGGTGAGACAAAGCCTGTGTGGCTATTTGTTTGGACATTTACTAAACCAGGGACTTAGGGACTAGGACAGCACCAGGCTGATCCCAGTTGTTAGTTAGGAAACCTGCATGTTTAGTCAGAGGTCAAGCTGACCAGGGTTTATTTTGTTTATGTTTCTTTTTGCTTTGCTGTGTTTTTTTGTCACTGTAAATAGAGAAATAAACCGCACCTTTTTGATCTTGAAAACCACAACCTCCGTCTGCTGGGCCTGTTTTTGTGTGGGGAGCCCATCCAGGGGATCACACACACCCGCTGCCGAGCTAACCCCCCCACAGTTGGTGGAGAACCAGTGGCAGTTTTTTTTTAAGCCAGCATGGAGGAGATACTGAAACAGCTGGCTCTAGCAAATGCCAATCAACAGCAGACAAATGCAGGTTTGCAAAAGAGCCTTGCAGCTCAACAACAGAGCTTCGCAGCCCAGCAGCAAGCTCATCAACAGAGCCTTGCAGCCCAGCAGCAAGCTCACCAACAGAGTCTGGAAGCTCAGCAACAAGCCCAGCAGCAATCTGAGGCCCGCTTCATAGACCTGTTACAGAAGCAAGAGCAGAGACTACAACAAATGGAAGCAGTAATGCAGCAACGTCCGCAGACCAGTGAGGAAAGCCGTCCCACTAATACCGCGTCCTTTGGGGTGAGTCGTTTATTGACAAAAATGACTGGAGAGGATGATCCAGAGGTATTTTTGACCACATTTGAAAGGACTGCTGAAAGAGAAAAGTGGCCTGAGGAGCAGTGGGCTGGACTGGTGGCTCCTCTGTTAACTGGTGAGTCGCAGAAGGCTTACTATGACCTAGAGCCTGACCAAGCAAAAGACTATGTGATGCTAAAAGCTGAAATATTGGCAAGGCTGGGTGTCACCCTGGCTGTCCGGGCTCAGCGTGTGCATAACTGGACTTTCCAGCTTGGAAAACCCCCCAGGTCTCAAATGTATGATCTCATTCACCTGAGCAGGAAGTGGCTACAGCCAGAGACTTTGTCCGCACCAGAGATTGTGGAACGTGTTGTAATGGATCGGTTTTTGAGAGCTCTTCCTACTGCCATCCAAAAGTGGGTAAGCCATGGAGACCCAGAGACGGCCGGTGGTCTTGTGGATCGTGTAGAGAAATACTTGGCTACAGAGAACCTGACGGCCTCTTCCAGAGACTCTCGGACTTTCCACCCTAAGACCAGACCATCCCCAGGGGCGGATAAGAGGATTCCAAGGGGTGAGGGTGGAGAGAGTGAGAGGGTGGGAGCTCTACCCAAAGTTTGGCGAGAACAGCCTGGGAAGTCAGGGGCTCAAGAGGCAGCCAAATGGATTGTTTGCTACCGCTGCCGGCAAGCGGGACATATTGCAGCAAATTGCCCGGTTGTGGAGGAACCCATGCAATGTGACTTTCTGACGGACAGACGTCAGTCGCTGTGTGCGACAGTCGCATGCACTGCCATTCGGGGAACTGAGAAACATTTATGCAAAATGTGTATTAATGGTAGAAATGTTGTGGTATTACTGGATTCAGGTAGCCTTGTGACCCTGATAAAGGCTGAATTAGTTAAAACAGAGGTCTCTGGGAATAGCAAGGTAGCTGTGATTTGTGTGCATGGGGACACCCGAGAGTATCCAGTGACTACAGTGTGTTTCAAGACCCCCAAAGGTACCCTCTCTCATCCAGTGGGGTTAGTATCTCAATTACCGCATGATGCCATTGTGGGAAGGGATTTTCCGAAGTTCTGGGAACTGTGGGATGATCCTGAGCCCCCCACTGGTGCCCCTATGTACCAGGAAGGTGATAGCCAGAACTCCTCTGAGAGTGGTGAGGACTCTCCAGAATTTCCCTTGTCAGTATTGGCAGGCGAGACTCAAGAAACTGGAGAGGAGCCCACCTCCTCAGACGAAAACCTACCGTCTGTGGAGTTTTCTGATCTTGAGGTTCACAGGGAAAATTTTGCCACAGAACAGTTAAAAGACCCCGCCCTAATAAAGGCACGGGAAAACGTAGTGGAAATAGATGGCGAGTTAGTGAACCCAGATAATACCTGCACTTACCCATACTTCAGCGTAGAGAAGGACCTACTGTATCGGGTGGCAAAAAGGGCAGAAGAAACCGTGGAGCAGCTTGTGGTGCCCAAACCTTACAGGAAGTTGGTGTTGGAGTTGGCCCATGGGCACATTCTTGGAGGTCATCTGGGGACAGAGAAAACCCGAGAGAGGGTATTACAGAGATTCTATTGGCCTGGGGTGATGAAGGACAAAGAAAATTATTGTTCCTCCTGCCCTGTGTGTCAGAGGTCGGCCCCGATGCCACATTTCCGTAGCCCGCTGGTCCCTCTACCCATCATTGAGGTCCCGTTTGAGAGGGTCGCAATGGATTTGGTAGGTCCTATAATCAAGTCCGCTAGGGGGCACCAGTACATATTAGTTATAATGGACTATGCCACCCGTTATCCAGAAGCGATCCCTCTCCGAAATACCTCGGCCAAAACCATAGCCAAAGAGCTATCTCTTGTTTTTAGCCGGGTGGGTATTTGTAAAGAACTGCTTACGGACCAAGGTACACCCTTTATGTCCCGGGTTATGAAAGAGCTGTGTAAATTGTTCAAAGTGACGCAATTGCGTACGTCTGTGTATCACCCCCAAACCGATGGGCTGGTTGAAAGATTCAACAAAACCCTAAAACAAATGTTGAAGAAAGTGGTGGATAGAGATGGAAAGGATTGGGACTGTCTACTTCCTTATTTGATGTTTGCTATTAGGGAGGTGCCCCAATCCTCTACGGGATTCTCCCCCTTTGAGTTACTGTATGGGAGACACCCAAGAGGACTGTTGGATATTGCCAAGGAAACTTGGGAAAGTGAGAGTTCTCCCCACAGGAGTGTGATTGAGCATG
Organism: Rana muscosa; assembly: GCA_029206835.1. Classification (NCBI taxonomy): domain Eukaryota; kingdom Metazoa; phylum Chordata; class Amphibia; order Anura; family Ranidae; genus Rana; species Rana muscosa. The sequence continues at coordinate 1,163,097,985 of CM055122.1, read as the reverse complement.
TCGCCCTGATGCAAGATCGAATTGCACAGGTAATGCCCATCGTGAAGGAACATTTGGCCCAAGCGCAGTTGGCACAGCAGAGAGTGTACAACCGTGGAGCCAAGACCCGTACCTTTTCCCCGGGGGATAGGATATTGGTACTTGTCCCTACGGTTGAAAGTAAATTCCTTGCCAAATGGCAAGGCCCCTACCAGATAATGGAAAAAGTGAGCGAAGTGAATTACAAGGTCAGACAACCAGGAAGGCGAAAGCCCGAACAGATCTATCACGTTAATCTGTTGAAAGCCTGGAGGGATAGAGAGTCCCTAGTCGCAGAAACTTGGTCACCAGCTCAAACTGGTTGCGTGATTCCGGAGGTTGGAATAGCAGCCACCTTGTCACAACCCCAACAACAGGAGGTGAAGGAGTTTGTGCTTCGCAACAAGGAGGTGTTCTCTGAGCTGCCGGGACAAACATCTGGGGTAGAGCATGATATTATTACCCCGCCCGGTGAAAGGGTGAAGTTAAAACCCTATCGGATCCCAGAGGCCCGACGGGAGGCAATACGGGAGGAAGTACAGAAAATGCTGAACTTAGGGGTGATAGAGGAGTCCCAAAGTGATTGGTCTAGTCCCATTGTGTTGGTGCCTAAACCGGATGGGAGCTGGCGATTTTGTAACGATTTTCGTCAGTTGAACAAAGTTACAAAATTTGACACCTACCCCATGCCACGTATAGATGAGTTGATCGACCGGCTGGGAACAGCCCGATACATGACGACTCTTGACTTCACAAAAGGGTATTGGCAAATTCCCCTGGCCAAGTCGGCCAAAGAGAAAACCGCATTTGTAACCCCAGACGGGGCGTTCCAATATAAGAGAATGCCGTTCGGGTTACAGAATGCGCCGGCCACATTCCAGCGGAAAATGGACCAGATACTGAGGCCCCATCGGAAGTATGCTGCGGCTTACCTGGATGACGTAATTGTCCATAGCACAGATTGGGCCTCACATCTGCCAAAAGTGCAAGCAGTCCTAGACTCTATCCGGGAAGCGGGGTTTACGGCTAACCCCAAGAAGTGTACCATTGGGCAGGAGGAGGCCAAATATCTTGGGTACACCATTGGCAGGGGAGTAATAAAACCCCAACTCAACAAAGTCGAGGCCATCCAGAGTTGGCCACGTCCCAACAGCAAGAAGCAGGTACGGGCCTTTCTGGGAATCGCGGGTTATTATCGGCGCTTCATTCCCCACTTTGCTTCTAAGGCTGTGCCCCTAACCAACCTGACGAAAGGGAAAGGGTCGGTCATGATTAAATGGACCCCCGAGGCTGAGGCAGCATTCCAATTCTTGAAACAAGCCTTATGTAGCCAGCCAGTGTTGTACTCACCCGACTTCTCTAAAGACTTTGTCGTACAAAGTGATGCGTCAGATGTGGGGTTAGGAGCAGTATTGTCCCAGGTCTGGAACGGGGAAGAGCACCCAGTCATTTACCTCAGCAGGAAGTTGAAGTCCCATGAGGTAAATTACGCCACGGTTGAAAAGGAGTGTTTAGCGGCGAAGTGGGCTCTAGATTCCCTTCGGTACTATCTGCTAGGTAGGCACTTTGACATGGTTACGGATCACGCTCCGTTAAAGTGGATGGCTCAAAACAAGGAGACAAATAGAAGAGTGAATAGGTGGTTCCTGGCCCTCCAGGAATTCAACTTCACAGTAAAGCATCGCCCTGGCGTTCAAATGGGGAATGTGGATGCTTTGTCTCGAGTACATGAATGCCTGATTGCTGGTGTTCCAACCCCAAGGTTAAAACAAGAGGGGGGGTATGTGACAGCAGGAAGGTAAAGTCACCTGGTTGCATCCAGGGGGGTAGATATATTTCTCCCAGATTCAGGCTTTATGCCAACTTATACAACTAGGGAGGGAGTTGATGAAGCCCAGCTGAGGCTAGTGGGCTCATGGATGATTCATACCTCTAGGGAGAGTGCTGGGCGTCGTGCAGGCAGGGAGTTGATGAGACCAGCTGAAGCTTGTCAGCTCGTTTAAGGCCTCTATAAAAACTCCCAGCTTCATTAGGTGTTTGCTCATGCCTGGAACCAGACCTGTGTGGACTGTCTAGGGAGAGTGAACCCCTGTGCGGTGAGACAAAGCCTGTGTGGCTATTTGTTTGGACATTTACTAAACCAGGGACTTAGGGACTAGGACAGCACCAGGCTGATCCCAGTTGTTAGTTAGGAAACCTGCATGTTTAGTCAGAGGTCAAGCTGACCAGGGTTTATTTTGTTTATGTTTCTTTTTGCTTTGCTGTGTTTTTTTGTCACTGTAAATAGAGAAATAAACCCTGGTCAGCTTGACCTCTGACTAAACATGCAGGTTTCCTAACTAACAACTGGGATCAGCCTGGTGCTGTCCTAGTCCCTAAGTCCCTGGTTTAGTAAATGTCCAAACAAAGTGGCCTTACTTGTCATTTTAGCTCATTACATATGCTGTTTTTAAAGTAGTGGTTTGTAATTTGTAGAGACCACTTTTAGCAAATACTACACTAAGACTGACATTTTACACTAATGGTGTATGGTGTTATCTTGTGAGCACAAGTATGCAGAACTACCCCAGTGGAGGATAAACAAATTGGTGACTAGACATGTGGAGGCTTGAAGGAACTTTGATAGATGCCGGATTATTGGATGCAAACTTGCTTGGGCACTGCGCCTACACGCCTGTGGGTGGTCATCCTTGCTTCTTTTTTTTTTTAGTCCTGTGACCCAGAGAAGATATATAACCCCCCGATGAATAATAAAGTCCACTTTATATTATTTCTTATTTGGGGAAACCACAGGTGTTTTAATATTTATCGACAGGAGTCTGTGGGATGTTACAAAATCTGCAATAGCTCTGCAATAGTTCTTATTACCAGGCTTATCCCATATACAGTTATCAATTAGCAGTTATCGTAACAGTTTTGATTTCTGTTTTCTTACGGGTCCTTGGCCATTTCTCGTTCAATCAATCAGTCCACTTTCCCAGCTTAGGGTATTCAGTTTTGACCTTGCAGCAATCTCCACTCCTCACACACACACCAACTATCTGTCCAGCTCCTGCCTGGATCTCTCAGGGAGAGTGAGGAGGAGGGAGAGGGGGAGGCGGGGGGCCGTGGGGTACTCTCTTAAAAGTTAGGGTAGGCAGTAATAAGTAAAAAAAAAAAACAGAATTTTTGAGAAGTCATTATACATGCGGCTGCAGGAGTTAACACTGGTCTGCTAGCACTTAATAGCAATTGCGACATCCGCTGATTATATTGCTGTCTCTGCCGCTTACCTCCCACACGCCGCCCGTGTGTGTGTGTTTAACATGCGGCTGAGCTTCTCTTGTTTCACAGAGGGCTGGACAGGGGGAGCCTGCGGGGATCCTCTCGTAGGTACTGCGGTGCTGAGGGGGAGAGGAATATATACCGGCCAGTCTTCAAGCTATGACTGAGCTCCGGTCATCCAGACCATCAATCCGCTGCTGCTTGCTGTTTGCTGCATGCTTGCTGTTTCTCTTCCTTACCTCCTCACACCCTCGCACCCACAGTGTGCTCGGCCCGCCGCCAGGCTTCTGGAGGGATAGACGAGGGTAGACAAGGGAGGGGGGACCGCAGGAGTCTGAGGGAGGAGAGGCGGCGATTCTCAATATTTTCTTCTCCTTCTTCCGCACAGCAATGGAGGTGTATGGCTAGTTTTGTGACCGAGCTCCAGTCATCCACTCATCCGACACGCTGCCTCTGCCTCTGCTTGCTATTCCCTGCCTGGGGAATTTCGGAGGGGAGTAGCCCTCACTCACTCACGTCCACGCATCCGCACGTCCAGGCTCCATCTCTGATACTCTTCCCCTCCCATTCTACCCTCCTTATGCTACAAAAGTTTACAGAAGAAAACGGCAGGTTGCCTTTTATTGTTTCTTCATTGCAGAGTTTTTTAAGGATAATATGATCCATGGCGATTTTCTCACCCTCCTAGGAAGATTTTTACGGAGGTTGGGAGCTGGAAACTCCTATCCCGGGACAGTTAGTTCCCATATGGGGTACCGTAGGGCGGGAGATTCCATCACCTGACTGACTGAGAGTTTTCCTATTGCCTTAGTCACGCCATGGTACTCTTGTCTCAGGTGATCTAATATTGATCCTGTTTATGTGTACTAGTTGTTTTTCCATCTGTATGGTTAAAGTGATTTTCTAAATTTGCTTTACACACAATGTCATTTTCAAATGTATTTCTCTGATATCTCAAAATAAAAAAAAATGTAAACAAAAAGTCCCCCATAAAATAGTCCAAGAACTATTGCGTTCATCCACAGGTGTCAAAAGAAAAAAATTCACATCCACCAACACAGTGAGATATTACCATTGAAGAAACTGTGAATTTCCTCTCATCAAATGGACAAAACGTGGCCATGGTACATTGGATGAACGGCAAACATCAAACTATTAGAGAGAATACACCACACATTATATGACACCATGCATATATACCAAAAAAAATGGTCTTTATGGGAGACCTCACTAGTGGTGTAGTATCCACTGCTGTTATTCTACTTAAGCACATCTACAGATCCTTTTCCGCAAATGTTATATGGATTTATAATCAAATATATGTATTTTCTCATATAATATGTCTTTACTATAATGTATAATCTAAATGACTCTCTCACTTGTACATCTTCAACCACTGTTAAAATCTTGTACTATGACCTTTTCCATAATAAAAAACATTTGTAAACAAATGGACAAAACGTGCACTCACCATAAATATATGCTGCCAGATGAAAAAGCAGCAAACAGGCATTTATATCCAATAATCAGGTATCGATCACAGTTCCCTCAAGCCTCCACATGTCTGTTCACCAACTTGTTTATCCTCCACTAGGGTAGTCCTCTGTAATTGTGCTCACATACACCATGAGTAAAATGTTAGTCTTAGTGTAGTATTTATTAGAAGCGGTCTCCACAAAATACAAAGCACTGTTTTAAAAACTGCATATGTAGATATCCCTTTGATGGGCCAAAAGGGTAAATAAAATTAATGCCACTGTACACTTACATATTGCACCCCCCACAACCGATACTTCAGAGTGATGTCACGTGCGCAGCTCTGCATATCGATCTCAGTTGTGGCAGGGCGACCTCTGTAAGTGTACAGTGGCCTTACTTGTCATTTTAGCTCATTACATATGCTGTTTTTAAAGTAGTGGTTTGTAATTTGTAGAGACCACTTTTAGTAAATACTACACTTAGACTGACATTTTACACTAATGGTGTATGGCGTTATCTTGTGAGCACAAGTATGCAGAACTACCCCAGTGGAGGATAAACAAATTGGTGACTAGACATGTGGAAGCTTGAGGGAACTGTGATAGATGCCGGATTATTGGATGCAAATGCCTGTTTGCTGTTTGATAATATCTCACTGTTTTGGTGGATGTGGACAATTTTCTTTTGACGCCTTTGGATGAATACAATAGTTTTTGGACAATTTTACAGTATCTGGGACATTTTATTTATGTATACCATATATGCACCTTTAGTGCTGCAATTTTATTTATAATATTGTTGAGAGTTTATGTATATCAACCTTCTTTGTTTCAAGCAGTTGCTTATTATATATATTTTTTAGCTCTGACTGGTTATTTTGGATTTTTGAAAATTGTATTAGTGCCAAATAGAGATGGGCCAAAGACCCCCTTTTCGATTTGGGGCTGATTTTTAGACTATCGCAGAAGTTTGGAGCCGAATAACAAACCCTATTGAAGTCTATGGGACCTGAACTGGAAAAATCAAAAGTGACTATTTTGAAGGCTTATATGCAAGTAATTGGGCAAACAATCGTTATGGAGGTCCAGGTACTGCCCTGGGGGACATGTATCGATGGAAACAAGTTTGTAAAAATCCAAATTTTTAAGTGAGCAGTGATTTACTAATGCTTAAAGTGATATAAACAAGTAAAAGGCTCAATCAATATGTAACTTAAATGTAAACTAAAGTCCATAAGTTAGTCCAAATATTAATAAATAAGTGATAGGATCCGTGTACTTAGGGCTGCAACCAGATTGGAATAGAAGCAAACCTTTCCAGGGAAGCTGAGAATGACAAGGAAGAGTGGCACCTCTAAAGCCCTGTACACACGATCGGATTTCCTATGGATTCAAATCCGATGGATTTTTCCATCGGAATTCCGATGAAGCTGACTTCCATCAGTCTTGCCTACACACCATCAGTCAAAAATCTGACCGTCCCAAACGTTGTGACGTAAAACACTCCAATGAGCCGAGAAAAATTAAGTTCAATGCTTCTGAGCATGCGTCTAATTGATTCTGAGCATGCGTGGGGCCCTAGCTCATAAAACTGCAGGCATACAAACAGCACTCGCTAAACACCGCTGTGAATGGAAAGACGGCCATGCAGTGGATGTTCCAAAATGAGGTTTGGAGAGCATGAGGTAGAGCGGAGTGGGGCAATGACGTCACAAATGTGCAACGTGTTTATAAACATGCATGCTGCATATGTTGTGGCAGCCGTGCTCCTTTTCTAAGCATGCTTGGAAAAGGAGCGCGACTGCCACAACATTCGCAACTCACATGCTCAGAAATGTGTCGCACCTTTGAGACGTCATTGCCCCACGTCGCTCTGCCCCATGCTCTCCAAGCCTCATTTTGGAACATCCACCACTTGGTCGGCTTTCCATCCACAGCAGTGTTTAGCGAGGACTGTTTGTATGCCTGCAGTGTTATGAGCGAGGGCCACTGACAGTTCACCACCCTCCTGGGATATCCACACTGATATTCCTGATACACCTCTCCCCAGACCAGCTGAGAAGTGGAGGAACATGACCTGGCCTCCCCTCCTGCTCCTGGGACGTTTCATCTACAGAGGTGCTTGATTTTATCTTCACCCATGTGAGTTGCCATTTGTCTGTTGCTATTAAAAGTTTTAAAACTTCTACACTTAGAGGCGCCTCTCTTCCTTGTCATTCTTAAAGTGAGACCATAAAAATGAGAAATAAAAAAAAAAAAAGAAAAATATATATAGAGCCTGCTGCAGCAATAATGACATTTATAAAGCCAAAAAAAAAAAAAATACATTTAGGCTTCATGTACACGGGACGTTGTTCAACCTCTCCTGAACGATTTAACTTGACAGCTAGAAACCAGTGTCTAAAAACGTCTGTTTAGCCGCGCTTTGCATGCCGCGTTTAGCCGCGTTTGCGTCTAGAAGCGTTTGAGATTTTTTTTTTTCTTAAAATGAAAAACGCCTGTAAACAAAACGCTGCTAAACGCGTTTGGCGCTTCAACTGCCTCTAAACACAGCTTCTGAACACATTTCTTTGGGTTCAAGAAAAAGCCTCAAAACACAACTGCCTAGAAACGACTATAAATGACCCAGTGTACATGTACTGATAAGATAACATAGAGGAGAGTTCAGAAGCAGTTTAAAAAAATGGCCAACTGCTCCTAAACGTCTGTTTAGCAGCAGCAGTGTACATGAGGCCTTTAGGCTTCCTTGTTTTATAAACAACGGCTTAGGGGGCCAGTCTTTATGATGAGGCCACAATTTGGTGCATTCGGAACAAGATTAGAGATTTTTTGGATAAATTCTGGTGTCTCTTTCGCAGACTTTGGGTAAAAGTAACAGGTGCAGAAAAATTGGGCTTTGGGTGTTTGTGGTGCCTTCACACTGTAACCCTATGGAGGTACTCTTGATGAAAGCAAGAAATAGCCTTGCTGTCAAAAATTAAAATAATTTGCACCCGTCAAACAGGTGCTGATAAAATGATTGTTGGGTGTCAGCGGGGCCTTCACACTGTAACCCTATTGAGGTACTCTTGATAAAAGCAAGAAATGGCCTTGGTGTCAAAAATTGCAATTATATACACCTGTCAAAAAAGTGCGGAAAAATTGGTCCTTGGGTGTTAATTTTGCCAATAAAACCTAAACATAAATTTCTTCCAGATGAAATCTACACCCACAAAGTTAGGTAGCCTAGACTGTCTTTCATATTTGAGATCCAAAAAGCACTTATTCAGTGACATTAGCATCAGGGACTTGATAGCTGCTGTTAATCCAGGACAAGTTAATTTTCATAAATGTCAGCCGGTCCATGAAGTCTGTGGACAGATGTGCTCTCTTATTTGTCACAAAATCTCTGGCAGCACTGGCAAAGTTCTGGCCAGTGGACTATTCTCATGACCCAATAACCCAGTGGATTGTCAACTGGAAAGCTCTCCATATCTGTTTTCGCCCCTAGATAATCTCCCTCCATATGATGAAGATGCTGCCAATGGGATGAGGAAGCTGACATCCCTGGGCGCGGAGGACTAAAAAACGTTGAAGTGCATCACTGAGGTGGCCCCTTTTACACTGCTCCTCTCTTGATCAACAAAAGCCTCAAAACAACATTTTCCACAAGACTGTAACCTACCAGAGCCGGAAAAGGCATTACATATAATCCTCTTTTAGGTGTCCTCAAGTGATTTAATCTTCTGCTCCCTCTGTGGGGACGGGATGTGTTCCGAATCTTTCCCCTTGCAACGGTGGTTACGGAGGGTTGCCAACCAATAGCGATCCTTCTCCTTTATGCCACATATTCTAGGGTCCTTTTGCAGGCTTTAAGAATGAGGGAGTCCATGCACCGCAAGTTTGCGGAGGCATGAGAAGCAGCTTGCTCAGGGTCACTGAGGATTACAGTATCTGGAACTGCCTATTCCCAGCCACGTACTCCTCCCAAGGTTTGTAATGATGGAAAACCATCTGTTAAGGGTTGACATATGTCTTGCTCTGCTTCAATGCCTCCAAAGCTGCCAGAATCCTTCTCCTCCTCCTCCTCCCTCTACTTTTGTGTGTTCTGTGGTGTAGGAAGAATGGTGTCTGCATAAAATGGGCCTTGAGAGGAAAGGAAGTCATTTTCTTCCTACCCATGCTCTGCCTCGAGTGCCCTGTCCAGAATGCCACACAGAGTCTGCTCCAGCAGGAACACAACAGGGATTGTGTCACTGATGCATGCATTTTCATAGCTCACCATTCTCGTAGCCTCCTTAAATGGTGATAGTACAGTGCATGCATCCTTTATCAGCAGCCATTGGCGTGGGGAAAAAAAAGAAGAGCCGACCTGAACCTGTCGTTGTGCCATACTCACACAGGCACTCATTGACAGCCCTCTTCTGCATATTCAAGTCGAGTTCCACCTGGTGGGCATGTCACAAATCAGGTGGTTTATGGGCAGATGGAATTCCTGCTGAATTTCAGCCAACCAAGCATTGGCTGTGTACGACCATCTGAAATGGCTACAAACACTTCTGGCCTGCTTCAGCAGATTTGGGTACCTATTTAAAAAATGCTGCACCACCAAATTGAGGACATGTTCCAGGCATGGCACATGTGTCAACTTTCCCTGTCTGAGGGCAGACAGGACATTTGTGCCAATATCACACACCATCATTCCTGGCTCCAGCTGGCATGGCGTGAACCACCTCTGGGCCTGCCCCTGCTCTGGTGTGGCTCCTGTGCCCTAGACAGACCAGCTGTAGCACTGCATGGCACCTTTCAGCCTGACCTATTGATTAGCCCCTTGAACGCTTAGGGGGTATATATATTTCATGGTACCATTCAGCAGAGGAGGAGGGGAGGGGGTGGAGCTGACAAATCCTGTATCACCACCACTAGCTGTATGGGTACATGGCAGAAAAACAAGCTACAACACTGAGCACTGTCCTGCATCCTTCCAAGTTGCAAGCAGAGTTACCCTGTGTGCTGTGAACTAAATAATTTGTCCCTAACCATGCTTGCTGGATCACATATGAGCAGTATCGCGGACCTTGCGGCTGGCTGCCTTGCCCAACGATGCCACAACATTGCCTTCCACGTGATGGTAGGGAGCTGGATTAGCTTTACATGAAACAAAATAGTGACTGTGAACCTGCCATTGTGGTACAGCACATTCTGCAAATTAACGGAAGGGGCAGAATCCACCAGATGGAAAAGCAGGAGTTGTAAAGCCAGCAGCTTTGACAAGCTTGATTTTAGAGACTGGGCATGTGGGTGTCAGTGACTATTTATTTTTTTAGCTGCAGTAGATGGGGCAAATAAATTTGCCTGCTGTAGTCTACAGCTGGTGGTGTGCTACTGGTAGATCTGCTTCAAGGACCTGGAACACCCTGCACTATACCATCACCCCTGTCAGTAGAGATGAGCTTTGAGTTCGAGTCAAACTCATGTTCAAATCGAACATTGCCTGTTCGCATGTTCGCCGAACAGCGAACAATTTGGGGTGTTCGCGGCAAATTCGAAAAGCCGCGGAACACTCTGTAAAAGTCTATGGGAGAAATCTAAAGTGCTAATTTTAAAGGCTTATATGCAAGTTATTGTCATAAAAAAGTGTTTGGGGACCCGGGTCCTGTCCCAGGGGATATGTATAAAAGCAAAAAAAGTTTTAAAAACGGACGTTTTTTCGGGAGGAGTGATTTTAATAATGCTTAAAGTGAAACAATAAAAGTGAAATATTCCTTTAAATTTCGTACCTAGGGTGTGTGTATAGTATGCCTGTAAAGTCGCGCTTGTTTCCCGTGCTTAGAACTGTCCCTGCACAAAGTGTAATTTCTGAAGGAAAAAAAGTCATTTAAAACTCACTCTCGGCTATAATGAATTGTCTGCTCCCGGCAATACATAGAAAAGTCATTGATAAAAAAAAAATGGGTGGGGTTCCCCCTAAATATCCATACCAGGCCCTTCAGGTCTGGTCTGGATTTTAAGGGGAACTCCACCCCAAATAAAAAAAAATGGCGTGGAGTTCCCCCAAAAATCCATACCAGACCCTTTATCCGAGCACGCAACCTGGCAGGCCGCAGGAAAAGAGGGGGGACGAGAGAGCACCCCCCCAACTCCTGAACCGTACCAGGCCACATGCCCTCAACATGGGGAGGATGTCCCCATGTTGATGGGGACAAGGGCCTCATCCCCACAACCCTTGCCCGGTGGTTGTGGGGGTCTGCGGGCAGGGGGCTTATTGGAATCTGGAAGACCCCTTTAACAAAGGGGACCACCAGATCCCCCCCCCATGTGAATTGGTAAGGGGTACATTGTACCCCTACCATTTCATGAAGAAAGTGTAAAAAAAATGTAAAAAAACACACACAGACACCTTGGAAAAGTCCTTTATTAAAAAAAAAAACATTTCAGCGATGTAATCCAATGTCCCGCGGCAATCCGATGTCCAGCGCTGCAGTCTCCACTCAAAACGTCATTGGCTGAGCGGACCTACACTGCAGAGGAAGTTCCCCATCAGGTCCGCTCAGCCAATGACGTAGGCGGGGTCTGAGGTACGAGGGGGCGGGGGCACCCTCGTATCTCAGACCCCGCCTACATCATTGGCTAAGAGGACCTGATGGGGAACTTCCTCTTCAGTGTAAAAAAAATGAATAGTCCCGCCCCTTCTCACGTTCCCCATCAGGAGCGGACCTGATGGAGAACGTGAGAAATGGCGGGTTTATTCATTTTTTTACACTGAAGAGGTAGTTCCCCATCAGGTCCGCTCAGCCAAGATGTAGGCGGGGTCTGGGATATGAGGGCGACCCCGCCTACATAATTGGCTGAGCGGACCTGATGGGGAACTTCCTCCACAGTGTAGGTCCGCTCAACCAATGACGTTTCGAGTGGAGACTGCAGAGCTGGACATCGGATTGCCGCGGGACATTGGATTACATCACTGGAATCTGTTTTTTTATTTTTTATTTTTAATAAAGGACTTTTCAAAGGTGTCTGTGTGTTTTTTTACATTTTTTTGTACACTTTCTTTGTGAAATGGTAGGGGTACAATGTACCCCTTACCAATTCACATGGGGGGCGGGATCTGGGGGTCCCCTTTGTTAAAGGGGTCTTCCAGATTCCGATAAGCCTCCTGCCTGCAGATCCCCACAACCACCGGGAAAGGGTTGTGGGGATGAGGCCCTTGTCCCCATCAACATGGGGACATCCTCCCCATGTTGAGGGTATGTGGCCTGGTACGGTTCAGGAGGGGGGGGTGCTCTCTCGTCCCCCCCTCTTTTCCTGTGGGCCTGCCAGGTTGCGTGCTCGGATAAAGGGTCTGGTATGGATTTTTGGGGGAACTCCACGCCATTTTTTTAAATTGGGGTTGGAGTTCCCCTTAAAATCCATACCAGACCTGAAGGGTCTAGTATGGATATTTGGGGGGAACCCCACGTCATTTATTTTTTTATTTGATGCAGGGCAGGGTTCCCCTTAATATCCATACCAGACCTGAAGGGCCTGGTAATTGAATTTGGGGGGACCCCCACACATTTTTTTTTTTTATCAATGACTTTTCTCTGTATTGCCGGGAGCCGACAATTCATTATAGCCGCGAGTGGTTTTAAATGTTTTTTTTTCCCTTCAGAAATTACATTTTGTGCAGGGACAGTTCTAAGCAAGGGGAACAAGCACTGCTTCACAGGCATACTATACACCTCCCCAGGTACGAAATTTAAAGGAATATTTCACTTTTTATTGTTTCACTTTATGCATTATTAAAATCACTGCTCCCGAAAAAACAGACGTTTTTAAAACTTTTTTTTGCATTGATACATGTCCCCTGGGGCAGGACTCGGGTCCCCAAACCCTTTTTAGGACAATAACTTGCATATTATCCTTTATAATTAGCACTTCAGATTTCAAATGTTCGAGTCCATTAATAGGGTTCTAAAGTTCACACGAACTTTAGGTCTGTTCGCAGGTTCTGGTGCGAACCGAACAGGGGGGCGTTCGGCTCATCCCTACCTGTCAGTGGAGGCTGCTAAAAGGTCATGAGGTATAGCAGGGGTACACCAGAAAGGTGAAGAGTGAGGAGCAACAGAATTGCATTCCTTTTGTGTAGCTTTCAGGATTCTCCTGCCAACGGGCTGAGTGGTGGGAGGTTAAATGCTTTGTCAAGCAAATGGTTGGTGTTTTTTCCACGCTTGATGTGCTTGAGGCAAATTGCAACAGTGCGATCGGCTGCACATGTGCTAAAAACGGCCCAAACAGCTAAACTGTGGGAAGTGGGCCAGGAGATAACAGCTCCACAATCTGGTGGAATAGGGGGACTGCTCTCTAATCTTCCATGATGGCTGCCTCTTTGGATTTTTTACTCACCCTCACTTTCCTCCTCTGCTCTATCCATCACTCAAGTCACATCAGTGATATCATCATCACCATCATCCCCTTCATCCTCATTATCACTGGAGACAACTTGGCAATACGCTGTGGCTGGGGGAACATGACTGGCAACTTTTTGTTTACTAGTGTTCTCCCCTCTCTGTAAGCTCATATTCCTACCTTCCTCAACCTAAGAACCAAGATGTGATTCAAGTAATGGCTGTGCATCATCAAGAAACAAGTGGCTGATGTTGTGTTTAACCACTTCCATGCAGGGCACTTATACACCTTCCTGCCCAGACCAATTTTCAGCTTTCTGCGCTATTGCACTTTGAATGACAATTGCGCGGTCATGCTACACTGTACCCAAACTAAATTTTTATAATTTTGTTCCCACAAATAGAGCTTTCTTTTGGTGGTATTTGATCACCTCTGCGCTTTTTATTTTATGCTAAAAAAATTTAAAAGACCGAAAATTTTGAAAAAAAAACGTTTTATTTTTGTTACAAAACTTTGTAAATAAGTAAGTTTTCTCCTTCGCTGATGGGCACTGATGGGGCTGCACTGACGGGCACTGATGAGGCGTCACTGATGGGGACTGATGAGGCGGCACTGATGGGCACCGATGAGGTGGCACTGATGGGCACCGATAGGCGGCACGGATGGGCACTGATAGGCGGCACGGATGGGCACCGATAGGCGGCACAGATGGGCTCTGGTAGGTGGCACGGATGGGCACGGATGGGCACAGATAGGCGGCATGGATGTGCACAGATAGGCGGCACGGATGGGCACAGATAGGCGGTATGGATAGGCGACACGGATGGGCACTGATAGGCAGCATGGATGGGCACTGATAGGTGTCACGGATGGGCATGGATGGGCACTGATAGGTGGCATGGATCGGCACTGATAGGTGCCAAACAATAATGCCTGCCAATCAGTGGTGCCCGTTGTGGGCACTGATTGGCATCCATTGTGGGCACTGATTGGCATCCATTAGGCATTTCTAATTTGCATCCCTGGTGGTCTAGGGTGGCATACCTAATGGTGTGCATCCCTGGTGGTCTGGTGGCATCCCTGGTGGTTCAGTGTGGGCATCCTCGGGGGGCTGCGCTGATAATCGATCAGCACAAACCCCCCCTGTCAGAGGAGTAGCCGATCGGCTCTCCTCTACTCGCGTCTGACAGACATCGTGATCAGTCGTGATTGGACACGGCTGATCACATGGTAAAGAGTCTCCGTCAGAGACTCTTTACCTAGATCGGTGTTGCGGGGTGTCAGACTGACATCCTGCAACAACGACCGCCGCGATGCGCACCCCCGGGGGCGCGCAGCGTCTCAATATCCTGAAGACGTCATATGACGTCCAGTCAGGATATTGAAATCACTTTGCCGCCATCATTTTGCAATAGGGCGGGCGGCAAGTGGTTAAATAACTCAGATGACTCCTCCATGCCTAGTGCTGAGGCTATGGTAAGAGAAGCTGTGGACAAGGTGTCAGAATAAGTCACTCAGCTTCAGTGGACTGCACACTAATCTCTGCTTGGGTGACCAAGAATGAGGAGGATGATAATGGTTTAGTAAGCCAGTCCACCACCTCCTCTGCATTCTGTGGCTGGATGGCACAGGTAACATCACATTTCCACCTTTGCCTGTGGACACACATGCTGCTGGCCCCCTCACAGTGCCATAGGAATGTCTGCCTCTCCTTGTTGGCCTCCCAGACATGATAGGGGGCTTATTAACAAAATGTAATAAAGATGTGGAAATGTGTACGTGCATGCACTTTGATCACTGGAAAGTGGTGTTTGGTGCACTTTAACTTGGGTACTCACTCCAGAGACACACTTCACTGACACACTACAATATACTGCAGTAAAACTGCACTGACGTACTGCAATATACTGTGGTAAACGTGCACTAATGCACTAAAATATACTGCGTTAAACGTGCAGTAAAACACTGATATATACTGCATTAAACATTCAGTTACGTACTCAAATATACTGCGTTAACGCACTGATTTTTACTATGTTAATCGTGCAGTAACACACTCAAATATACTGCGTTAAATGTGCAGTAACAATCTGATATATACTGCAATAAACCTGCAGCAATGCACTTATATATACTGCGTTAAATGTGCAGTAACGCACGGATATATACTGCGTTAAACACACATTAGCGCATCGATATGTAGTGTGTAAATGTGCAGCAATGCATGGATATATACTGCATTAAATGTGCAGTAACACACAGATATACACTGAGTTAAACATACAGTAACACATGGATATATACTTCATTCACACTAAACTGATATTCTACACTGACAATGGAAGCTCAATAGCTCAATAGCACACTATAGCACACTGACTCTCAAGTAGCACTGAATAGAGCCCTGTTCTATCTCTCTCTACGCCAATATCACACTGCAAATGGCCACTATTGGGAGAATATTTTTATAGTGTGGGGCAACTAAGAGCAATGAGCCATGATTGGATAGAGTCATGCCTCTACACAATTATACCCCATTACCTAGCCTGTGAAGCAACCAAATGGGGTTTGAGGAAATTTTATAAATTGGCATGTATGCAAAGAAAGTTCATTGTGAAATGTTTGGACTTCTGCCTCAAACACAGTAATTTTTGGTACGGAAAATAATATTACCAACAGAAGACTGGGGTTGCCATGGGGGCCAAATTTGCTCCGAGTGTCGCCGGACTCTTCATGGCAAAATGGGAAGATGAAAGTGTTTTCTTTGAACCACCAGAAGACTTAGTACTATATAGATGCTACATCGACGATATCTTCCTGATTTGGAGAGGCGAACGCAATCAACTTGTGACCTTCTTCGAGAAACTGAACAACAACTGAACAACAACCAAAAAAACATAGTATTGACTTGGCAGATTGAGGAATCCAATATAGCATTTCTAGACCTTGTAATAACAAGAACCAATGATACCTTTGCTACCAAAACCTTTTTTAAGAGCGTGGATCGAAACAGCTACCTTCCAACCAAAAGTTGCCATCACCACAATTGGCTCTTTAATATTCCAAAGGGCCAGATGTTACGCCTGCGACGGAACTGTACGAATATTGAAGATTTTCACATACAGGCCAATATAATAGGTGAAAGATTCATCCAAAAGGGATATGAGGAGGAATTTATCAAAAGTAAAATAGAAGAAGTGACACACATCCCAAGAGGCGACTTGCTGCAAAAAAAAGAGCAACATCTCTAAACCAAATCAGGTTCCGGTTATTCTGGAGTATAATACACAATATAAGAAGATTGAGAGCATCTTTCAACGCCACTGGCACATTCTTAAGGCGGATAAGAGCCTAAAAGATATACTACCTGCTAGACATCAATTTATTTACAGACGTGCACCTACACTGCATGATCCAAAAGCGTGCTGAACCCACCCAAGAAACAATTTACCTTCTTCACCGGCAAAGGGTTTTTTCCATGTAAAAGGTGCTACGCATGCAAACGCACCAAACATCCAAATGAAAAGAGATCTGTGTTCCAGTCAAATAGTAACGGGAAAGAATATGAAATTAAAGAGTTAATTGGATGCAACACGGAGGGGGCGGTTTATGTTTTGGAATGCAGCTGCGGCCTGCAATATGTGGGTCGCACCAAAAGACTGCTTAGAATTTGTGTGAAAGAACATGTGCAAAACATGCAACGTGGCTTTGTTAAACATAGTGGCTCGAGGCACTTTGCAGAGGTACACAACAGAGACCCTTTCCCACCTCAAATTTTGGGGTATAGTACCATATACAAGACCATGGAGGGGAGGCCACAAAGTGCGGACACTGAGCCAAATCGAGTCCCACTGGATTTTCTCTTTGGACACTTTTGCACCAAAAGGTTTGAACATTGAGTTCGACCTAAATTGTTTTTTAAGTGATTATTAAGCCTTTATTTCACACGCCCATCCAGCATTCATTATTGTTACACATCAGGCTAGCCCCCCGGCTCTTCTTCTTTTTTCATTGTTACTGTGTTCTATATCACTCTCCCCCCTTTCTTATTCGATAGCAGAGGTATATCTGTCATGTGATAACTGTCCCTTAACTGTCTCCATGTGTATACCATACTGCCGCTGTTCCCATTTTCATATATATATTTTTTTGATATCCTGTGACCCCCTCCCACACATTACCAGCTGAGGTGTATCTGTGGCTTCCTGCTACATTTTACTGCCCATTATTACATACGACTGTTTGTCAGGACCATCATTCCCAGGTATTTTGTAACTGTAGCTTTTTACTTGCTTTTATCCATTTTATCCCGATTTAATACATATTATTTGAGTTTCCAGCTCAATTTTAAATATAACATCCTTTCCATATACTTTTTATTATCCCGTTTTATCTACAAGTCCGGCTTGTGCCCCTCTTTGCCATTTTATACCTGATATCTACCGCGCCTATCATCCCCCCACGAAGGGTAGTATAGATCGCGATCATGTATACTGCTATTAGTGCTGCAATACGATTGCGACTGTCATCTCTCCCATTTCACTTTGTTTTGCTGGATAATTAGAGCAAACATGGCCGCGCTCTCCTTGATATCTAACACAATGCATTCCAATGAGAATCTCCAACAAAATGGCCGCCGTACACCCTGAGATGCTGACTATTTAAACCCCTACTGTGTATCTAGTGCCATCCTCTGATGAAGTCACGTGATGTGATGACACGCGTCAGGATTTGAGCACAGATACACCTTCAGCTGGACGTGAGGAGATGAGCTTGGTGCTCGTAGGATACCGTAGCCCCTGTTTTACCCCTGCAATGTGAGTTTTTAACATATGTTCTCAATAAAGACGCCTAGTGTTTTATAGACCCACACTATGTGCATTTGCATTTCTTATATAAGCTAAACCGTCACCCTGTGGTTGCTCCACATCTGAGGGATCTCATCATTGAAGCCTACAGTTTTGACAAATGAGCGTGGTGCTCGTGGATTGATGCCTACGCTCGCTTATGCAAAGTGAGTGTGAGAACACATATTTCAGTCATTCCATTTGGTGCACCCACAGAGTTACGCTATATATTTTTTTTTTCTGCTTGTATACTTTCATGTACCCCCTTTGGGAGGCACCCTGCGGTTACCTTAAACTGGAGGGATCTCACCATTGAAGCTTGCAGCTTACACATACGAGTGTGGTGCTCGTGGATTGATGCCCACGCTCGCTTAATTAAAACTGAGTGTGAGAACACATATTCCAGTCACCCCATCTGATGTACCCACAGAGTTACGCTATTTATTGTTTTCTTTCCCGTTTGTGTATTTTTCATGCACCTTATGTGAGCGAGAATAGGACGTCTCTGAAAGGAGTGCTCATTACTGTCCATAATAGGAGTACACTTCATGCTGTTTCTTCCCAGATGGGAGGTAAGCTGCTTGTAAGCACTATGGTGGACTTGCCCTGAAGAGTTTATTTATCAAGCACCTTAGCAACCGATGGTGACGGGATCTTCTGTATATTGGACTTTTATATATATTTTATATAAAAGTCATGTTTTCATGCACATGTGATTATTATCCCATCACTTTGAGTGATATGTGTTCATGTTAATTATTGATTTATAATAATGTTATTATTATTATTATTAATTGATTTATGCATTTTCGTCGCTTTAAGTTTTATGCATTTTCGTCGCTTTAAGTTTTTACGTTTGCACTAATGTGATATTTATATAGTTTATGTACTTTTTGACGTTTATGTTGTATATTTGATGTCACTACGTTCATTCTTTTCTGGTTTCCACTAGATTGGCCATTTATCTCTGGTTTTCACTAGATCGGCCTATAGGCCCTCCTCCCACTCCCTTCACGCTAGTTTAATTACAGCGCAGCCACCATCACTTATCATCATGGATAGAGTCATTGTTACTTTCTCTCTGACAGTGCTCTATGCCCTGATTGGGCAAAGCTTTCATTGCTTCAGCCAATTAGGGCTTCCAATGCACTGTGTGGCAGCGCAGTGCATTGTGGTCAACAAACGGTCAACAAACGGTCGAACGCCCTGATAATTTGGGTGTTCATTGAAACGGGTGAACAGCCAATGTTCAGCCCAAACTCATGCTCGAACCAAACCCTTCGCCCAACTCTAGTGCCAAACAGCTTAGGACTATTTCAAATGAAAAGTACATTTTTGCTCTGCATGCATAATGTAGCCAAATACGTTTAAATGGTTTGAAGAAAGTCTGGCTGGCCGCACTTCCATAAAAGCACTTTTATTGATGTAGAAAAATCACAATGACAATCCACAATGCACAAATGAGGGATATAGCATACAGCTAATGCATTTCACGCCATTCTATTTAATCTATGATTAAGCGCCAATAATGGCATGAAACACATGCTTTGTGGATTGTTGTAATTTTTCTACATGAATAATGATGATTTTATGGAAGTGCAGACAGACAGACTTTCTTCACACCAGGATTCCTTTGACATACAGGGCCAGCACCCATGAGTGTGCAGTAGTGGGGGGAACAAGAGAGACTCACCTGAAGCAATGTTTAAATAATTATTTTGAGTATCAATGCATAACAGGCATGATAAACTGTTAGCTATGTATCATCAACCACTTCAATATCAGGCACTAAACCCCCCCCCCCTCATTCCCAGGACAATTTTCAGCTTTCAGTGTTGTTGCACTTCGAATGAAAATTGCGCGGTCATGCAGCACTGCACCCAAACTAAATTTGTATAATTTTCTTCCCACAAAAAGTGATTTATTTTGGTGGTATTTGATCACCACTGGGGGTTTTATTTTTTGCTAAACAAGGTAAAAAAGACCGAAATTTTTGAAAAAAAACGTTTCTTTGTTTCGGTTATAAAATTTTGTTTTCTCCTTCACTGATGGGCACTGATGAGGCGGCACTGATGGGCACTGATGAGGTGGCACTGATAAGATGGCACTGATATGTAGAATTGATGGGCACTGATATGCAGCACTAAAGGGCACTGATAGGCGGCATTGTTGGGCACTGATAGGTGGCACTGATGGGCACTGATATTCAGTGCTGATTGGCACTGATAGGTGACACTGATAGTTGGCACTGATGGGCAGCACTGATGATGAGATATTGATGAGGTACTGATTGGCACTGTGATGGGCACTGATTGGCACTGTGGTGGTGCACTAATTGGCACTGTGATGGGCACCTACAGCTGTTTCTGATGGGGCACTGACTGGCAGCTGATGGGCATCTTTTTGGCAGCTGTGGTGGCACATCTGATGGGGCTGTGCTGATAATCAATGTTCTGATTATCAGCACAGAGCCCCTCTCTAATAGGGAAAGCCGCCGATCGGCTCTCCCAGTCAGCGCAAACTGAGGAATGTCGTTTACCGGCACTTCCTGGTTCACGCGATGATCAGCTGTGATTGGTCACAGCTGATCATATGGTAAGGAGCCTCCGTCAGAGGCTCCATACCATGATCGGAGATGCAGTGTGTCAAACTGACACACAGCACCTCCGATCGCCGCACTGTGTGCCCCTGCGGACGCGTGCCGGCATTTGTTATCCTGCTGGCCGTCACATGACGCCCAGTCAGGATAACTGAACCACCACCTGCCCGTCATTCTGCTATATGTATTACTAACTAGAACTCGCTCTAGATGGAATAGTGAATAACAAATAAATGGTAGACAGCAGCAGCTGTTACAAAGGTGCTAGAACCTTAAAGAATGAATATGTGAATTAACAGCACTGGCAGAATATAAAACTTCAAAAGTCACTATGTTCTTGTAAATTATTGACCGTGACAATTTACCAAATTCTATACATATAATGAATAAAGTGCTCTAAAAGTGCTTTGTGGTTCAAGATAGGATTTTCAAGTGCCACACTCCCCTCTTGCCACCCCACTCACCAGAGTTAATGGACCCTCAGCTTTGCAGTCTAGGGGTCAATAGGGCTGTGATCTAAAAGATCTGATGTATAAAACCTGGACTCTCAGAGAAGCTTCCATGCAGATATTCATGTGAATGGCCCGTGGAAGATCAATTATAATGGAAAACAAAAGATAAAAAGACAATAGTGAAGTACTGCTGGTACTGGATTCAATGCTCAATCAAAGATATGCCACTTACGAGACGGCATGCGTTCCACGGATACCGGAAGTTGCGTCAGAGGTTAGTGAAACCGGAAATACATTGATTCATTTCGCCCCTCCTCTAGGGCGTCATCAAGAACATCACCTATAGTCATTCTGCTATAGGCTGGGCGGGAAGTGGTAAAATACTGCAAAGCAGAAAAGGAGGCGCTTCTATGTGCAGTAATAAAACACTTTAATGACAAGGAAGGGTTAAAAACACTTACAAGATGTAAGTGAAATCTGTTTTTACTTCCATCTTGTAAGTGTTTTTAACCCTTCTTTTTCAATAAAGTTTTTCCAATAGAGTGTGCTTCCCTCTACTGAAGTGATGCGGTGGTGCATTAATAACATCTCAAGAGCCAGTCATGTACTGTTTGTTAAAGTCTCCTTGTTATCCAGAATGCCCTATTCTCCACATTCTTTAAAATACTACAGATTATGACATGTATTATAGTACACCAAATAAACAATGAATTGCAATACATGTGATTGTGTACTGAGATATATGTGCTGAAAATAGAAAATCCCTATTTGTGAAATGTTGCACAAATGTGGCAATTTGTGCATCATATAATTGAGAAGATTGCATATGTTTTATGTGCATAGAATAAGATACATTTTCTGCCAAGTTGCAGGGTGCAGGACCACATAGAATGATGTACTGTATAACAAAGTATCTGTGTTCCATTTGGATTGAACTGTATGGTAATAGTACTTTGCATACATATTTGTTATTTTTTATTCCATTGACACTTGGCTTTTCTTCTGAACCTTGCAGAAATTGTTGGATTTTCCTGAGTTTCTGAAACAAATTAAACATTGATTTTTTTCTGCTATTAGCTAGAATTTTTTTTTCTATCATTCATCACTTCACTTTATTTCAGACCCTGGTCTGAGGACTGAGAGTAGTTGGAGACATTTAGAGGACTGAGTAACTGGGAGCATTGTGTGAGCTGAGGACTGTGGAACTGGGAGAGCTCTGAGTACTGAGGGCTGTGAGTGACTCTGTAGCTGGGAGCATTGTAAGCACTGAGGACTGAAAGTAAGGCTCTGTAGTTTACAGATGCGAGCAGGAAGAGAAGACACACCACACCAAGGGTTGTGTGACAAAGAGAAGTGGACGCTGGGGTACTGTGTGGTCAGGAAGCAGAGGCAGGAACAGGAACAAGAGGAGAGGACGTCAGAGGCCGTGTGATTAGGGAGAACGAGGAAGCTGCACCCTATGGGATTAGGGTGCAAGAGGAGAGGATGCCAGGGGCCCTGAGTTTAAGAGTAGGTGGATTGGATACCGAAGGACACATGATTAGGGAGCAGTAGGAGAGGATGTATAGGGTAGTGTGATCAGTGATCGCAACACCCCAACCAGTGAGGGAATAACCAGGGTTCAGAATCAGAAAGGTAGAACACTAATTTAATAGTTCCTAACCCTCTAGAATTTTCACCAAGTTAGTAAGGCGACTAAGTGCAAATCATGTTCCATGTATCTGTTCCTTGCGCATCCGTTTGAGGATGAATGCTGCTGCACAAAATGTGAGCAGGTTGTTTCCTTGGAAACCCAGGTCCTGAATCTAAGGAAGCAGCTGGTAACACTGTAAAGCATCATCAACCTGAAAGAGAGGTTGGACAATAACCATCAGGTGCTGGCAGGGGCCAGAACAGAGGTGGGTGGAGATATGGAGGTGCAGGCACCAGAGCAGAGTAGTTGGGTGACAGTTATATAAGGTAGAGGGAAAAGCATTAGGGAACCCAGTCCAGATCTGACATATCCTAATAAATATGCCTGGTTGCATGATGCTGGGGATATCAGTCAAGGAGTGGCAGTGCTTGAGCAGAGTGACTCCCCTAACTGCCAAGGCAAAAATTCCTCCAGTGAGGATAGGGACAAGGAAAAAGGGAAAGGATAGACAGATTCTGGTGGTAGGGGATTCAGTTATTAGAAGGATAAACAGGGCAATATGTCACAAAGACCATGACCGCCAAACAGTATGTTTTTTACCAGGCGCTCAGCGGGTTCAGGACACTGCAGATTAGATGGACAGATTGTTGGCTGGGGCTGGAGAGGACCCAGCTGGAATGGTACATAGTGGAACCAACCAAAATTAGAGGAAGGTGGAGAGTCCTAAAAAAAATTATTTCAGGGACTTAGGGGCTATATTGAAGAAAAGGACCTCCAAGGTGGTATTCTCAGAAATACTGCCTGTACCTTAAGCCACACCCAAGAGGCCTATTATAGAACTTTACAGGTGGCTGAAGAACTGGTTCAGGAAGGAGTGTTTTGGGATCCTGGAGAACTGGACCAACTTTTTGGTTAGTTATCGGCTATATAGCAGAGACAGACTGCACTCAAATGGGGATGGTGCAGCTCTGTTGGGGAAAAAGATGGGCAAAATATAGGCAGCTCATAAATGGTGAAAATTCACATGATTTCCCCATCAACAGACAGTGCTAACAGGGGAATCCCTACTGCCAAGCAATTGTCTTATCCCGGCAGGGGGGGGGGGGGCGCCAACCCTACCAGGAGATGACAGTGATTATCGCTAGTGGTTATGGCAGCCACTTGCAATAATGGGAAGCAAATCTGTCAGGCTGGCTGTACCCAGGTTAATAGATCAATCAACTTATTACTTTCAGCACACCCATTAATGCTCCAAATATCAACCGGTCCCTGCTGAACTGGCTGAGATTTGAACCGGGTATGGCCGGCCTTGGAGGAACTTGTAATCTAGGTGTTGGGGGATCAAAAGAAGCAATAGTCAGTAGTGAGCAAAGGTCAGAGGGTGCTACATATTAGTGGTAGCATAACAAGAATTCTGAAGCCAAGGGTGAGTAAGTTGGCAGAACACAATTGCAGAATCAGAACAACTAAGGAGGAAACCATATACACTCATACAAAACTAAAATGTATGTATATAAATGCTAGAAGTCTAGTTAATAAAATGGAAGAACTGGAGCTACTGATACACAAGGAGGATTTTAGTTTCGTAGGACTATCATAAACTTGGTTTGACAGCTCACGTGACTGGCTTGCCACTGCCATGGGGTACTCCTTGTATTGGAGGGACAGGGAAGGTAGAAGAAGGGAAGGGGTGTGTCTGCATATCAGGAATGAATTGATAGAGAACATGGGGAATGACAGTTAATGGGGAAAGGGAGGAGGTAGAAACCTTGTGGCTGGAGCTTCGAAGGGAAGAAAGCAATAGGCAAATAGGAAATTAATAGTGGATGTATGCTACAGGCCCCCTAACTTGTAGGATAACTTGAAGGATGAAGAGGAGTCTGATCTCCTGTAACAGTTAGGAATTGGTTAGGCAGGGCAATGTTATCATAATGGGAGATTTCAATTATCCAGATATTGACTGGGTAGAAGGAACTGTTCACCCATTTAAAGCTCACCATTTTCTGAATGTCTTGCAGGACAACTCCATGGGTCAATTAGTCAATGCCCCAACTAGAAATAATGCTCTGTTAGATCTACTAATTACAAATAACACAGATCTGATCGTAGATGCAAAATTATGGGACAATTATGGGACAACTTAGGAAACAGCGATCACAGGGTAAATAAATTCAACATAATTCATAGTAAAAGGAGGTTATGAGGGTAGAACACTAAACCAACTTCTCTAAGCTGTGCTCCATAATACACACTATTAAAAGGAATCAAATTTTAAAAAAATGGGAGTACTTTAAGAACATATTAATTGATCAAATAAAGGGTATTAGCATTCCAATGAACAACAAAAAAGCTAAGGTTAAACCTGGGTGGTTATACTTTGACATAAAAATATTTATAAAAAAGAAAAAAAATTGCCTTTAAAAAATTTAAGGCTGGGGGGTCATTCTCAGCATTCCAACACTACAACAGGTGTTATAATTCAATCAGGGTAGTTAAAATAGACTACAAGAGACACAGAGCAGGGGACAGTATAAAATAAATAAATCTAAATTAAATTAATAGTAAGAAAGTGAGGTCAGAGTATGCAGACCCCATACAAGATGATATGGGGAAGTTGGTAACAAATGAAAAGGTAACTGTACTAAATGCATTCCTCTCTCCAGTTTTTTCAAAGGAGAAGAAGAGGTATAGTTATCAAGACTGGATCATTAGTAACACATCACAGAATGTATCCTTGTAGCTAACAGAATCCAGTGTCCAAATAAAACTGAATGCAAAAAAATCACCAGAACCAGATGAATTACACCCAAGAGCCCCTAAAGAATTAGCCAGGTAATAGCCATACCATTATTTCTATTTATTGGACAGCTTAATATCTGGAATGGTACCAGCTGATTAACGTAAGGCCAATGCAGTAGCAATATTCAAAAAAGGGCAAACGTATGTAGCGGGCTCACCCCTCTCACCCCTTCTTATTCTCGGCTTGCTGTCTTGTCTAGGGGAAACCTGGGGGGAAGGATGAGATCCACCACGGCCCATGTCCTCTTCTGAATAGAGGTGAAGGCCCGAACGTGTTTTTACCATCGGGTCGTGTGTATAACCCGGGGTCAAGTCTTTACTCCACACCACTGAAAAGGTCCAACTTTTATTTATTCTTTAGCAGCAATAAATCGTCACTTAGCACAGACAGGTTGTGACCAATGAACAGTTCAGTACAGGTGAGGAGTAGGTCAAGGCACAATCCCTTAATCAAACCAAACCATTGAGATATCACCAACGGTTATGGCGCACAGTGGCTGTGAATGTACTTCTTTCTTTCTCTGAGTCTCTACCAGCAACTCTGACGAACTAGAAATAGGAGTTACCTTCTTTAAGCTGTGGCCCCAGTCAGAGGGATAACATCCTTCCGAGAGAGTTACCGGAGGCCCCTCCGTCACCGGCAAATGCTGCACCGGGCTGTTCGGAAGGGTTACACTCCCCGGCCTCCTCGTCTCAGATTCGGGCGCCCAACACCTTAGGGCCCCTCGGACTCCTCCACCCTTGCGGAACCCAGTCAAAGGTACTGGGTCCAAGGCCTCCTCAATAGTACCTCACCCCAGGGCTAAAGGTGCCTGGGATGGACTCCATCTCCTGCTCCGGCCAGGCCAAGGGCCCCTGTGCCCGGAACTCCGGAACACCCGCACCCAGGCCGAAGGTGCCTGGGCGCGGCGGTGTCCTCCGACTCTGAACCCTGAACTCAGGGCGTCCGCCCCCTTTATCATCTCTCCCCAGCGTCACAGCAGGTTCCCCGTCCCGCTTTACAACCACCAGAAAGGGACAAAAAGAGTACAGTCTTGCAGTGAGGGTTCAACCCCCGGCCCAGGGAACCTCACACCACCAGAGTCCTCCATAAGCAATAATCAGCGCATCTGGGTTACACTACCACCCAGATGCTTCCCTTAAATTTAAATACCCGCTACACGTATATACCTGGAAACTACAGACCAGTCAGTCTAATTTCAATATGTAGTAAACTATTGAAGGGAATGATAAGGGACTATATACAAGAATTTGCACATTAAAACAGTATCTTTAGTAGTATTCAGCATGGATTTATGAAAGATAGTTCTTGCACAACCAAACTGCTAACATTCTACTATTAAGTGGGCTGCCATCTAGAAAAAGGAAAGCCTGTGGATGTGTTGTATCTGGATTTTGCAAAAGCATTCGATACAGTTACCCATAAACACTTCAAATTAAGGTCTTAGACAGTAGGGTACGTAGCTGGATAGAAAACTGGTTACAGAGGGGAGACCAAAGGGTGGTGATAGTGTGTACTCAGAATCGTCTGGCATGATAAGTGGGGTACCCTTAGGCTCTGTTCTGGGACCAATTCTGTTTAACGACTTCAGCCCTGGAAGAATTGGCTGCTAGATGACCGGGCCATTTTTTGCAATTCGGCACTGCGTCGCTTTAACTGACAATTGCGCGGTCGTGCGACGCTGTACCCAAACAAAATTGACGCCCTTATTTTCCCACAAATATAGCTTTCTTTTTGTGGTATTTGAACATCTCTGCGATTTTTATTTTTTGCTCTATAAACAAAAGAAGAGCAACAATTTAAAAAAAAAAAACACAATATATAGGGATATAGCAAATGGTATTGACATAAACACACAATCACACACACACATACATACACCTACAGAGGTTTAACTAGATGGACTGGTGTCTTTATTCAACCTTACCAACGATGACATTTTCAGTATTTTTTCACATATATTAGGAAAAAAAAACAGTGGCGATTAAATATCACCAAATTAAATCTTTATCTGTCTCAAAAAATAATACAAAATGTATTTTATTTGGGTACAGTGTTGCATGACTAAGTAATTGTAATTCAAACTATGACAGCACAAACAGCCGAAAAATGGCCTGGCCAGGAATTGGGAGAAAAGTGACCGGTCTTGAGGTGTTTAATGTTTCTAGACAATTCTCAACCATTTTAACTGTGCTGCTAATAAAGCAAACAATGATTTCCCTCTTGAATGTGCCTATTTAGACATTGGACATTTTTCCTGTGTATCGATAATTGTAGTAATATAGATTTGTCAGTTAACTTGTGCAATTCTTAGCAATCTACAATGAAATTATTGAGAATGTATTTTATTACACAAATCAACATGATTTATAATTTTAAATGAGATAACATGACAAGGTTATTTTGATTTTATACATTATTAACATATACAGAAGATGTGCTATTGGCTCTCATATAACAGAAGCTTGTACATTTCCTATTTGAAAAAGAAACATGATTCAATACTGTCTATTTCACAGACATGTTTTCTTGTTTAGCTAAGTACTGTGTATTCTATAAACCATTTATTGTTTACTTTTAGTTGTCTGTTAAAAAAAAAAAAAAAAAAAGTTACTTACTGGTAATGTTCTTTCCTGGAGTCTTTCAGGACAGCCACCTGAGGGACCTTGGCTCCTCTCCTCTGTAGGAAAAACCGCACCAGCCAATCTTTAAATTTCCTCCTCCCCTGCTGGCTCCTCATTTTTTCTTAGAGCACCTCCAGTCTGTTGGGGAGACACAAGAACATATGGTACACATAGTCAACAAAATACCACAGTTCCTGTTTCAGGAAATCTCAAGTCACTTAAACATTCTGGTGGGTTTTGGTGCTGTCCTGAAAGACTCCAGGAATTAATATTACCAGTAAGTTACTTTGTTTTTCCCTTAATCGTCTTTTAGGAAAGCCACCTGAGAGGATAATCAATCACTCACCCCTGGGGTGGGACTACAGCTTGTAAGACCTTGCGTTCAAAGGCTTGATCCTTTGTCGACAAGAGGTCCACTCTGTAGTGTTTGAAAAAAGTATTGAAACTGGACCATGTTGCTGCTTTGCAGATCTGCTCCAGCATTGCTCCAGCCCTCTCTGCCTGTGACATTGCCATTGACCTTGTAGAATGGGGATCTGCCTACCTCCCAAAGCATAGGCCTGGCCATTAACCTCTCTAAGCCACCTGGCTATAGTGCGCTTTGAGGATCTATGCCCTTTTTAGCCCCTGAAAATAAGACAAAGACGGAATCTGACTTCCTTTTTTTTTATCTTTCTTTATTAGTCTTTTCAACATTACATTTACATATATTTCAGTACAAAAACATAAAAAAATACATACAACAATAAAACACTTATACGGTCTCAGTTTTAGCCTCTACCTAAAAATCCCTTCATAAACCAATATCCTGGGAGAACTACCTATCTATATAAAATATGTCCACTCCTAAATCCCCTATATTCTCTATCTACTGGTTTATAGAATCACCAAAATAAGAAAAGCGAGCAAAGAGGATGTATAGACAGATTTAAGAAAGAGGAGGGGAGGGAGAGGAGGGAGAGAGACAAGGGAAAAAGGGGGGACAAGATGAGAGAAGGGGGGTTGGGGGGAAGAGGAACAAAATATACACTAAATAAAAATAAAAAGGGAGGGGGGAAGAGGGTGAGAAAAAACTTCACCCATATTTGTGCTACCTCTAAGTGACTATTTCCTTATTAAACTCCTATGAATATATTAAATCATAAAGGTCTATGCTACCACCATAATAGTGTAAAAAAAAAAAAAAGGGGAGGAGGGCAAGGGAGCACCTACCCCCTAAGCATATTAGTGTTGGTGACTAAAAGTGCTCTAATTATGAACTATTATCTAGTGATATGTTCCCTTATATTTACCTCAGCCTTAACCAAAAAAAAAAAACATTTTTTGGAAGGACAAGGAAAAAACTACGTGCTAGTATAAACTAATCTCATATGAGCTAATATTTTGTGTTAGTAAATCAAGAAGGCTTGTGCTCCCAAGCCTAATAATGTGTCACAAAAAATATATATATATCTATATATATATAGATATATATATATATATAGATATATATATATATATACAGGTCCTTCTCAAAAAATTAGCATATTGTGATAAAGTTCATTATTTTCTGTAATGTACTGATAAACATTAGACTTTCATATATTTTAGATTCATTACACACAACTGAAGTAGTTCAAGCCTTTTCTTGTTTTAATATTGATGATTTTGGCATACAGCTCATGACAACCCAAAATTCCTATCTCAAAAAATTAGCATATCATGAAAAGGTTCTCTAAACGAGCTATTAACCTAATCATCTGAATCAACTAATTAACTCTAAACACCTGCAAAAGATTCCTGAGGCTTTTAAAAACTCCCAGCCTGGTTCATTACTCAAAACCGCAATCATGGGTAAGACTGCCGACCTGACTGCTGTCCAGAAGGCCATCATTGACACCCTCAAGCAAGAGGGTAAGACACAGAAAGAAATTTCTGAACGAATAGGCTGTTCCCAGAGTGCTGTATCAAGGCACCTCAGTGGGAAGTCTGTGGGAAGGAAAAAGTGTGGCAGAAAACGCTGCACAACGAGAAGAGGTGACCGGACCCTGAAGAAGATTGTGGAGAAGGACCGATTCCAGACCTTGGAGGACCTGCGGAAGCAGTGGACTGAGTCTGGAGTAGAAACATCCAGAGCCACCGTGAACAGGCGTGTGCAGGAAATGGGCTACAGGTGCCGCATTCCCCAGGTCAAGCCACTTTTGAACCAGAAACAGCAGCAGAAGCGCCTGACCTGGGCTACAGAGAAGCAGCACTGGACTGTTGCTCAGTGGTCCAAAGTACTTTTTTCGGATGAAAGCTAATTTTGCATGTCATTCGGAAATCAAGGTGCCAGAGTCTGGAGGAAGACTGGGGAGAGGGAAATGCCAAAATGCCTGAAGTCCAGTGTCAAGTACCCACAGTCAGTGATGGTCTGGGGTGCCATGTCAGCTGCTGGTGTTGGTCCACTGTGTTTTATCAAGGGCAGGGTCAATGCAGCTAGCTATCAGGAGATTTTGGAGCACTTCATGCTTCCATCTGCTGAAAAGCTTTATGGAGATGAAGATTTCATTTCAGCACGACCTGGCACCTGCTCACAGTGCCAAAACCACTGGTAAATGGTTTACTGACCATGGTATTACTGTGCTCAATTGGCCTGCCAACTCTCCTGACCTGAACCCCATAGAGAATCTGTGGGATATTGGGAAGAGAAAGTTGAGAGACGCAAGACCCAACACTCTGGATAAGCTTAAGGCCGCTATCGAAGCATCCTGGGCCTCCATAACACCTCAGCAGTGCCACAGGCTGGTTGCCCCAATGCCACGCCGCATTGAAGCAGTCATTTCTGCAAAAGGATTCCCGACCAAGTATTGAGTGCATAACTGAACATAATTATTTGAAGGTTGACTTTTTTTGTATTAAAAACACTTTTCTTTTATTGGTCGGATGAAATATGCTAATTTTTTGAGATAGGAATTTTGGGTTGTCATGAGCTGTATGCCAAAATCATCAATATTAAAACAAGAAAAGGCTTGAACTACTTCAGTTGTGTGTAATGAATCTAAAATATATGAAAGTCTAATGTTTATCAGTACATTACAGAAAATAATGAACTTTATCACAATATGCTAATTTTTTGAGAAGGACCTGTATATATATAATGGAGGGGGAAAAAAATCCCTCAAGTGCTTTTACTACCCACAAGTGACCGATTCCAAAAAAAAAAGAAAAGAAAAGAAAAGAAAAAAAAGGGAAAGGGGGGAGGGGGAGTAATGCCTACTTCACCCGTCCACAATCCCCAGTCTGACTTCCTAAAAGGTTTTGTTTCCTTCAAATAATGTAGAACGCACCTCCTTACATCTAACATGTGGAACTTCTCTTCCTGTCCTCCAGATGGATTTTTACAAAAGGAAGGCAATATAATATCTTGGCCCCTATGGAATTTTGAGGCAAATTTTGGGCCTAAAAACGATATGACCCCAGAAAACCTGAAAAAAAGGAGGTCTGATTGATAAGGCTTCTATCTCACAAACTCTCCTGGTGGTAGTGACCGCCAGTCCGCCACCAAACAAACTGCTT
This sequence comes from Rana muscosa, assembly GCA_029206835.1. Taxonomy (NCBI): domain Eukaryota; kingdom Metazoa; phylum Chordata; class Amphibia; order Anura; family Ranidae; genus Rana; species Rana muscosa. The sequence goes on along the minus strand of CM055122.1, from coordinate 1,163,066,366 downwards.
TAAGACTGGGTTCACACTTGTGCGACACGACAGCCGTCCTACTTTGGATCCGACTTTGCCCTGCGACATGAAGCCGACATATGTCCGACTTTGAACGAACGGGGATCCGACTTGGATCCCTGCCAATACCAGGCACTGTGTTTGTTATGTATCTTGAGGGGGAACTCCACACCAAATTTTAAATAAAAAAAACGGCATGGGATCCCCTCCAGGAGAATACCAGGCCCTTCGGCGTGGGGGTCCCCCCAAAATCCAAACCAGACCCTTATCCGAGCGCACAACCTGGCAGGCCGCAGGAAAAGAGGGGGGGACGAGAGCGGCCCCCCTCCCTCCTGAACCATACCAGGCCGCATGCCCTCAACATGGAGGGTTTGGTGCTTTGGGGCAGGGGGCGACCTGCGGCCCCCCCACCCCAAAGCACCCTGTTGATAAGGACAAGGGCCTCTTCCCGACAACCCTGGCCGTTGGTTGTCGGGGTCTGCGGGCGGGGGCTTATCGGAATCCGAAGTCGGAAGAAGACCCCCGGAGCTGTGTAATAAATTACTTTAAAAACCTGTGTAGTGTTTTTTTATTGACATTTTTTTCCACCAGGTGAATGGGTAGGGGTACGATGTACCCCATACTCATTCACATAGGGTGGGGGGCCGGGAGCTGGGGGCCCCCTTATTAAAGGGGGCTCCCGGATTCCGATAAGCCCCCCGCCCACAGACCCCGACAACCAACGGCCAGGGTTGTCGGGAAGAGGCCCTGTCCTCATCAACATCGGGGCAGGGTGCTTTGGGGTGGGGGGGCGCAGGTCGCCCCCCTGCCCCAAAGCACCAAACCCCCCATGTTAAGGGCATGCGGCCTGGTACGGTTCTCTCGTCCCCCCTCTTTTCCTGCGGCCTGCCAGGTTGCATGCTCGGATAAGGGTCTGGTTTGGATTTTGGGGGGAGCCCCACGCCGTTTTTTCAGCTTAGGGGGTTCCCCTTAAAATCCATACCAGACCGAAGGGCCTGGTATGCTCCTGGAGGGGAACCCATGCTGTTTTTTTTATTTAAAATTTGGCGTGGAGTTCCCCCTCAAGATCAGCAGAGCACAAGTTGCATGCCAAAGTCGGATCATGCAAGAATGCGGTCCGACTTTGATCTGACTTCAATGATAGTCAATGGGCTGAAGTCGGATCAAAGTCGGACCAAAGTAGTACAGGGAGCATTTTCAAAGTCGGACCGACATGTGTCGGACCAGTTAAGACGACTCCCATAGGGAAACATTGATTTTCACACGTCATGCGACATGAGCTCCCAATGTCGGAGCGTTTGTCGCCCCAGTGTGAACCCGGCCTCAATGTCAGCAATTTATTTGAACAAATCTCTTGTGGTTCAAATGGATCCCCTGTCAAGGTTTGTAGTACCAAAGATAGGTCCGATTTGGGAAAAGGTGGTCTCTGTACTGGTCTCTGTCTGCTCAGGGCCTTAAAAAAATCGAACTATCCATGGGTTGGAAACTAGTTTCTTTTCCTGGTAAACTGCGATTGCTGATACTTGGCTTTTTAGTGTGCCGAGGCTCTAATCTTTGACTGCTCTGCATTGCAGATAGTCTAGAACCACCACTGAGCTCTGTGCCTCAAAGGAATTCTCTGTACACCTATTGTTGAACCGTGTCCATGTTTTCTTATATATGGTGCAAGTCTCTATTTTGCTGCTATTCAGTAGTGTATTAATCAAGCGGTTTGAGAAGCCCTTAGCTTTCAACAACTTCTCCTCAGAAACCAAGCAGTGAGGTTCCACCTTTCTATTTGGGGACAACACTCTGGACCCTGGAAGAGTAGATTCTCTTGGATTGGTAGTATCCATGGGGGGTTCCTTTAGAATACAGAACCATGGTCTTCTGGGCCAGTGTGGTGCAATAAGAAGCAGCAATGTATTTTCTGCTTCGAATTTTCTTAGCACCATTGTTAGGAGTACTGGCAGGGGGAAGGCATAACACTTGCTAAACTTCAATTTCTGCGCCAGGGCGTCCACCCCGAGCGCTCCGTCCTCTTTCAGAGAAAAGAAGGTTCGAGCCTTTGTGTCTTCTTTTGAGGCAAATAGGTCCACTTGTGGAATTCCCCATTTTTGTGTTATCATTCTGAACACCTCGTGATTTAACTTCCAGTCGCTTTCTCTTTATTTATTCTTGCTGAGATAGTCAGCCACTTGTTTCAGTTCTCCTTTTAGTAGTACTGCTGACAGGGAGAGGACGTGCTTTTCCACCCAGTTTAGGATTTCCTCTGAAAGGGACCACAGGGTTCCGCTCCTTGTTCCCCCTTGTTTGTTTACATAGGCAACTACTGAAGAGTTGTCCGACCTGATCTGCAAGTGGTGACCCCTCAGTTGTTCCTGGAAGTACCTGAGTGCTAGAAACAGTCCAAACTTTTGTTGTCGGAGCACTAATACACTGCCCAACAAGAATTCTCTTGCCTTTGTGGCTGTGTTTGAGTAAAGAGATGAGCTTGGGCTTGTTATTTGGATATACTGCATTTATTGGCGTATAACACTCACCTTCATTTTAAGAGGGAAGTTTCAGGAAAAAAATCTTAAATTTTAAATAAAGAACTGTGAAGCAAAATAAGGATCAGTGCCCATCTGCAGCCTCACAAGTGCCCATCTGCAGACCCACCATTGCCATGAATGCAGCACCCCAATTTCCAGGAATGCAGCATCCCCAATTGCCAGGAATGTAGCACCCCAATTGCCAGGAATGCAGCACCTAACATTGCCAGGAATGCAGACTCACCATTGCCAGGAATGCAGCACCCACCATTGCCATGAATGCAGCACTCACCATTGCCAGGAATGCAGACTCACCATTGCCAGGAATGCAGCACCCACCATTGCCATCAGTGCAGCCTAATTGATGCCCATCCATCTGCAGCCTTGAAGGGGACAGGGAGGGGGTGGGACGCGCATCAAAAGATTACATACAGGAAAAACTTCTGTTTACACGGCGGCCTCTTTAATAGAAAGTCCCGCCTTCTTTGATGGACAGAACAGTCGTCCAATGGCAGCGCAGGAGACAGGGCTTCCTATTACAGAGGCTGCCCCATAAACAGGAAATTCTCCTCCTGTATGTACAGCACTCGTCCCACCTCCTCCCTGTCCCCTCCAAGGCAGCCAGTATATATATATATCTTTTGTGGCCCAGGTGCTAGGAGATCGTCGGGGGCCACAAAAGATATATATGTCCAAATAACCAGGTGGGCCGTTCAAAACTGGAATGCGGGCCGAACGCGGACATGCCTGATCTAACCAATGTATAATATTGATGTGTAACTGTATCAGCCAAGTTTTTTATTTTTTTATCAATTGTTCATTGTTTGCTATCTATGGACTGTATATACTATAATACATTTCTATTTTTATATTCATGATCTATATTGTCTTTTGGTGTTATATCATCATCAGGGCCTTTAAAAAATCCCATTAGGGGGGAACCTTGCTCTCTGTATACTGTACACAGGGATGTTGGCCCACTCTTAGTCCTGCACTGCACCACAATTTATATGGATGTGACGTGACTGCCTTCACAGGAATGCATGGAACACCTGTGCATTCCTGTGCAGCTGCTGTGTTCCAACTGACATCAACTGGACGGCCTGCATGGGGATGCACAGAACACCTGTGCATCCCTTTGCAACTAAACACAGCCTCACTGTAGTATGACCAGTGTGAACAAAGCCTTAGCCCTTGTTTATGCTTGAAGTTGGGGGGAAGAAAAATGTGTGGTTGAGCTGTGTTTCTGCTGTCTGCCAACCAACCCCTATAACCTGCATTAGGCAGCGGAGGGGGGTGTTTAAATGCAAGTCTTAAGAAGGACCATAAATGCCCCACAACTGCATGCAATGCACACAGTTACAGCACATTTGTGGGCAAAAATGGGGTTAAAACAGGACGTGAGGAGGTATAGAATCACTTCTTCACTGCCTGTCAGTAGCCTCTGGAGCATGATCTGAATGTGGATTGGGCTTCAGCAGCAAGAGATATTTATACGCATGTCTAAAACTACCCTTGCTAGGTTTTTAATTTTTAATGTTTTTTTACATTTTTTAAAAATATTTTTTAATTTTTTTTTGGGGGGGGGGGCTTTGGAGAGACATCAGGGGTCTAAACAGACCCCTAATGTCTCTTTTTTGAGTAAGAGATAAAGACTGAAGACAGTCCCTTTCTCTGCAACCTGGGCTGCACTGTAAAGAATGAGATAGGGTTATGTATAGAGACTATATAAAACAGACAAAACCCTTGCGCTAGCTGAGTAGTGAAAAGGGTGGGAGGTGTAGGGGAAGGATAGGGAACAGATGGGATACTGCAGCAATCACCGAAGGGTCTGGTCCAAGTGAACAATAAAGTATAAAAAACGTGATGGTGACTGCGCTGTAGTGTATCAAATTGGATAAAAATGGGGAGGGAGAGGAAGTATAAATAAAAATCGGAGGGGATGTGGCAAACAAAGGTGAGAGGTGTGGAAAAGAGGGGGAGGGGGAGGGGAAGATGAGGGAGAATGAGAGACAGAGTGAGTGAGTAATTAGCTAGTACTTGGCTAACTAGCAATGATGTGCAATGTGCACAGTGACACAAATGTACGTGCACTAATAAAGGACTGATCAAATATAATCAGAAAAAAGAAAAAATATGTAGCACAGTGAATAATGAACAATATTGTGACATATAGAACCAATATCTAAATAATCCAGATGTGCAACACGTGTTAAAAAATTTAATCACTAAAACATATTGATAATCCACAAACATTATCCATAAATGGGAAGGATAAGATGGATAGGATGAATTGCATAACACACTCAGTGCATAAGTGAACTAAACTAATAAAGAAAGACAGTCCCAAATAAGTCCTGGTGATGACTTCCCGATACTTCCAAAATAACTTATTATATGTATTTGGTATATGGATAAGTCATATGTAGATAAAGTCCCGTCACCAATGGAGTGCTTGGAGAAAATCCTGTGACGTCCATCCTGTGGTCACACCTAGCTTACCACCCTGTTGGAGGGGGGGCAGTATACAGCAGCTCTCTGTAGTGAAGGGGGGTATCGCGTCCTTATGGCCTGGTCTTTGTGGCACCGTTACTCATTGGAGTACATATGAGAAAACATAAACAAAAGGCACATCAATAGCGCAACTTTGTGAGTGCAGCAAGATGGATAGCTGGTGCATAAATTCACACACTCACTTGTAATAGAGTGAGCGTGGACCTCAATCCAAACGAGCGCCGAGCTTGTGCCAGTTGGAAAGAGTGTGGCATCTATGGTGCAATCGATGCAACCCTCAGGTGTCAGCAGGGGCAGTCACAAAGTTGGAATGTAGAAAAAATAAAGGAAGGAAAAATAGTGTGGGTCTGAAACCGCTAAGGGCGTTTATTAAAACTAGAGTAAAAAACCTCACATTTAAAAGTAAAAGCGGGGTATTGAATCCTTACGAGCGGCGAGCTCGTCTCCTCTCGGATCTGCTGGCGGTGTGTCTGTGCTACGTCCTGACGCGTGTCGTCATATCACATGACTTCATCAGAGGCTAGCACTAGACACAGGATGTGGAGTTTAAATAGTCCTCAGCACAGGGCGGGCGGCGGCCATTTTGTTGTAGACCAATGTGTATATATGCGCGCGGCCATGATTGCTATGACTTTTACATCTGACTGGCATCAGTGTCAGCAAGCAATGGGCTGTGCACACTGAGGAGGGAAAAGGAAGGGGCGCTGCAGGACGAAGGAGTATGCAGCATGAGGGAACAACCTTTAAACATGGATGACATTATGATAAAATGGGACTAACTATCCCCGGAGTAAAAATAAATATATGTGTATGAAAAGGGTATATAGAAACTCATTTGGAATTATACATAAATAAAACGGGTGTAAAGAGTTACTCCGCTCTTATCTAAATTTAAAATGCTCCAATACCATGGAGCTAGGATATGTCATGCATAGAATATATAAAGCTCAGACACTCCCCAGCTATGATCCTGAGAGGGAGTATACCAAAATACACACTAGATGGCTCGACATGTTAGCGTAGGAGTAAACATATTAAAAATACAGGCATAATAACACAGGAGGGAAATAGAATAGGATTAGGATCGCTAACTCAACATATAAGATAAATAAAATAATTTAAAAAAAAATATTAAAGAAAATGGAATGGGCCTATGTGTATGGTCAAAGGTGCAACCCACCTAAATAGTAGACTAATATAGATCCTGCCTTGGCAGATGGGTAATCTCAGTTCACATATAGTGGAGTCCAGCATCCAGGAGAATGTTCCTGTTTTAAATGAGTACATCATGCCAGTCATAGTGGAAAAATCTATGGCAGTAGACAGGGACCTGGTGTCGGTTGTGGGTGAGGAGAGGTATGTGACTAGATGTACTAATAGTCACTCAAAAAGCAATTTAAGTCAAATTCTATGTTTAGACCTTTAGGTGTAAACTTATCCATCGAAAAAATCCAATGGGATTCAATTTAACTTAGTGTTCGTACCTTGTGCCCTCCTCTCCATGGACATGAATAAGGTACTATGCCCCAGAATTTTAAATGGGAGGGGTCTCGGTTATGTGTTTCTGCGAAGTGCCTTGAAACACTATGTTTAACAAATCCGTGTTGTATGTTTTGTACGTGTTCCTTAACGCGGATCCTCAGTGAGCCTTTTGGTGCGGCCTACATACTGCAGGCCTGTCACGTACCAAGTGTGACCAGAACGGGAAACGGGCACCACAACCTCAGGCCGGGAAACGGGCACCACAACCTCAGGCCGGGAAACGGGCACCACAACCTCGAGCCGAGAAACGGGCACCACAACCTCGAGCCGGGAAACGGGCACCACAACCTCAAGCCGGGAAACGGGCACCGCAGCGGGCACCACAACCTCAGGCCGGGAAACGGGCACCACAACCTCAGGCCGGGAAACGGGCACCACAACCTCAGGCCGGGAAACGGGCACCGGATCTTCCGACTGGGACACCCTCATCAGGACTCCAGTTTGGAAGGCAGGTACATGAACTTCAGGCTGGCAGGCTGGCACAGGGTCTTCGGGCTGGCAGGCTGGCACAGGGTCTTCGGGCTGGCAGGCTGGCACAGGGTCTTCAGGCTGGCAGGCTGGCACAGGGTCTTCGGGCTGGCAGGCTGGCACAGGGTCTTCGGGCTGGCAGGCTGGTACAGGGTCTTCGGGCTGGCAGGCTGGTACAGGGTCTTCAGGCTGGCAGGCTGGTACAGGGTCTTCAGGCTGGTAGACTGGCACAGGAACCTCCGGCTGGAAGGCTGGTTCTGGAACTACAGGCTGGAAGGCCGGCTCTGGAACTGCAAGCTGGAAGGCTGGTTCTGGAACTGCAAGCTGGAAGGCTGGTTCTGGAACTGCAAGCTGGAAGGCTGGTTCTGGAACTGCAAGCTGGAAGGCTGGCTCTGAAACTGCAGGCTGGGAAGCTGGCTCAAAGGCTGGTTCTGGAACTGCAAGCTGGAAGGCTGGTTCTGGAACTGCAAGCTGGAAGGCTGGTTCTGGAACTGCAAGCTGGAAGGCTGGCTCTGAAACTGCAGGCTGGGGAGCTGGCTCGAAGGCTGGTTCTGGAACTGCAAGCTGGAAGGCTGGTTCTGGAACTGCAAGCTGGACGGCTGGTTCTGGAACTGCAAGCTGGAAGGCTGGTTCTGGAACTGCAAGCTGGAAGGCTGGTTCTGGAACTGCAGGCTGGAGCAGGTTGGTGGGTGTGGAGGAAGGTGGGATTACTGGTTGGATTGTGTGAGTAGGGAAATACTTCCGCTTCTTTTTAGATTTGGTCACTGCAGGTTTGCACATAACGGGGGGAGTATATGGAAAAGATGGAATCGAGCAAGTGGAAGAATATGGCAGGGATACGGGGACAGTGGCTGGAGGAGGTTCTTGTGGGCTTGCAGGCAGCTGAGAAGAGGCAGGTGGGTTGAATGCAGGATAGGTGCAGGGAGCAGAGACTGGATATTGATACCTGGTGGGACTGGGAAGTAGTGTGTACTGAACTGCGACTGGGGTTGCCATGGGTGATGGAGAAATAGACTCTTGGGCAGGCAGGTGTCTGGCAGCAGAGATGTTTTTTTGTGGGCTGGCTGGGGCCGATTGCAAAATATCAGACCATGCTGAGAATAGTGGCTGCACAAACTGCAGTTTACATTCTGCCTGTCTGACAAGGGATTGTACACAATCAACACACTCTATTATTTTCTGTTGGGAACAAGCTGTGTAATGTTCAAAAAAGTATGGGGAGTCATCCTCCAGAAGCCAAACCAGTGATACGACCTGATTAACATTAAAGGGGGGAGAAAAATCATCATGGCCCTCTGGGATGCAAGGCAAAGCCAGCTCTGTGCAGATTTTAATTAAAGGTTGAACATCCCCAAACATCATACAGCCCTGATTAACCCAGGAGTGAGCTAAACGAATAATCTCTAGCAGCTGATCACTGGTCCACTCTTTCAGTGTCTGACGGAGATATTCACCACTCTCTGACGCCAGCAGAGTATAATAAGGAATCATATCAGAGTTCATTTTAGCAGAGTAACAGAACCAAAATGGGTCCTCTGTGCAGCTACTTCTGATCATTAATGGCCCTGGTATACTGTCACGTACCAAGTGTGACCAGAACTGTGCAGCTAGCAACAGAGGAACACCAAACATGTATAAGTGAAAAATAAAGCTTTATTAAAGATAAGTGAAATAATATATATATAAAACCACCTCCAATACCACACAGTGCACAACAACCAATACCAAACAGAACCCACAATTAAATAACAGTAACAGACAAATATGTACAAGTAATGGGGAAACCAGAAACATAAACAGGGCCAGGCCGAGGTCATACACAGGGGGATCAGCAGATGGGGAAAGGATGGATCAGGACAGGGAGACAGGATCAAGCAGGGGGCAACCAGGCTGCAGAGCAGGGATCAGGGATTAGGACGGACACAACAGGTTCAGGTTACAGGTTCAGGTTACAGGGATCAGGATACATGGATCAAGGTTCAAGCAGACAGGCTACAGGTCAGGGCATGAGGACGATACCAGGGCGGTGTGTGTATGCACCTGCCGGGTATTTATAAGAAAGTCCTGTAATCAGGCTTCAGGTCACAGCTGACCACAGGAAGTGCTGCCTGTCCCACACTGCCAAAATACCCCCGCTGGTGGATGCCGGTACTACGGCACATAGATCAGGTGTTACCACCAGCGGGTGAAGCCTTTCCTGACAAGGCCGCAACTGCACTCCAACACATAAACCACCCCTTCTGTATTACAACCAACAAATTCTTTAATTTCATATTCTCTCCCATTACTATCAGACTGGAATGAGGATCTTTTTTCATTCGGGAGTTTTGTGCGTCTACAGGCGTAGCACCTTTTGCAGGGGTAAAACCATTTGCCAGTGAAGAAAGTAAAAATCTTTTTAGGTGGATTAACCACACTCTTCACTAGCTGGTCTCGTAATGTGGGTGCACGTCTGTAGATAAATTGGGGTCTGTCAGGTAGTATGTCTTTAAGGCTTTTATCTGCTTTCAAGATATGCCAGTGGCGTCTGACAATGCTCTCAATCTTCTTATATTGAATATTATAGTCTAGAATGACCGGCACCTTGTCGGGCTTAGAGGTTTTTTCTTTGTTCTGCAGTAGTTCACATCTTGGAATGTGTATGACTTCTTCTATTTTACTTTTTATAAACTCTTCTTTGTATCCTTTTTGTACAAATCTTTCACCTAGTAGGTTTGCCTGAGTATGGAAATCTGTGATATCTGTACAGTTCCGTCGTAAGCGTAGCATCTGACCTTTGGAAATATTAAAAAGCCAGTTTTGATGATGACAGCTTCTCATTGGGAGATAGCTGTTGCGATCTACGCTTTTAAAAAAGGTCTTAGTGGCAAAGGTGTTGTTAACTCTTGTAATTGTAAGGTCTAGGAAGGATATATTTGATTCCTCAATTTGTCAAGTTAATACTATGTTTTGATGGTTATTATTTAGTCTCTCGAAGAAGGTTACTAATTGTTCGCGACCACCTTTCCATATAAGGAAGATGTCATCTATATAGCGTTTGCAAAGTACTAGATCTTCTGGTGTTTCGAGGAAAACGCTTTCGTCTTCCCACTTTGCCATGAATAGTCCAGCTACGCTGGGGACAAATTTGGCCCCCATGGCAACGCCAGTCTTCTGTTGGTAGTATTCTTTTCCATACCAGAAATGGCTATGTTTAAGGCAAAAATCGAGGCATTTGATGATGTATTTCCTTTGCATACACGCCCATTTAGTGAACTTCCTCAGGCCCCACTTAGTGGCTTCGCATGCCAAATAGTGGGGTATGATAGTGTACAGCGATGACACATCAGCTGTAGCCATCAAGATGGGTCCTGTTGTCTTATCTTCATCTAGAATCTGCAGCATCTCTTTGGTATCCCGCAAGTATGCCCTGGTCTTTTGTACTGCTGGTTGGAGGAAGCGGTCTATGTATTGCCCAAGTCTTGCTGTTATGGAGTCAATCCCATTCACTATAGGTCTATATGGTGGGTTGACTCCATCTTTGTGTATCTTGGGCAATGCATAGATAATCGGGGTTCTACACGCCTCCGGTATTAGATATCTCGCTTCCTTTTTGTCGAGAACACCCTTTTTCAGTCCCAGATGTACTACCTGTTCCAATTCTTTTTTCCACTGGAAAACAGGATTACTGCAAAGTTTGCAGTAGGTGTTGTTATCTTCTAGTAGTGCACACATCCCTTTATGGTATTGTTCAGAAGTTAATATGACTATACCTCCTCCCTTGTCTGAGGGTCTGATCACTAACTCTTTTCTCGCTGTCAGTTTACGCAACCCTGTTTTGATAATCCTAGGTTCTTGCAGTCTTTTTATTGTCATACTCTTGAGTTTGTCTGTCACCATATGTTTGAAGACCTCAATATGCTTATTGTCTCTTAGTTTCGGGTTAAAGGTGGATCTATTTTTAAGATTGCTATGTACCACCAGGTTATCTTTGCGTATTGTAGCACTGATGGGATTTTCTGATATATACTTCTTAATATTTAGTTTTCTAATGTATTTCTGGATGTTGATGTATGCGTGAAATTTATCTAAATTTCTAACAGGGGCATATTTAAGCCCTCTGTCCAACGTCATCAGTTCTTCTTGAGAGAGCGGTGCTTTCGCGAGATTGAATATCCCTTCTCCAGTTGGTGGTTTCTTGATGTTTTTACCTTTCCCACCTCTACACCCTCTCTTTCTGGCATTCGGTGTTGAGTTTGGTATTAGACTCTCCGGGGGGGTGGTGATGGTCTGTCCCCCTCTCTAAAAAAGAGACATTGTGGCCCTGTTCATTCCTGTATTCACGTTGTGGTCTAACATCGACATCTCGCAGATCTCTTAGGGGAGCATATTTAGATGTATAGACTGGACTTCTATCCCTGGCTCTTTGAGAGGTGGGTGGATGTCCTCGGTCATTTCTAGACCCCCGTCCATCTCTCGATCCATAGTAATAGTGGTTCTCTGGACTTCTGTCATATTGTCTAGGACCTTCATATTCATTCCTATAGTCTCTCCATCCATTGTTGGTCTGCTGGTGGTCGGAGCTGTGCTCTTGTTTATAGGTTTCGTATGGGGGTGCCCTTGTCTCTTTGGGGCCTTGACTAGGTTTAGGCCAATTTTTATTTTTGTTTTTCCAATGATTGGGTTTCTTCCACCCATATTGATTGGACTTTTCCGTTGCTGGAGGGGGGCCTTTATTTTCCCCATTATATGGGGTGTTGTGATGTCGTTGTTTGTTGTCATAAGTTTCTCCCCTTCTAGGTGACATATCCCTTACTGTGTGGTCTCTTGTATTCTTGAAAGGAATATGCTTTGCGGATGTTCTAGGTATAGGTGACCAATCTGTGGGTGGCAACCGATGTTTACCCGTTCTTTCTGGTGTTGAGAAACCTGAAATGGGGTCGGTTTGCCCCATATTATTCTGCCACTTGAAGACCAGATCGACCGATATGAAGGTCCTAGACAATATGACAGAAGTCCAGAGAACCACTATTACTATGGATCGAGAGATGGACGGGGGTCTAGAAATGACCGAGGACATCCACCCACCTCTCAAAGACACAGGGATAGAAGTCCAGTCTATACATCTAATTATTATGCTCCCCTAAGAGATCTACGAGATGTCGATGTTAGACCACAACGTGAATACAGGAACGAACAGGGCCACAATGTCTCTTTTTTAGAGAGGGGGACAGACCATCACCACCCCCCCCCCCGGAGAGTCTAATACCAAACTCAACACCGAATGCCAGAAAGAGAGGGTGTAGAGGTGGGAAAGGTAAAAACATCAAGAAACCACCAATTGGAGAAGGGATATTCAATCTCGCGGAAGCACCGCTCTCTCAAGAAGAACTGATGACGTTGGACAGAGGGCTTAAATATGCCCCTGTCAGAAATTTTGATAAATTTCACGCATACATCAACATCCAGAAATACATTAGAAAACTAAATATTAAGAAGTATATATCAGAAAATCCCATCAGTGCTACAATACGCGAAGATAACCTGGTGGTACATAACAATCTTAAAAATAGATCCACCTTCAACCCGAAACTAAAAGACAATAAACATATTGAGGTCTTCAAACATATGGTGACAGACGAACTCAAGAGTATGACAATAAAAAGACTGCAAGAACCTAGGATTATCAAAACAGGGTTGCGTAAACTGACAGCGAGAAAAGAGTTAGTGATCAGACCCTCAGACAAGGGAGGAGGTATAGTCATATTAACTACTGAACAATACCATAAAGGGATGTGTGCACTACTAGAAGATAACAACACCTACTGCAAACTTCGCAGTAATCCTGTTTTCCGGTGGAAAAAAGAATTGGAACAGGTAGTACATCTGGGACTGAAAAAGGGTGTTCTCGACAAAAAGGAAGCAAGATATCTAATACTGGAGGCGTGTAGAACCCCGATTATCTATGCATTGCCCAAGATACACAAAGATGGATTCAACCCACCATATAGACCTATAATGAATGGGATTGACTCCATAACAGCAAGACTTGGGCAATACATAGACCGCTTCCTCCAACCAGCAGTACAAAAGACCAGGGCATACTTGCGGGATACCAAAGAGATGCTGCAGATTCTAGATGAAGATAAGACAACAGGACCCATCTTGATGGCTACAGCTGATGTGTCATCGCTGTACACTATCATACCCCACTATTTGGCATGCGAAGCCACTAAGTGGGGCCTGAGGAAGTTCACTAAATTGGCGTGTATGCAAAGGAAATACATCATCAAATGCCTTGATTTTTGCCTTAAACATAGCCATTTCTGGTATGGAAAAGAATACTACCAACAGAAGACTGGCGTTGCCATGGGGGCCAAATTTGCCCCCAGCGTAGCTGGACTATTCATGGCAAAGTGGGAAGACGAAAGCGTTTTCCTCGAAACACCAGAAGATTTAGTACTTTACAAACGCTACATAGATGACATCTTCCTTATATGGAAAGGTGGTCGCGAACAATTAGTAACCTTCTTCGAGAGACTAAATAATAACCATCAAAACATAGTATTAACTTGGCAAATTGAGGAATCAAATATTTCCTTCCTAGACCTTACAATAACAAGAGTTAACAACACCTTTGCCACTAAGACCTTTTTTAAAAGCGTAGATCGCAACAGCTATCTCCCAATGAGAAGCTGTCACCATCAAAACTGGTTTTTTAATATTCCCAAAGGTCAGATGCTACGCTTACGACGGAACTGTACAGATATCACAGATTTCCATACTCAGGCAAACCTACTAGGTGAAAGATTTGTACAAAAAGTATACAAAGAAGAGTTTATAAAAAGTAAAATAGAAGAAGTCATACACATTCCAAGATGTGAACTACTGCAGAACAAAGAAAAAACCTCTAAGCTCGACAAGGTGCCGGTCATTCTAGACTATAATATTCAATATAAGAAGATTGAGAGCATTGTCATACGCCACTGGCATATCTTGAAAGCAGATAAAAGCCTTAAAGACATACTACCTGACAGACCCCAATTTATCTACAGACGTGCACCCACATTACGAGACCAGCTAGTGAAGAGTGTGGTTAATCCACCTAAAAAGATTTTTACTTTCTTCACTGGCAAAGGGTTTTACCCCTGCAAAAGGTGCTACGCCTGTAGACGCACGAAACTCCCGAATGAAAAAAGATCCTCATTCCAGTCTAATAGTAATGGGAGAGAATATGAAATTAAAGAATTCGTTGGTTGTTATACAGAAGGGGCGGTTTATGTGTTGGAGTGCAGTTGCGGCCTGCAGTATGTAGGCCGCACCAAAAGGCTACTGAGGATCCGCGTTAAGGAACACGTACAAAACATACAACGCGGTTTGTTAAACATAGTGTTTCAAGGCACTTCCCAAAAACACATAACCGAGACCCCTCCCATTTAAAATTCTGGGGCATAGTACCTTATTCATGTCCATGGAGAGGAGGGCACAAGGTACGAACACTAAGTCAAATTGAATCCCATTGGATTTTTTCGATGGATACGTTTACACCTAAAGGTCTAAACATAGAATTTGACTTAAATTGCTTTTTGAGTGACTATTAGTACATCTAGTCACATACCTCTCCTCACCCACAACCGACACCAGGTCCCTGTCTACTGCCATAGATTTTTCCACTATGACTGGCATGATGTACTCATTTAAAACAGGAACATTCTCCTGGATGCTGGACTCCACTATATGTGAACTGACATTACCCATCTGCCAAGGCAGGATCTATATTAGTCTACTATTTAGGTGGGTTGCACCTTTGACCATACACATAGGCCCATTCCATTTTCTTTAATATTTTTTTTTAAATTATTTTATTTATCTTATATGTTGAGTTAGCGATCCTAATCCTATTCTAATTCCCTTCTGTGTTATACATATTATGCCTGTATTTTTAATATGTTTACTCCTATGCTAACATGTCGAGCCATCTAGTATGTATTTTGGTATACTCCCTCTCAGGATCATAGCTGGGGTGTGTCTGAGCTTTATATATTCTATGCATGACATATCCTAGCTCCATGGTATTGGAGCGTTTTAAATTTAGATAAGAGCGGAGTAACTCTTTACACCCGTTTTATTTATGTATATTTCCAAATTAGTTTCTATATACCCTTTTCATATACATATATTTATTTTTACTCCGGGGATAGTTAGTCCCGTTTTATCATAATGTCATCCATGTTTAAAGGTTGTTCCCTCATGCTGCATACTCCTTCGTCCTGCAGCGCCCCTTCCTTTTCCCTCCTCAGTGTGCACAGCCCATTGCTTGCTGACACTGATGCCAGTCAGATGTAAAAGTCATAGCAATCATGGCCGTGTGCATATATACACATTGGTCTACAACAAAATGGCCGCCGCCCGCCCTGTGCTGAGGACTATTTAAACTCCACATCCTGTGTCTAGTGCTAGCCTCTGATGAAGTCATGTGATATGACGACACGCGTCAGGACGTAGCACAGACACACCGCCAGCAGATCCGAGAGGAGACGAGCTCGCCGCTCGTAAGGATTCAATACCCCGCTTTTACTTTTAAATGTGAGTTTTTTTACTCTAGTTTTAATAAACGCCCTTAGCGGTTTCAGACCCACACTATTTCTCCTTCCTTTATTTTTTCTGCATTCCAACTTTGTGACTGCCGCTGCTGACACCTGAGGGTTGCATCGATTGCACCATAGATGCCACACTCTTTCCCACTGGCACGAGCTTGGTGCTCGTTTGGATTGAGGTCCACGCTCACTCTATTACAAGTGAGTGTGTGAATTTATGCACCAGCTATCCATCTTGCTGCACTCACAAAGTTGCGCTATTGATGTGCCTTTTGTTTATGTGTTCTCATATATACTCCAATGAGTAACGGTGCCACAAAGACCAGGCCATAAGGACGCGATACCCCCTTCACTACAAAGAGCTGCTGTATACCGCCCCCCCTCCAACAGGGAGGTAAGCTAGGTGTGACCACAGGGTGGACGTCACAGGATTTTTTCCAAGCACTCCATTGGTGACGGGACTTTATCTACATATGACTTATCCATATACCATATACCTATAATAAGTTATTTTGGAAGTATCAGGAAGTCATCACCAGGACTTATTTGGGACTGTCTTTCTTTATTAGTTTAGTTCACTTATGCACTGAGTGTGTTATTCCATTCATCCTATCCATCTTATCCTTCCCATTTATGGATAATGTTTGTGGATTATCAATATGTTTTAGTGATTTAATTTTTTAACACGTGTTGCACATCTGGATTATTTAGATATTGGTTCTATATGTCACAATATTGTTCATTATTCACTGTGTTACATATTTTTTCTTTTTTCTGATTATATTTGATCAGTCCTTTATTAGTGCACGTAAATTTGTGTCACTGTGCACATTGCACATCATTGCTAGTTAGCCAAGTACTAGCTAATTACTCACTCACTCTGTCTCTAATTCTCCCTCATCTGCCCCTCCCCCTCCCCCTCCTTTCCACACCTCTCACCTTTGTTTGCCACATCCCCTCCGATTTTTATTTATACTTCCTCTCCCTCCCCATTTTTATCCAATTTGATACACTACAGCGCAGTCACCATCACGTTTTTTATACTTTATTGTTCACTTGGACCAGACCCTACGGTGATTGCTGCAGTATCCCATCCATTCCCTATCCTTCCCCTACACCTCCCACCCTTTTCACTACTCAGCTAGCGCAAGGGTTTTGTCTGTTTTATATTTACTCCACTTGTCCGCCACCTTACCCTTGCTGCTGTTATGGACATCTTCACTTTCATAGAGCAGAGAGAAGTTGACCTCGATGTAGTCTTTAATAGCGAGGATCCTATTAGTGACACCAATGTTGAACAACTTATGCGTAAACTGGGACACAATTTAGAGAAAAAAGTTAGTTTATGGTGGGATGTGACCACCTTTGATAGATATATTAAAGCTAACATTGTGCCTAGGCGTTTGGGGTGGGATGTTCCCCTCAACGATGGCTTGGTTGATCAAGAATCTATTGATGAATGGTTCAGGTTCTGCGATGAAAAAGGGGCCGAACTATTACATCTTTTGCTCAAACGCAAACAAAAGAAGATGAGAAAACTTGAGCAAACCATAGCAGATCTCAAAATACAGCTAGAGACACAAAGATTCAACAGAATTTACACGCCTTACTACCCAGTTAAATAAAGATTTAAAAAAGAAGGATGCAGAAGTCCAAACTAAGAAAAGTAAAAAATACACCAGGGACATCAACGATTATAAAAACGATCTGGTCTTCAAGTGGCAGAATAATATGGGGCAAACCGACCCCATTTCAGGTTTCTCAACACCAGAAAGAACGGGTAAACATCGGTTGCCACCCACAGATTGGTCACCTATACCTAGGACATCCGCAAAGCATATTCCTTTCAAGAATACAAGAGACCACACAGTAAGGGATATGTCACCTAGAAGGGGAGAAACTTATGACAACAAACAATGACATCACAACACCCCATATAATGGGGAAAATAAAGGCCCCCCTCCAGCAACGGAAAAGTCCAATCAATATGGGTGGAAGAAACCCAATCATTGGAAAAACAAAAATAAAAAAACATATAAAAATTGGCCTAAACCTAGTCAAGGCCCCAAAGAGACAAGGGCACCCCCATACGAAACCTATAAACAAGAGCACAGCTCCGACCACCAGCAGACCAACAATGGATGGAGAGACTATAGGAAAGAATATGAAGGTCCTAGACAATATGACAGAAGTCCAGAGAACCACTATTACTATGGATCGAGAGATGGACGGGGGTCTAGAAATGACGGAGGACATCCACCCACCTCTCAAAGACCCAGGGATAGAAGTCCAGTCTATACATCTAATTATTATGCTCCCCTAAGAGATCTACGAGATGTCGATGTTAGACCAGAACGTGAATACAGGAATGAACAGGGCCACAATGTCTCTTTTTTAGAGAGGGGGACAGACCATCACCACCCCCAAGGAGAGTCTAATACCAAACTCAACACCGAATGCCAGAAAGAGAGGGTGTAGAGGTGGGAAAGGTAAAAACATCAAGAAACCACCAATTGGAGAAGGGATATTCAATCTCGCGGAAGCACCGCTTTCTCAAGAAGAACTGATGACATTGGACAGAGGGCTTAAATATGCCCCTGTCAGAAATTTAGATAAATTTCACGCATACATCAACATCCAGAAATACATTAGAAAACTAAATATTAAGAAGTATATATCAGAAAATCCCATCAGTGCTACAATACGCGAAGATAACCTGGTGGTACATAGCAATCTTAAAAATAAATCCACCTTCAACCCGAAACTAAAAGACAATAAGCATATTGAGGTCTTCAAACATATGGTGACAGACGAACTCAAGAGTATGACAATAAAAAGACTGCAAGAACCTAGGATTATCAAAACAGGGTTGCGTAAACTGACAGCGAGAAAAGAGTTAGTGATCAGACCCTCAGACAAGGGAGGAGGTATAGTCATATTAACTACTGAACAATACCATAAAGGGATGTGTGCACTACTAGAAGATAACAACACCTACTGCAAACTTTGCAGTAATCCTGTTTTCCGGTGGAAAAAAGAATTGGAACAGGTAGTACATCTGGGACTGAAAAAGGGTGTTCTCGACAAAAAGGAAGCGAGATATCTAATACCGGAGGCGTGTAGAACCCTGATTATCTATGCATTGCCCAAGATACACAAAGATGGAGTCAACCCACCATATAGACCTATAGTGAATGGGATTGACTCCATAACAGCAAGACTTGGGCAATACATAGACCGCTTCGTCCAACCAGCAGTACAAAAGACCAGGGCATACTTGCGGGATACCAAAGAGATGCTGCAGATTCTAGATGAAGATAAGACAACAGGACCCATCTTGATGGCTACAGCTGATGTGTCATCGCTGTACACTATCATACCCCACTATTTGGCATGTGAAGCCACTAAGTGGGGCCTGAGGAAGTTCACTAAATTGGCGTGTATGCAAAGGAAATACATCATCAAATGCCTTGATTTTTGCCTTAAACATAGCCATTTCTGGTATGGAAAAGAATACTACCAACAGAAGACTGGCGTTGCCATGGGGGCCAAATTTGCCCCCAGCTTAGCTGGACTATTCATGGCAAAGTGGGAAGACGAAAGCGTTTTCCTCGAAACACCAGAAGATCTAGTACTTTACAAACGCTACATAGATGACATCTTCCTTATATGGAAAGGTGGTCGCGAACAATTAGTAACCTTCTTCGAGAGACTAAATAATAACCATCAAAACATAGTATTAACTTGGCAAATTGAGGAATCAAATATATCCTTCCTAGACCTTACAATAACAAGAGTTAACAACACCTTTGCCACTAAGACCTTTTTTAAAAGCGTAGATCGCAACAGCTATCTCCCAATGAGAAGCTGTCACCATCAAAACTGGCTTTTTAATATTCCCAAAGGTCAGATGCTACGCTTACGACGGAACTGTACAGATATCACAGATTTCCATACTCAGGCAAACCTACTAGGTGAAAGATTTGTACAAAAAGGATACAAAGAAGAGTTTATAAAAAGTAAAATAGAAGAAGTCATACACATTCCAAGATGTGAACTACTGCAGAACAAAGAAAAAACCTCTAAGCCCGACAAGGTGCCGGTCATTCTAGACTATAATATTCAATATAAGAAGATTGAGAGCATTGTCAGACGCCACTGGCATATCTTGAAAGCAGATAAAAGCCTTAAAGACATACTACCTGACAGACCCCAATTTATCTACAGACGTGCACCCACATTACGAGACCAGCTAGTGAAGAGTGTGGTTAATCCACCTTAAAAGATTTTTACTTTCTTCACTGGCAAAGGGTTTTACCCCTGCAAAAGGTGCTACGCCTGTAGACGCACGAAACTCCCGAATGAAAAAATATCCTCATTCCAGTCTAATAGTAATGGGAGAGAATATGAAATTAAAGAATTCGTTGGTTGTAATACTGAAGGGGCGGTTTATGTGTTGGAGTGCAGTTGCGGCCTGCAGTATGTAGGCCGCACCAAAAGGCTACTGAGGATCCGCGTTAAGGAACACGTACAAAACATACAACGCGGATTTGTTAAACATAGTGTTTCAAGGCACTTCCCAGAAACACATAACCGAGACCCCTCCCATTTAAAATTCTGGGGCATAGTACCTTATTCATGTCCATGGAGAGGAGGGCACAAGGTACGAACACTAAGTCAAATTGAATCCCATTGGATTTTTTTGATGGATACGTTTACACCTAAAGGTCTAAACATAGAATTTGACTTAAATTGCTTTTTGAGTGACTATTAGTACATCTAGTCACATACCTCTCCTCACCCACAACCGACACCAGGTCCCTGTCTACTGCTATAGATTTTTCCACTATGACTGGCATGATGTACTCATTTAAAACAGGAACATTCTCCTGGACGCTGGACTCCACTATATGTGAACTGAGATTACCCATCTGCCAAGGCAGGATCTATATTAGTCTACTATTTAGGTGGGTTGCACCTTTGACCATACACATAGGCCCATTCCATTTTCTTTTATATTTTTTTTTAAATTATTTTATTTATCTTATATGTTGAGTTAGCGATCCTAATCCTATTCTATTTCCCTCCTGTGTTATACATATTATGCCTGTATTTTTAATATGTTTACTCCTATGCTAACATGTCGAGCCATCTAGTATGTATTTGGTATACTCCCTCTCAGGATCATAGCTGGGGTGTGTCTGAGCTTTATATATTCTATGCATGACATATCCTAGCTCCATGGTATTGGAGCATTTTAAATTTAGATAAGAGTGGAGTAACTCTTTACACCCGTTTTATTTATGTATATTTCCAAATTAGTTTCTATATACCCTTTTCATATACATATATTTATTTTTACTCCGGGGATAGTTAGTCACGTTTTATCATAATGTCATCCATGTTTAAAGGTTGTTCCCTCATGCTGCATACTCCTTCGTCCTGCAGCGCCCCTTCCTTTTCCCTCCTCAGTGTGCACAGCCCATTGCTTGCTGACACTGATGCCAGTCAGATGTAAAAGTCATAGCAATCATGGCCGCGCGCATATATACACATTGGTCTACAACAAAATGGCCGCCGCCCACCCTGTGCTGAGGACTATTTAAACTCCACACCCTGTGTCTAGTGCTAGCCTCTGATGACAGACCCCAATTTATCTACAGACGTGCACCCACATTACGAGACCAGCTAGTGAAGAGTGTGGTTAATCCACCTTAAAAGATTTTTACTTTCTTCACTGGCAAAGGGTTTTACCCCTGCAAAAGGTGCTACGCCTGTAGACGCACGAAACTACCGAATGAAAAAAGATCCTCATTCCAGTCTAATAGTAATGGGAGAGAATATGAAATTAAAGAATTTGTTGGTTGTAATACAGAAGGGGCGGTTTATGTGTTGGAGTGCAGTTGCGGCCTGCAGTATGTAGGCCGCACCAAAAGGCTACTGAGGATCCGCGTTAAGGAACATGTACAAAACATACAACGCGGATTTGTTAAACATAGTGTTTCAAGGCACTTCCCAGAAACACATAACCGAGACCCCTCCCATTTAAAATTCTGGGGCATAGTACCTTCCATTACTGTTATTCCATTCATCCTATCCATCTTATCCTTCCCATTTATGGATAATGTTTGTGGATTATCAATATGTTTTAGTGATTTAATTTTTTAACACGTGTTGCACATCTGGATTATTTAGATATTGGTTCTATATGTCACAATATTGTTCATTATTCACTGTGTTACATATTTTTTCTTTTTTCTGATTATATTTGATCAGTCCTTTATTAGTGCACGTACATTTGTGTCACTGTGCACATATGTATAGAGACTCCTATTTATTTACAAACTGACACATATTAAACAGTTTATTATGTGCTAGTGATAAATGAACAGAACGATCGGTACTGATCACTTTGTCCATTCAAGAAAAAAAAGGGGCTGGTAAAAACCAGACTACCCACTTTCCTTCCTGATACTCCACTCAACGATCTCCCGGGCAGCTGTGACAGCCGGTGGGAAGGGGTGAAGGAAAAGCCAGGTAGCAGAGATGCATGGGGGGGGTGCCAGGAATCGGTGAGATGTAGCGTACTGAGGTCCCAGCGGGGGGAGGATATAATTTTAAAAGTTTAACTCTGCAATTGCATGTTGGAGAGGCAGTGGGGGGAGAGCCAGCAATTGCATCAGATCCACAGAGATCCATGCTGGAGGGGTAGGGGGGATGGGAGGCTGATGCTGGGGGGGGGGTGAGGATTGGTGCCCATATACAAAAAAATGTATCACTAAACTTCAAGAATCCATGTGTGGAGATAATTATTATGATTATTATTATATTTAACCTTATGGACTGGTATTTCTTCTATATATCTTGAGGACTTTATATCTGTCTAAACAAATTGTTTTCAATTTGGGGTTTGAGAGTCTAGCCCCTGAGGGTTTCCATTCATGACTGTTTTGATTACTGTTGTGATGCTGTAATTGGCCCACAGATATCACATGGTACTTGGGCCAATCACAGCATCCTGTAACATGTGTTTACTTGTAGACAATCACAGATCACAAGCTGTCATGAAAGAAAGTCATTAATGACAGATATAACTATTGCTTATAACAGTGATCATCACCTTGGTAACATACTTCCAGAAAAGCCCAAATTATAAAAAGGCACCAACAATACAAAATATAATGGACCTCAAAAAAGAAACAATTAGATATTTTTTTTATTGGGAAAGGATTTTATGGTGTTATGGATGCAGTAGAGCTAGGAATAATGAAAAAGGAGGAAATAGGTGCGCATGCGCGGGACTTCCGGGAAGACGCTCCGAACGGGAGCTCCGCACCGCTCCAGCCTCTCTCAGCTCCCTGAGCCTTCAGACCGAGCGGGAACCAGCCAGAACTGACCCCATCGCCTCCCAGGTGAACCAGGCACATTATCATATGTAGGGCGGCACGCAAAAGAGCGAGGTGAGCCGCCAGCTGAACTTTACACTGGCAGCCCCTGCTTCATCCAAGATGGCGGCCGCAGCACGAGGAAGCATGGAGGACCCGGACTCCATTGCGGATCCTCCATCCCATTACCAGCACCAAATCGGTCTGCTGGCAACTCCTGTGAGTACCTGCAACCCCCAAGGGATCTCCCCAGCATCCACTGAGTCCCTGCTGAACCGAACTTTTGGAGATCTCCCCCACTCTCCCATGCTGCGATCCCCCTTAGGCCTGGCAGGCCCCCACCTCTCCTCCCCCTTGCAGCCAGTTCACTCCGCTGACATGCAACTCATTCTGCAGAACTTTTCTGAGATGCTAGCCACAGGCCTAGCTCACAATGCCACACAGATCACTGCTACCATTAAGGCTGATTTGCAGAGCCTGGGAGCCCGCATGGATGCAATTGAGCAGGCTGTGGATAACACTGCCGCCCGTACTAACCAAAATACCACATGCATCCAAACCTTACAAGATCAACTTGAGACAGCTCTCTCTAAAATTGATGATTTAGAGAACAGAAGTAGGAGGTATAATTTCTGTATACGTGGGATCCCTGAATCTGTTACTGATGTTCCCAGCACAGTTAAATTGTTCATTAAAGAACTCATACCAGACATTCAGGACCACAGATTGGAATTTGACAGGGCTCATAGAGCCCTCCAGCCCCCTCGCCCAGATGGTCTCCCAAGGGACATTGTAGTCAAGCCCCATTACTATGGTGTGAAGGAGGATGTTATGAGACAGACCCTTAACCTGGACAATCTCTCCTTCCAAGGGAATAAAATCCAAATCTTTGCTGACATCTCGCCCACCACAGTCCAGAAACGAAGGTCCCTTAAACCCCTCTTGGAGGTCCTCAACCAGAATTCCATCAAGTACCGCTTGGCTTTTCCGTTCCGCCTACAATTTCATTTCAGGGACAAATCATTTGGCTTTTCCACCTTTCAAGATGGCGAACGTGTCCTGCTTCAACTTGGTCTTATCTCCCAAGAACTTGCTACACAACAAGCGACAGCCAAATCGGGCTCCTCAAAGCGTCCACCCCCAGGCAGTCCTCTGACCCCGTTATGGAATAAACAACAAACAAAGAGACAGAGAGAATCCCGCCCCCCGAGATGAGGGACTTCCTTTTTACTCCCAGACTGGAGATGTGTTGTTTTTGCCTACCCCTAATGATTCAGAGAGCTAACTACTCTCCCCCTCTAGCATGGTGGTAGACAGACCCGCACAGCCCTGACTTGCATCAGGCGGGCCAGGGTCTTGATCTGTTTGGTTTGGGCCCCACTTGCCCATCTTATGGCTAGTTGGGACTCCCAATACCTGCCGTTCCTCCCACCTCGATGAGGAGGACGCTTTCATTGACTTTCTTACTTGTTGTATATATGATATGCCTGTTCTAGTTCCTACCTATTGTTAGGCCTAGTAGCCTCTACCCTTCCTCCCTCCCCTCCCCCCACACTTCCCTCTCCCCTTCCTCCCCTCCCTCCCCACCTCCCCTTTCCTTCCCTTGCAGGTTCCACTCCTTGCACTGGTTAAGTTCTGATTATCCAATTTACGGAACGTTATATTTGTTTGTTTACAGTATTTTTTGCACCTTGGCCGTTCCAGTACTGTTTTACCCCCCATTGGGGGCTCTAACGGCCGAAGCGGCTCATCATGCCACTCTCTCTGTTGTGACGTGGAGGGACTTTTAATCCCTCTGGTGACATCAGGTAGACAACCCCTATTGGGGTTGCACCCTCTCCATGACCCCTCTTGCAGGAGTCCTTGGACTTGGACCCGGCTAGCCGGTCCTGTTGAATTTTTTCTGAATTTTTGCATATGTTTGTTTTGTTTTCTTTTTGTGATTTAATTAACCAACATAATGACATCTCTGATTTTTAATCCTCTTTCTCTTCTATTTCTTCACCCCCGCCTTCTCTCCTCCCCACAGTGTTCTCCTCCCCTCTCCTTCAGGATTCCTCACGGAGACCTCCCCCAGGCCTGGCTCCAGGGCGTTTGTTGATAACCTACTTCACGCGGGATGTCCGGATTCTCCCTTCTCTTCAGGTAAGCTCCCCTTTTACATTCTCTCACCCCCCCTCGGGCACCCATGGCTGAGACTAACACTTGCAAGCTGCCTTTGAAGGTAGCTACCCACAATACACAGGGACTTAATTCTCCCTCTAAACGCCGGAAGGCCTTTCAGAGCTACCACGCCAGAGGCCTTGATGTTGTCCTTCTCCAGGAGACCCACTTCCCCGCTAGCTATACCCCTTCCTTCCTCCACCGCAGCTTCCCCACCTTCTACCTTGCGAATGCTGACACCAAACAGAGAGGGATGGCCATTCTCTTGGCTAAGCGCATCCCATTCACCCACATCCACACAATTCATGATGAAGATGGTAGGTACCTTATGGTCAAAGGGCTCATAGAAGGGGTGACGTACTCTTTTGTTTCATACTATGCCCCCAATCGGGGCCAGGCAAATTTTTTTGCATCCATGTTCTCAACCCTCTCCTCTCATCTAGAAGGTAGAATCCTAATAGGGGGTGACTCCAATATCACGTTTGACTACACACTCGACAAATTCCACCAGGACAGGCCCCACCTTAAGAGATCCTCCAAACAAAGCCTCAGAATCGCCCGACTCCTACACGACTTGGGCCTGATTGATTCTTGGAGGGAGTTGAACCCCACGGCCAAAGACTTTACTCATTACTCTGCCCCCAACAAAACATTTGCCAGGATTGACCACATCTTCATACCTAATGCGGACATTCACACAGCCACTTACTCCTCAATACAAGAAGTTCCGTGGTCGGACCACTCCTTAGTGACCCTTGGAATCTCAAGCTCCCTATCACCTTCAGGCCCCCCTCAGTAGTGCTTGAGTAAATCCCTCCTTGCCAACCCGGTCCACTGTACCATGCTGGAAAAGGACATCCAAGAATTTTTCCTCCTCAATGACACAGGGGACACAACCCCTAGTTCTCTCTGGGGAGCTCATAAAGCCGCCTTGAGGGGGAGGATGATTCAAATGGCTTCCAACCTGAAAAAAGGTAGGAAGGTGGATGTAGAAAACTTGGAAAGGGATTTTAAACTGCTTAGTAAAGCCCATAAGTCTAAACCCACTCCCACCAGTCTGGCCAAGTTGGAATCCGCTCGCATTGCTTTAAATCTTGCCTTAACTTCTAACGCAGACAAGCACTTGAGCTGGTTAAGCGGCAAATTCTACTTACAAGCTGATAAAATCGGCTCACGCTTGGCAGCCAAACTCTCCCCAAAGATCAAAAATTTCTCCTTACCCAAGATTAAATCGTTATCGGGTTCTCTCACCCAGAACCCCCATAAAATCAGAGAAACCTTCCAGGCTTTCTACTCCAAACTATACACATCTCCCTCCTCTGCTGACCCTGTTCCCTTAGAATCCTTTTTGGCTGACATTGATCTCCCCAAACTTTCAGAGTCCCATAGATCCATGATGGAATCACTCTTTCGCACTGAGGAGGTCCAGGAAGTTATCAAAAATCTCAAAACAGACTCGGCGCCAGGGCCGGACGGCTTCTCTGCCCTTTATTACAAAACCTTCTCTGGGGTCCTCTCTTTAACTCCCTACGTGAAGGCTCCACTCTCGAACCCGCTGCCAATCTTGCATATATCTCTGTGATCCCCAAACAGGGAAAAGATCCTAGTGATGTAGGCAACTATAGGCCAATTTCATTGATCAATAATGATCTGAAAATCATGACCAAGATTTTGGCCAACAGAATGGCCTCCTTCATCGCTTCTTATGTTCATAAGGATCAGGTGGGTTTCATCCCCGGGAGACAGGGACCGGACCAGATCAGGAGAGCGGTAGATTTGATTTCCCTCATGCAATCCTCCTGGGATAACGGGTCCCCTCAGAAGGGATACATTTTCTCTATAGACCTCCAAAAGGCCTTTAATACGGTCACCTGGCCATACCTTTTTACCATCCTACGTTGCCCGCTCTCCCCTATTATTTTTGCTATAGTGATAGAAACCCTAGCTCTAGCAATTAGACAACACTCGGACATTCATGGGGTTCAATGTGGTCAACATTCACACAAATGTGCCCTCTTTGCGGACGATGTCCTCCTTTTCGTCACCTCCCCTCTCAAGTCAACCCCCAATATTCTCCAACTCCTCAACACTTTTGGAACGGTTTCACACCTTCAGGTCAACATGGCAAAGTCAATGGCCCTGAACGTCACTACACCCCAAGATATGGTCGATAGGCTCAAAACTAACTTTCCCTTCTCCTGGTGTGCCTCTTCTCTTCCCTATTTGGGAGTTTTCCTCACCCCAAAAGTAGAGCTCCTATTCCAACACAATTACCCTGCCATGTTCAAAAAACTCACAGATGAACTTACACAATGGTCTCTCTATAATTTGTCCTGGCTGGGTAGAGTCAATTCGGTCAAGATGACCCTCTTGCCCAAATTGCTTTATCTTTTCCGGTCCCTGCCTATCCCTGTCAAGAAGCGAACACTGGATAGACTTCAATCGACAATCATACAGTTCATATGGGGGGGCAAGGGACATCATCTATCTAAAAAAGTTCTGTATAGGGCAAGGAAGAAAGGAGGCCTTGGCCTTCCCAATATGTGGTGGTACTACCAAGCAGCCCAACTCTGTCAATTCTCAGCGATATATACTAAAGGACCTAAACCAGACTGAGTATACATAGAAAGGCAGGCAACCCCTAACCACACATTGGACTATTTAGCCTTGAGACCACGTAAGGACCGCCCCTCAATCCTGTCACCCACCCTTTCTCACTCAATGGGCCTCTGCGATACCCTTCATAAACATCCCTCACTGTCCTCTTCTTGGCATCCCCTGGCTCACATCTTCCACAACCCCCAATTCCCCCCGGGTCTAAACATCAAGGCTTTTGGATGGTGGCTCGACAAGGGTCTATACAGAATAGGACAATATTTTAACAATGATGGTCCCATCTCGCTCAAATACTGCACTTCCAAACTGGACATGCCCTCTTCCGAAACTTTCCGCTATTATCAGTTGTTAAATTTTTTGCGTGGGGTCTGGAAAAGCTCAGACAACCCACTCTCTGTTACTCAATATGAGCTTTGGTGCTCCTCAGCCATGGGCGTCAGGGGAGGCATTTCCCTGATCTATTCAGCGTTAGCTGACCCTCGGGGCAAAGCGAGCTATATGTTGAAATGGGAGCATGACCTCCAGTTTGAATGGGACCTAAACACTTGGCACACAAACTTCTCCCGCTCATTTAAGGGTATCTTAAACATCTCCCTGATGGAAGCTGACGTTAAGTTTCTCTCCAGATGGTACCTGGCCCCTACTCACCTTTCTAAGTTCTACCCGCAGTCTTACCCCCTCTGCTTCAGAGGATGTGGCCTCGTAGGCTCTCTCCTCCACACCCTCTGGGAATGCCCTAAAATTAGGGGATTCTGGAATAGAATTTTCAGCCTCATTCGCAAAGTCACCGGTTTCGAGGTGAAGCAAAACCCTACTATTGCCCTCCTTAATGATGCTATCCCTAAGGTCCCTAAATTGTCCTGCTCTCTCATACACTTCATCCTTCTGGGGGCCAAGATTACCTTAGCCCACGCCTGGAAGTCGCCCTCGGCATCATTTCGCCAAGCTAAACACAAGATTTCCTGGATAATGACACAGGAAAGGATTTCTAATACCTTACTAGACAATCCAGAAAGATTCCATCTTATCTGGGAACCCTGGGCTACACATGTAGGCATATCCCTTCTTCCCCAATAGGTGAGCACTGGACAGCCCCTATTCGGCTTTTTACTGGTCATCCTTACCCCCCTCTCCACGAGAAATCCCGACTTCTTTGCCCCCCCTCCTTTCCCTCTTACTCTCTAGTTCGCTCCCCCTTCTCTTCCCTATTCCTATTTCTTCTTTTCTTTTCTTCCTACTCTCAATCCCTGTCTTAGACTATCACTGGCTACTCAGTTACATCTGTGCAGTCTTCCTTGTTTTATGTTGATGGGTACAGCTAGATGATCCGCCTTACAGGCTTTTTGAAGCCATTCCATTAGTTGGGTTCTTTAATCTCTTTGGACTGTTAACAGAGGTTTGAGCTCAGACTCCCCCCGGATGGTTCGCCTCCTCAGGGGGTCAGCAACCAGGGCAGGTTGGCGGGTGGCCAAGCCCTTTGTTCATATCCCTCTCTGGGTGTTCTATTCCTGATCGCTCCGTGCACAGCAGGATCCCAATTGGGGTGCGTGGACTGGTCGGGAGTGGACGTAGGGCCGTTGTCCCTCAGGACCTACTTTAAATTTATTGGTGCCTACTTTTTGTATGCAGAGTCTGCTCTACCCTCTATATTATGCACTACGGTCTATGATACGATGATGGAACATATTTCCAAGTGGCCTTCTTTTGTTTGTTTCTGATGATTATATTCTGTACTGACCTCGGTTGGGGTCCTTTGTTACCTTCTTTTATAATTGTACCGCATCTAATTACAATAAACCTTTTTTGAAAATCAAAAAAAAAAAAAAAGGAGGAAATTATGTGTGTCTTTTGTCACAGGGAGACAGTACAATATTAATGGTTGTATAATTTGTCATATGGAGGGGTTAGTCTATGCCATGCAATGCCCTTGTGGACTGAAATACACTGGCCATACAAAGAGAACTTTAGCCAACAGAGTACAAAGACGTATTTAAAAATCCTTTCATGCCTAAGCCTATTTCTGGCATTTGGTGTTTACAAGTTAAAATCCATATTTTTTGCTAGAAAATTACTTAGAACCCCCAAACATTATATATATAGCAGAGAATCTGGAGAATAAAATGGTGATTGTTGCAATATTTTATGTCACACGGTATTTGTGCAGCGGTGTTTTAAACGCAACTTTTTGGGGAAAAATACACTTTTATGAATTAAAAAAAAACAAAAAACAGTAAAGTTAGCTTAATTTTGTATAATGTGAAAGATGATGTTACGCCGACTAAATAGATACCAAACATATCACGCTTTAAAATTTGGATGCACTCGTGGAATAGCGACAAACTACGGTACCTACAAATCTCCATAGGCGAGTCTTTAATTTTTTTTATGGTTACCAGGTTAAAGTTACAGAGGAGGTCCAGTGCTAGAATTATTGCTCTCGCTCTGACGAATGTGGCGATACCTCACATGTGTGATTTGAACACTGTTTACATATGCGGGTGCGACTTCCGTATGCGTTTTCTTTGCTGCGCGAGCACAGGGGCGCTATATTTTTTTTTTCTTTTCTTTTCTTTTATTTAGTTTTGTATTTTTACAAAAAAATATTTTGATTACTTTTATTTTTAATGTAAACATCCCTTGTGACAGTAATAGGTGGTGACAGGTACTCTTTATGGAGGGATCGGGGGTCTAAAAGACCTCCAATCCCTCCTTTGCACTTCAAAGTATTCAGATTGCCGAAAACTGTGATTCTGAATACTGTATATTTTTTTTAAATCTGGCGCCATTGGCAGCCGAGTAAACTGGAAGTGACCGCGTTTACAGAGAAAAGACTGGAACAAAGTCGTTTCCGGCTTCACGCCAGTCTGTCTCTAGGCGTCCCGAAGTGGTCTATCGCGGATCGGGTCTCCTGGTGGGACGGGAGGCCCAGTAGGAGCCCAGTAAGAGCTGCGGGAGGCGGCGGGAGGGGGGATGTCCCCTCCCGCTTCTCTGGGATAACAACCTGAGCGGCTTTTAGCCGCATTGGTTGTTATCCCTGGAAAGCCGACCGCTGGCTCAAAAAAAACTATACCTTTTGCAGCTGCGGGCATCATCCCGGTATAACCCCCTAAAGCCGAGGGCGCATATATGCGTACGCTCGGCGGGAAGGATTAAAATGTTTCTGTGGGTTTAAAAAAACATAACTTATCCAAACACTTTGCCAATTGCCATAAACTATGTACAAACTATGGGATATTTTTATGGAATTATTTCTTTATTTTTTACTAGTAATAGTGACGATCAGCGATATATAGTGGGACTGCGACATTGTGTTGGACAAATCGGACAGTAAGTGAAACTTTTGATACATTTTAGTGACCAGTGACACCAATACAGTAATCAGTGCTAAAAAAATATGCACTGTCACTGTACTAATGACACTGGCAGGGAAGGAGATAACAAATCGGAGCAATCAAAGGGTTAAATCTGTTTCTAGAGAGTGTTTGATAACTGTATGAGGGGTGCTTTAACTGTTGAAAGACAGAGATCCGTGTTCATGCTTAGCAGAAACACAGGATCTCTGTCTTCCCTAATAACAGAAAGGTGATCTGCCTTGTTTATATAGTCAGACCGCGGTTGTGCCTCTGTTAGGAATGATTGCTGGCAGACATCGGACCACTGGACTTGCTGATAGCGTTGCCACCTGTCCGGGTTTTGAACCATGTGTCCGGGTTTCAGACTGCATGAAACCTGAACATGTTTATTCACACTGAACTGTGGCTAATTATCCCAGGCAGGAGGAATACTCTACTGCACCCTCCCAGTCAGTGGGATCTCTGGCCCCTTCACAGAGTCGGGCCATCTGTTGATTTGCACACAAAGCACTAATCAGAAATGGCCAGATCCTCTGGCCCCTCCCCCTAAAGAGGGAGGGAATACATCCATCAACCTAATTTGTGTGGATAGAGGAATCTGATTTTTTTTTCATTCAGTCCACAAATTATAAGTATATGTTTTATTTTTTATTTTTTTTTATTATTGAGCTGAGGTTTATATATGTCTGTGAGAGTCTTACTTGTGGCACAGCATTCTAAGCATATTTTATGGGTACAAGAATGTTGGGGATTGGCTTGCAGAAAAGGTGGCGACCCTACTTGCTGATTGGCTCCTGCTGTATCCAATACAAGCGGGAGCGGGTCACAGGTCGCAGAATCACGTACCTATACGTGATTCTGCGCAGATGAGCCGCCGCCCTGCAGTAAATGTATGTGGGACGGTCGGCAACAGGTTAAACAATGTGGTACAGGATTTCAATTTATAGTTTGTACACTGGATGGCACTGGAGTTCAAGGTTTATTCCTCTTAGAATTTAAATATCTATTTATATTTATTTATTTTATCTTTCTATCTATTTATTCAACAAAACATCATTTTTTATATGTTGCCAAATATTGGGTATTATATTGTGTTTGTGTGCACTAGAATTCATTTTAGTGTATTTTTTTTCCCCACAATTTGCGTTTGTTAAACAGCTGCACAAATATTGTGGGGTTCATTTACTAAAACTGGAGTGTGTACAATCTGGTGCAGTTCTGCATAGAAACCAATCCGCTTCCAGTTTTTTTTTTTTTTGGCAAAGCTTAATTGAACAAGCTGAAGTTAGAAGCTAATTGGCTACCATGCATAGGTGAACCAGATTTTGCACTCTCCATATTTAGTAAATCAACCCCTATGTGTCATAAAAAATGCCAACAGCCACAATTGTATTCTTCAGGGCATCAGAAAATATATAATGTTTGGGGGTTTAATTAATTTTCTAGTAAAAAAAAACACTGATTTTAACACGTGTGCAGGAAATTTAAAAATTGCCTCGGACAGCAAGCTGTTAGACAAATGCTAACAAACTGACCTTGAAAAAGGCCAGAAAAAAAATAATAATATTTGGCTCATAATGACTTCAGGGGGGTTCAATTAGGGGTTGATAATGTCCTGCAAACTGAACTTTGCTCAATGAGAAACACCATTTCAGCAAAGACGGTAAACTGAATTTCTTTTACCATCCTGTAAACACCAGGAATACATAC
Source organism: Rana muscosa (assembly GCA_029206835.1). Classification (NCBI taxonomy): domain Eukaryota; kingdom Metazoa; phylum Chordata; class Amphibia; order Anura; family Ranidae; genus Rana; species Rana muscosa. The sequence continues at coordinate 1,163,033,526 of CM055122.1, read as the reverse complement.
AGTAGATAAACAGAATGATTATTTTGGAGGGAAACAACAGACAGACAACTGCAGTTTAATATTATTTCAGAAACTGCATAATGGTGCCAGTATTATTACAGAATAATGTAATTATATATTCTCTGAAAAACAGGCTGGATCAAACCCAAAATAAAATGAACTAGAAGAAAATGAATAATATAATTAATCATAAACACCACCTGTAAATATCAAAGTCAGACAAATTATGAAGCAACAAAAGTGGGTAAATACATGAGGAAGCAACTTACAGGATGTGTAAACAATATTTCTAAAAAATAAAAACCATGAAATTGTTTAAAATGATAGTGTATATAAACATCTATAAATTAACAGTGGCTACAGAGATTTAGAAGCTATGCGCCTAACAGGTCTATTCAAATATAAAATAAACATATTTTGGTTGTATTTGGGCTTTAACCCTAATCAACTTTAGAGGATAAGTTCACTTTTTCCCCCTAAATTCCAGCTCCCCTATGTACCATTTTACCAATAAAGTACTTTGTTTGGAGAAAACAAAAAGCTTTCTATTTATCTTACGCAGCCTTTACCTCAGTGTCAGCGCTTGTTGAAGCAAAAAACGTTCCCATTAATTCCTGGACAGACCTTGGGATGCGACAATTGTTAGGACACATGAAGGAGTTTCCCAGCTGACCTGATTTGCAGCTGCTTTCCCCTTCCAGAAGACCACTGCCACCCACCTGCTCAGGTCAAGGTTTTCCTATGCAATCAATCAATAATTACTCTTCTTAATATGATAAATCTAAATTAGATCAACCAGAGATTGTACAATCAGATTGTATAGTGTCTGGCCACCTTTATACACCTAAAATTAACTAGTTGCACTTTTGGTGCCAATAATTGTTAGCGGTACACCAAACACAGAAGTAAACACACATTTTTGCAACGTGAAAAACAAGTGACAAACACAGAAAAACATACAGTAAAAAGGTGTATACTGTAAAACACCAAAATGTCCCATGAGCTGCTTCTCCACATGTAGGGTGGCCCATTGAAATCAATTGGCTGCCCTATGCATGTTACAGGAAAAACAAGCCAAAAACATGCACTCCCATTACACTAAGTATGAATGGGACTTATAAGTAAAATTGGTGTTTATACAAGAACAATGAGGCTCCATTCACATTTGTGCATTTCCAAAAGCATGGCACACAGAAAATGCACGCTTTGCCATGCTTTTCAGAAACACACTGCAAATGTGCATTGCACTTGCATTGTCATTACATATTAAAGGCACCCAAAGTGTGGGGTAGCAGGAATGTGTTTTCCCTGTGACAATTGCATGGCAAATGCCTAAAAAGAGTCCTAAAAATGCACCACGCTTCACTCCAAAAAAGTTCTAGAGCTTCCTTTGAAAAATTGACGCACATAAGGCAGTCCATTAAAGAAAAAGGGCAGCCTTATGCATGATGAGCAAAAATGCTTATACGGTAATGTTAGGTCCTGCTACACGAAAATGTGAATGGGGCCTGACAGCTGAGTGTCTCTGTCCACTCTGTCCTCCTATGCATAAAGATGGCCCTACACTATGTAACCTGATTGTACTCTCTCTGTACAATTTTATTTATATTTACCAGAACTATGGAATCTGAGGACCCACCTGAACAACCCATTAAATTTGCATCAAACCAGGCAGGCCCTTTTACTACATAGCTGATGGGATTGTTCTGTCTCTAGGACAGAGAGCTAAACCTTCTTGCTCTATAAACTTCAGATACCATATTTCTTTGATCTTAGATTTATTGCAACAAGCCAGGTGAAACTACAAATTGATAAAATAAACATCAATCAGTACAATATTGCATATAATAAAGAAACAATGTTCTATAACACAGAATGAGATAACAAGAACTCAGTTCTTAAGCTTGCTGAGGGGTGATGGTGAAAGATTATAGAAACAGCCTTACTGTCATGTTGTGGATTCCTAAAATGGTGGCTGACTCACTTCCTCTAGAGCAGGGGTCTCAAACTAACAGCCCTCCAGCTGTTGCAAAACTACAAGTCCCATGAGTTATTGCAAGGCTGACAGTTACAAGCATGACTCCCACAGGCAGAGGCATGATGGGACGTGTAGTTTTGCAACAGCTGGAGGGCCACCAGTTTGAGACCTCTGCTCTAGAGAATCCTCCCAGAATGTTCTAGTTCCTAACAACTTTATTAACCCATTCTAAGAAATGACAATATGTAACTAAAACAAGCAGCTAAAGCTATACCAGAAAGGGACAGTAGGTAGTGCCTATGCTCTCCATATAACTAACTTGGTGTACATCAAGGAAAACCCAACATATTATTTAATCACATAAACACAGTAACTGAATAAGGCCCAATGGGCAGAACATGGATATCTAAAATTGATTGTACAATCATATTGTACAGACAGTGGGTAGAAACTAAAAGAGGTGGTATAGTAATGAGGGAGGTGTGGTCCAGACAGGTGAAAATGCCCTATCACACCCTCTTCTGTGATGCAGCAAAGAAGTGCATGTTCAGATACGATCTATAGGAATGATGGAATCAAAAGGCATTTTTAAACATCCAAACAAATAGATGAAAGCTCAAAGCTTAAATATATGAGGTAAGTGAGCAATAAGTACTTTGTAATTTCTGGGCCAGAAATGACAATAGAAAACACTTATAGTTATTATGAAAAGTGAAATTTTGCTTGAAAAGGCGAACTAAAGCCTCGTACACACGACCGAGTTTCTCGTCGTAAAAAACACGTTGTTTTTTTCGACGAGATTCTTGTTAACCTTGACAAGTTTCTCGTCAAGCTTTCCATGCGTACACACTGACATTTCCCAATTTCCTCGTTGTTCTCCGCGGTCACGTCCAGCACATACGACGGCACTATAAAGGGGAAGATCGATTTCCTTGGCGCCACCCCTTGGGCTGCTTTTGCTGATCTCGTGTTACCGCGTGTGAAGTAAAAGTTTGGGAAGAGACGATTCGCGCTTTTCAGTCTTCGTGCTTTTCAGTTTGTTTTCTGAGGTTCAGTTTGTGGTTGTGGGTTCGTATCTTGTCTTTCAGGGCGTCTAGGCAGGTTGTATCTGTTTTACAGTGCGTTCTTGCCCGTTCGTTTCTGATTTTCAGTTCGTTATTCATAGGCCTTGCTGTTCTAAAGTGCGTTCTGTTCTGTACGTTCTGATAAGACGACCGTTTCCTAGCCATGTCGCCTGTACGTTCTCGTCGTCGAGTTCGTGCTGTGCGTGCGCTTGGTGTTGGTCTGCTTGTTTTGGACCAAGACCAGTCCATGAATGGTGTGAGGAGGAGGTCATGGACCAAGAATTGGTTGCTCCAGCGGGACCAATTCTGCCATATGCCTCTGCTGTGGGAGATCGTCGAGAATAATCCTGAGGACTACAGGAATTTTCTGCGGATGTCTGACCCCGTTTTTCAGGAACTGTTGGCTTTGGTGTCCCCCTACATTACCAGGAAGGACACCGTTATGCGGGAAGCCATCAGTGCTGAGCAGAGGCTCATCGCCACGTTACGTTATCTGGCGACAGGGAGAAGTCTGCAGGACTTGAAGTTCATGACAGGCATCTCCCCCCAGGCTCTGGGCCTCATAATCCCAGACACCTGTTCTGCCATTATACAAGTCCTGCAGGAGGACTATATTAGTTTATTTATTATTATAAGTTTTCTCCTTTAACATCACATTTTATGTATTTAATGTATGCTAATGTCTTGTATTTCTTCCATCCTTCCCTAATTACCATGATTGTAATATGCTGAGAATGTCCCCTTTGTCCCCATGCATGCTGGAAGCTTTAGATTGCCCCTTTTTTCTCCTCCATGCATATTTCCCTTCACTAACCTTTCCAGCAGGGGCGCCTGGTGCTCAAAATGTTTGGGGGTCCAACCCCAATTTAGGAATTAAACTTCCTCCTTTTTTGCGACTGTGCCTATTAAACGCCCCCAGTTGCCCCCTCCAATGCAGCCATTTTGTTCCCTCCAATGCAGCCATTTTCCCCCCAGCCCTGCACTTACCTTCTTGTGGTCAGCGCCATCCTTCTTCTGTCCTTAAAGTCTTCCCCTGCCCTTGATGTTGCATCAGCCAATCATGTTACCATTATACTTGGTGAACATGATTGGCAGAGCAGCCTGTCAGTGTTTACCCAAGGAATGTCCCCCCCCCCCCCTGCGTCACCTATTTAACTTTTATGAAGCCAATTACATCCCTCAGGCTGTAATGTGCAAGCCTATTTGCCTCCCTGTTTCTGATATGCAATTTTCACCCCATAAATGCTGCAGTTATTCATATGTTGGTCGCTTAACAGGGGGCCATCCACCTGAATAGTGGGCGGCATTGACAATACATAGGTTAATGCAAGGCATGAACCGATGTATTGTTCGGAGTGACGGGCACGGGAGAGAGGGGGCAGTGCTCCAGCGCCCACTCTGGACGCACCGCCACTGCAATGCTATCCTGTGGCCAAACACATCTACCCCCCCCCCAAAATATTTTTTTAATGGACCATCAGAGGGGGTGATGAATATGAAACCTGAGCCTTCCATTATACTTCTTAAAAACACATTAATAAACGGAGAAGTTGATTGATGTTGGCCTCTAATGTTTTTTCTTATAATCTCCTTGTAATGTAATATTTTAAAATTCTAATTTTCTTTCATCTTGTTTGACTCCCCAGCTTCCTTCCACGCCACAGGAATGGCAGACTGTGGCATTGGAGTTTGCCACGCGGTGGGACTTCCCCAACTGCGGTGGTGCCATAGACGGAAAGCACGTCCGCATCGTGCCGCCACCCCGTTCTGGGTCCTACTACTGCAATTACAAGGGGTTTCATAGCATTGTGCTGATGGTGGTGGTGTCAGCACGGTATGAATTCCTCTATGTTGATGTAGGGAAGAATGGCCGGATGTCCGATGGGGGATCCTTCATCCAGACGGAGTTTGCCCTCCGTCTCCAGAGTGACGACCTTGCATTGCCACCGGATGCAGGGAATGTTGAAGGACTCCCCTTTGTTTTTTTGGCTGATGAAGCCTTCAAACTCGGACCGTATCTTATGAGGCCATTTCCTCAGAGGACCCTGACCCCAGAGAAGAGGGTGTTCAATTACCGGCTGGCCAGGGGCCGAAGAGTCGTTGAAAATGCCTTCGGCATAATGGCCAGCCGGTTCCGCATTTTTATGACTTCCATCCACTTGGCGGACTACAAAATAAACTATGTAGTTTTATGCTGCTGTGTGCTACACAACTTTCTCAGCAGAAAATCCACTTCTTATATGGCCACAGTATTGCCTGAGGCTGGACTTTCATCTGCAAATCCCCTGCCGGGCCTTGAATCTGCCCGTCCTGGCTTGCCCCCCCAAAATGCCCGTGAGGTTCGGGAGAAATATATGCAATATTTAACGGGTAGGGGGGCAATTTCTATGCCAATCTATGCCTAAAGATTCATGGAGAACGAGCTAAATAAAAATCTGATTTAAACTTTTAACTTTTGCTTGTTTCCTGTCTCCTAGTTTGTCTTAGTGCATTTGTAGTGCCAAGTGTATTTTCCTTTAGTAAATAACAACCATTTCACTATGTAACCTTAAAAAAAAACACAAATAAGGTTAGAGTGTATTGGAAAAAGAGACTACACGTTGTTTGTGTTCAAACATTTTACTCTGTGCACATTCACACATGTTTTTTTTTTTGCCTGGCCACAAACCGCCAATTCTTTTCTTAGGAAAATACAAAAACAACAGTTGCATTCCAAAAAGTACAACATTGGATATCTCTGAGCAATCTGAGACATTCACTTACACAAACTATGTCTCTATGTGCCCGTCCTAATATGGGGTCTTGCCACCCCTTGCCCAGCCAAAAATTGAATATGCACACATTTTGTAGTAATTTTTAATAGGGATTTTAGACTCCTGATCCCTATTGTCAACATGTGCTATCTGCCATCAGGGGTGATCAATGGACGTGTTTTGGGGGTGCAACCCCTTCCTCAGTTCACCTACTTTAGATACGAGGAAGGGGTTGCACCCCCAAAAGAGTTCATGGATATCCCCTGATGGCAGATAGCACATGTTGACACACTGTGTGCATATTCAATTTTTGGCTGGTTTGATTGTCAAAAAGAGTTTAAAAGGTTGAAGAACAGTCATTCCTGAAACAAAAATGGGGGTTTGATTGCCTTATTTGATTCTCCCCAATACATCTAGAATGCCTTTAAATGTTTGATCCATCACATGAATTCTTTGTTTAATTCTGTCCGGTTCCGTGCTACATTCCATCACTTGCTGTATTATTCGGAGGGCACTGTCAGCAGAGAAACGTGTACTATCCTTCACCACAACATTCACATCCCCTAAAAACAAAAAAACAAAAGGTATTATAACTCTGCTGGCCTACATCTCTTACCTGAAGCTGTGGTGACAGATACTGACCTGTTGTGGTGACCAGTTCCACAACGTCATCCACCTCTCCTTCCTGCACTTCTCCTTCCTCCACCTCAACTTCCTCAACATCCTTCGGTTGTGGGTCTTTGGGAGTTTGCGGTTGTTGTGAAGCTGTGGGGTTCCTGTGCTCCCTGGAGTGTTCTCCTCCCAGTCTTCTCTCCCCTATTAGAATCAAACAAAAGGTCTATTTATCACACTGAAATTCTCTATGAAAAATAAAAACAGGCTAAATTGTTTGGAAGTGGGGTACAAGTGTGTGTTTGTGCGGAGTTTAAAGATGAATGCATTATTTGGAACCAAAAATATGTTTAGTATTCACCTTTTGGATGTAAATTTTTAGACATGGAGGGTACCACAAAAATTCACTGATGCACCTGTGTGGGACACCCAAAAAAAGCGGTTCTGGTGGCACACACTATAGTGCTCCAAAGTACAGATGTGGTACCAGCTGCTGAGTGTCCTCTCCTTTACACTGATTAAAGTTTGCATTTCATTCTCTTTACAAACACATCATCTAGCCTAAAATTTAGGAACAACAATTTGTAAAAAACAGGCAGATGTCTAATTACTTTTGTGGCTGTAAAATAAGCCAAAACAGCGGATAGTGGCCGAACGAAGTGTCTGTAACGTAACGAATGATTACTGTGCCAAACCAAGTTCAAAATAGGAAATTTTGGAAGGAAGTCCAATATGAAAAATAAAAAAAAGGAGCAACATGTAATTTGAGAAAAACATTAATAGCAGAAAAGTGTACATTTTACTTACTTTTTGCTAGCATTCTCTTAATGCTCCTTAACTGCTCTGGCTCCCTCAGTTTGAGGTCTGACCACCTCTTTCTGAGCTGCTCATTTGAGCGTTTCACCCCGAAATTCTTCTTCAGACTCTTCACGACTTTCTTCAGGATTTTGGCCTTCCTTCTATTAGGTTTGCTATACGGCCCATGCTTTGCATCATAATCCGACTTGAGCAATATGTCCACCATCTCCGCCATCTCCGCAAAAGACATATTAGATGCCTTGAATCTCCTCCCTGGTCGTGACGTTTCCTCAGTCTCCGGGCTTGTCTCCTCCTCGTTATTTGAGGAATTATCAGACACCTGCTGTAAATCCGCCATATCTGTCTGCGCGCCGAAAGAGAAGGGGCGGGGAAAAGATGTTAGTTAGAACGTCATGGGCGGGCGACGTGTGCGGAGCGACGTGTACGTAGTTTGCCGCATGCGTGGTGTATATATAGCAAACACACATGTGACTATACTACGTTCGGTGTGCGGAGAGAGGAGTTCAAGTGACGGACGTGCGAACGAAGGTATGTGATTTTGTGACTTTGACAAATTGTTGGCCTATACTGTCTGGAGAATGTTGTAGGATATATATGGTGACTATGATTTTAAGGAGGTTAGACTGTGTGCCTCACATTAGTTATATATTATTTATTTTACTTGCAGATACAATATGAATGTCTTTATTAGCGACAAAGAATTCCTGGCGGAATTTATAGACCGGGTAAAGGAGCTGCCCGCTCTGTGGGAGACCAAAAACCCCATACACAAAAAAAAAAGGGGTGAGAAAAGCAGCGCTGGAGACCCTGCTCCCATTTGTGCATACCAAGGTGCCCACAGCCACAGCAAAACAGGTGGACACTAAAATTGGGAGCTTGAGAGGCACATACAGGAATGAACGCTCTAAGGTCCTGGCTTCTCAGAGGTCAGGAGCAGCAGCAGATGATGTGTATGTCCCCAATTTGTGGTACTACAGCAGGATGTCCTTTCTGGATGACCACATTGAGGCAAGGCCATCACTATCCACTCTTCCCTCCAGACTTCCCTGCAGCCAACCTAAACCTTCTCTGGAGCAAGAGGAGGCAGCCATCCTGGATGAACCTGATTTGGCCATCTGGAGCCAGGTATAATATTTAGAGAAAATGTATTGGGATAAAATTAATGTTTGACAAATATGTCAAGATGAAAAACATAAACTATTTTGGGTTTGTCAAAATGATTTCTGGATTTACATTCGAATTGCTTCAATCATGATTTGAAATTTGGATGCAAAGATTAAACCAACATATTAAACTATGTCCCTTTTTCATACACAGGATGAAATCAGCCAGGAGGAGGGTTTGGAAACTGTCAGGCAGGAGGAGGCAGGGCCCAGTGGCAGGCAGGAGGTGGCAGGGCCCAGTGGCATCCAGGAGGTGGCAGGGCCCAGTGGCAGCCAGGAGGTGGCAGGGCAAAGGAGAAGCACCAGATCACAGGTGCCTCCCATCCGACTTCCCAAAAAAAGCAGGAGGGACAGGACCACCAGTGAGGCAGCAATGGCCCTTATTCGAGAGGCCCATGCCACCCTCAAGGAGCCCACATCCCCTGAAGAGGCCATTGCCGGCCTAGTGGAGGCAAAGTTCAAGGTGATGAGCATGGAGCAATGCCTCCTATGCGAGCCCCTGCTCATCACCTTGCTGAACAAGGGGGTGATGGAAAAAATTACCCCCAATACCGCAATTTGGGAGGTGGCACAACTGTCCCAACCTCAACCTCCTCCTCCACCTCCACCTTCTTCTTCTGCCCCACCCCTTCTCCTCAACCTCCTCCTCCACCTCCACATTCTTCTTCTGCCCCACCCCCTTCTCCTCCACCTCCACCTTCTTCTTCTGCCCCACCCCCTCCTCCTCCACCTCCACCTTCTTCTTCTGCCCCACCCCCTTCTCCTCCACCTCCACCTTGTTCTTCCACCCCACCCCCTTCTCCTCCACCTCCACCTTGTTCTTCTGCGGCCCCCCCTTCTCCTCCACCTCCTCCTCCTCCTGACAGGAGTACCCCTCCAGTGGCCCAGCCTCCAGCCACACGAAGAAGGAAGGCTGCAGAGAAGGCTTCAGGGAAGGTTGCAGGGAAGGTTGCCAGGAAGACGAGGAAGTGATAGCCTTGCTTCATTGTGGTCGGACAGAAGGCAGCCTGTTGTAGTACCACAGACTTGGGACATATATCTCACCTGCTGCTGTTCCTAACCTCTGGGAGGCCAGCATCAGATTGTGCTCAGAAATGTTGGCCTTCTCTCAAGCTCCCAATTTTAGTGTCCACACAGGGTTGATGTGTGCTCTGGGGTCCCTGGGATGCACAAATGGCAGCAGGTTCTCCAGCGCTGCCTTCTCTTTATTTTATTTCAAACATGAATAAATGTTATTTTTGTTTAAGTTCATACTTGACTATGTGTATTTTTAAATATTTTAAATTTAGCTTTGGAGTAAGCAGAGACATTTGACAGCCAAAAAAAGGGACAGATAACAACCCCAAAAAAAGAATAACAATCTGATTTCAAAAAAAGAGGGTGTAAAATTTAACAAATATATATTAAAATATTCAATGGGAGATCACTATCAAAACATTGCCAAATTACAATTAACATCAGTTTGAAAAATCTAAAACAGTAAAATATTCAGAAGATCTTGCACGATATAATACACCTAAATCTTCTTAAGAGCAGCATGAAAAAGGTTAAAAAAAGATAGTCATAACTCTGTGTGAATATCAGCAGCAAAATAATTTCTTTCGTTTTGATTAATGTAACATTCTAAAGAAGATTTCAATGCACAACATTTAAACAATGCAATAATTTCGAGCGTGACGAATGTGCTATCTCCATTACGAAGGCTTGTTTTACCAGAAGATGCGCTCCCGTCTCATACTTGCTTCTGAGCATGCGCGCTTTTGGAAGAGTCGTAAAAGCATACACACGAACCATTTTCTCGTCACAAAACAGGCCGACGAGAAACACGACGAGGAAATCTGGAATCCTGATGAGAAAATAGAGAGCAGGTTCTCTATTTTCTCGTCGAGATTCACGGCAATTTTCTCGTCGTAAAACCATACACACGAACGGTTTTCTCGAGGAAAAAGCTCTCGCGGCACTTTTCTTGCCGGTTTTGGATGAGAAACTCGGTCGTGTGTATGAGGCTTAAGTCTTGAAGAAAACGACAACTCTCCTGAGAAAAAAAAAAAACCCAAAGCAACTAAATTATATGACCAAAAATATGAATTTAAACACAGCATACTCAGATGACTCCAGTTCTCCTTCAGTATGAGTGATGTATTTCCAATTCATAATTTTTGGAAAATATGTATAAATACAACACAATAATATAAAACACTGGAGACTTGGACTATGTACAAGTAGTCAGCAGTTAAAAAATAAAAAAACAGCTTTACACGCCATTTATTAATATCTTATGCTAATGCAGAGATTGCAGGTAATTAGAAAGGGTATGTGTGGCGTTTGCTCTCATAGCATGTATAATGTATCTCTGGCATTTGATGTTGCTTTATTGTCTGCATCATTAAAGGCTGTGGTCAGCTGAAATCCATTCTGAGCTTTGGGAGCAGGAAAGCCTTACGATGTTTGCTGAGATTGTAGGTAATTTTGCCAGAGGTGAGTGGGTGGAGTTATACTCTGTCAATGCTGTTGTGAGTTAATGTGTATTGCTAAATCATTAAAAGAAATGGAGGAAAGTAGATATTAAAGACATAACATTAACCAGAAGGCTATAGAGTCTGTTATTACACGTCATACGCATACATATTCTAGTAGCCCCTTTCCTGTAAACTGCTGTCAATTTTAAAAAAATGGGGATAAAAAAGAAGGCCACTTTGTTGTTGTGTTGTATCCTTAATATGGCAGTTGTAATATTTCATGAGGCAATCCCCTTACAATATATTTTTTCTCGTTTTCCTTTAAATCATCATTTGCTAAAGCTATTACAAAAATGGTTTGGTTCAGTAATGTTTCATTATAGATAATAGCTACATGACAAGGGAGTTTTGTATGATACTTCTTTCTTATAAAGGTGTACTGGGAATAGCAATTATATCTACAGGGTCGTAGCCATCTGTTTTTTTTAGTATGTGCTTCTAAACAAATAAAGTTTAAAAGGTAACATATGTTTGCATTGATCTATTGTCATTCAGAGTAAAACAGTATAATACGGAACCAATTTTATGCTTATCTGAATTTTACATAAAGCAGGGTACATCTCTTTATAGCATACAAGGACAAACAAAGAATATGTGTTTACGTCAACACAAACTGATAGAAGGAATAACACCAAAAAAAACAGTAAAAACTGAGGCTAAAGCAAATTTGGTGATGGAGCCTGACGTGGAGGGGTCTCTTACACCTCCAGCTCAGTACCCTTGGTAAGGTAACCGGAGGCACGAGAGCCCGGAGTGGCAAGAGTGCCTGTCAGTTCTTGTGAAATCAGATACAGATGAGTTGTATGTGTGCACACAGATGCAGGCTGGACTGTGGATACAGGGCAGCAGAGACGACAGGCTGGCAGGTCACTGGCAAACAGACAGCAGGTACTTGACAGGCTACAGAAGAACAGATGATAACGGTTCAGGGCACAGGGCAGAGTCAGGAAAGCTAGGTCAAATCTAGCCGGCAGTAGACATGTGCAATTCGTTTTGGTCTGAATACGAATTCGGACACATTTTGATCCAAAGCTCCAAATGTAATAGTAACAAATTTAGTTGAAATACTTTAAAATTAGTAAAAGACCTCATCCCCACAACCATGGTTGGTGGTTTTGGGGGTCTGTGGGCAGGGGGGGTGTCGGAATCTGGAAGCCCCCTTTAAGAAGGGGCCCCTCAGATTCCGCCCCCCTATGTGAATGAGTATGGGGTTCCCACTTTAAGTGAAACGTTAGAAATGAAAAAGTCCTTCCAATATAGTGTCTGGGGTGTCCCCCCAGTCTGCCTGTAAAGTGACACACCTGTAGCATATATAGAACATGCTGCAGCAAAAATGACATTTCTAAAGAAAAAAAAAATGCATGGAATTACATTTAAATTACAATATATAATAACAATAACGGCAATAGCAGAATGTTAAAAAAGTTCATGGGGTCCCCCCCAGTCCATGTGAGGCCCGTCCAGTGTGGACGGTGGTTGTGGGGGGTCTGCAGGCAGGGGGCTTATTGGAATCTGCCCCCCCATGTGCTTGAGTATGGGGTACATAGTACCCCTATCCATTCACCAAAAAAAGAGTCAAAGTGTAAGAAAAGCAATTCCTTTATTAAAAAATAAAAAAACCAGTGTCCCCCAAAGTTAATCCATCGTCAATCACACCGCCTCGAAAAGGAACAAATAAAAATTGCTCCTGCAGACATGGAGGGGAGGCGGTGCCACCAGTGACATCGACAGGTGGCCCCATCCTTCCCTATAAAAGAACTTTCAAATGGAGGAGCCTGCAGAAGGCCTCCATGTTGGTGGGAGCAATTTTTTGTGTTATTTTTCAGGTGCGGCGGGCGGCATGGTTGACGGATTTACATCGAGGGACACTGTTTTTTATTTTGAAATAAAGGAATTGTCAAAAACTGTCTGTGTTTTTCATACTATTTGACACTTTTTTGGTGAATGGGTAGGGGTAATATGTACCCCATACTCATTCAAATAGCGGGGGTGGGATATGGGGGGCCCCTTGTTAAAGGGGGCTTCCAGTTTCTGATAAGCCCCCTGCCCACAGACCACCACAACCACCGGCCACAGTTGCGGGAATGAGGCCTTTGTCCCCATCAACATATTCACAATCAACGTCACTCATATTCACTGAATCAAAGAATATATAGGGGTATTTCATTACTAAACAATCACAAGCTATTTGAAGTTTTATTAAACTTGCATAGGCAAATCTATTTGTATTTTTAAAAGAAAAAATGAAAGAAAGGGATGCATATATTTAAACGCAATTATCCAAGCAAGCAAATTAACATAGATAATTAAAAGAAAAAGGTGTGCTAATCTATAAGAGTGCAAAAATACACATGACAAAAATGTAAGGGCATAAAGTCCACTCCTACAAAAACAAGTGTATAAAAATTACTCATAAAGTGAAAAATATACGATTCAGTTCACAAAAGGTGCATAAAAAAAGGTGCATACAAAATATCCAACAGGCAAGCCCTTATACAAAAGGGAACTGAGTGAACCAATTATGTGAAAACTTCTGTGCTCTTCAAGAAAATTGGGTGAACCAAATATAAGGGAACTTCAGTGCTCTTCAAAACACAAAGACTTTAATATCCCATCCATCACCACATAGATTCACTTCTTACCAGATAGCAGTAGTTTCAAGCATTGGATAATAATCCCACCATGCTCCAACAGACTGGACTGTAAAAACTAACCAAATTCCAGATGACAGCAGTATCAGACACTGGATAATGATCCCATCAGGCTCTAACCCCTTAAGCTGTAAAATTGGACCTGGTTTTTCAATGGATAAAGAAATCACGGTATCTTTGGAAGAGCTGATATTCAATCTGGTAGCTCAAGAATAAATCCCAGAGCATAAGGGAAGAAGAGGATAGCCTCGTAGTGCAATATGTTTCAAATGACTGTGACTATTAAACTTTTGTCCTGGAATGTCAGGGGTCTCAGTAATCCTGTGAAGAGATTGGCAGTCCTAAGGCACCTTAAGTCTGCGGGGGCGGGTATTGTGTGTTTACAGGAGACCCACTTCCCACCAGATGCTACTCCTAGCTTTAGTCCCCGAGTGTATGGTACCCAATTTCATTCTACATACTCTGCCTACGCCAGGGGAGTGAGTGTTTTGATTCGTCAGGACACTCAATTCCACTGCTTTCATAAGGTTATAGATCCAGGAGGGAGATTTGTCTTTTTACTATGTACAGTGTCTCATATGTTATGTATTATAGCCGGCATGTATATACCGCCCCCCTACTCGTCCCAGATCCTTAGGTGTTAGCTAAGTTTATGGTGCAGTTCCCAAATGTACCTCTTGTGGCAGTGGGCGATTTTAATAACTATCTGAACCATAACTGGGACAAATTGTCTGTACCCACCACTGTACCTGTCCGTAATGGAGGGATAACCCCCTTTGCTGGTCTGCTTGAGGAGCTCGGTCTGACCGATGTGTGGCGTAGAAGTCACGTTCAAACTAGGCAATACTCGTGCTGCTCTACAGCCCACTGGAGTTTGTCTAGGATTGACCTAGGTCTGGGTAATGCTGATTTACTTCCATTGGTTGTTGACTCTGGATACGGGGACAGGCACGTATCGGATCATCCCTCCTTCTGCGTTGAGATTGTGTTACCTACTGACTCCAGCTGGAAACTCAATCCTTTCTGGCTCTCACTGTTCCCAACACCTGATCCGATCAGGGAACGCCTCAAACTCTTCCTGCAGGACAATCTAAATTCAGCTTAGTTGGGAGTTGTCTGGGATGCCACAAAGGCATTCTTACGGGGTCAATTTATAACTACAATTAATGGAATAAAAACTAATACTAAGGCTTGGGAAATGGAGCTTTGTAGGGTACTCAGGGAATCCGAAGATGCCTATATAACCAATCCCACTGAGGATACAAAAAAAGCTTGGTTGGGGGCACAATCCATGTCCAGCCAGCTGGTACTGCAGCTAGCCGAAAACAAGAGATTTTTCTTGCAGCAGACCCACTTTGAAGAATGGGAGTCTACTGGGCACATGCTGGCTTTACTGGCACGGGCACAAAGATCCACCTCTATGGTTTCAACCTTGTGTGATACACAAGGGGTTGCCCAAACATGTACCTCTGCAGTAATACAAATCTTTCGATCATTCTATGCTGACCTATATACATCCAAGGTGCACCCCAGAGAAAATGACATAGTAGGTTTCCTAGAAGAGTGTGAGCTGCCTTGATTGTCGACCTCGGACGCGGCCTTACTAGATGCCCCAATAACGGAGGATGAATTGGCTTTAGCTTTGGAACAAACTCATAATAATAAGTCTCCAGGGGCTGACGGTCTCCCATCTGAGGTGTACAAGAGATATGCTGACACATTACTGCCCATGCTTTTGAAGGTCTATAACGAAGCACTAAAGGAAGGCACACTACCAGACTCCATGAATGAAGTGATCATAATAGTACTACTGAAACCTGGCAAGGAGGCTACATCTCCTGACTCTTATAGGCCCATCTCCTTACTCACAACCGATGTTAAGCTTTTAGCCAGGGTGTTGGCGGCGAGATTGTTCCAAGTGATCCAAAAGCTGGTCCATAGGGACCAATCTGGATTCATACCCACCAGATCCACGGCCCAAAATATTAGACGCCTTTTTTTGAATATTCAACTCCCGGTTGAAAATCCCGGTAACTAGGCCATTTCTCACTGGATGCAGCTAAGGCCTTCAACAGTGTCGAATGGCCTTATCTGTGGAAAGTCTTGGATTGTATGGGCCTAGGTGACACATTTATTAGTTGGGTCAAATTGCTATATGCTCAACCGTCAGCCCGAATCAGGGTCAATGGGGAACTGTCAGAGCCATTTCCACTGTTCAGAGGCACCAGGCAGGGGTGTCCACTGTCACCCCTGCTGTTCGCCCTAGCTATGGAACCACTCGCGGTAAGACTGAGAGGTGATAGTGAGATTACAGGGTTCCGGAGTGACATGGACTATAGACGTGGTATCATTGTATGCTGATGATACCCTGCTATATTTGGGTGATACACAGGGTTCTCTGGTTGCAGTTATGAATCTCATTAAAGCCTTTGGTGCACTGTCCGGCTTTTCTATTAACTGGAATAAGTTAGTACTAATGCCCTTAGACCCCCTGGCAGTACCCTTGCCTGACTGTGCAACAATGATACAGATAGTGTCTTCTTTTTGTTATTTGGGCGTGCAGGTGTCCCAGAATGTCTCTCAGTATATACCCCTTAACCTTACCCCTCTACTCACTAAATTTAGAGAGAAATGCAATGCCTGGTGTAAATTGCCTTTATCGGTAGTAGGGAGGGTGAACCTCATAAAAATGGTGTGGGCACCGCAACTCTTGTATATCTGTCATAATTCCCCAGTGTGGATCCCTCTGCGTTGGTTTTACAAGATAGACTCCCAGTTTAGGGAATTAATTTGGCGCAAAAAAACAGCTAGAATTAGCTTATCCACTCTACAATATAAAAAAGAGGAGGAGGGGTTGGCGGTCCTGAAATGCCAGGGCCTATTTTCTTGCCTCCCAGCTACAGCAACTGGGGGGCTGGGGATTGGAGGATACGTTAGACCAAATACACAGACTTCTATGCACTTCAACGGACGATTCTACCGCATTGTCCGCCTTGGAGACAGGATATGCACATTTAGACAGGAGAATCCCAACCATAACTTTACTAAAAACACTATGGTCATACATTAAACGGTTACTGGGTGTAAGGGGTTTCCTTACACTTACCCCCATCTGGAGAAATACAAATTATAGGGAGTTACTTAAGCTTAGGGGATTCAGAGACTGGGAAGCAGTGAGGCTCCAATTCCTGTCACAACTGTACAATGGTCATGTTCTCAAGTCCTTTCCGGAAATCCAAGCAGAATTTGGCATTCCACGCACTAACTTCTTTAAGTACCTACAACTGAGACATGTACCAAAAATGCAGTCCAGACTTACACTGCTCCGGCTGACTGATCATGCCATTGTACAGGGGATTCTAATGGAGAGTGAAAAAAAGGGTATGATTTCTAGAGCATATGGCATTATCCTTAATGCACTTCAAGACCCCACCAGTCTACCCTGCAGACGTAATTAGGAGGAATATGTGGGACCATTGGATGGGGAGACATGGAGTCTTTGCCTTGCCTCCACTCCCGTGGTTTCAGTATTGGACTCGCAGAAGCTGTCACACCTTTATCTACTGCATAGGGCTTACAGAACGCCTGTCAGACTTCACAGTTGGGGCTTTCGTGATACACCTCTCTGTCCAAAGTGTATAAGGGACCAAGGGGATCTTATGCACATGTTCTGGAAATGTCCAAAACTTTTTTGGTATTGGACTGAGATTCTAGAAGTGATTTCTCTGGTGTTTACCTTTGTCATTCCAAGAACTCCTGCAGTGTGCCTGTTGGGTGCCCTGGATGAGGAGACGTTGACTCCTTCTACCCACACAGCGATCATTCGGTTACTCTATGTAGCGCGAAGACTGATAGCTCTACTTTGGATTACTCCCAGGGTCCAAACCAGGCAACAATGGATTGACCAAGTTAACAAAATACTAATACGAGAAAAACTGACATACCAACACAGAAATGCACCCCGTAAATTTTACACGATGTGGCAGGAATGGTTGGATGTACCGGGCCTAGCACCCCATCAGCTGGTCAAAGACTGTTACAAGGATAGGCGTCAAGTTAAAGTGGATAAGTCCGGGCTAATTGATAGTTATATGACTTCTGCATGGAGACTGCTGGTGATGATAGGCTGGGCAGCCTAATTGGTTGAGATATGTTCCCAGGGTTATGGAAATAGATCCAACCCTCTGTTGTACTTCATGTGTTGTATTTTAAATGTTTCTGTATTTTCTTCTTTTTTGTTTTCTTTTTTGCTCCACACTGCCACTCAAAATATGGGACTTTTATTTATGTATAGCTGACTTTTGACAGATTCAAAGAAACTCATGTGCTGTATGTCGTCTCCTATCTTTATGTCATTGCTTTTCATATCCTGTATGTGGCACTGTGGAAAACCAAATAAAACGATTTTTCTGATTTAAAAAAAAAAACTTACATCAAGGCAGCCAAACATCAGCAAAATTAAATGCACATAAAAACCAGAGCGGTAGTTTGCACCAACCAGCTCAAACGTTTAGACATCTCACAATGGGCTCCACCCGACTAGTTTCTCTATAATAGGCTTCATTTTGGAAAGGAGGCTCACCCAGGACGTCTGCTAGTAGCATATGAATACAAGTGGATGTGGGTGACACCGGAAGTGGAATTAATCTATACATCCTTTTGGTGTCACCTAGATAGGACATGTAAAAAATTCTAAATAAGAATAAAAATATGCTATGCCACCAAAATGTAGTCAATACTTGGTATTAGGCATGCATAAAAGGTCAAAAAAATCAAAAAAAGATTACCAAAAAAATTGAAATAAAAAATGTAATAAATAACAATAAAAAAAAAAATATTTTTACATTTTTAATTATGTTTAGGATGTAGAGGTCAGTTGATTCTCTCCACAATAATCACCATTTACATATACGTATACATATTAAAGAGTCATCATAAACCCAATGTGTTGGTAGGTAGAACTGAACATAATATAACCTAACCCAGTATGACAAGTAGGCATAATATCTATCAATTAGAACTCCTCATTGAGTGAACAGTAGTATAGATATTATTATAAAAGGGATACTAAAAAAAAATAAAAAAAATAAATAAAAAAAAAACCTAACACTAGCACGAATAGAAAAAAAAAGATCAGCTATTATCAATGAAACAATTAACCACTTAACGACCGCTCACTGTATATATACGTCGGCAGAATGGCACCGACAGGCACAATCACGTACAGTGTACGTGATCGCCTTTGTACAGTTGGGGGGTCCGATCGGACCCCCCTCCTATACAGTGAGCAGCCGTTTATCGTTGGGGAGCGTTCCGAGATGAGGGGGCGGCCATTCGATTCTGGCCACCCCCCGCAATCGCTCCCGTAATGTAAACACAGGCAGAGGAAGTGATGTCATCTCTCCTCGTGTCGGTCTTTTCGTTCCCGGCGCCGAGGAGAGAAGAAGCAGGTTAGTGCACCAACAGTCCACTGACACATAGTTACACATAGGCACACATTTCACCCCCCAGTCACCCCCAGATCACCTCCCAGGTCACCCCCCAGCCCCCAATCACAGTGTCACTGATTGCAGTGATCATTTATTTTACTGATCACTGCATTTAGTGTCATCTGTGACAGTAAAAAGTTGCAGGGCAGTTAGGTTTAGGCCCCTTTAGGTCCAGGGTAGCCCCCCAATCCCCCCTAATAAAGGTTTAACCCCTTGATCACCCCCCAGGTATCCCTTTCACCCCCTAACGCCAGCGTCACTAAGCGATCGTATTTCCGATCGCTGTATTTAGTGTCGGTGGTGCCCTAGATAGCCAGTTATTTATTTTTAGTTTCGCCGCAGGTTTTTATAGCACCAGGGACCCCCATATATTATTTTAACCCCCTGATTGCCCCTAGAGTTAACCCTTTCACCAGCGATCACCGTATAAGCGTCACTGGTGACACTGGTTACCCAGTTAGTTATTTAGTTATTTAGGTAACCCGTCGGGTTTTTATATAGCGTCAGGTACCCCCATATTTAACCTAATAAAGGTTTTAACCCCCTGATTGCCCCTAGTTAACCCTTTCAACAGGGATCACCATATAAAGGTTACGGGTGGCGCTGGTTGGTTAGTTTGCTTTTAATAGCATCAGGGCACCCACCGTATATAACCCAATAAAGGTTTAACCCCCTGATCGCCCGGCGGGTGAGATCAATTAGGTTTTAGCGCCAGAGAGGGTCTGCGTCGCCCCAGGCAGCGTTAGGTTAGTGCCAGTAACGCTAACACCCACGCGCAAAGCATACACCTCCCTTAGTGGTATAGTATCTGAACAGATCAATATCTTATCTGATCAGATCTATACTAGCGTCCCCAGCGGTTTAGGGTTCCCAAAAACACAGTGTTAGCGGGATCAGCCCAGATACCTGCTAGCACCTGCGTTTAGCCCCTCCGCCCAGCCCAGCCCAGCCCAGCCCACCCAAGTGCAGTATCGATCGATCACTGTCACTTACCAAACACAAAACACATAACTGCAGCGTTCGCAGAGACAGGCCTGATCCCTGCGATCGCTAACAGTTTTTTTTGTAGCGTTTGATATATTTGCTGACGACAGTCAGGTGCTTTTTTTCCTGTGAATCTTACTAGTGTACCCCTAAATTTAAAGCCCAAAATGGCAAGTCGAAGGTACACTAGTAAAGAGGCCTACGAGATTCTGAGCATGACAGATAGTGAAGAGGAGGTCACGTATCTGTCAGATTCAGGCTCAGAATATCTTCCCGTAGAAGACAGTGACATCAGCGGCCCCACATCAGATAGCTCTGACGACGAAGTTGAGGTCCCTGCTGAGGTCAGGCGTACCCGATCCCGATCTTCTGAGGTTGTTGAGGAGCAAGAACCGCAGGGCTCTCGTATCATGGAGCAGAGGAGTACTAGCGCCGCTATTCCTTCTGGTGAATTGGCAAGCACCAGCGGCCTAGTACAGCCTGGGCGTACATCCAGCACTGCAGTATCACGTGGTGACGTGGCGAGTCCCATAAGTGCAGTTCAAGCTGGCGAGGTGGCAAGCACAAGTAGTGTCCGGCTGCCACCAATAAGAAGACAAAGGCAGGCCCATCGTACCCATAGTGCTCTTCCTGCAGAATTCGCCTATCCTGATTGGGTCCCCACCACTTCTGCAGAACCCGTACTTCCCCCATTCACTGCCCAACCCGGTATTCAGGTGGAAACAGCTGATTTTATGCCAATTGATAATCATTCGCTGTTTTTCACGGAAGATCTCTATAGATCTATTGTGGACCAGAGTAATTTATATGCTGGTCAATTCATCGCCGCTAATCCCCAGTTGCCTTCCATTGCCAAAGATTGGAAACCAATTACGGTTTCCGAATTTAAGACCTTTCTGGGCCTTTCCCTCAACATGGGCACACATAAATTCCCGTCATTGCGTGCTTATTGGTCCACGCACCCAATTGACCACATGCCCGTGTTCTCTGCCTCCATGCCCAGGAAACGATACGAGCAGATCTTGCGGTTCATGCACTTCAACGACAATGAACTTTGTCGTCCACGCGGGGACCCTGAATACGACCGGCTCTATAAAATTCAGCCCCTCATAAACCACTTCAACAAACGTTTTGCAGCCTTGTTTACTCCCGATCAAGTTGTCTGCATTGATGAGTCCCTGATTAAATTTTCTGGCCGCTGGGCTTTCAAGCAGTACCTTCCCAGCAAGCGTGCCAGATACGGGGTCAAGCTCTATAAGTTCTGTGACAGGGCAACAGGGTATGTATGGAGCTTTATGGTTTATGAGGGAAAAGATAGTCAGGTTGAGCCGGTCAACTGCCCAGATTACATAGGGAGCGCTGGCAAGATAGTGTGGAAATTGGTGTCACCCTTATTCGGAAAGGGGTACCACTTGTATGTGGACAATTATTACACGAGCGTGCCACTGTTTAGTCACTTGTTTGATCATCAGATTGGAGCATGTGGCACCGTGCGACCTAATCACCGGGGCTTTCCCCAGCGGCTTGTAGATGCCTGACTTAGGCTGGGGGAGAGAGCCTGCGTAAAGTGTAATAACTTGCTCGCTATGAAGTGGAGGGACAATAAGAATGTTTTCCTTCATGCAGACACGACAGTCCAAATTCCTACGGCGACTGGTGTTGTGGAGAAACCCCTCTGTGTCCACGAATGTAACCAAAATATGGGAGGGGTGGACCTCAACGACCAGTTGTTGGCGCCGTATCTAATTGACCGTAAGGCGAGACGCTGGTACAAAAAAGTGTCTCTATCCTTATTTCAATTGGCTTTGCTGAACGCTCATGTGCTATACAGAGCTTCAGGCGGGACTTTATCTCTTCTTAAATTCCAGAATGAGATTGTCACAGAACTCTTGTATCCAGGCGGTTCTGCACCTCACCATCCCCAACCAAATGCAGTAAGCCGGCTGCATGAGAGGCATTATACATATGTCCTCCCGAGTACCCCTACCCAACGAGCCCCACAAAAAAGATGTCGTGTCTGTAGCAAGCGCGGATTTAGGCGTGACACCCGTCATTATTGTCAACTCTGTCCTGACAAGCCTGGTCTTTGCCTTGGTGAATGTTTTGAACGCTACCACTCAAAAGTGAAGTTTTAGCGTAGGGTACAGCATTTCACAGACTAGGACACACTTACACAGGGTCTCCCAAGATGCCATTACATTTTGAGAGACCCGAACCATTACAGTTGTTAAAGTTACAAAAAAAAAGTGTAAAAAAATAAATAAAAAAAAAACGTAAAAAACAAAACACAAAAAAAATATAAAAAAAAAAAAAAAAAATAGTTGTAGTTTTATTGTTCTCTCTCTCTCTCTCTCTCTCTATTTTCTCTCTATTGTTCTGATCTTTTTTACTGTATTCCATTCTGCAATGTTTTATCATGCTTGCTTTTCAGGTATGTAATTTTTTGTTTTCAGGTGCGCCATTCAACTGCACCGCGGAATTATTTATCTTGACAGCAACAGCGTTTGCTACCACGATACATAAAGCCGTGACTCCAGTGCTGTAGGAGGTGATTTCACCACCACAGTTAAAAAAAAGAGCATATATGCCGAAGCATGGGGGCTGCAGGGGCGGAGGAGCGATTTTGCTCCTAATGCCGCGTACATACAGTCGAAATTCCGACGGAGGCTTGCCCGTGGAAAAGTCCGACCATGTGTACGCGGCATAACCTTTTATGCCGCGTACATACGGTCGAAATTCTGACGAAGGCTTGCCCGTGGAAAAGTCCGACCGTGTGTACGCGGCATAACTTTTTTGCGGGAGGATGCCCCCATGCTTTGGCATATATATATTTTAGGCACAGGTTGCGTTAAAAAAATGTTTTATTTTTTACTAGGTTTTGTTTTGGTATTTGCTTTGCAGGTATGGTATGGTAAGGTCTTACTGTTGTACTGTAATGTTACTTTGTTTTAATGTTAACCATCATTTGCTTAGCAGGTACACCATTCAGTTGCAGAGCTGATCTATTTATCTTGACAGCAACAGCGTTTGCTCCCACGATACATAAAGCCGTGACTCCAACGCTGTAGGAGGTGATTTCACCACCACAGTTAAAAAAAAGAGCATATATGCCGAAGCATGGGGGCAGCAGGGGCGGAGGAGCGATTTTGCTCCTAATGCCACGTATATACGGTCGAAATTCCGACGGAGGCTTGCCCGTGGAAAAGTCCGACCGTGTGTACGCGGCATAACCTTTTATGCCGCGTACATACGGTCGAAATTCTGACGAAGGCTTGCCCGTGGAAAAGTCCGACCGTGTGTACGTGGCATAACTTTTTTGCGGGAGGATGCCCCCATGCTTTGGCATATATATATATTTTAGGCACAGGTTGCGTTAAAAAAATGTTTTATTTTTTACTAGGTTTTGTTTTGGTATTTGCTTTGCAGGTATGGTAAGGTCTTACTGTTGTACTGTAATGTTACTTTGTTTTAATGTTAACCATCATTTGCTTAGCAGGTACACCATTCAGTTGCAGAGCGGATCTATTTATCTTGACAGCAACAGCGTTTGCTCCCACGATACATAAAGCCGTGACTCCAACGCTGTAGGAGGTGATTTCACCACCACAGTTAAAAAAAAGAGCATATATGCCGAAGCATGGGGGCAGCAGGGGCGGAGGAGCGATTTTGCTCCTAATGCCACGTATATACGGTCAAAATTCCGACGGAGGCTTGCCCGTGGAAAAGTCCGACCGTGTGTACGCGGCATAACCTTTTATGCCGCGTACATACGGTTGAAATTCCGACAAAGGCTTGCCCGTGGAAAAGTCCGACCGTGTGTACGCGGCATATCTTTTTTGCGGGAGGATGCCCCCATGCTTCGGCATATATGCCCATCATTAGAAGTGGGTGGATGAAGGGAGGTATTCTAATGGTGGGCATACCCACCGATCAATCTCTTTTTTTCGCTCAGCCAACAGGCTGCATGAAAAAAAAGATTACAATACATGTCCAACAAGGACCAGCAACGTACTGGTATGTTGCTGGACTTTGAATGGTTATACCAGAATGATGCCTGTAGGTTTAGGTATCATCTTGGTATCATTCTTTTCAGCCAGTGGCCGGCTTTCATGTAAAAGCAATTCTAGCAGATAATTAGCCTCTAGACTGCTTTTACAAGCAGTGGGAGGGAATGCCCCCCCCGGATATAAACAGCGCCATTGGGAAATTGGGAAAGCATTTTATCACACCGATCTTGGTGTGGTCAGATGCTTTGAGGGCAGAGTAAAGATCTAGGGTCTAACCCCCCAATTTTTTTCAAAAAAAGAGTACCTATCACTACTTATTGCTATCATAGGGGATATTTACATTCCCTGAGATAACAATAAAAATGGAAAAAAAAAAAAATATGGAAGGAACAGTTTAAAAATCAAATAAAAAAGCAAAATAAATAATAATAAAAAAAAAGCACCGCTGTCCCCCCCTGCTCTTGCGCAAAGGCGAACGCAAGCGTCGGTCTAGCGTCATATGTAAACAGCAATTGCATCATGCATGTGAGGTATCACCGCAAAGGTCAGATCGAGGGCAGTAATTTTAGCAGTAGACCTCCTCTGTAAATCTAACGTGGTAACCTGTAAAGGCTTTTAAATGCTTTTAAAAATGAATGTAGTTTGTCGCCGCTGCGCGTTTGTGCGCAATTTTAAAGCATGTCGTGTTTGGTATCCATGTACTCGGCCTAAGATCATCTTTTTTATTTCATCAAACATTTGGGCATAATAGTGTTTTTTAGTGCATTAAAAATAAAAAAAGGGTGTTTTTCCCCCAAAAAATGCGTTTGAAAAATCGCTGCGCAAATACTGTGTGAAAAAAAAATGCAACACCCACTATTTTAATCTGTAGGGCCTTTGCTTTAAAAAAATATATAATGTTTGGGGGTTCAACATAATTTTCTTGCAAATTTTTTTTTTTTTCATGTAAGCAAAAAGTGTCAGAAAGGGCTTTGTCTTCAAGTGGTTAGAAGAGTGGATGATGTGTGACATAAGCTTCCTAATGTTGTGCATAAAATGCCAGGACAGTTCAAACCCCCCCCCCCCCAAATGACCCCATTTTGGAAAGTAGACACCTCAAGCTATTTGCTGAGAGGCATGTTAAGCCCATTGAATATTTTTTTTTTGTCCCAAGTGATTGAATAATGACAAAAAGAAAAAATAAATAAAAATGTACAAAAAGTTGTCACTAAATTATGTATTACTCAAACATGCCATGGTTATATGTGGAATTACACCCCAAAATACATTCTGTTGCTTTTCCTGAGTACGGGGATACCACATGTGTGAGACATTTTGAGAGCCTAGCCGCGTAAAGGCCCCCGAAAACCAAGCACCGCCTTCAGGATTTCTATGGGTGTAAATTTTTGATTTCACTCCTCACTGCCTATCACAGTTTCGGAGGCCATGGAATGCCCAGATGGCACAAAACCCACCCAAATGACCCCATTTAGGAAAGTAGACACCCCAAGCTATTTGCTGAGAAGTATGTTAAGTATTTTGCAGATCTCGCTTTTTGTCACAAAGTTTTGAAAATTGAAAAAAGAAAAAAAAAAAATGTCTTTCTTCATTTTCAAAACAAATGAGAGCTGTAAAATACTCACCATGCCTCTCAGCAAATAGCTTGGGGTGTCTACTTTCCAAAATGGGGTCATTTGTGGGGGTTTTGGGCTATCTTGGCATTTTATGGCCTTCAAAACTGTGATAGGTAGTGAGGAGTGAAATCAAAAATTTGTGCCCTTAGAAATCCTGAAGGCGGTGCTTGGTTTTCGGGGGCCCGTACGCGGCTAGGCTCTCAAAAAGTCCCACACATGTGGTATCCCCGTACTCAGGAGAAGCAGCAAAATGTATTTTGGGGTGCAATTCCGCATATAACCATGGCATGTTTGAGCAATATATCATTTAGTGACAACTTTTTGAACATTTTTTTTTTCTTTTTGTCATTATTTAATCACTTGGGACAAAAAAAAATATTCAATGGGCTCAACATGCCTCTCAGCAATTTCCTTGGGGTGTCTACTTTCCAAAATGGGGTCATTTTGGGGGTTTTTGTGCTATCTTGGCATTTTATGGCCTTCAAAACTGTGATAGGTAGTGAGGAGTGAAATCAAAAATTTATGCCCTTAGAAACCTTGAAGGCGGTGCTTGGTTTTTGGGGTCCCGTACGCGGCTAGGCTCCCAAAAAGTCCCACACATGTGGTATCCCTGTACTCAGGAGAAGCAGCAGAATGTATTTTGGGGTGTAATTTCACATATGCCCATGGCATGTGTGAGCAATATATCATTTAGTGACAACTTTGTGCAAAAAAAAAAAAGTTTGTCATTCCCGCAACTTGTGGCAAAATATAAAATATTCCATGGACTGAACATGCCTCTCAGTAAATAGCTTGGGGTGTCTACTTTCCAAAATGGGGTCATTTGGGGGGGGGTTGTGCTATTTTGGCATTTTATGGCCTTCGAAACTGTGATAGGTAGTGAGGAGTGAAATCAAAAATTTAGGCCCTTAGAAATCCTGAAGGCGGTGCTTGGTTTCCGGGGTCCCGTACGTGGCTAGGCTCCTAAAAAGTCCCACACATGTGGTATCCCCGTACTCAGGAGAAGCAGCAGAATGTATTTTGGGGTGCAATTCCACATATAACCATGGCATGTGTGAGCAATATATCATTTAGTGACAACTTTTTGTAATTTTTTTATTTTTTTTGTCATTATTCAATCACTTGGGACAAAAAAAAATATTCAATGGGCTCAAAATGCCTCTCAGCAATTTCCTTGGGGTGTCTACTTTCCAAAATGGGGTCATTTGGGGGGGTTTTGTACTGCCCTGCCATTTTAGCACCTCAAGAAATGAGATAGGCAGTCATAAATTTAAAGCTGTGTAAATTCCAGAAAATGTACCCTAGTTTGTAAATGCTATAACTTTTGCGCAAACCAATAAATATACGCTTATTGACATTTTTTGTACTAAAGACATGTGGCTGAATATATTTTGGCCTAAATGTATGACTAAAATTGAGTTTATTTGATTTTTCTTATAACAAAAAGTAGAAAATATCATTTTTTTTCAAAATTTTCGGTCTTTTTCCGTTTATATCGCAAAAAATAAAAATTGCAGAGGCAATCAAATACCATTAAAAGAAAGCTCTATTTGTGGGAAGAAAAGTACGCAAATTTTGTTTGGGTACAACATTGCATGTCCGCACAATTTACAGTTAAAGCAGCGCAGTGCAAAATTCTGAAATCACCTCTGGTCCTCTAGCTACCAAATGGTTCGGGGCTTAAGTGGTTAATATCCCATTCTATGTTCATTCCCAAGGGTCTATAAGTACGTAAATAAAAATCCAATAGGTTTCACAACGGGATATAGATTTTTTCATATTGCTCCCCCTCCAAAGGGGTGCGAATTTCTCAATGTATGTGACCTGCAATAAAGCCGGATCTCTCTTAAGGTAATCACTAAATTGCTTGGACACACTGTGCCCTTTAAAGCCCTTCCTGATATTCTCAAGATGTTCTGCTATCCTCACTTTAGGAGCCCGCGTGGTCCTCCCAATAGATTGGAACCCACATAAGCACCTCAGGAGGTATATGACACCTACAGTTCCACATGTAATGAACTCCTTAATGGGGAAGGTGCATTTGGTAATAGTGATGAGCCGAACACCCCCGGGTTCGGTTCGCACCAGAACCCGCGAACGGACCGAAAGTTCGTACGAACATTAGAACCCTATTAAATACAATGGATGCGAACGTTCGAATTCTAAAGTGCTAATTATAACAACTATTATGCATGTTATTGTCCTAAAAAGGGTTTGGGAACCCGGGTTCTGCACCAGGGGACATGTATCAATGCAAAAAGAAGTTTTAAAAACGGTCGTTTTTCGGGAGCAGTCATTTTAATGATGCATAAAGTGAAAAAAAAAAAGTCAAATATTCCTTTAAATATCGTACCTGGGGGGTGTCTAAAGTATGCCTGTGAAGTGCCACGTGTTTCCCGTGTTTAGAACTGTCCCTGCACAAAATGACACTTCTAAAGGAAAAAAAAGCCATTTAAAACTGCTTGCGGCTTTAATGTAATGTCTGGTCCCGGTAATATGGATGAAAATCTTTAAGAAAAATGGCATAGCTACCCCATGACCCCCCCCCCTACCCCAGCCCATTACCAGCCCCTTTGGGTCTTGTATGGATATTAAGGGGAACCCCACACATAAAATAAAAAAGGCCCTATATACTCTGAACAGCCGTATACAGGCGGTGCATACAAGACAGGGACTGTAGGTTTGTTCTTATGTAGAATCTGTTTGTAATTTTGAACAGGTACATTGTTTAAGTGTAGCTCCAGCCCAAAAATCTATTTTTAAACTTTTTGGAAAACATAGGTAAGGGTTATCACCCCTGTAACATTTGTTTTGCTGTCTGTGCCCCTGTTCAGAACATTTCACCTCACTTTCCGTCCCAATGACAACTGTTTTTGAAATGTGGTGTTTTTCTTGAAACAAGGATTGCTGATAAAGCATCAGAACAGAGGAGACACCTTTCTTCCATATTAATTCTTACAGGAGAGAATTTTCCTTCCAAGGGGTAGATTTCCTCTCACTTCCTGTTGTCTTCTTGCGTTTGCAAGTAGGAGTCGTTTGTAAGTTGGATGTTTGAAAGTAGGGACCTGCCGTATATACTCTGCAGAAATAGGCCCCTTAGTTGTTGGTGTTGGCACAACACTGTAAGCACTCACAGTTACTCTTGGTTGGTGCTGGAACGCCCTGCTGTCAACTATTATATCAGGAATTGTAATTACATATAATTGTTGAACAGTGGTAGTAAAAATTGGGCCTTTGATGGTGGTGCTGGTGCCACAACACTGTAAGCCCTGACAGTTACTCTTGGTGGGTGCAGCAATGGGCCCTGCTGTGAATTATTAGATCAAGAATTGTAATTGCATGCCCCTGTTGAACAGGGGCTGAAAAATTGGGCCTTTCGTGGTGGTGGTGGTGGTGGCGTTGCCACAACACTGTAAGCCCTCAGAGTTACTCTTGTTGGGTGCAGGAATGGGCCCTGCTGTGAATTATTAGATCAAGAATTGTAATTACATGCCCCTTTTGAACAGGGGCTGAAAAATTGGGCCTTTCGTGGTGGTGGTGGTGGTGGCGTTGCCACAACACTGTAAGCCCTCAGAGTTACTCTTGGTGGGTGCAGGAATGGGCCCTGCTGTGAATTATTAGATCAAGAATTGTAATTACATGCCCCTTTTGAACAGGGGCTGAAAAATTGGGCCTTTCGTGGTGGTGGTGGTGGTGGCGTTGCCACAACACTGTAAGCCCTCAGAGTTACTCTTGGTGGGTGCAGCAATGGGCCCTGCTGTGAATTATTAGATCAAGAATTGTAATTACATGCCCCTGTTGAACAGGGGCTGAAAAACTGGGCCTTAGGCACTGGTGCCACAACACTCCAACCCCTCACAGATACTGTACTTGGAGCACAGCAATGAGCCCTATGGCAAATTATTGCTAAAAAAATTGTAATTACACGCCCCTGTAAAACAGGGGCTGAAAAATTGGGCCTTAGCCACTGGTGGCGGCACCCATAAACAAAAATGATCTTCCAAGCTATCATCATCAATCATATCATTGAGGACTCGGAGGAGGAGGATAGCCAGTCAACATAACAGCACAGGCACTCAGCATCAGCATCAGTCTTGAAGGGATGTGACATGTTAAAATCAATTAGTCTGTTATATCAGCATCAGGTGTGTGGTAGCTGGTGGTGATCCAAGACTGGTTCATCTTGATGAAAGTCAGTCGATCAACCGAGTCGGTGGACAGGCGCACCCTGTGATCCGTGACAAATCCTCCAGCAGCACTGAATGTGCGTTCCGAAAGAACGCTGGATGCAGGACAGGCCAGTAGCTCAATTGCATACTGTGCAAGCTCTGCCCAGTGATCCATCCTCAAGACCCAGTAAGCCAGAGGATTTTCGGTGGGGAAGGTGTCCAAGTCTGACCTTGCCCCTAGATATTCCTGCACCATGTTTATCAGACGCTGGCGATGGTTGCTGGAACCGATCATACTTTGGGGCTGCGGACTAAAGAATTGTCTGAACGCATCGGTCAGACGGCCACCTTCCCCACCGCTCCTTCTTTGACTGGCCGAAGCCTCAGCAACTCGTTGTCCAGGACCAGGAGTTTGTAACCTCCCAGTCTCTGGGAACGCGTTGCACAGACCTTTCTGCAAGGCCTCCCGGAGTTGTCTCATCCTCTGCTCCCTCTGCGACGGTAACATAAGGTCCGCAACCTTACCCTTGTACCGTGGATCAAGGAGAGTGGCCAGCCAGTAATGGTCCCTCTCCTTGATCCGAAGAATACGAGGATCCTTCCGCAGACTTTGCAGGATCAGGGAGGCCATGCAGCGTAGGTTTGCTGAGGCATTCGGTCCGGAGTCCTCTGGGTCACTAAGGACGACATGATCCGCAGCCACCTCCTCCCAGCCACGTACAAGTCCACTGGTTTCTTGGGACTGTAAATCATCCCTAAAAGACTGCTGCTGATGATGCTGAGTGCCAGCCTCCACCTCCATGCTGACACAATCCTCCTCCTCCTCCTCCTCCTCCTCCTCCTCTTCCTGTGCGATGGGTGGGACAGAAGGAACACTGTCTGGGTAAAGGGGGCCTTGAGAGGCAAGGAAGTCCTCCTCTTCCTGCCTCTGTTCTGCCTCAAGTGCCCTGTCCATTATTCCACGCAGCGTGTGCTCCAACAGGTGGACAAGAGGTACAGTGTCACTGATGCATGCACTGTCACTGCTCACCATCCTCGTGGCCTCTTCAAATGGTGCCAGGACAGTGCATGCATCCCTGATCATGCCCCACTGGCGTGGAGAAAAAAAACCAAGCTCCCCTGACCCTGTCCTGGTGCCGTAGTCGCACAGGTACTCATTGATGGCCCTCTGCTGCGTGTGCAGCCGCTGCAGCATGGCCAACGTTGAGTTCCACCTGGTGGGCATGTCACATATAAGGCGGTTCTTGGGCAGGTTCAACTCCTTTTGCAGCGCAGCCAGGCGAGCACTGACATTATAAGATCTGCGGAAATGCACACAGACTTTCCTGGCCTGCCTCAGGACATCCTGTAAGCCCGGGTACCTGCCCAAGAACCGCTGCACCACCAGGTTAAGGACGTGAGCCACACAGGGCACATGGGTCAGTTGTCCCTGTCGGAGGGCGGAGAGGAGGTTGGTGCCATTGTCGCAAACCACCATTCCTGGCTTAAGCTGGCGTGGCGTCAACCACCTCTCGGCCTGGCCCTGCAGAGCAGACAGGACCTCTGCCCCAGTGTGGCTTCTGTCCCCCAAACACACCGGCGCAAGCACGGCATGGCATCTTTTTGCCTGCGTACTTGCGTAGCCCCTTGAACGGCTACGGAGCACCGCTGGTTCAGAGGACAAACCACAGGAAGAGGCCATGGAGGAAGAAGAAGAGGAGGGGGTGGAGGAGAGAGGTGTGTCACAACCAGTAGTAGCATTTTGGAGGCGTGGCAGTGGAACAACCTCCAACACTACTGCACCTTGTCCTGCATCCTTCCCAGCTGCCAAAAGAGTGACCCAATGGGCCGTGAAAGAAAGGTAACGTCCCTGTCCATGCCTGCTGGACCATGAGTCAGCGGTAATATGCACCTTACCGCTGACCGCCCTGTCCAGCGAGGCCAAGACATTGCCTTCCACATGCCGGTAGAGAGCCGGAATAGCCTTCCGTGAGAAAAAGTGGCGTTTGGGAACCTGCCACTGAGGAACCGCACATTGCACAAACTCACGGAAGGGGGCCGAGTCTACCAACTGAAAAGGCAGCAGTTGAAGCGCTAGCAATTTAGCCAAGCTAGCATTCAACCGCTGGGCATGTGGATGGCTGGGAGTGAACTTCTTTTGACGGTCCAGCAGCTGGGGCAGGGAAATTTGCCTGCTAGAATCGGACGTCGGTGTACTGCTAGCAGAGTGGCCGCAAGTACTTGGCTGTGACACACCTAATTCTACACCTTCATTCCTCTCAGTGCATGTTTCAGAGAGGACTGAAGTTATAGTGGGGTTGGAGATCCCAGCTGATGCGGTGCAAGGAGAGGTCCGCTTTGTTCTTTGGTGTGGGTCTTTGAGGTAGGCTTGCCAACGAGCTGCATGGCAGGTCAACATATGTCTGGTCAGGCATGTGGTACCCAAGCGGCTGATGTTTTGGCCACGCGATATACGCTTGAGACATATGTTGCAAACAGCAGCTGTGCGATCTGATGCACTAGCCTCAAAAAAGGCCCACACCAAAGAACTTTTTGAATGACGGGCAGAGGCAGCGCCCTGCACAGGCGGAGCTCTGCGGTGTGATTCCGTCGGTGTACTGCCCTTACGCTGGCCACCAAAGGGCATCCTGCCTCGTTGGAGATGTGCCTCCTCCTCATCCTCCTCCTCCTCTCTCCTATTAGGCACCCACGTGGAGTCAGTGACCTCATCATCCCCTCCCTCCTCATCACTGGAGCCAATCTGGCAGTATGCTGCAGCTGCTGGAACATGACTGCCAGATTGGTGTCCTTCTTGAGCATCCCCTCTGTCTGCTCTCACGCTACTGCCTTCCTGTAGCTGGGTTTCATCATCAGACCCTTCGAAACGCTGGGCATCCTCCTGGAGCATGTACCCAACACTGTGCTCAAACAGTTCGGGGGACTCCTCAGGAGGAGGACATGGTGGGTCTAGGGAAGGAGTGACTGATGATGAGTCTGACATTGATACCAGGGAAGAGGATGCTTTGGCAGCTGCTTTGCCAGTACCCTGAGCCTGGGTGAGAGAGGATGAGGAGGAGGAGGAGGGCTTGGTCATCCACTCTACCAAGTCTTCCGCATGATGTGGCTCAACATGTCCAGCTGCCGAAAAGAAGGACAAGCGTGTCCCATGGCCATGTGCTGATGACAATGCACCGCGTCCACGACCAGCACTGTTGCCCCCAGACACAGAGCCTGCTTGCCCTCTTTTATTGCCTCCTGACTGTCTGCCTCTCCTTGTTTGCCTTCCAGACATTCTAATAGATGGCCTGCAGGGAGATGGGAAAAAAGCAATAAGGGCTACCTTCAGGTGTCCTTCTCTGTCCCTTTACTTAAGGATTTCTAAATATGGTTGAGGATGATTGCTTTTGCACAGAATAGCACAACGACAATTTCCCTGACTGTCCAAAAAACAAGGATTTCAAAGATGGTTGATGAGGAATGCTTTAGCACACTATAGCACAAGGAGAATTTCCCTCACTGTCCTTCCCTGTCCCTAGAAACAAGGATTCGTACAGTAAAACACACTGACACTCTCCCTACCTATAGTTTTCTGTCCCTAGAAAAAAGGTTTTTTTAAAGCACACTATAGCACAAGCAGAATTTCCCTCACTGTCCTTCCCTGTCCCTAGAAACAAGGATTCGTACAGTAAAACACACTGACACTCTCCCTACCTATAGTTTTCTGTCCCTAGAAAAAAGTTTTTTTTTAAAGCACACTATAGCACAAGGAGAATTTCCCTCACTGTCCTTCCCTGTCCCTAGAAACAAGGATTCGTACAGTAAAACACACTGACACTCTCCCTACCTATAGTTTTCTGTCCCTAGAAAAAAGTTTTTTTTAAAGCACACTATAGCACAAGGAGAATTTCCCTCACTGTCCTTCCCTGTCCCTAGAAACAAGGATTCGCACAGTAAAACACACTGACACTCTCCCTACCTATAGTTTTCTGTCCCTAGAAAAAAGGTTTTTTTAAAGCACACTATAGCACAAGGAGAATTTCCCTCACTGTCCTTCCCTGTCCCTAGAAACAAGGATTCGTACAGTAAAACACACTGACACTCTCCCTACCTATAGTTTTCTGTCCCTAGAAAAAAGGTTTTTTTAAAGCACACTATAGCACAAGGAGAATTTCCCTCACTGTCCTTCCCTGTCCCTAGAAACAAGGATTCGTACAGTAAAACACACTGACACTCTCCCTACCTATAGTTTTCTGTCCCTAGAAAAAAGGTTTTTTTAAAGCACACTATAGCACAAGGAGAATTTCCCTCACTGTCCTTCCCTGTCCCTAGAAACAAGGATTCGTACAGTAAAACACACTGACACTCTCCCTACCTATAGTTTTCTGTCCCTAGAAAAAAGGTTTTTTTAAAGCACACTATAGCACAAGGAGAATTTCCCTCACTGTCCTTCCCTGTCCCTAGAAACAAGGATTCGTACAGTAAAACACACTGACACTCTCCCTACCTATAGTTTTCTGTCCCTAGAAAAAAGTTTTTTTTAAAGCACACTATAGCACAAGGAGAATTTCCCTCACTGTCCTTCCCTGTCCCTAGAAACAAGGATTCGTACAGTAAAACACACTGACACTCTCCCTACCTATAGTTTTCTGTCCCTAGAA
Source organism: Rana muscosa (assembly GCA_029206835.1). Classification (NCBI taxonomy): domain Eukaryota; kingdom Metazoa; phylum Chordata; class Amphibia; order Anura; family Ranidae; genus Rana; species Rana muscosa. The sequence goes on along the minus strand of CM055122.1, from coordinate 1,162,999,068 downwards.
AAAAGGTTTTTTTAAAGCACACTATAGCACAAGGAGAATTTCCCTCACTGTCCTTCTCTGTCCCTAGAAACAAGGATTCGTACAGTAAAACACACTGACACTCTCCCTACCTATAGTTTTCTGTCCCTAGAAAAAAGGTTTTTTTAAAGCACACTATAGCACAAGGAGAATTTCCCTCACTGTCCTTCCCTGTCCCTAGAAACAAGGATTCGTACAGTAAAACACACTGACACTCTCCCTACCTATAGTTTTCTGTCCCTAGAAAAAAGTTTTTTTTAAAGCACACTATAGCACAAGGAGAATTTCCCTCACTGTCCTTCCCTGTCCCTAGAAACAAGGATTCGTACAGTAAAACACACTGACACTCTCCCTACCTATAGTTTTCTGTCCCTAGAAAAAAGGTTTTTTTAAAGCACACTATAGCACAAGGAGAATTTCCCTCACTGTCCTTCCCTGTCCCTAGAAACAAGGATTCGTACAGTAAAACACACTGACACTCTCCCTACCTATAGTTTTCTGTCCCTAGAAAAAAGGTTTTTTTAAAGCACACTATAGCACAAGGAGAATTTCCCTCACTGTCCTTCCCTGTCCCTAGAAACAAGGATTCGTACAGTAAAACACACTGACACTCTCCCTACCTATAGTTTTCTGTCCCTAGAAAAAAGGTTTTTTTAAAGCACACTATAGCACAAGGAGAATTTCCCTCACTGTCCTTCCCTGTCCCTAGAAACAAGGATTCGTACAGTAAAACACACTGACACTCTCCCTACCTATAGTTTTCTGTCCCTAGAAAAAAGTTTTTTTTAAAGCACACTATAGCACAAGGAGAATTTCCCTCACTGTCCTTCCCTGTCCCTAGAAACAAGGATTCGTACAGTAAAACACACTGACACTCTCCCTACCTATAGTTTTCTGTCCCTAGAAAAAAGGTTTTTTTAAAGCACACTATAGCACAAGGAGAATTTCCCTCACTGTCCTTCCCTGTCCCTAGAAACAAGGATTCGTACAGTAAAACACACTGACACTCTCCCTACCTATAGTTTTCTGTCCCTAGAAAAAAGGTTTTTTTAAAGCACACTATAGCACAAGGAGAATTTCCCTCACTGTCCTTCCCTGTCCCTAGAAACAAGGATTCGTACAGTAAAACACACTGACACTCTCCCTACCTATAGTTTTCTGTCCCTAGAAAAAAGGTTTTTTTAAAGCACACTATAGCACAAGGAGAATTTCCCTCACTGTCCTTCCCTGTCCCTAGAAACAAGGATTCGTACAGTAAAACACTCTGACACTCTCCCTACCTATAGTTTTCTGTCCCTAGAAAAAAGGTTTTTTTAAAGCACACTATAGCACAAGGAGAATTTCCCTCACTGTCCTTCCCTGTCCCTAGAAACAAGGATTCGTACAGTAAAACACACTGACACTTTGCCTACCTATAGTTTTCTGTCCCTAGAAAAAAATGTTTTTTTAAAGCACACTATAGCACAAGGAGAATTTCCCTCACTGTCCTTCCCTGTCCCTAGAAACAAGGATTCGTACAGTAAAACACACTGACACTCTCCCTACCTATAATTTTCTGTCCCTAGAAAAAAGGTTTTTTTAAAGCACACTATAGCACAAGGAGAATTTCCCTCACTGTCCTTCCCTGTCCTTAGAAACAAGGATTCGTACAGTAAAACACACTGACACTCTCCCTACCTATCCTTCTCTTTCCCTAAACTAAAGGAATCCAGGTTAAGCAAGAAAAAATAAATGTCACTGTCCCTGCCTATGCTTCTCTTTCCCTGCTCCGGAACACACTACACTAGGCCGCCGTGCTGGCGGCCTTTTATAGTGTGGGGCGTGTACTAAACCCCCTCAGCAATAATTGGCCACAGGCATCCTGCCTGTGGCCAATCATTGCTCTCCTCGCTGCTGGCGCTGTGATTGGCCAAGCATGCGGGGTCACAGTGCATGCTTGGCCAATCACAGCGCCTGGATGACACTGCGATGGCGTAGTGCATTGTGGGCCGTTCGCGTCACTCGAATTAGGCGCGAACGGCCCAAATCGTTCGATCTTCGTCGAACGATCGAACAGCCGATGTTCGAGTCGAACGTATGTTCGACTCGAACACCGAGCTCATCCCTATTTGGTAATATGAAATGTAAAGGAAGCAATCCTCATAGTTTTTGAATCCTTACATACTTTACACCTTCTACATGGATAAAAGAGAAAGCCTTTTAGATTCCCAAACATTCAGATTTTGGGGAACACATCCATGGAGAATTAGCATAGCAATGCATAAGGGAATGCATACCTGATTGAAAATTTGACCATAGAAGTGGTCTGATGCAGCAAAAAAAGGGGGGAGAGAAACTCCCTAAAGAGCCCTATAATCAAACAAGAAAAAAAGCTATATGGTAACATTCCAAAGCTTAGGTATATTGAGAGTGAGAGCTTGGCTTACTTACACTCAGCATGGACTGATGGTTTGAACTCCAGCAACTGAATGCTGGAAATAAAGAGTCTCTCTCTCTCTCTCTCTCTCTCTCGCATAATCGCCTCCAGCTGAAGCCAATACAATTTGATCCCCCCTGGCATCCACTCCCAGTGCTGCCACCTCCAGGAGATGTGAACAGCTGCTGTTGCTGACGTCATGCACTCCAAGCAATGCAACCACACTTGATAGTAAACACGCATGCGCAGCTCACCCAGAAAATGGTGAGATGGGGACACCAACAGCGTGGACGTGTGCTCAAATCCACTCGCAAGGATGTACCCAGCAGACAGAAGGCAAAAGAGAGGAAGCGGAAGCTCGTCCCTGAGGACAGACACAGCCCCCTACGTCCACGCTGCGGGGCCTGGAAAACCCTGCAAGCCAACACTGAACAACAACAACATCACATAAGCCATCTTTGGATCACAGTAATATTGCTAAATTTTACAAAATTACCTTAAAAAATCCATACATTAAAATTAGATTCTTCAAACTGGGAAAAATAAGTAAATATTGAATGTAATAATAATAATAACCTGAACACCCAAAAAACTGTTTGTGTACACTTGACAAGTCTCTATACGTGGCAAAGGTACATAGATGACATATTCCTCATCTGGGATATGTCTTGAAGCCATGATTAACAATTCATTCAATTTAAAGTTCACAATGACTTATGACTTGAACACTGTGACCTTTTTGGATACAAGGATCACCAAAATGCCAGATAGACACATATATTCTAATTGTGTGATTTCTATTGTTGAAACAAAGTCCCATGGGAGATATTTTTCCAATAGTTTATTAGGGACGAAGCAGGTAACTCCCCCATGATATACTGGTAATTGCATTTGCCACCCTCTGTTTCCATATTATGAAATATTTACAGGTATAAAGTTAGATAATACAGATATTTTGCAGTAGTTTTTAGGAGTATTCGTTTGATTAATTAACAATAGTATTAAAGTAAAGTAAACTGAAAAAAAAGGCTCACAAAACTTGGGTCAATCCAATAAGCATCTCGCTTTAACTTTGTGGCTGAGTAACAAGTAGGCTTGTGCAATTCGTTTCGTAACGAATCGAAATTCGTCCGAATTTAGCAACTTTCGGACATTCGGAAGCATTCGAATTTCCGAACAAAGCAATTACGAATAAGACCGAATCCGAAATAAATTATACGGCAAATAGCGAATGCCCGAATGTCTTCGGCATAATTCGTTATGAAAAAGTTACGAATGTACAAATCCATACGAAGCACAATAACACTCACTCTGCTCTGCTCTCTGCTTCTCCCACACCGTGCTGAACTCCCTCTCAAAATGGTGTACAGGGGCGGAGGCTATAGCCGCATGTAAAAAACGAAAGTAAAATACGAGATTTCGAATCCATTCGAAGCACAATAACACTCTGCTCTGCTCTCTGCTTCTCCCTCACCGTGCTGAACCCTCTCAAAATGGTGTACAGGGGCGGAGGCTATAGCCGCATGTAAAAAACGAAAGTAAAATACGAGATTTCGAATCGTTACAAATAACCGCTATGTATTTAGAAAAGTACAAATCCATTCGAAGCACATTAGGCATAATAGGCAGCGTCGTCGTGAGAGAGACACAGAAAATTACGAATCAACGAACCCAAAAAAAGTTACGAAAGTAGGAGTTGTGTCCAGAATCAACGAAAAACAATGTACTCTACCGAAAGTACGAATTATAAATCAACTAAAAATTCAACGAAAAATGTCGCTTGCGAAAATACGAATTAGTCCGAACACGAAAAATCTAGCAAAATTACGAATGATTACGAATCAACAGGACCGAAAAGAAACAAACCGAAACTAACCGAATTTTTCCGTTGTGCACAAGCCTAGTAACGAGTGGATTTTGGGCATTGTTATTGAGTTCCTTACTCCTGTGATATCACTGAGCCACTAACAAATTAGTATTAAGGATTTTTTATAATACAGTATACCCTTTTACAAGTTTTTTTTTTTTACAGCAGGTAGCAGTAATTAGCAGTTATCCCAGTGGATGAGTGAATTTGAACTACATATCTAGCATTAACCTGAACTGCAGCAGGTAGCTTGATAGGTAAACATATTTAGAATATTAAAATTGGGTATAAATATCATAAAGGATTGAGGCACATTGAAAATCTTCATTGAAGGAACCTGAGAGTCTATGCACTTGATACAATTTTTTACAAAATGGTGGGAGTCAAATAGAAAAAGTGACATATTTCAGAATAATGAGACATACTGTCACGTACCTGAAGGGAGACTGAAGTGACGAGGTTGGCCTCTCTTGTATCTCCAGTACTGGTCCCGCTGGAGGTGGAACAGAGGGAACCGAGGGACAGGAGGAACACGAGTGCCTGCAGATGTAGACCCGGAAACCAGTAGCAGGGGTTGTGAGCCTGGATGAGCAGGAGGATCATCAGATCACGGAAGGTAGCTGTGCTCCAAGGATCAGCCGGAGTTAAAGAGGCACTCCGCTGGAACAGTGGCACTGGGACGTCCGATGATGTTAAGTCCCTGGAAGACTTGCAGCAGGAAGTTGCAGAGAGTCGCAGGACTGAAGTCACAAACACTCAGAGGTTGAAGAGGAGCGACACAGGAAGCAGATGCAAGGTCACAAGGGTAGCCGGGTCAGATAACAGGCAGGCAGCGATGTACAAGGCAGCAGGCAGAAGCAGGGTCAAATGGGTAGCCAGGATTAGGAGCCAGCAATCAGAACAGAGCAGAGTCCAGAAGCAGCAAGCCAGGTTCAGCAACAGGTATCAAGCAGGATCACAACAGGGTTCAGGATATCAGGTAACAGCTGAAGACCAGTCAGCAAGGGTCTGGGGTCAGGGCACTTCCTTAAATAGGCCGTTTGGCGCCAATTGGCGCTAGGGACGCGCTCCTGCGTGTGCACGCAGTGCGTTGCACGCGTGCATGCGCATTGGTGTGCTTGTGCGCGCGCGCGCATGTGCATTGGACGAAAACTAATGGTTCTCTTACATTGCCTCCGGGTGCCCACCAGGGAACTTTTCTCAGGGAGAAGGTGAAGATAGGCCCAAATTAACTGTGGAGCATGTACGTTGGAGGAAGGTTCCCATGAGTTGTCTTCAGGGCCATAGCCCTTCCACTTGATTAAAAACTGGGTTTGACCTCTTCTCTTCCTATCATAGAACCTCTTATTATTTTCCTGAGCTTTAGTGATGCTTTCTTGCAAGAGTTGGTTGTTGGACCTCCAGAAGCTCAGACGATCCTGTACTGCTGGAACTGAAGATTCCTGGGGAACATCAGACAAGAAGGATGGATGAAACCCATAATTAGCAAAAAAGGGGGTTTGTTTGATTGCAGAATTTATAGAGTTATTGTATGCAAATTCCGCTAACTGCAAAAGAGAGGCCCAGTCATCTTGCGCAAATGAAGAAAAACACTGCAGATACTGCTCCCCAGGGTCTGGTTTGTCCTCTCTGTTTGTCCGTTAGTCTGTGGATGGTAGGCAGATGACAAACAGTGGTAAATGCCCAGGGCTTCACATAAGGATTTCCAAAATCGGGATGTGAATTGCACTCCACGGTCAGAGGTGATGTTAGCAGGAATACCGTGTAGGCATACAATTTCCTTGATAAAAGAAGAAGCAGTCTCTGCAGCGGAAGGGGTACCTTTCAGGGGCACAAGTGGGCCATCTTAGATAGTCGATCCACAATTATAAAAATTGTGGTGAACCCTTCGGATGGGGGTAATTCGACAATAAAGTCCATAGTGATCATAGTCCATAATTTATCAGGAACTGGAAGGGGTTCCAATAGACCCCAATTCTTGGCTCTATCAGATTTATTCCGAAGACACGTTGTGCAAGATTTAACATAGACCCTGCAGTTTTGTACCAATTTGGGCCACCAGAAGGAGCGAAGAACCAGATTTGAAGTCTTATAGGCTCCAAAATGCCCTGCCAAGGGGTGGTCATGGCACATGTAAAGAACTGCCGTTCGTAGGTGCTCAGGAACAAAGATCTGCTCACCATGGGAATAGAGCCCCTCCTGCCAACTGAAGGTGGTGTTCCTGAGGTGGAGGATGGTTCTGGACTGCTGACTTGATTTGAATAATGAGATCACTCTGTAACAAACGGACATTTTTAGCAGGTAAAATGGTATCAGGTTCAGGGGGAGCATCAGTGTCTTGGAACATACGGGAAAGGGCGTCTGGCTTCCTGTTCTTAGACCCTGGCCGATATGTAATATGGAAGCAGAATATTGCGAAAAAGAGGGCCCATCTAACCTGGCGAGGTCTTAGTCTCTTGGCTGCTCTTAAATATTCAAGGCTCTTGTGATTGGTGAACACAAGAATAGGATGGGCCGCTCCTTCGAGAAGATAGCGCCATTCTTCCAAGGCAGATTTAATAGCGAGTAATGCCGTGTACACACGATCGGTTTTACCGATGAAAACAGTCCGATGGACTTTTCTCATCGGACAAACCGATCGTGTATGGGCCCCATCGGTCTTTTTTCCATCGGTGAGAAAAAATAGAACATGTTTTAAATTTATCCGATGGGAAAAAAACCATAGCAAATTCCGATCGTCTGTGTGGAACTCCATCGGACAAAAAACCCATGCATGCTCAGAATCAAATCGACACATGCTCAGAAGCATTGAACTTCGTTTTTCTCGGCTTGTCTGAGTGTTTTACATCACAGCGTTTGGGACAGTCGGATTTTTGACTGATGGTGTGTAGGCAAGACTGATGGAAGTCAGCTTCATCGAATTTCCGATGGAAAAATCCATCGGATTAGAATCCATAGGAAATCTGATCGTGTGTACAGGGCTTTACTCCCTAACACCAACGTCATAGTTCCTTTCTGAGGTACTTAGTTTTCTGGAAAATAAGGCAACAGGGTGAAGTAGGGATTTTGTCCCCTGTCGTTGAGACAGTATGGCACCAACGGCAATTTCGGAGGCATCGAGGTCGGCCTCTCTTGTATCTCCAGCCCTGGTCCCGCTGGAGGTGGAACAGAGGGAACCGAGGGACAGGAGGAACACGAGTGCCTGCAGATGTAGACCCAGGAAACCAGTAGCAGGGGGTGCGAGCATGGACAAGCAGGAGGATCATCAGATCACGGAAGGTAGCTGTGCACCAAGGATCAGCCGGGGTTAAAGAGGCACTCCGCTGGAACAGTGGCACTGGGACGTCAGATGATGTTAAGTGCCTGGAAGACTTGCAGCAGGAAGTTGCAGAGAGTCGCAGGACTGAAGTCGCAAACACTCGGAGGTTGAAGAGGAGCGACACAGGAAGCAGATGCAAGGTCACAAGGGTAGCCGGGTCAGGTAACAGGCAGGCAGCGAAGTACAAGGCAGCAGGCAGAAGCAGGGTCAAATGGGTAGCCAGGATCAGGAGCCAGCAATCAAAACAGAGCAGAGTCCAGAAGCAGGGTCAAGGCAAGCCAGGTTCAGCAACAGGTATCAAGGAGGATCACAACAGGGTTCAGGATATCAGGTAACAGCTGAAGACCAGTCAGCAAGGGTCTGGAGTCAGGGCACTTCCTTAAATAAACCGTTTGGCGCCAATTGGCACTAGGGACGCGCTCCTGTGCGTGCATGCAGTCCGTTGCGCGCGCGCGCATGCGCATTGGACGAGAACTAATGGTTCTCTTACACATACTGTACATTATTTATACTAGTATACTTTATACTAGTATACTTTGAATACTTTACTCCCTACAGATTTAAATATGAAAGTAGTTCTAATTGTTTTATTGCAATTGATTAAGCAGTGTAAGTTTAGATTATAAAGGAGCATTCTCTACGCATATGCTTACAATGATATATTATAGATTTATTTTTTATGAGATGTTTAAATATAGTTATTATCAGATATAATGTGGAGAGTGTAGGGCCAATCTGATATTAGGCTATTTTATTCCCAGAAGTAGTCTGATGTAATAGGAGTTGAAATTTGTATCTAGGGAGGACCATAACAGCATTGCCTTTTCCTCAACTGACGAAGCCTATTTACTGAGTAAATGCGTTTGCTGGGAAAAGAGTGAAATTTGGAAGAGATTAGGAAAGTTATCTATAATGTTGGGCTAAACATTTTGCTTTGCAAGTTACATTGATGGATTATAATTTTTTTATCTGTTTTAAGTAAAGGAGAATAAAATAATAAAATCTGCTATGCGATCTTCTCTTTACTTCTGTATATTTGCCACCCCATGTATGGAAACCCATGTTTTCTGGAATACACTGGAAAGAATCTGTATAAGTGCTCTCTGACCTACTTATTAACAAATTAGTCAGTGGGAGGTGGGAGGATCTGGAATTGGTGGAAGCACTTAGAACGCTTCTGAAGAAGTGACAACTATATTTGTGGAAGTGAATTGGCATATGCACTTTATGCACTGGACTTGCACACTAAGCTATTTAATATAATTTCATTACTATTTTAATCTTTTATTTAAAGTTATCATGAGTGCATATTAATATTGATGTTATATTTCACTGTAGAAAGCATTTTTTTTTGTTTTGCTATAGGGGTGTGTTTTACCTTTTTTTTTAAAGAAAAATCTTCTAAACTGAAACCATCCAAATCATGACATGGAGAAAGAGACAGAGCCTACACCCTAGGTGAAAAATACAAACTGAAAAAAGGCCTATCTTAAGAGCTATGTTCCTTTATGTGCACATATATCCCAAGTATACAATGATTGCAACACATCTAGTAGAATGCAATAAAACAGTAAAGTATAGCATCCTATCTAAAATGTAAATCTGTCAAAATTGCACCATTAATACTAATTAATCTACATACAAAATAAAAATTTCTATGTGAAATTAGAAAACTTAGAAGGTCCTGTGAAGCTACAACTTTCACAATTTACATGCAGTATGTGCTCTACTGCATTATGAAGTCTTTCATCATGCTCTTGTTTGATTTTGACCCACAAAATATCATCCTAATAATTGCGAGCACCATTACAAGCATAAAGGATATTGCTAAATAGTCTTGAACATACTGAAAATGATCCTAGGAAAAGGTAAAATCTGAAAGGATCAGTGGTTCAAGCTATAGTTTTAATTCTCATTGACTGTTCAGTGTTCCAATATCAAATGAAAGTCAAACTTCATGGGATTGTTTGGTAATACATCTTTATTATCTGATAGTTATGATACATTGTTACTAGAGTTGGACAAATGGTTTTGACTGAGCAAAAGTTTGGGCCGAACATTGCCTGTTCGCCCATTCGACAAACACTCAAATTTGCAGGGAGTTCAGTGAGTGTATGCCCCATTGAACGCCCTTCAATGCACTGCGCGCTGCAGTGTGCATTCTAAGCTCTGATTGGGCACAATGCATAGCTGGTTGTTGAGGAGCCGGGAAGCCAGCCACTAAATCCTTAACAACTATTGATGAGTCATCAGCTCTCAATGGGCTTCCCCGCTGACAACTGAATAAAAAAAAAAAACATTGCCGGCAATAAAAAAGTGAAAAAAAATTGCATGGGGGTTTACCTCAATTCATACCAGGCCCTTCAGGTCTGGAATGGATTTTAAGGGAAACCTCGTAACCAAATTTAAAAATAAATGCTGTGGGAGGTCCCCCCCAAGATCCATACCAGACCCTTATCTGAGCATACAGCCTGGCAAGCCAGGAAGAGGGGGGGGGGGCGCCGCCCCGAACCATACCAGGCCACATGCCCTCAACATGGAGGGGTTGGTGCTTTGGGGCGGGGGGGACATGTTGATGGGGAAAAGGGCCTCATCTCATCCCCACAACCCTGGCTGTTGGTTGTGGGGGTCTGCGGGCAGGGGGCTTATCAGAATCTGGAAGCCCCCTTTAACTAATGCATGCTGGGTCAGTGACATTGCCAGGTGGCCCCGCCCTTACTTATATATGAACTGTCAAATAGAAAAGCCAGGCATTCGGCGGTTTGCCTTAGTTGATGGCAGACCATTTTTTTACTTTTCTTTTCCAGGTCTGGTGGGGTAGCGGTGTCTTGATCGATGATGTACTTACATTGGGGGACACAGTTTTTTTTTTATTTTTAATAAAGGAATAGTCAAAAATTGCCTCCTGTTTTTTATTAATTTTTACATTTTTTGGTGAATGTACCCTATACTCATTGACATAGGGGGGCTTCCAAATTCCAATAAGCCCCCTGCCTGCAGACCCCCACAACCAAAAAACAGAGTGGCGTCCCCAAATCCATACCAGACCCATTATTGCCAGCAATTTAAATATGATTTGACTAATTTTCTTTTCTTTAGAAATGCCAGTTTTGCTGCAGTAGGTTCTATCCATGGTACAGATGCACTACTTTACAGGCAGACTAAGGGGACCCCCGAGGCAATATATTTAAAGGATTTTTCTTTTTTTTTATTGTTGCACTTTCAGCATCATTAAAAACACTGCTCCGGTAAAAAACATTGTTTTTATTTTATTTTATGTTTTGCATTGATACATGTCCCCCATGGCAGTACCTGCCCCCCCAATACCTTTTTTATGGACAATAATTTGCATATAAGCCTTCAAAATTAGGACTCCTTTTTTTTTTTTTTACTTTTTATTGTTCCAGCTAAGGTACCTATAATGCTGGAAATACTACATTTCAATGGCTGATGTGGATTCTAACAACCTTTGTTGTATTCATTCCAGACATTATTGTCAGCTTTGATTTTCCAGTTCTGCTGCTGTGAATTCCCATGCTTGTTCAGTGAAAGATAGTGTTGTGTACTCTTTCCTTTGCCTCCCCCCATCCATTCATAGATTGTTTGGATTGTTTTTACAGAATAGAAAGCATTCTGTTATTGTACAAAGAGAGAAGGTGAGAGGAAAAGTAGATAAATCACAGGACTGCCCCTTGTTCAATCACACTATTCTGTGAAAATAATACAAAACATTTTATGAGTGGATGCGAGGGGAGGAAGGGGAAGAGTAAACAAAACAAGTTCACTAACCAAGGCGCAGATCAGCAGAGCTGAGGATCACAGCTGACAGTAGTTGCATAAACACTACTAAGATTTTTTTGCATCACCAGCAGCCATCTGGATGTAGTATGTTCAGCATTATAGGTAGCTTAGATGGACCAATCAAAAGTAAAAAAAAAAATGTTTTTTTTCTGTAGTTACACTTTAACCACTTCAATACCGGGCACTTTCCCCCTTCCTGCCCAGGACATTTTTCAGCTTTCAGCGCTGTCGCACTGTGAATGACAATTGTGCGGTCATGAAACACTGTACCCAAACAAAATTTTATAGTTTTCTTCCCACAAATAGAGATTTGTTTTGGTGGTATTTGATTTTGATTTTATTTTTTGCTAAACAAACTAAAAAAGACCAACATTTTTGAAGAAAAAAAAAAGTTTTTCTTTGTTTCTGTCATACAATTTTGTTTTCTCCTTCAATAATGGGCAATGATGAGGCAGCACTGATGAGGCGGCACTGATGGGCACTTATGAGTTGGCACTGCTAAGGTGGCACTGATGGGCACTGATGAGGAGACACTGATAAGGTGGCACTGATGGGCACTGATAAAGAGCCACTGATATGCAGCACTGATGGGCACCGATAGCACTGATGGGCACTAATAAGTGGCACTGATGGGCACTGACAGGCGGCACTGATGGGCACTGACAGGTGGCACTGATGGGCACTTACAGGCAGCACTGATGGGCAATGATAGGCGACACTGATTGGCACTGACAGGTGGCACTGATGGACACTAATAGATGGCACTGATGGGCAGCACTGATGATGAGGTACTGACATGTATTACTGATTGGCACTGATTGACACTGTGATGGGCACTGATTGGCACTGTGATGGGCAATGATTGGCACTTTGGTTACTGACAGGCGTTCCTGATGGGGCACTGACTGGCAGCTGATGGGCACTGATTGGCATTGTTGTGGCACATCTGATGGGGGCTGTGCTGATAATCAATATTCTATCAGCGCAGACTCCCCTCTGACAGGGAGAGCCGCCGATCGGCTCTCCCTGTCAGCGCAAACCGAGGAAAGCTGTTTAACAGCACTGCCTGCTTCACGCTGTGATTGGTCACAGTTGATCACGTGGTAAGGAGCCTCCGTCAGAGGCTCCTTACCACGATCGGAGATGCAGTGTGTCAGAGTGGCACACAGCACCATGGATCGCCGCGCTCCCTTGCGGGCACATGCCTGCATGTTATCCTGAAAGACGCCATATGACCTCCAGTCAGGATATACATATATATATACATACATACACACACTACTTAATGACCTTGTAATTTAATGGTACTTTCTCTGAGGCATGGATTTAACTATCGACCAACTTCATCATGTACTGTATTCTTTATCAATCCGGCTCTAACTTTCTCTTATTGCAGTTTCCAGATCAGCTTTGCAGGTTGGAGCCTTGTCATGGACCATTTTCTTTCATTTCCACCATAGATTTTCAATTGGATTGAGGTCCGAACTATTTGCAGGCCATGCCATTGACATTATATGTCTTTCTTGAAGGAAAGTTTTTATGGCTTTTGACCTATGGCAAGATGCATTATCATCCAGAAAAAATATTTTATCATCACCAAACATCCTTTCAATTGATGTAATTAAAAATGAGTCAAAAATCTCAATATAAACATGAGCATTTATTGAAGATTTAATGACTGTCATCTCCCCTGTACCTTTACCTGACATGCAACCCCATATCATCAATGATAGTCATCTTTATACGTTTCATTGGAACTACACCAAACAAAAATTCCAGCAACAGCACCCTGTCCAATGCAGATTTGTGATTCATCATTGAATATCACTTTCATCCGGTCAACCACAGTCCATGATTTATTTTCTTTAGTCCACCGTAACCTTGTTTTTTTTTTTTCCTGTTTAGGTGTTAATAATGTTTTTTGCTTGGCTTTTCGGTATGTAAACCCCATTTCCTTTAGGCAATGTCTTACAGTTCGGTCACAGGCATTGACTCCAGTTTCTGTCAATTTCTTCCTCATTTGTTTTGTTATGCATTTTATCAGTGTGAATTTGAACCGTATAATTCAAGGGGGCAAACATATCTGAAAAATCACTGAATAATGTTCTCCTGAGTGAGAGGAGCATGTTCTTCATGGTGGTTTCTGAGATAGGTTGCTCTGTGGCTGGGAACAGCTCTATAAGGGACTCTTGCTTTTTAGCCTGCACAGATGCCTGTGAGAGAGCCTGCTGCAGCCCAGGAGAGAACTCATCTTCCTCCCTGCGTAGCCTGGTTTTCGCTGGGCTGTGGGTGGTGGGAGTAGAAGGGAGGGAGAACTCTCCCAGCTCCTCAAGCTGGGTGTCTCCCTGCAGCTTGGTGGCCGGGCTGTGTGTGGGCCACTCTGCCAAAGCTAGGTCCGGCGCCATTTTGCCTACCTTGCGGTGGAGCCGCCGGGTAGAAGTCCGTTAGGCGCTGGGGCGGTTTATTTGCCTTCTGTCGCTTTTTCATCTCTCCCGCGGGTGCCCGTCAGTGTGGGGAGCCAGATTGTAGCTCACAGTGCCTCTTCCCGATGTCCCTGTGTGTTGCTGAGAGCGTGAGGCTTCAGGAGTTCTCAGTTGTGCGGCCATCTTCTCCGCCGGACACGCCCCCCTTGTCTAATGACTTTTGAAATCCTCCAAGCCAAATATGACCTCTCTCCAAAAACATTTTACATCTACCTCAGGATCAGATCTCTTCTCAATAAAATACAGTGGGTAAAACAGAACAAGATTCTATCTCCCCTGATACAATTCTATGGATCAAACAACCATTTACTCTAAGGCATCTCACACATACTGTATATGGACTACTCTCACAATTATCTGAAGAATCATCCAGAACCAAATCCTACATTGGTCCACACATGTACCCTCAGTTCTTCCACTAAGTCAATGGTACAAGGCACTATCGTTACCATCCAGGCTCTCCCACTGTACCACACATTGGGAATCTCTACAGAAGCTCTTTCAACAATGGTACTACACCCCAACTAGAATCTCCAAGATATATTCCAACGCCTCTCATCTATGCTGGAGGAACTGTGGCCTTCCAGGAACCCTCTTGCACATATGGTGGGAATGCCCAACTCTTAAAAACTTTTGGGACCAAATATTAACTCTCTTCCAAGCACTCACCCCCATGACAACTAAATTAACTCCACTAGACTTTCTTCTTAGCCTAGCAATCCCCACATGGCCCAAATGTTTTGAAACCATAGCCACTCGTGTCCTTATTGCCGCACGCCTGGCATTGGCAAGGAAATGGAAAACCACCCAATCCCCAAACATCCAAGAAGTAATTTCAATTCTGAACAACAATCTCAAAATGGAATATGGCTTCTCCAAAGCTAAACTCACCACTTAAAATTTCTACAAAATCTGGGACCCATGGCTCAAAGACCCCAGAAGTATACAGCTGGAATGACCCCCTAACCTCCAATGATCTAAAGCACACTCTGCTTTACTCTTCAGTACTTTGCCGGTAACATACACATCTCAGCACTGTGCACTCAGTAATTTTATATAATGGATCAATCCAACCTGTGTGATTACCTGCCAGTTCCAATACTTTTCTGCAGCATGTTTAGACTTTAATATAAGTTTGCAACGTTACCCTATAGTTTGTTACCCGTGAAAGTTAATGTATAAACATACAATAGCTTATATTATTACGCTCTTGTGTAATAAGAACAAGACTATTATATGCATGAATTGATGTGTATATATATTATTTATATGAGAATGTACAATCACATCTCCTTTAATACCCCCTGTATGTATTCTCTCTTTTTTCCTACAAAATTAATAGATTTAAAGTTTAAAAAACAAGTTAAAAAACAATTTCTTAACAGAACCTGCGATACATGCATCAAATCAGGTTACTTCTTCCTTGTAAGTTTTCATTCCACCTTTTTAGCCTTAAGCAGAAATGGGTCCAGGAGATGCTGATTCATAAGCATTTTTATAAAAATTATGATGATGATGCTGATGATAATAATAATAGTCATTTATTTGAGTTGTGTAAAAAGAAATGATTAGTGTTTCCTATGATAGAGCACCATTATGGTCCGATGTGAGAATGTAAGGTACACATGCCTCATGCTGACAGGCAATATTTGACCTTGGCTTTAACAATAGGTAAAACAAGCATAAATATAGCTTTTATAGGTAAATAAACACATTGTTATTTGTAACCGTATTTGTCTATTGTTAGTATGAAATAACAAATGCATACTTTACATGGCTTCTAAAAAATGTTAGAAAGACTGTCCAAAAGCTGCCAGATACATTCCGACAACAGCTGTGTAGTGTGAAACATACATTTTGAACTGTTACAGGTACATTCAAATTTTGCATCCTAAATCTTTCCAACATGATGGAGATGGAGAATATCATTAAGTTGATACCTTTTATGCAAGGAAAACTGCTTATACTCCCTGTCCAGAAGTCTTATAAATAGGGGTGTAAAATGTGGTGGGCCCATAAATAACATGAAGAAGATATCTCTTTACTAATGATTCTCAGTTAGGTATTTTATAGACAGCTTTTAGCTGATCTTCTATACTCATAATTATGGCATTAAGCCTGGCTATAAGGGAAAGTCAACTTCGCCTGGATTTCACATAGTAATGACATGAATTCTGCAAATCACATCCAACGTATCTAGAAAACCTCTAAGTGTGTCAGGTCACCTGTGGCCAGGTGACAGATGCACACCGTAGGGGGACAGGAGTGCACCGCAAGGTAGTGAACCCTATGGCTGTCGGCTGACTGCTGCGGATAGGAAAC
The DNA here is from genome assembly GCA_029206835.1 of Rana muscosa. Classification (NCBI taxonomy): domain Eukaryota; kingdom Metazoa; phylum Chordata; class Amphibia; order Anura; family Ranidae; genus Rana; species Rana muscosa. The sequence goes on along the minus strand of CM055122.1, from coordinate 1,162,982,842 downwards.
TGGGTGGTTGTGGAAAGCGGGACCAGAGGAGCACAACCGGGATCCTATGGGAAGCTAGAGCCAAGATTCCCCAGGGCGCGGAGTCTAAGACCCAGCAGGTCTTCTCCAGAGCCTCTAGTGGTGAGGATGTTATGCTGCAGGCTGGGTCCAGGTCGCGGCCCCTAGAGTCTCCTAGCTCACGCCCCGTAGGATAAGGGGACAAGAGGGGAAGCAGCAGCACGAGATATAAGAGTAACGAATAACAAGCTGAAAGTCAAGGGCCACAAGCAGACAAGGATAACGAAAGACAAGCCGAAGGTCAAGGGTCACGAGCAGACAGGGATAGTCGGGGACAAGCCAATAACGTAACAGAGAGACAGACGTAGCACACGGCAGGCAGGAACCCAAACACACAATGCCTAACAAACACGTTAATCAGAAAAGCAGGCTTGCAGTGCACAGGTTAATATAGTGTTCTGTGATAGGGCCTGGGGTGGAGTCAGGCTGGGAGGAGATTATAAAGGAAGCCAGGTGAAAGGGTTCAGGCCTCTAAGATGAACACATGGGAAGGAAGGTAAGCTGACAGACAAACACTACTGCATATCCATGACAAAGTGGTTTTGCTCTTGGTAATTAAAGGGCTGAAGGGAGCTGACGTTGGCTCTAGCGAGGTCCAACCACGCCCCCCCCCGTCCATTCCCTGCTTTAACCACTTGCTTTCTGGGCACTTAAACACCCCTCCTGCCCAGACCAATTTTCAGCTTTCAGTGCTCTCACACTTTGAATGACAATTACTCAGTCATTCAACACTGTACCCAAATGATTTTTTTTCCTTTTTTTCATACAAATAGGGATTTCTTTTGGTGGTATTTTATCACCTCTGGGTTTTTTATCTTTTGCGCTATAAATGAAAAAAGACCGAACATTTTGAAAAAAAAATTTTTTCTTAGTTTCTGTGATAAAATTTTGCAAATTATTAATTTTTCTTCATAAATTTTGCCCACAATTTATACTGCTACATATCTTTGATAAAAATAACCCCACATTTTGGGAAATTATTTGGTCTGTATGAAAGTTTTAGAGTCTACAAGCTATAGTGCAAATCATAAAAAATTGATCACATCTACTCTAAGTACTGGCGGCCTATCTCATTTCTTGAGACCCTAACAAGTCAGGAAAGTAAAAATGCCCCCCAAATAACCCCTTTTTGGAAAGTAGACATTCCCATGTATTTAGTAAGAGGCATGGTTAATTTTTTTGAAGTTTTTCCCACGATTCTTTGCAAAATTAAGATTTTTATTTTTTGTTTTTATTTTTTCTCAAAATTGTCATTGTAATAGTTTATTTATCTCACATGGCATGTGTATACCACAAATGACACCCCAAAATACATTCTGCTACTCCTCCTGAGTATTACGATACCACATGTGTGGGACTTTTTTTACTGCCTGGCCACATACAGAGGCCCAACATGCAGGGAGCATCATTAGGTGTTCTAGGAGCATAACTTACTGTACACATCTAACTAGTTGACTACCTATTACACTTTTGAAGGCCCTGGAGCACCAGGACAATGGAAACACCCACAAAATGACCCCATTTTGGAAAGCTAACACCCCAACATATAATCTATGAGGCATAATGAGTCTTTTGAACAGTTAATTTTTTTCCAGAAGTTTTTGTAAAATGTGGAAAAAAAATGAAAACGCATTTTTTTTACGCAAAGTTGTCCATTTATAAGATATTTCCAACACATAGCATGTACATAGCAAAAATGACACCCCAAAATACATTCTGCTACTCCTCCTGAGTATGGCGATACCAAATGTGTGGGACTTTTACACAGCCTGTCCACATACATTGAAGTAGCACCTTCAGGTGTTCTATGAGCATAAATTACACATCTCATTTCTCAACCACCTATTACACTTTTGAAGGCCCTGGAGCACCAGGACAATGGAAACACCCACAAAATGACCCCATTTTGGAAAGATAACACCCCAACGTATAATCTATGAGGCATGATGAGTCTTTTAAACGGTTCATTTTTTTCCAGAAGTTTTTGGAAAATGTGGAAAAAAAATGAAAACACATTTCTTTTACGCAAAGTTGTCAATTTATAAGATATTTCCAACACATAGCATGTACATAGCAAACAATACACCCCAAAATACATTCTGCTACTCCTCCCGAGTATGGTAATACCAAATGTGTGGGACTTTTACACAGCCTGTCCACATACAGAGGACCTACATTGAAGTAGCACCTTCAGGCATTCTATGAGCATAAATTACACATCTCATTTCTCAACCACCTATTACAATTTTGAAGGCCCTGGAGCACCAGGACAATGGAAACACCCACAAAATGACCCCATTTTGGAAAGCTAACACCCCAACGTATAATCTATGAGGCATAATGAGTCTTTTGAACGGTTCATTTTTTTCCAGAAGTTTTCGTAAAATGTGGAAAAAAAATGAAAACGCATTTTTTTTACGCAAAGTTGTCCATTTATAAGATATTTCCAACACATAGCATGTACATAGCAAAAATGACACCCCAATTTACATTCTGCTACTCCTCCTGAGTATGGCGATACCAAATGTGTGGGACTTTTACACAGCCTATCCACATACAGAGGACCTACATTGAAGTAGCACCTTCAGGCGTTCTATGAGCATAAATTACACATCTCATTTCTCAACCACCTATTACAATTTTGAAGGCCCTGGAGCACCAGGACAATGGAAACACCCACAAAATGACCCCATTTTGGAAAGCTAACATCCCAACGTATAATCTATGAGGCATAATGAGTCTTTTAAACAGTTCATTTTTTTCCAGAAGTTTTTGGAAAATGTGGAAAAAAAATGAAAACACATTTTTTTTATGCAAAGTTGTCCATTTATAAGATATTTCCAACACATAGCATTTACATAGCAAAAATGACACCCCAAAATGCATTCTGCTACTCCTCCTGAGTATGGCAATATGACATGTGTGAGACTTTTACACAGCCTGTCCACATACAGAGATCCAACATGCAAGGAACACCGTCAGGTGTTCCAGGGACATATACTGTAGCATGCACATACCAAGAATTACACCCCAAAATACATTATGCTGAGCAAAGCGTAAACAAAAGATTACCTGTGGTTTTAGTAGCGCAGTTCTACACAGCAGGATAGCACTGGTCCAGGCAGCAGGCAGGGACTTGGTCAGCAATGGCATACACAATTGTCCAGGCAGCAGGCAGGGATACTGTCCATAAACAGTCCAGGGTCAGTGCAGGCAGAGATATTGTCAGCAGTGCCAAAAATATTGGTCCTGGTATTAGGCAGGAACATGTGGTGTAGTCTGTGCGACAGGCAGAAACATAATGGAAGTAAGTCCTACAGGCAGCAGGCAGAAGTAAGGCCTCATTCAGGACAGAATGGTGACAGGGGTAGACGCTTCTCCCACCCAAATCTCTTTGAAGCCTCCGAGTCTCCAGACCCTAATCTAGGAATGAGAAAACAAACTTGTTTTCTTCATCCAGAAAAACAATTCTGGAGCCCCTCACATATGTGAGACCCCTGTGTCAATCCCACTAGTCCAGTAGCAGGGTAAAAGATCAGTGCATGAGGCAGGCAAAAACATGGTCAAACAGTCCAAGGTCAGCTCAAGATTAGGCAGAGGTATTACAGAATTGTTAAGCAGAAGCATGGCTGAATAACAGTCCAGGGTCAGTTCCAGTTCAGACAGAAGTAGGTACAGAATCAGTAGACATAAGCGTGGTCGAATAACAGTCCAGGGTCAGTTCCAGATCAGGCAGTGGTATGTGCAGAATAGTCAGACAGAAGCGTGGTTGAATAACATGGTCAGTTACAGAGCAGGCAGTGGCATAAGGGGTGTGAAGGTGTGTGAAGGCAGGAACTGAGGATTACGTTTACCATACTTCACTAATAATTTAGTGAAGTATGGTAACGGTGAAAACATTCAACTACACAGAGACCTGGTTGGGAAGGACACTCGGCACAATAATAAGATGTGTCTCGTCTGACTCCTCCACTGGTACACACCTTACATCTTTTTTGACGTCGTTGGCCTGTTGCTGAGGGAGGGATTTTATCGGGAAAGTGGCGTTCGGAGAGTCGACTAAGAACATCAGATCGGATGTTTTGGGGTGGGTCGTTCGGGAATATAAGGGCAGTGACAAGGTCCTCCTGGTAGCCAAGGAAGCATTTGGGGTTTTGGGTAGAGTTGCGGTATATGATATACAATTTATATATGGCCAATTGAAAAAAATATATTGCAACTTTTTTGTACCAATGGTATGTCCGTCTTGTGGCAAGGTAGGGTTTGAGCATCTGGTCATTGAAGTCGACTCCCCCATAAACAAATTGTAGCCCTGGTTGCATGTGGGCTTTTGGATGGTGGTGCCATTCCTTCTGGGGATTTCCACAAAGGTATTATTGTGGATGGAAGACAACATGTACACATCCCTTCTGTCCCTCCACTTCACTGCCAGAACCTCCTTGTTTTGCAGACTTGCAGATTCTCCTTTTCTCAGCTTCTTATTGACACGACTTTGAGGAAAGCCCTTCTGGTTCGTTCTTACCGTGCCACATGCTGGCGTCTGCTTCAGGTGAAGGTTGCGGAACAGGGGAAGAGATGTGTAGAAGTTATCTACGTATAAATGGTAGCCCTTTTCCAGTAGGGGGTATGTGAGGTCCCAAACAACTTTCCTGCTTGATCCCAAGTAGTCTGGGCAATTGGGGGGATGCAGCTGGGTGTCCTTCCCTTCGTACACTAAGAAGGCATACAGGTACCCTGTGACTCGGTCGCATAGTTTGTATACCTTCACCTCATAGCAGGCCCTTTTGCTGGGGATAAATTGCGTTATTTTAAGCCTGCCGCTAAATTTAACAAGGGACTCATCCACACATATGTGTTGGTCCGGGGTATACAACTGGGGGAATACTTCTGAAAAATAATTTAGTAAGGGCCGAATTTTGAAAAGCCTGTCATAATTTGGGTGATTTTGGGGAAGGCACTGGTTCTGGGCATTGCCGTGGAGAAGATTGGCATGTGGTAGATGGGGCGTTTTGACCAAAAGGAATGCAAAGTGTTTTTTAGGTTGAGTCCCATACAAAATGTGAGGCCTAAAAAAACCTTTCAACTCCTCCACTGTTAGGTCTCTCCACTCGAAGGGACGGGCATAATATGATGTTGGATTATTTGCAATAAATTGCTGTGCATATAGGTTGCACTGGGTCACAATTCTGGATAGCATGTCCTCTGTAAAAATGAGATAAAAAAAAATTGATTGGGAAAAAATTGTCCATGTCCATCTGGACTCCTGGCTGGGCAGTGAAAGGGGGAATGTTGGCTTCTCCTGAATTAGAAGGAAGCCACAAGGGGTCCTGGAGGGCATAGGGAAGGCCGGCATGGGTCCTTGGCCTTTCTTGCTGAGGTACTGTGGTGCTGGTGGATGGCACTGTGGTGCTGGTGGATGGCACTGCGGTGCTGGTGGATGGCACTGCCTCCTCACCAGAACGCCTTCGTTTGGCAGGCCGACTATTTTCCTCCTCTGAGTCACTCAGTGTTCCACTACTGAGGACTGGCTCATAATCTGAGTCCGACTCAGAATTTGAAGGGAAATCCGAAAAAGATGGTTCGCCGTTGTTCTCGTCAGGCGTGGAAAGTATTTGGTACGCCTCCTCGGCAGAATAGCATCTTTTGGACATGGTTGCTGGTGGTGATGCGACTATACAGGTGTGTGCTAAGCCTACACTGATGGGCACTGATGAGGCGGCACTAATGAGCACAGATGGGCACTAATGAATCTGCACAGATGGGCACTGATGAATCTGCACGGATGGGCACTGATGAATCTGCACAGATGGGCACTAATGAGGCGGCACAGATGAGAACTGATTTATGGCACAGATGGGCACTGATGAGGCGGCACAGATGAGGCGGAACAGATGGGCACCGATTGGTGGAACAGATATGCACTGATGAGGGGGCACAGGTGGGCACCGATGAGGTGGCACAGGTGGGCACTGATGAGGCAACACAGGTGGGCACTGATGAGGCGGCACAGGTGGGCACTAATGAGGCGGCACAGATGGGCACTGATTGGCACTGATGAGGTGGCACAGTTGGGCACTGATCACTGATGGCACAGGTGGGCACTGATCACTGATGGCACATGTGGGCACAGGTGGTCAGATTGGTACAGATAGGCACAGCACAGGTGGGCACAAATCCCCAACAGGCACTGTGTTACCAATGGGGCACTGTATGGGAACTGTATGGCACTGTATGGGCACTGTATGGCACTGTATGGGCACTGTAATTGCACTGTATGGGCACTGTAACTCACAGGTCGCTCTCCCTCCTCACACGTGGTTTACATTTGAGATCATCTCTCATTGGCCACGCCAATCGCGCTGTAAATAGCCGCTGTGATTGGCTATTTACAGCGATCTGTGATTGGCTGTGTCCAAGGGACACGGCCAGCACAGAAGTTCCCCGATGCGCGCTCGGGAGCGCGCACGGGGAACGAGGAAAGGGGAGGACGTCAATTGATGGCCTCCCCGCATTGTAGGTCGGCGCTGTAGCCATCATTCGGCTATAGCGCGGGCCTGTGGTGGTTAATACAAGAAATAATTTTGCTTGCTTGAGAAACCCCTGCTTGGCATTGCATGCTATTATTAAGCTTATGATCTACCAGAACACCCAGATCCTTCTCCACCATTGATTCCCCCAGTTGTATCCCCCCCCCCCCCTAGTATGTATGATGCATGCATATTTTTAGCCCCCAAGTGCATAACTTTACATTTTTCAACATTTAACCTTATTTGCAACACAGTTGCCCAATTAAACAGTGCATTAAGAATGATGTGTACGTTGAAGATTTCCTGTAAGGACGTTATTCCATTACATAGCTTGTGTCATCTGCAAAGTCAAAAATGGTACTTTTAATCTCAGACCCTACATAATTTATAAATATATTAAAAAGCAAGGGTCTCAACACTGAACCTTGGGGTGCACCACTAATAACATTAGACCATTCAGAGTTTGATTCATTAACTACTTCACTCTGAATACAGTCATTTAGTAAGTTTCTATCGATTTACAAACTGATTTTTGCAAGCCTATAGACTTTACCTTACATATTAGCCATATGTGCGGAACTGTTGCAAAAGCTTTTGCAAAATCCAAGTATATCACATCTATAGCCACTCCTTTGTCCAAGGATTTGCTCACCTTCTCATAAAAATAAATCAGATTTGTCTGACAACTTCTGTCTTTCATGGATCCATGCTGACTTTTGCTAAAAATGTTTTTTCTAGCAAAAACTCATCTATGTGTTCTTTTATTAAACTCTCCAATATCTTCTCAACTATAGAAATGAAACAAGCTTATAGTTACTTGGTAAAGACTTTGATCCCTTTTTAAATATACTGTAGGTATCACTTTGGCCATATGCCAATCCAGTGGTACTATGCCAGTCATTAAAGAGTCCCAAAAAATTACAAACACTGGCTTTGAAATGATAAAACTCAATTATTTTAGGATCCGTGGGAATATGCAATCTGGTCCAGGTGCTTTATACACCTTTAGGCCCCTTTCACACAGACGGTCCGTTCAGGTCCGCCTGTCAGTTTTTTAGGCGGACCTGAACGGATGCTCCATGTAGCCCTATGGAGCCACGGATGTCAGCGGTGACATGTCCGCTGACATCCGACCCGCTCCGCTCCGCCAAAGTGTGACGGAGGAAAACCCTATTTTTCCATCCGTCGGCGGAGTGGATTGGATGACAACGGACTCTACAGTCCGTCGTCATCCGATCCCCCCACAGAGGAGAGCGGCGCTCTGACAGGGCCGTCCCTGCACAGTGTGCGGGGACCGCCCAATCATCCGCCGGCTCAGCGGGGATCAACGGAGCGATCCCCGCTGAGCAAGCGGAGCTTCACCGGGCGGGTCTTCACGGATCCGTCCCGTGTGAAAGAGCGCTTATTCTGTCTAAATATTTCTAGACCAAATAAATGTTGTGCCATAGTGAATAACTTGGGGCTTTTTCAATATCATCCCCATTATGGACATGAGCTCCCCCATGCTCCTTTGTATACACAGAGCTAAAGATGGTATTTAATACATCTGCCTTCTCTTTGTCCCCAGTCACCCACTCTAGATCTATTAATTGTTTTCAACATTAAGGTTTTTATTGAATTTAAACAAATACAGTGTATATCTGTGCATTCGGGATAACATATTGGCATAGTACAAGTTGCTATCGTATGTGAGGAGGTAATGCATTCCAAAGTGCACTTGAAATTGCACTGAAAGTGCACTTGGAAGTGCAGTCGCTGTAGATCTGAGGGGGACATGCAGGGAAAATAAAAAACAGCATTTTAGCTTGCACATGATTGGATAATAAAAACTTCAGAGCTTCCCCTCAGATTTACAGCGACTGCATTTCCAAGTGCACTTCCAGTGCAATTTCAAGTGCACTTTGCACTTGTAGTTTGCACTTGTAGTGCAAAGTGGATTTGCCTTTCGTAAATAACCCCCACAGTCTTAGAACACATTCACATTAGTTCTAAAGTAAAGTATTTCCTCTCACTTGTGCCTAGTTCGAAATCCTATAAAATATGAATTAGATCGAGGCCCAATAATATTTTGTAGAGGATTATGCATTTTCAAACAAACTAACAGTTATCTAATGGTAACAACAAAACAACATAAATGAAAATGAAAACATTATGAAGTCCTCACCGATCATATAAAAGTTTACCATGTTTCAGTCATATGTGGTATATTATGAGATTATCAGGAGATATTGTGTAGTTTATACACATTTAGCCATATTTCCCATTAGTGAAGAAACCTTTCTCTATTGCCATGAGAAATAGCAAAGGAGTATTTTTTAGGAAAATTAAAGTTTTACCCTCAATATAACCTCTTCATTATGGTTAGTCTAGCCGCTATCAAAATATGCAAAATCACTGTTCTCATATTAGACTTAAGCCCTGTACACACGATCGGTTTTACAGATGAAAACAGTCCGATGGACTTTTTTCATCGGACAAACCAATCGTGTATGGGCCCCATCGGTCTTTTTTCCATCGGTGTTAAAAAATAGAACATGTTTTAAATTTATCCGATGGAAAAAAAAACGATAGCAAATTACTATCGTCTGTGGGAAACTCCATTGGATAAAAAGCCAACGCATGCTCAGAATCAAGTCGACGCATACTCAGATGCATAGAACTTCATTTTCTTGGCTTGTCGGAGTGTTTTACGTCACGGCGTTTGGGACGATCGTTTTTTTGACTGATGGTGTGTAGGCAAGACTGATGGAAGTCAGCTTCATCGGACATCCGAACACTGTTAAAGTCTATGGGACTCGAACATGAAAAATTTAAAGTGCTAATTTCAAAGGCTTATATGCAAGTTATTGTTATAAAAAAGTGTTTGGGGCCCCGAGTCCTGCCCCAGGGGACATGTATCAATGCAAAAAAAGTTTTAAAAATGGCAGTTTTTTCGGGAGCAGTGATTTTAAAAATGCTTAAAGTGAAATAATAAAAGTCAAAAATTCCTTTAAATTTCATACCTAGGGGGTGTGTATAGTATGCCTGTAAAGTAGCGCTTGTTTCCCGTGCTTAGGACTGTCCCTGCACAAAGTGTCATTTCTGAAGGAAAAAAAGTCATTTAAAAGCACTCGCGGCTATAATGAATTGTTAAAAAAGTCATTGATAAAACAAAAATGTGTGGGGGTCCCCCCAAATTCAATTACCAGGCCCTTCAGGTCTGGTATGGATATTAAGGGGAACCCTGCCTCAAATGTAAAAAAAAAAATACGTGGGGTTCCTCCCAAATTTTCATACCCGACCCTTCAGGTCTGGTGTGGATTTTAAGGGGAACTCCACCCCAAATTTCAAAAAAGAAAATGGCATGGAGTTCCCTCCAAAAATCCATACCACACCCTTTGTCCGAGCATGCAACCTGGCAGGCCACAGGAAAAGAGGGTGGATGAGAGAGCACCCCCCCTCCTGAACCCTACCAGGCCACATGCCCTCAACATGGGAAGGATGCTTTGGGGGTCTGTGACCCCTCAAAGCACCATGTCCCCATGTTGATTGGGACAAGGGCCTTATCCCCACAACCCTTATCCGGTGGTTGTTGGGGTCTGCGGGCGGGGGGCTTATTGGAATCTGGAAGACCCCTTTAACAAAGGGAACCCCCAGATCCCGCCCCCCTATGTGAATTGGTAATGGGTACATTGTACCCCTACCATTTCACAAAAGAAAGTGTAAAAATTTGTAAAAAAACACACAGACACCATTGGGATAAGTCCTTTATTAAAAAAAAAAAAAGATTCCAGCGGTGGTAATCCACTCTCAGTCTCCACTCCAACGCTGTCGGTATCCTGCGATGGATGCTCTCCTCTCCGGGGTCCAGCGGTGGATGATCTCCTCTCCATCCAGGTCCAGGCCCCAGAGATGAGATGTCCAGCGCAGCACATCCTGTCGCCACCGGAGACACCCCGGGAATATCGTCGCCGCAGCCTGACAGGTCTTATGTAGGGATGAGCCGAACACCCCCCAGTTCGGTTCGCACCAGAACCTTCGAACGGACCGAAAGTTCGCGCGAACATTAGAACCCTATTAAATACAATGGATGCGAACGTTCGAAATCTAAAGTGATAATTATAACGATTAATATGCATGTTATTGTCCTAAAAAGGGTTTGGGGACCCGGGTTCTGCCCCAGGGGACATGTATCAATGCAAAAAGAAGTTTTAAAAACTGAAGTTTTTTCTGGAGCAGTCATTTTAATGATGTATAAAGTGAAAAAAAAAAAGTTAAATTTTCCTTTAAATATCGTACCTGGGGGGTGTCTAATGTATGCCTGTGAAGTGGCATGTGTTTCCCGTGTTTAGAACTGTCCCTGCACAAAATGACATTTCTAAAGGAAAAAAAGCCATTTAAAACTGCTTGCGGCTTTAATGTCATGTCTGGTCCCGGTAATATGCATGAAAATCTTTGAGAAAAATGGCATGGCTACCCCACCAGCCCCCCCCCACCCCAGCCCATTACCAGCCCCTTTGGGTCTTGTATGCATATTAAGGGGAACCCCGCACACAAAATAAAAAAGGCCCTATATACTCTGAACAGCTGTATACAGGTGGTGCAAACAAGACAGGGACTGTAGGTTTGTTCTTAAGTAGAATCTGTTTGTAATTTTGAACACGTACATTGTTTAAGTGTAGCTTCAGCCAAAAAATCTATTTTTAAGCTTTTTGGAAAACATAGGGAAGGGTTATCACCCCTGTAACATTTCTTTTGCTGTCTGTGCCCCTTGTTCAGAACATTTCACCTCACTTTCCGTCCCAATGACAAATGTTTTTGAAAAGTGGGGTTTTTATTGAAACAAGGATTGGTGATAAATAGTGTTGAGCGGACCCGAACTGTAAAGTTCGGGTCCGTACCGAATTTTGGCTTTTTCCCGACCCCGGACCCGGATTTTGCGCTAAAGTCCGGGTTCGGGTCCGGATTCGGGAATTTAATGGTGCAGTTAGAAATGCTTCAGGGGCCAGCCAATCACCATTTGATTAGCTGGTGTGCCCTTAGAAGCCATCATAGCCATGCCTACTAATGGCATGGCTGTGATTGGTCAGTGCAACATGTGACCCAGCATGTGACCAGCTTCTATATAAGCAAGAGGCACACAGCACAGATCGTCACTCTGCTTTTAGACAGTGTAGGGAAAGGATCCTGGCTGCTGTTGCTGTGAGGGAGAGAATTATATGATAGGAGTTAGTCCTGATTCTGCAATCTACTGATAGAAAAGATAGAGAGACAGTGTAGTGTAGTGTAGTGTAGGGGCAGGATCCTGTTTGTGCTTTCAGGGAGAGAGATTTAGATAGGAGTCCAGATTGAGAGATATAATAGCTCAGCGATCTGCATAGGTTTATCTGTTTGTGTTGCAAGCTCAGTGCACCAGCACTGCATTACGTTGAGTGATACACCTATTCCATTTAGTGGCTGTATTGTGCTCTTGCTAAAAGACCCATTTCTGGCAGAAAAAAAAACAAAAAAAAAACAAAACAAAAAAAAAGGCACTTTATTGTGCTTTTGCTAAAAAGACCCATTTTTGGGCCCCAAAAAAAAAAAAGGCACTTTATTGTGCTGTTGCAAAAAAAAAAAAGGCACTTTGTTGTGCGCAAAAAAGACCTATTTTTGGGCAAAAAAATTATTTTGCAGTGTATATCTCTAGTTGTGTGAAATAACCAATTTCTATATATTTTTCTTGTACTATGCTATACTAAAAAAAAAAAAAAAACTTTTTTTTGAATAGCATTCTCTGCAGCTGTGCGATTCAGCGGTTATATACTGTGGGTGTGTTGTGCTCTTCCAAAAAACGCCATTTAGGGCCACAGAAAATATTTTTCAGTGTGAAATACACATCTGGAGGTGTGTGAAAAAACAACATTATTTTTGAATAGCATTCTCTGGCCTCTGCAGCTGTGCGATTCAGCGGTTATATACTGTTGGGGTTGTTGTGCTCTTCAAAAAAACGCCATTTAGGGCCACAGAAAATAAATTGCAGTGTGAAATACACATGTGGAGGTGTGTAAAATAAACAATTTCTATATATTGTACAGTGCTATACTAAAAAAAACAACATTTTTTTTGAATAGCATTCTCTGCACTTCTATAGCTGTGCGATTCAGTGGTTAAATACTGTGGTTGTGTTGTGCTCTTCCAAAAAACGCCATTTAGGGCCACAGAAAATATTTTGCAGTGTGAAATACACATCTGGAGGTGTGTGAAAAAACAACATTATTTTTAAAAAGCATTCTCTGGCCTCTGCAGCTGTGCGATTCAGCGGTTATATACTGTTGGGGTTGTTGTGCTCTTGCAAAAAACGCCATTTAGGGCCACAGAAAATATTTTGCAGTGTGAAATACACATGTGGAGGTGTGTAAAATAAACAATTTCTATATATTGTACAGTGCTATACTAAAAAAACAACATTTTTTTTGAATAGCATTCTCTGCACTTCTATAGCTGTGCGATTCAGTGGTTAAATACTGTGGTTGTGCTGTGCTCTTCCAAAAAACGCCATTTAGGGCCACAGAAAATATTTTGCAGTGTGAAATACACATCTGGAGGTGTGTGAAAAAACAACATTATTTTTAAAAAGCATTCTCTGGCCTCTGCAGCTGTGCGATTCAGCGGTTATATACTGTTGGGGTTGTTGTGCTCTTGCAAAAAACGCCATTTAGGGCCACAGAAAATATTTTGCAGTGTGAAATACACATCTGGAGGTGTGTGAAATAAACAATTTCTATATATTGTACAGTGCTATACTAAAAAAAAAAACATTTTTTTTGAATAGCATTCTCTGCACTTCTATAGCTGTGCGATTCAGTGGTTAAATACTGTGGTTGTGTTGTGCTCTTCCAAAAAACGCCATTTAGGGCCACAGAAAATATTTTGCAGTGTGAAATACACATCTGGAGGTGTGTGAAATAAACAATTTCTATATATTGTACAGTGCTATACTAAAAAAAAACAACATTTTTTTTGAATAGCATTCTCTGCACTTCTATAGCTGTGCGATTCAGTGGTTAAATACTGTGGTTGTGTTGTGCTCTTCCAAAAAACGCCATTTAGGGCCACAGAAAATATTTTGCAGTGTGAAATACACATCTGGAGGTGTGTAAAATAAACAATTTCTATATATTGTACAGTGCTATACTAAAAAAAACAACATTTTTTTTGAATAGCATTCTCTGCACTTCTATAGCTGTGCGATTCAGTGGTTAAATACTGTGGTTGTGTTGTGCTCTTCCAAAAAACGCCATTTAGGGCCACAGAAAATATTTTGCAGTATGAAATACACATCTTGGAGGTGTGTAAAATATACAATTTCTATATATTCTTCTTGTACAGTGCTATACTAAAAAAAAAAACCTTTTTTTTTTAATAGCATTTTCTGTAGCTGTGCGATTCAGCGGTTACGTGCTGTGGGTGTGTTGTGGTCTGGCAAAAAACGCCATTTAGGGCCACAGAAAATATTTTGCAGTGTGAAATACACATGTGGAGGTGTGTAAAATAAACAATTTCTATATATTGTACAGTGCTATACTAAAAAAAACAACATTTTTTTTGAATAGCATTCTCTGCACTTCTATAGCTGTGCGATTCAGTGGTTAAATACTGTGGTTGTGTTGTGCTCTTCCAAAAAACGCCATTTAGGGCCACAGAAAATATTTTGCAGTGTGAAATACACATCTGGAGGTGTGTAAAATAAACAATTTCTATATATTGTACAGTGCTGTACTAAAAAAAACAACATTTTTTTTGAATAGCATTCTCTGCACTTCTATAGCTGTGCGATTCAGTGGTTAAATACTGTGGTTGTGTTGTGCTCTTCCAAAAAACGCCATTTAGGGCCACAGAAAATATTTTGCAGTGTGAAATACACATCTGGAGGTGTGTGAAATAAACAATTTCTATATATTGTACAGTGCTATACTAAAAAAAAAAACATTTTTTTGAATAGCATTCTCTGCACTTCTATAGCTGTGCGATTCAGTGGTTAAATACTGTGGTTGTGTTGTGCTCTTCCAAAAAACGCCATTTAGGGCCACAGAAAATATTTTGCAGTGTGAAATACACATCTTGGAGGTGTGTAAAATAAACAATTCCTATATATTCTTCTTGTACAGTGCTATACTAAAAAAAACAACCTTTTTTTTTGAATAGCATTTTCTGTAGCTGTGCGATTCAGCGGTTACGTGCTGTGGGTGTGTTGTGGTCTGGCAAAAAACGCCATTTAGGGCCACAGAAAATATTTTGCAGTGTGAAATACACATCTGGAGGTGTGTGAAATAAACAATTTCTATATATTTTCCTTGTACTGTGCTATACTAAAAAAAACAACCTTTTTTTTGAATAGCATTCTCTGCACTTCTATAGCTGTGCGATTCAGTGGTTAAATACTGTGGTTGTGTTGTGCTCTTCCAAAAAACGCCATTTAGGGCCACAGAAAATATTTTACAGTGTGAAATACACATCTTGGAGGTGTGTAAAATAAACAATTTCTATATATTCTTCTTGTACAGTGCTATACTAAAAAAAACAACCTTTTTTTTTGAATAGCATTTTCTGTAGCTGTGCGATTCAGCGGTTACGTGCTGTGGGTGTGTTGTGGTCTGGCAAAAAACGCCATTTAGGGCCACAGAAAATATTTTGCAGTGTGAAATACACATCTGGAGGTGTGTGAAATAAACAATTTCTATATACTTTCCTTGTACTGTGCTATACTAAAAAAAACAACCTTTTTTTTTTGAATAGCATTTTCTGCAGTTCTGTAGCTGTGCGTTTCAGCGGTTAAATACTGTGGGTGTGTTGTGGTCTTCCAAAAAACGCCATTTAGGGCAAGATCCTAAATTTGGAAAATATGAGGGGAAGGTCAAAGGGACGTGGTGGCCCCGGTCGTGGTGCTGCTGGTGGAGCTCCTGTTGCAGGGAGAGGACGTGGTGGATCTGTGCCAGCTACACGCACAAGTGAAACACCTTCCTCAGGTGCGAGTAGGCGACCGAGCCTGCGGCGGTATTTTGTCGCGCCTAATGAGGCTGTACCAATGTTTAGGCCAGGACAAGTACAGGCGATAGTAGATTGGGTTGCTGACAGTGCCTCGGGTTCCTTCACATTGTCTCCCACCCACTCTTCTGATGAAAGATCAGAGTTGGCACCTGAAGCCTATGTCCATCAGTCTTTCACCTCACCCCCTTGCAAATCAGCCAAGCAGTCTGAGCCCCAAATCATGCAGCAGTCTCTTCTGCTTTTCGATGACTCTGTTAGCAGGGTTTCCCAGGGCCATCCACCTAGCCCTGCCCCAGAAGTGGAAGAGATTGAGTGCACCGATGCCCAACCACTTATGTTTCATGATGGGTACATGGGAGGACCATCGCAGCACGTCTCGGATGATGACGAAACACAGGTGCCAACTGCTGCTGCTTTCGCAATTGTGCAGACAGACATGGAGGGCAGGGGTGAAGACTGGGTGGAAGATGATGTGGAGGACGATGAGGTCCTCGACCCCACATGGAATCAACGTTATGCAGGTGACCAGTGTAGTTCGGAGGAAGAGGCGGTGGTCGCACAGAGCCACCAGCACAGCAGAAGAGGGAGCAGGGTGCAAAAACGGAGCATTCGTCCCCTAGACAGTACATCTGCTACTGCCCAACGCAGCAAGGGACCGAGCACACCAAAGCCAGGTCCAAGGACTTCCCTAGCGTGGCAGTTCTTCACACAGTGTGTTGATGACAAGACATGAGTGGTTTGCACGCTGTGCAATCAGAGCCTGAAGCGAGGCATAAACGTTCTCAACCTGAGCACAAGCTGCATGACCAGGCATCTAAGTGCAAAGCACGAGCTGCAGTGGAGTAGACACCTCAAAAACCAAGAAAGGTATCTGGCTCCTCCTGCTTCCTCTTCTGCTGCAGTCTCGGCCTCTTCATCCACCTCTGTAGTGACAGTGGCACCTGTCACCCCGCAAACAGAGGATCTGCCAGCAACACTACCACCTGGGTCACCAACCATCTCCACAATGTCCCATGGAAGCGTTCAGCTCTCTATCTCCCAAACATTGGAGCGGAAGAGGAAGTACCCCCCTAGCCACCCGCGATCCCTGGCCCTGAATGCCAGCATTTCAAAATTCCTGGCCTTTGAAATGCTGTCATTCCGTCTGGTGGAGACGCAGAGTTTTAAAAGCCTGATGGCATTGGCTGTCCCGCAGTACGTCGTGCCCAGCCGCCACTACTTTTCCAGGCGAGCCATCCCTTCCCTGCACAACCAGGTGGGGGACAAAATCAGGTGTGCACTGCGCAACGCCATCTGTGGCAAGGTCCACCTAACTACGGATGCGTGGACCAGTAAGCACGGTCAGGGACGTTATATCTCCCTAACAGCACACTGGGTAAATGCAGTGTCGGCTGGGCCTGAGGCAGATAGCAGTTTGGCGCATGTCCTTCCACCACCGAGGATTGCAGGGCGCTTCAGTTTGCCTCCTGTTGCTAACTCCTCCTTCTCCGCTTCCTCATCCTCTACCGCCTCCTCATCCATTCAGCGTAACACCTTCACCACCAACTTCAGCACAGCCAGGGGTAAACGACAGCAGGCAGTTTTAAAACTTTCCTGTTTGGGGGAAAATCCCCACACCGCGCAGGAGTTGTGGAGGGACATGGAACAACAGACCGATGAGTGGTTGCTGTCAGTGAGCCTCAAGCCCGGCCTGGTGGTGTGCGATAATGGGCGAAATCTCGTAGCAGCTCTGGGTCTAGCCGGTTTGACGCACATCCCTTGCCTGGCGCATGTGCTGAACTTGGTGGTCCAGAGGTTCCTTAAAAATTACCTCAATATGCCAGAGCTGCTGCAGAAAGTGCGGGCTGTCTGTGCGCACTTTCGGCGTTCTCACCCTGCTGCTGCTCGCCTGTCAGCGCTGCAGCGTAACTTCGGCCTTCCCGCTCACCGCCTCATATGTGACGTGCCCACAAGGTGGAACTCCACCTTGCACATGCTGGCCAGACTGTGCGAGCAGCAGCAGGCAATAGTGGAGTTTCAGCTGCAGCAATCACGCGTGAGTCGCTCTGCGGAACAGCACCACTTCACCAGCAATAACTGGGCCTCCATGCGAGACCTGTGTGCCTTGTTGCACTGTTTCGAGTACTCCACCAACATGGCAAGTGCCAATGACGCCGTTCTCAGCGTTACTATCCCAGTTCTATGCCTCCTTGAAAAAACGCTTTGTGCGATGATGGAAGAGGATGTGGCACAGGAGGATGAGGAGGAGGAGGAGGAAGCGGGATCATTTCAAAGGCTTTCAGGGCAGTCTTTCACAAGTGGCTACGAGGGTGGGTTCCTGCACCAACAAACGCCAGGTACACAATTGTCCGGCAGAAAGGGCACAGTTCTGGAGGATGACGAGGTGGAGGAGGAGATGGAGGAGGAGGAGGAGGAGGAGGAGGAGCCATGTTCACAGCAGGGTGGCACTCAGACCAGCTCGTGGCCATTACTGGTGTGTGGCTGGGGGGATACAGAGGACACAGACGATACACCTCCCACAGAGGACAGCTTTTCTTTGCCTCTGGGCAGCCTGGCACACATGAGCGATTACATGCTGCAGTGTTTCCGCAACGACAGCCGAGTTGCCCACATTTTAACTGGTGCTGATTACTGGGTGGCCACCCTGCTGGATCCCCGGTACAAGGACAACGTACCGTCCTTAATTCCCTCACTGGAGCGGGATCGTAAGATGCGCGAGTACAAGCGCACGCTGGTAGACGCGCTGCTGGTGGCATTCCCACCTGACAGCGGGCGTACGGTGGAAGCACAAGGCGAAGGCAGAGGAGGAGGAAGAGGTCGCCAACGCAGCCGGGGCACCGGCAGCACCTCAGAAGGCAGGGTTAGCATGGCCGAAATGTGGAAAAGCTTTGTCAGCACGCCACAACAACCAGCACCACCAGCTGAGATGGAACGTCTTAGCAGGAGGCAGCATTTCACCAACATGGTTGAGCAGTATGTGTCCACAGGCCTACACGTACTGGATGACGGGTCTGCCCCCTTTAACTTCTGGGTCTCCAAATTGGGCACATGGCCTGAGCTTGCCGTTTATGCCTTGGAGGTGCTGGCCTGCCCTGCAGCCAGTGTATTATCTGAACGTGTATTTAGCACGGCAGGGGGCGTTATCACAGACAAGCGCAGCCGCCTGTCCAGAGCCAATGTGGACAAGCTCACGTTCATTAAAATGAACCAGGCATGGATCCCACAGGACTTGTCCGTACCTTGTGCAGAATAGACATGTATACCGGTGTTGTGACAAACTGTCCGGCCATCGGATTGTGCCCGGCCGGTACTGCGCAGGCGCAGCGCTTGCGCAGTACAGAGGACAAGGAGATTCACAAAATCTCCGAAGATGAACGGTGCCTGCGCTGTGAGTGCAGGTTCAAGCCCCACCATCCAAGAGGACATACGGTAGCACATAGTAACAGGGCCCCTCATGGGCTCGCTTCGATCGCGGCCTTGCTTGGCTCGGCTTGAACCACGGATGGTGTGGCCTTCACCTGAACTCAACACGCAGGCGCCGTTAGTCTTGGGAGATTTTTGAAATCCCCTTGTCCTACATACTCAGCAAGCGCAGTACAGGGCGGACACTATTCGACAGGGGACAGAATTCGACACATCACCGGCCTTACCCAGCCATTGTTGTATTTTTGAACCAGTGTTGGCTACCTCGTCCTCCTCCACCGCCGCTTCCACCTACACAGCCACATCCACCGCCACCTCAACCTCCTACTCCATATGGACCTCGTCCTGCTAGGCCAATATTAAAATTTTTATTTTATTTTTTTGTAGCGCACAGATCCTTTCCCCCTTACCTGCCTTTATGTTGTTGGCTCTTCGCAGGAGGGAGAAAGGCACACCGCACTACCAGCTCGTATCCTCCTATATAAAGAGGTTGAGCGGTGTACTTGACGGGCCGTGTCCACAGCCGGAGTCAAAACTCCTCCAGAGGATGATTCTCACCTCTACTGTAGGTAGAGGCAAGTCCTTTAATTGCCAGTAAAGTCAATGTCCACACCAGCTGAAACTCCAACTCTTATTCTCTCATGGCAAAATAAACTGTACTCAGATAGAAAAGGTTAGAGCAAAGAAACAGGACAGCTTAAGGTGTGGAGGAGGTCCAGGCACAAACGTAGCACATTCACTTCACTGCTTAGGTTTCTCAAACAGTTTTTGGCGCACGGTCTCTGCCACAGACATTGAGGTTGGTCTCTGCCACAGACCGGGTGTACAAGGCCCCTGCCACAGACCTGGAGAACTTTGGTCTCTGCCACAGACTAGGGTGTATAAGGCCCCTGCCACGGGCCTGGAGAACTTTGGTCTCAGCCACAGACCAGGGTGTATAAGGCCCCTGCCACGGGCCGGTTGAATAAGGCCTCTGATACAGTCAAGGTGACCTTGAGCTTCTCCTTCTACGAACCTAGCCCATATCAAGGGGAAGACATCTCTCCAGGGAGTCAACAGACCATTCCTTCACCGTGACTCCTGCATCGGTCCATCAGAATGATCCTCCCTTCCCTGGAACAGGGTCCCCTACACGAGGCGGCTCTGGACTCCAGGCTTTACTCCCGCCTCTAGGCCTCCATACCCAGGGCAGCAAGAACTCCAGGATAGTACCTCACCCCGGGCTAAAGGTGCCCGAGATGGAACAGGAACACATGCACCCAGGCCGAAGGCACCTGGGCGCGGACCCCACTGGACATCAGCCCCCAGGCCAAAGGTCTGCCCCTTTTATATGCTCTCCTGGCATGCACAGCAGGTTCCCTGCCCCGCTGTACTACTGCCAAGAGGGGACACAAAAGGCGCCACCTGTAGGCCGCAGGGAACTGCTCACCAATACTGTCCCCCGAGGACAAAATGGTCCATGAATCCTACAGAATTAGGGTATTTGAGCCTATTTACCACTCAAACACTTTCCTTAAATTTAGCACCCCGCTACATTTTTATTTCAAAGTATTTTATTTTCCCACTAGCTTATCCATTAAATTAAATAATTTATTCCAGAAAGGGCGTATTCTGGGGCATTCCCACCATATGTGTCGCATCGTGCCGTTGAGTTTCTGAGGTTCTTAATGACTTCCTGTACCTCTTCTGCTGAAAATCGGGCCTCCAGCATATTTTTTTCTTTTTTAAATTTTTTTATGTTCTTTTAAGTTATTTCCTATCCACATTTGTTTGCAGAGCACTTGCCATGTTCTTAACAACATTTTGCTGCCATTTGCAGCCCTCTAGCCCTTTCCATTACTTTTTTAGAGCCTTTTTAGTCGTCAGAAGTCCGGGTCCCCATTGACTTCAATGGGGTCCGGGTCCGGGTTCGGGTTAAAGTTCGGTCCCGAATCCGAACTTTTTTCCGAAGTTCGGCCGAACCCGCCGGACCCGAATATCCAGCTACCCGCTCAACTCTAGAGGAGACACCTTTTTCCCATATTAACTCTTACAGGAGAGAATTTCCCTTCCTAGGGGTAGTTTTCCTCTCACTTCCTATTGTCTCCTTCCGTTTGCAAGTAGGAGTCATTTGTAAGTTGGATGTTTGAAAGTAGGGGCCTGCCGTATATACTCTGCTGAAATTTGCCCCTTAGATGTTGGTGTTGCCAAAACACTGTGAGCCCTCACGGTTATTCTTGGTGGGCGCTGGAATGCCCTGCTGTGAACTATTATATCAGGAATTGTATTTACATGCCATTGTTGAACAGTGGTAGGAAAAATTGGGCCTTTGGTGGTGGTGTTGGTGCCACAACACTGTAAGCCCTCACAGTTACTCTTGGTGGGCGCATGAATGGGCCCTGCTGTGAATTATTAGATCAAGAATTCTAATTGCATGGCCCTGTTGAACAGGGGCTGAAAAATTTGGCCTGTGGTGGTGGTGGTGGTGGTGTTGTCACAACACTGTAAGCCCTCACAGTTACTCTTGGTGGGCGCGTGAATGGGCCCTGCTGTGAATTATTAGATCAAGAATTGTAATTACATGCCCTGTTAAACAGGGGCAGAAAAATTGGGCCTTAGGAACTGGTGCCACAACACTGCAACCCCTCACAGATACTGTACTTGTAGCACAGCAATGAGCCCTGTTGCAAAGTATTGCATCAAAAATTGTAATTACACGCCCCTGTTAAACAGGGGCAGAAAAATTGGGCCTTAGGCACTGGTGCCACAACACTGCAACCCCTCACAGATACTGAACTTGGAGCACAGCAATGAGCCCTGTTGCCAAGTATTGCATCAAAAATTGTAATTACACGCCCCTGTTAAACAGGGGCAGAAAAATTGGGCCTTAGGCACTGGTGCTGGTACCACGACACTGCAACCTCTCCCAGATACTCTAGTTGGAGTGCAGGAATGAGCCCTGCTGCAAAGCCTTGCATCAAAAATTGAAATTACATGCCCCTGTTAAACAGGGGCTGAAAAATTGGGCCTTAGCCACTGGTGGCGGCACCCAGAAACAAAAAAGTTCTTCCAAGCTATCATCAAGAATCGGATCATTGAGGAGGAGGAGGATAGTCAGTCAACATAACAGGACAGTCACTCAGCATCAGCATCAGTCTTGAAGGGATGTGACATTTGAAAATAAATTATTCTGTTATATCAGCTTCAGGTGCTTGGTAGCTGGTGGTTATCCAAGACTGGTTCATCTTTATGAAGGTCAGTCGATCAACCGAGTCGGTGGACAGGCGCACCCTGTGATCTGTGACAAAGCCTCCAGCAGCACTGAATGTGCGTTCCGAAAGAACACTGGATGCAGGACAGGCCAGTAGCTCAATTGCATACTGTGCAAGCTCTGGCCAGTGATCCATCCTCAACACCCTGTAAGCCAGAGGATTTTCGGTGGGAAAGGTATCCAAGTCTGACCTTGCCCCTAGGTATTCCTGAACCATGTATATCAGACGCTGGCGATGGTTGCTGGAACCGATCATACCTTGGAGCTGTGAACTAAAAAATTGTCTGAACGCATCGGTCAGATGGCCACCTTCTCCACCGCTCCTTCTGCTACTGACCGAAGCCTCAGCAACTCGTTGTCCAGGACCAGGAGTTTGTAACCTCCCAGTCTCTGGGAATGCGTTGCACAGAACTTTCTGCAAGGCCTCCCGGAGATGTCTCATCCTCTGCTCCCTCTGCGATGGCAAGATAAGGTCCGCAACCTTACCCTTGTACCGTGGATCAAGGAGAGTGGCCAGCCAGTAATGGTCCCTCTCCTTGATCCGAAGAATACGAGGATCCTTCCGCAGACTTTGCAGGATCAGGGAGGCCATGCAGCGTAGGTTAGCTGAGGCATTTGGTCCGGAGTCCTCTGGGTCACTAAGGATGACATGATCCGCAGCCACCTCCTCCCAGCCACGTACAAGTCCACGGGTTTGTTGGGACTGTAAATCATCCCTAAAAGACTGCTGCTGTTGATGCTGAGTGCCATGCTCCACTTCCATGCTGACACAATCCTCCTCCTCCTCCTCGTCCTCTTCCTGTGTGATGGGTGGGACAGAAGGAACACTGTCTGGGTAAAGGGGGCCTTGAGAGGCAAGGAAGTCCTCCTCTTCCTGCCTCTGTTCTGCCTCAAGTGCCCTGTCCATTATTCCACGCATTGTATGCTCCAACAGGGGGACAAGAGGTACAGTGTCACTAATGCATGCTACGGATGAGCTTCGAGTTCGAGTCGAACTCATGTTCGACTCGAACATTGCCTGTTCGCCCGTTCGCCGAACAACGAACAATTTGGGGTGCTCGCGGCAAATTCGAAAAGTCTATGGGAGAAATCTAAAGTGCTAATTATAAAGGCTTATATGCAAGTTATTGTCCTAAAAAGTGTTTGGGGACCTGGGTCCTGCCCCAGGGGACATGTATCAATGCAAAAAAAAGTTTTAAAAACGGACGTTTTTTTAGGAGCAGTGATTTTAATAATGCTTAAAATGAAAATAAAAGTGAAATATTCCTTTAAATTTCGTACCTGGGGGGTGTGTATGATATGCATGTAAAGTGGCGCATGTTTCCCGTGCTTGGAACTGTCCCTGCACAAAGTGTCATTTTTGAAGGAAAAAAAGTAATTTAAAACTCACTCGCGGCTATTAATGAATTGTCGGCTTTTATCAATAGATAGAAAAGTCATTGATAAAAAAAAAAAAAAAAAAGCGTGGGGGTTCCCCCAAATTCAATTACCAGGCCCTTTAGGTCTGGAATGGATATTAAGGGGAACCCCACCGCAAATTTTTAAAAAAATGGCGTGGGGTTCTCCCTAAATATCCATACCAGGCCCTTGACATCTGGCATGGATTTTAAGGGGAACTCCACCCCAAATTAAAAAAAAATGGCGTGGAGTCCCCCCAAAAATCCATACCAGACCCTTATCCGAGCACGCAACCTGGCCGGCCGCAGGGGAAGAGGGGGGGACGAGAGAGCGGCCCCCCCTCCCTCCTGAACCGTACCAGGCCACATGCCCTCAACATGGGGAGGATGTCCCCATGTTGATGGGGACAAGGGCCTCATTCCCACAACCCTTGCCCGGTGGTTGTGGGGGTCTGCGGGCGGGGGGCTTATCGGAATCTGGAAGACCCCTTTAACAAAGGGAACCCCCAGATCCCGCCCCCCCATGTGAATTGGTAAGGGGTACACGAAGAAAGTGTCAAAAAATGTAAATAAAAACACACAAACACCTTGGAAAAGTCCTTTATTAAAAAAAATAATAATAATAAAAAAAAAAACATTCCAGCGATGAAATCCAGTGTCCCGCGGCGATCCTGATGTCCAGCGCTGTCCGTCATTGGTTGTGCCTGTGCGGACATGATGGGGAACTTCCTCCGCTGTGTTTTAAATGTATAGACCCGCCCCTTCTAAAGTTCCCCATCAGGTCCGCTCAGCGGACCAGATGCGGAACATGAGAAGCGGCTACATGTCTATACATGTATTACACAGCGAATGAAGTTCCCCATCAGGTCCGCCCCCTCGGTATGTCCGACCCCGCCTACGTCATTGGCTTGAGCGGGGAACTTCCTTCACTGTGTAATTTAAATTTTACAGGTCCGCTCAGCGGACCTGATGGGGAATTTTAAAAGGGGCGGGTCTATACATTTAAAACACAGCAGAGGAAGTTCCCCATCAGGTCCGCACAGTCACAACCAATGACGGACAGCGCTGGACATCGGGATCGCCGCGGGACACTGGATTTCATCGCTGGAATGTTTTTTTTTTTTTTTAATAAAGGACTTTTCCAAGGTGTGTGTGTTTTTATTTACATTTTTTGACACTTTTTTTGTGAAATGGTAGGGGTACAATGTACCCCTTACCAATTTACATAGGGGCGGCCGGGATCTGGGGGTCCCCTTTGTTAAAGGGGTCTTCCAGTATCTGATAAGCCCCCCGCCCGCAGACCCCCCCAGCGCTCTCTCGTCCCCCCCTCTTCCCCTGCAGCCTGCCAGGTTGCGTGCTCGGATAAGGGTCTGGTATGGATTTTTGGGGGGACTCCACGCCATTTTTTTTAAAATTTGGGGCGGAGTTCCCCTTAAAATCCATGCCAGATCTCAAGGGCCTGGTATGGATATTTGGGGGAACCCCACGCCATTTTTTTTTTAATTCGCGGCGGGGTTCCCCTTAATATCCATTCCAGACCTAAAGGGCCTGGTAATTGAATTTGGGGGAACCCCCACGCTTTTTTTTTTTTTTTATCAATGACTTTTCTATGTATTGATAAAAGCCGACAATTCATTAATAGCCGCGAGTGAGTTTTAAATGACTTTTTTTCCTTCAAAAATTACACTTTGTGCAGGGACAGTTCTAAGCACGGTAAACAAGCGCGACTTTACATGCATATCATACACACCCCCCAGGTACGAAATTTAAAGGAATATTTCACTTTTATTTTTTCAGTTTAAGCATTATTAAAATCACCGCTCCCGTAAAAACATCTATTTTTTAGACCTTTTTTTGCATTGATACATGTCCCCTGGGGCAGGACCCAGGTCCCCAAACACTTTTTAGGACAATAAATTGCATATTAGCCTTTATAATTAGCACTTTAGATTTTGAACGTTTGAGTCCATTGTATTTAATAGGGTTCTAAAGTTCACACGAACATTCTGTCTGTTCGCAGGTTCTGGTGCGAACCGAACAGGGGGGTGTTCGGCTCATCCCTGATGCATGCACTGTCACTGCTCACCATCCTCATGGCCTCCTCAAATGGTACCAGGACAGTGCATGCATCCCTGATCATGCCCCACTGGCGTGGTGAAAAAAATCCGAGCTCCCCTGACCCTGTCCTGGTGCCGTAGTCGCACAGGTACTCATTGATGGCCCTCTGCTGCGTGTGCAGCCGCTGCAGCATGGCCAACATTGAGTTCTACCTGGTGGGCATGTCACATATAAGGCGGTTCTAGGGCAGGTTCAACTCCTTTTGCAGCTCAGCCAGCCGAGCACTGGCATTATATGATCTGCGGAAATGCACACAGACTTTTCTGGCCTGCCTCAGGATATCCTGTAAGCCCGGGTACCTGCCCAAGAACCGCTGCACCACCAGGTTAAGGATGTGAGCCACACAGGGCACATGGGTCAGTTGTCCCTGTCGGAGGGCGAAGAGGAGGTTGGTGCCATTGTCGCAAACCACCATTCCTTTCTTAAGCTGGCATGGCGTCAACCACCTCTCGGCCTGCCCCTGCAGAGCAGACAGAACCTCTGCCCCAGTGTGGCTCCTGTCCCCCAAACATTCCAGCGCAAGCACGGCATGGCATCTTTTTGCCTGCGTACTTGCGTAGCCCCTTGAACGCCTACGGAGCACCGCTGGTTCCGAGGACAAAGCACAGGAAGAGGCCATGGAGGAAGAAGAAGAGGAGGGGGTGGAGGAGAGAGGTGTGTCACAACAACCAGTAGTAGCATTTTGGAGGCGTGGCGGCGGAACTACCTCCAACACTACTGCACCTTGTCCTGCATCCTTCCCAGCTGCCAAAAGTGTGACCCAATGGGCCGTGAAAGAAAGGTAACGTCCCTGTCCATGCCTGCTGGACCATGAGTCAGCGGTAATATGCACCTTACCGCTTACCGCCCTGTCCAGCGAGACATAGACATTGCCTTCCACATGCTGGTAGAGAGCCGGAATCGCCTTCCGTGAGAAAAAGTGGCGTTTGGGAACCTGCCACTGAGGAACCGCACATTGCACAAACTCACGGAAGGGGGCCGAGTCTACCAACTGAAAAGGCAGCAGTTGAATTGCTAGCAATTTAGCCAAGCTAGCATTCAACCGCTGGGCATGTGGATGGCTGGGAGTGAACTTCTTTCGACGGTCCAGCAGCTGGGGCAGGGAAATTTGCCTCCTAGAATCGGATGTCTGTGTACTGCTAGCAGAGTGCCCGCAACTACTTGGCTGTGACACACCTAAAACTACACCTTCATTCCTCTCAGTGCAGGTTTCAGAAAGAACTGAAGGTACAGTGGGGTTGGAGATCCCAGCTGATGAGGAGCAAGGAGAGGTCCGCTTTGTTCTTTGGTGTGGGTCTTTAAGATACGTTTGCCAACGAGCTGCATGGCAGGTCAACATATGTCTGGTCAAGGATGTGGTGCCCAAGCGGCTGATGTTTTGGCCACGCGAGATACGCTTCAAACATATGTTGCAAACGGCAGATGTGCGATCTGATGCACTCGACTCAAAAAAGGCCCACACCAAAGAACTTTTGGAATAACGAGCAGAGGCAGCGCCCTGCACAGGCGGAGCTCTGCGGTGTGATTCAGTCGGTGTGCTGCCCTTACATTGGCCCCCCCGAGGGCATCCTGCCTCGTTGGAGATGTGCCTCCTCCTCATCCTCCTCCTCTCTGCTATCAGGCACCCATGTGGAGTCAGTGACCCCATCATTCCCTCCCTCCTCATCACTGGAGCCAATCTGTCAGTATGCTGCAGCTGCTGGAACATGACTGCCAGATTGCTGTCCTTCTTGAGCATCCCCTCTCTCTGCTCTCACGCTACTGCCTTCCTCTAGCTGGGTATCATCATCAGACCCTTCGAAACGCTGGGCTTCCTCCTGAAGCATGTACCCAACACTGTGCTCAAACAGTTCGGGGGACTCCTCAGGAGGACACGGTGGGTCTAGGGAAGGAGTGACTGATGATGACATTGATACGAGGGAAGAGGACACTTTGGCAGCTGCTTTGCCAGTACCCTGAGCCTGGGTGAGAGAGGATGAGGAGGATGAGGAGGGCTTGGTCATCCACTCTACCAAGTTTTCGGCATGATGCGGCTCAACACGTCCAGCTGCCGAAAATAAGGACAAGCGTGTTCCATGGCCACGTGCTGATAACGATGCACTGCGTCCACGACCAGCACTGTTGTCTCTAGACACAGAGCCTGCTTGCCCTCTTTTATTGGCTTCTGACTGTCTGCCTTTCCTTGTTTGCCTTCCAGACATTCTAATGGCCTGCAGGGAGATGGGAAAACCAGCAATAAGGGGTAGCTTCAGGTGTATAATGTGCAGGAGGCACACTAC
The DNA here is from genome assembly GCA_029206835.1 of Rana muscosa. Classification (NCBI taxonomy): domain Eukaryota; kingdom Metazoa; phylum Chordata; class Amphibia; order Anura; family Ranidae; genus Rana; species Rana muscosa. The sequence goes on along the minus strand of CM055122.1, from coordinate 1,162,954,782 downwards.
GCCCACTGTAAGTGCTGCAGATGCCTGCCTGTGTTACACAACAGTAAAACACAGCAATAAGGGCTAGCTTCAGGTGTATATTTTGCAGGAAGCACACTACGCCCACTGTAAGTGCTGCAGATGCCTGTTAGTGTAACACAAAAGAAAAAAAACACGAGCAATAAGGGCTAGCTTCAGGTGTATAATGTGCAGGAGGCACACTACGCCCACTGTAAGTGCTGCAGATGCCTGCCTGTGTTACACAACAGGAAAACACAGCAATAAGGACTAGCTTCAGGTGTATATTTTGCAGGAGGCTTAGCAAAAATGACACTGAAAAGAAAAAACAAATGCGCCTACTAAGTGCAGTATGTTAGAAATTTATTTAAAAAAGAATTAAAATAACAGCCAAATGGCTACTCACAGGATGGAAGTGGAGTATAAGCATGAATAGATATCCTTCTAAGTTGTCTGCGGAGGGCATGAGTCACTCCGTGTGTCTGTAGTCTCCCAGTGGTGGAATACTGCCAAGATGAAGAGGTAGTGCACTGCGGTGTTGCTGCAGCAATGGGGAGATGGCAGAAGAGCGGTAGATGCAAGAAGAGCTTTCCCTCTATGCCGGTGTGGACACCAGTTCCCCACGGCGTACGGCGTGCGGTTCACGCTGGAGCGCAGTCAGCTTCGGCAACCGGACGTGACGTCAATAGCAGGCGATGGCTGATGATGCGTTTCAATGCTTCCGCATTTTCCTCGGATCTGATTGGCGATAGGAGCTGTCGGTATTATATGCGTTCCACCGAACGGAACCATCAATCTAGTGTCATACTTAATATTGTCAACATCCGGAGATGAGGTGCTTTAGGCTGGAGGGAATAAATACATAGGCCTAACAGTAGCATATACATAGGAATTCGTAAATTTAAAAAAAAAACATACAATATACAATTGATTGAGTTGATAGAAACCTTTAGAAGACTTGCCCTATAATGAATGTATATATGGCAAGAAATTTTATATTTTGACAAGAAATTTATATATTGACATCGATGCATGGAAGGAATGCATGAGAGGGGCGTACAAAAAAAAAAAAAAAATGCCATAAGAAGTGCATAAAAAATGCACAAAAAAAATGGCAAAAATACAAATGCTGAATGCAAAAAATATATCTAATAATACCTATATCATATATAATATGGGGAAATATTTTATATATACATATATATGTATACATGTAGAAAATTACATAATAGAAATAAAAATAAAAATAATAATAACCAATAATATCCAAGAGACAGTTCTAGAGAGCTGTTATTAAGAAACTCACAATCTCAGTAATACAAATATCTAATTTATAATGATGGGGACCGCAAGCATGCATATACACACATCCGCACATGCATGCATCCAATCCATTGTGTATGGATATTGTGCTCACAATAAAAAAAGAGTTTAATGATAAAAAAATTATTAATAAAAAAACCAATTGATAAAAAACCAATTGATAAAAAATCAATAGATACAAAAATTTTACCATCAAAGAAGGAATATATAGATAACAAGAATATGTATACGTATGAGAATGTGATAAAACACAACATAGTGAGATAAGGGTTCCTTTTTGTTCTTATAATAGTCAAAAGGAAAAAAGGAAAAAAGGTAGAGGAGATAGAGGTATGTGTAGATAAGTACAAACATACACCCACACAAAATGTATGTGCACGTGTGTACATGGATATGTCTCTATCACATGACTGTATTAACCTCAATCTCCTCGTTAAGTCCAAAGGGTGTAAGTGTGTTCAGGATATAAATCCAGTATGTTTCCTGTTTACACAGACGTTGGAATCTCTCTGCTGATGTATATTTATCGGGTATGGATTCCAAGATCCATACTCGAAGTGCAGAGGTGTCTTTAGGATGGTGAATGTTAAAGTGTCTGGAAACACTATTTTGTGGACTGCCATCCTTAACTGCTCGGCGGTGTTCGCCAAATCTAGCTCGCAATGTACGTATAGTCCTACCCACATACAACAAACCGCATGGGCAGGTTATACAGTAGATGACGAACATAGTGGAACAATTGTAGAAGGAAGTAAAAGTATACAATTTACTGTTAGCAGAGTAGTTTTTTTGACCATGAGTCACATGGGAACAGGTGAGGCATAAAGCCTTATTACATCTATACATACCTACTAAAGGTATTAATGTTAGCTGTCTAGATGTGGTAATTTTAGCATTGATTTTCATTTTGCTAGGTGCAATTTTGCCTTTTATGTTCGGCGCCTTGCGGTATGCAAATTTGGGGTAAAGAGAAAGTGATTTTTTCAAATGTGGGTCCTGTTGTAGGATAGACCAGTGTTTACGGAAGATGCTTTCCATTTGCTTATGACTATGGTGATATTGTGTAATGAACCTCATCACTGGCATAGATGCCTGCTTGGATTTTGATGCTATGTAATCTGTGCAATATAAGGAGCAAGCGTCATCAACAAGATGTACTGGATAACCCTTATCTGTGAACTTGGTTTTTAGAGGTATACTCTGTGTCACATAGTCATCCAATCTGGTGCAATTTCGTCTGAGATGATGAAATTGGCTCTTTGGGATATTTTGAATCCATCGTGGGTGATGACAGCTGGTATAATGTAGAAAAGAATTACCAGCTGTAGGTTTTGTGTAACTTTTAGTTGTTATCTCCTTATTGGTATATGATAGTTCCAAATCTAAAAAGCATATGGATAAAGTGTTGGATTCTGAAGTAAAAGTGAGTCCATAGGGGTTAGCATTACAATACGAGACAAAGCTATGAATGAGATTGGTAGGGCCGTCCCAGATGATTATGATATCATCTATGTATCGTCTGTAAAAAATAAGGTGCATGGTGAAAGGGTTATTGGCCCAAATGTATTTTTCTTCCCAGAAACCCATAGTTAGGTTAGCATAGCTGGGAGCGAAATTAGCACCCATAGCGGTGCCCTGTTTTTGGCGATAGTAGGTACCATCAAAAAGAAAATAATTATGATCTAAACAAAAAAGAGTAGCTTGAAGTATGAAATCTATTTGGTGAGTGTTAAGATGAGGGTCATTTTCAAGGAAATGAGTAACGGCTTGTATACCTATATTATGAGGGATAGATGTATATAAGGAGCAGACATCTAGAGAGATCCATTGGTAGGTGGATTCCCATGTATAGGGACGCATTTGTTCAATTAGATCTGTTCCATCTCTAATATAGGAAGGAAGAGCCTGAGCTAGAGGTTGAAGGAAATGGTCTACATATAGCGAAAAACTGAAGGTGATGCTGTCCATGGAGGCAACAATGGGGCGTCCTGGTGGGTTGATGGAGTTTTTATGTATTTTGGGCAGATGGTAAAAGTATGGTACCTGAAAAAAGGATTTTCGAAAGAAGGCCTTCTCCTGTTTGGATAGTATTCTTTCTATATGAGCCTTCTCTACTAAAGAATTAGAGACTTCTATAAACGCAGGCAATGGTTCCTTTTTCAATATTTCATACGTGGCATTGTCTGAGAGAAGCCTGAGGGCTTCTCTCATGTAATCTGCTTTGTCTTGTATGATAATGCTCCCACCTTTATCAGCCGGTCTTATAATTATGTTGTCATTCTGGCTCAATGCTTTTAAAGCAATATTTTCTTGTGGACTCAAGTTGTTCTTAAAATGATTAGGTTTGGTGGATGTTGTCTCACAAAGTTTGGTAAGTTCTGAAAGTACTACCTGATAAAATGTTTGTAAATATGGGCCCTTGGATTGCGTAGGATTAAATATAGATTTGGGTCGGAAAGTAGTATGGATGACTGGTGGCGGTAATTCTGAATGTTGAGACCAGGCAATGATGTCATCTTCTTCATGGGCATTCCATAGTTCACATAAATCTAATAATGCTTGTTGTTCCATAGATGAATCTAAGGTTGGAAGGTTGTCAGTCTGGAGATCGGTCTCTATGTCCACAGTAGATGTTTTTTTGTCTTTTATATTATAATGACGCCTCAAAGTTAGGTTTCTGACAAACCTGTTGAGGTCTTTAAACATGACAAAAGAATTAGGGGCTATGGCTGGGGCAAAATTAAGGCCCCGTGCCAATAGTGAAAGTTCTTGGTCACTTAGAGATTGGTTAGATAAATTAAAAATTTTCACACTTGTCGCAGTTTCTCTGGTCTGGTTAGATTTAAATTTGTTTCTTCCCCCTCTCCTTCCTCTTCTGAAAGTTTTCTTTTTGTTGTGGGTGGGCTGGAGCGGGGGGTCTGCACTAAAAAAGTGTCAATATTGTCCATAGTAGTCGCCCCAAATGTTATAGGTGAGGTGGCCTGGGTGTCTATCTTAGACTGTTGGAAAATAACAACAGATGTGACATTGTCCTTGTTTATGGGTGGAGTTGAATTAGCTCTTGCTACAGTATTTCCAGAGGAGTGTCTGATGGCAGTCTCTGTGTTATTAATAGGGGTATGTTGGGCTGAAGTAATAGCCTTAGTCGGTGTATTAATTATAATGGTATCTATATTGTCCACCAAGACTGTATTGGTAATTGATAGTTGTGTATCCGTTCTTTTGGTGGTTTTGGGATGTAAAATAGACGAATCGTCGATATGTAGGGAGGATGATATTTTTAGAGATTCTTTGGGAATCTTACTCTTATAATTAGCCATAAATCTGGGTGACATAAGAGGCATTAATGGAAATGAGGGTTTTGGTCTTTTCCAATGAAATACTTTTTTGTGATTATAATCATCTAAATCCCTTTTGAATTTATTAAGTTTGATACTGATCAGAGTATCTTCACTTTTTTTGGTGTTTCGTTTGGGGGTCTTCAACCATTCCATAGGTAAGTGACAGTATTTATTATGTAATTCACTGATGTTGTTCTTGATTTTATCACAAAGAAATGGGAATCTTTTGTCTCTATGCATAGTGAGCACCTGGATCCATTTCTGGGTGCAGAACTCCGCAATACTCTCCCATTCCTGACGGAGGTCAGCATCCAGAAATGAACAGCCTTTGAGTACGCGCAGGCCACGTGGGGAAATTTTTGTGTCAAAATATTGCTGAAGGAAAAAACCATCCCACCATTGCTGATTGGCCAATAACCCTTTCACCATGCACCTTATTTTTTACAGACGATACATAGATGATATCATAATCATCTGGGACGGCCCTACCAATCTCATTCATAGCTTTGTCTCGTATTGTAATGCTAACCCCTATGGACTCACTTTTACTTCAGAATCCAACACTTTATCCATATGCTTTTTAGATTTGGAACTATCATATACCAATAAGGAGATAACAACTAAAAGTTACACAAAACCTACAGCTGGTAATTCTTTTCTACATTATACCAGCTGTCATCACCCACGATGGATTAAAAATATCCCAAAGAGCCAATTTCATCGTCTCAGACGAAATTGCACCAGATTGGATGACTATGTGACACAGAGTATACCTCTAAAAACCAAGTTCACAGATAAGGGTTATCCAGTACATCTTGTTGATGACGCTTGCTCCTTATATTGCACAGATTACATAGCATCAAAATCCAAGCAGGCATCTATGCCAGTGATGAGGTTCATTACACAATATCACCATAGTCATAAGCAAATGGAAAGCATCTTCCGTAAACACTGGTCTATCCTACAACAGGACCCACATTTGAAAAAATCACTTTCTCTTCACCCCAAATTTGCATACCGCAAGGCGCCGAACATAAAAGGCAAAATTGCACCTAGCAAAATGAAAATCAATGCTAAAATTACCACATCTAGACAGCTAACATTAATACCTTTAGTAGGTATGTATAGATGTAATAAGGCTTTATGCCTCACCTGTTCCCATGTGACTCATGGTCAAAAAAACTACTCTGCTAACAGTAAATTGTATACTTTTACTTCCTTCTACAATTGTTCCACTATGTTCGTCATCTACTGTATAACCTGCCCATGCGGTTTGTTGTATGTGGGTAGGACTATACGTACATTGCGAGCTAGATTTGGCGAACACCGCCGAGCAGTTAAGGATGGCAGTCCACAATATAGTGTTTCCAGACACTTTAACATTCACCATCCTAAAGACACCTCTGCACTTCGAGTATGGATCTTGGAATCCATACCCGATAAATATACATCAGCAGAGAGATTCCAACGTCTGTGTAAACAGGAAACATACTGGCTTTATATCCTGAACACACTTACACCCTTTGGACTTAACGAGGAGATTGAGGTTAATACAGTCATGTGATAGAGACATATCCATGTACACACGTGCACATACATTTTGTGTGGGTGTATGTTTGTACTTATCTACACATACCTCTATCTCCTCTACCTTTTTTCCTTTTTTCCTTTTGACTATTATAAGAACAAAAAGGAACCCTTATCTCACTATGTTGTGTTTTATCACATTCTCATACGTATACATATTCTTGTTATCTATATATTCCTTCTTTGATGGTAAAAATTTTTTTTTTATCTATTGATTTTTTATCAATTGGTTTTTTATCAATTGGTTTTTTATTAATTATTTTTTTATCATTAAACTCTTTTTTTATTGTGAGCACAATATCCATACACAATGGATTGGATGCATGCATGTGCGGATGTGTGTATATGCATGCTTGCGGTCCCCATCATTATAAATTAGATATTTGTATTACTGAGATTGTGAGTTTCTTAATAACAGCTCTCTAGAACTGTCTCTTGGATATTATTGGTTATTATTATTTTTATTTTTATTATGTAATTTTCTACATGTATACATTGTGACAGCAGGAAGGTAAAGTCACCTGGTTGCATCCAGGGGGGTAGATATATTTCGCCCAGATTCAGGCTTTACGCCGACTTATACAACTAGGTGGAGAGTTGTATAAGGCTAGTGGGCTCATGGATGACTCATACCTCTAGGGAGAGGGCTGGGCGTCGTGCAGACAGGGAGTTGATGAGACCAGCTGAAGCTTGTCAGCTCATTTAGGCCTCTATAAGAACTCCCAGCTTCATTAGATGTTAGCTCATGCCTGGAACCAGACCTGTGTGGACTGTCTAGGGAGAGTGAACCCCTGTGCGGTGAGACAAAGCCTGTGTGGCTATTTGCTTGGACATTTAAAACCAGGGACTTAGGGACTAGGACAGCACTAGGCTGATCCCAGTTGTTAGTTAGGAAACCTGTATGTTTAGTCAGAGGTCAACTTGACCAGGATTTATTTTGGGTTATGTTTCTTTTGCTTTGCTGTGTTTTGTCACTGTAAATAGAAAATAAACCGCACCTTTTTGATTTTGAAAACCACAACCTCCGTTTGCTGGGCCTGTTTTGTGTGGGGAGCCCATCCCGGGGGTCACACACACCCGCTGCCGAGCTAACCCCCTCACAGTTGGTGGAGAATGCGGGCAGTTTTTTTTTAAGCCAGCATGGAGGAGATACTGAAGCAGCTGGCTCTAGCAAATGCCAATCAACAGCAGACAAATGCAGGTTTGCAAAAGAGCCTTGCAGCTCATCAACAGAGCCTTGCAGCTCAACAACAGAACTTCGCAGCCCAGCAGCAAGCTCATCAACAGAGCCTTGCAGCCCAGCAGCAGACAAACGCAACTTTGCAACAGAGTCTGGAGGCTCAGCAACGAGCCCAGCAGCAATCTGAGGCCCGCTTCATAGACCTGTTGCAGAAGCAAGAGCAGAGACTACAACAACAGATGGAAGCAGTAATGCAGCAACGTCCGCAGACCAGTGAGGAAAGCCGTCCCACTAATACCGCGTCCTTTGGGGTGAGTCGTTTATTGACAAAAATGACTGGAGAGGATGATCCAGAGGTATTTTTGACCACATTTGAAAGGACCGCTGAAAGAGAAAAGTGGCCTGAGGAGCAGTGGGCTGGACTGGTGGCTCCTCTGTTAACTGGTGAATCGCAGAAAGCTTACTATGACCTAGAGCCTAACCAAGCAAAAGACTATGTGATGCTAAAAGCTGAAATATTGGCAAGGCTGGGTGTCACCCAGGCTGTCCGGGCTCAGCGTGTGCATAACTGGACTTTCCAGCTTGGAAAACCCCCCAGGTCTCAAATGTATGATCTCATTCACCTGAGCAGAAAGTGGCTACAGCCAGAGACTTTGTCCGCACCAAAGATTGTGGAACGTGTTGTAATGGATCGGTTTTTGAGAGCTCTTCCTACTGCCATCCAAAAGTGGGTAAGCCATGGAGACCCAGAGACGGCCGATGGTCTTGTGGATCGTGTGGAGAAATACTTGGCTACAGAGAACCTGACGGCCTCTTCCAGAGACACTCGGACTTTCCACCCTAAGACCAGACCATCCCCAGGGGCGGATAAGAGGATTCCAAGGGGTGAGGGTGGAGAGAGTGAGAGGGTGGGAGCTCTACCCCAAGTTTGGCGAGAACAGCCTGGGAAATCAGCGGCTCAAGAGGCGTTAAGAAGGATCGTTTGCTACCGCTGCCGGCAAGCGGGACATATTGCAGCCAATTGCCCGGTTGTGGAGGAACCCATGCAGTGTGACTTTCTGACGGGCAGACGTCAGTCGCTGTGTGCGACAGTCGCATGCACTGCCATTCGAGGAACTGAGAAACATTTATGCAAAATGTGTGTTAATGGTAGAAATGTTGTGGTATTGCTGGATTCAGGTAGCCTTGTGACCCTGATAAAGGCTGAGTTAGTTAAAACAGAGGTCTCTGGGAATAGCAAGGTAGCTGTTATTTGTGTGCATGGGGACACCCGAGAGTATCCAGTGACTACAGTGTGTTTCGAGACCCCCAAAGGTACCCTCTCTCATCCAGTGGGCTTAGTATCTCAGTTACCGCATGACGCCATTGTGGGAAGGGATTTTCCGAAGTTCTGGGAACTGTGGGATGATCCTGAGCCCCTCACTGGTGCCCCTATGTACCAGGAATGTGATAGCCAGAACTCCCCTGAGAGTGGTGAGGACTCTCCGGAATTTCCCTTATCAGTATTGGCAGGGGAGACTCAAGAAACTGGAGAGGAGCCCACCTCCTCAGACGAAAACCTACCGTCTGTGGAGTTTTCTGATCTTGAGGTTCACAGGGAAAACTTTGCCACAGAACAGTTGAAAGACCCCGCCCTAATAAAGGCATGGGAAAACGTAGTGAAAATAGATGGCGAGTTAGTGAACCCAGATAATACCTGCACTTACCCATACTTCAGCGTAGAGAAGGACCTACTGTATCGGGTGGCAAAAAGGGCAGAAGAAACCGTTGAGCAGCTTGTGGTGCCCAAACCTTACAGGAAGTTGGTGTTGGAGTTGGCCCATGGGCACATTCTTGGAGGTCATCTGGGGACAGAGAAAACCCGAGAGAGGGTATTACAGAGATTCTATTGGCCGGGGGTGATGAAGGACGTAGAAAATTATTGTTCCTCCTGCCCTGTGTGTCAGAGGTTGGCCCCGATGCCACATTTCCGTAGCCCGCTGGTCCCTCTACCCATCATTGAGGTCCCGTTTGAGAGGATCGCCATGGATTTGGTAGGTCCTATAATCAAGTCCGCTAGGGGGCACCAGTACATATTAGTTATAATGGACTATGCCACCCATTATCCAGAAGCGATCCCTCTCCGAAATACCTCGGCCAAAACCATAGCCAAAGAGCTATCTCTTGTTTTTAGCCGGGTGGGTATTTGTAAAGAACTGCTTACGGACCAAGGTACACCCTTTATGTCCCGGGTTATGAAAGAGCTGTGTAAATTGTTCAAAGTGACGCAATTGCGTACGTCTGTGTATCACCCCCAAACCGATGGGCTGGTTGAAAGATTCAACAAAACCCTAAAACAAATGTTGAAGAAAGTGGTGGATAGAGATGGAAAGGATTGGGACTGTTTACTTCCTTATTTGATGTTTGCTATTAGGGAGGTGCCCCAATCCTCTACGGGATTCTCCCCCTTTGAGTTACTGTATGGGAGACACCCAAGAGGGCTGTTGGATATTGCCAAGGAAACTTGGGAAAGTGAGAGTTCTCCCCACAGGAGTGTGATTGAGCATGTCGCCCTGATGCAAGATCGAATTGCACAGGTAATGCCCATCGTGAAGGAACATTTGGCCCAAGCGCAGTTGGCACAGCAGAGAGTGTACAACCGTGGAGCCAAGACCCGTACCTTTTCCCCGGGGGATAGGATATTGGTACTTGTCCCTACGGTTGAAAGTAAATTCCTTGCCAAATGGCAAGGCCCCTACGAGATAATGGAAAAAGTGAGCGAAGTGAATTACAAGGTCAGACAACCAGGAAGGCGAAAGCCCGAACAGGTCTATCACGTTAATCTGTTGAAAGCCTGGAGGGATAGAGAGTCCCTAGTCGCAGACACTTGGTCACCAGCTCAAACTGGTTGCGTGATTCCTGAGGTTGGAATAGCAGCCACCTTGTCACAACCCCAACAACAGGAGGTTAAGGAGTTTGTGCTTCGCAACAAGGAGGTATTCTCTGAGCTGCCGGGACAAACATCTGGGGTAGAGCATGACATCATTACCCCGCCCGGTGAAAGGGTGAAGTTAAAACCCTATCGGATCCCAGAGGCTCGACGGGAGGCAATACGGGAGGAAGTACAGAAAATGCTGAACTTAGGGGTGATAGAGGAGTCCCAAAGTGATTGGTCTAGTCCCATCGTGTTGGTGCCTAAACCGGATGGGAGCTGGCGATTTTGTAACGATTTTCGTCAGTTGAACAAAGTTACAAAATTTGACACCTACCCCATGCCACGTATAGATGAGTTGATCGACCGGCTGGGAACAGCCCGATACATGACGACTCTTGACCTCACAAAAGGGTATTGGCAAATCCCCCTGGCCAAGTCGGCCAAAGAGAAAACCGCATTTGTAACCCCAGACGGGGCGTTCCAATATAAAAGAATGCCGTTCGGGTTACAGAATGCGCCGGCCACATTCCAGCGGAAAATGGACCAGATGCTGAGGCCCCATCGGAAGTATGCTGCGGCTTACCTGGATGACGTAATTGTCCATAGCACAGATTGGGCCTCACATCTGCCAAAAGTGCAAGCAGTCCTGGACTCTGTTCGGGAAGCGGGGTTTACGGCTAACCCCAAGAAGTGTACCATTGGGCAGGAGGAGGCCAAATATCTTGGGTACACCATTGGGAGGGGAGTAATAAAACCCCAACTCAACAAAGTCGAGGCCATCCAGAGTTGGCCACGTCCCAACAGCAAGAAGCAGGTACGAGCCTTTCTGGGAATCGCTGGGTATTATCGGCGATTCATTCCCCACTTTGCTTCTAAGGCTGTGCCCCTAACCAACCTGACGAAGGGGAAAGGGTCGGTCATGATTAAATGGACCCCCGAGGCTGAGTCAGCATTCCAATTCTTGAAACAAGCCTTATGTAGCCAGCCAGTGTTGTACTCACCCGACTTCTCTAAAGACTTTGTCGTACAAAGTGATGCGTCAGATGTGGGGTTAGGAGCAGTATTGTCCCAGGTCTGGAACGGGGAAGAGCACCCAGTCATTTACCTCAGCAGGAAGTTGAAGTCCCATGAGGTAAATTACGCCACCGTTGAAAAGGAGTGTTTAGCGGTGAAGTGGGCTCTAGATTCCCTTCGGTACTACCTGCTAGGTAGGCACTTTGACATGGTTACGGATCACGCTCCGTTAAAGTGGATGGCTCAAAACAAGGAAACAAATAGAAGAGTGAATAGGTGGTTCCTGGCCCTCCAGGAATTCAACTTCACAGTAAAGCATCGCCCTGGCGTTCAAATGGGGAATGTGGATGCTTTGTCTCGAGTACATGAATGCCTGATTGCTGGTGTTCCAACCCCGAGGTTAAAACAAGAGGGGGGGGTATGTGACAGCAGGAAGGTAAAGTCACCTGGTTGCATCCAGGGGGGTAGATATATTTCGCCCAGATTCAGGCTTTACGCCGACTTATACAACTAGGTGGAGAGTTGTATAAGGCTAGTGGGCTCATGGATGACTCATACCTCTAGGGAGAGGGCTGGGCGTCGTGCAGACAGGGAGTTGATGAGACCAGCTGAAGCTTGTCAGCTCATTTAGGCCTCTATAAGAACTCCCAGCTTCATTAGATGTTAGCTCATGCCTGGAACCAGACCTGTGTGGACTGTCTAGGGAGAGTGAACCCCTGTGCGGTGAGACAAAGCCTGTGTGGCTATTTGCTTGGACATTTAAAACCAGGGACTTAGGGACTAGGACAGCACTAGGCTGATCCCAGTTGTTAGTTAGGAAACCTGTATGTTTAGTCAGAGGTCAACTTGACCAGGATTTATTTTGGGTTATGTTTCTTTTGCTTTGCTGTGTTTTGTCACTGTAAATAGAAAATAAACCGCACCTTTTTGATTTTGAAAACCACAACCTCCGTTTGCTGGGCCTGTTTTGTGTGGGGAGCCCATCCCGGGGGTCACACACACCCGCTGCCGAGCTAACCCCCTCACAACATATATATGTATATATAAAATATTTCCCCATATTATATATAATATAGGTATTATTAGATATATTTTTTGCATTCAGCATTTGTATTTTTGCCATTTTTTTCGTGCATTTTTTATGCACTTCTTATGGCATTTTTTTTGTACGCCCCTCTCATGCATTCCTTCCATGCATCGATGTCAATATATAAATTTCTTGTCAAAATATAAAATTTCTTGCCATATATACATTCATTATAGGGCAAGTCTTCTAAAGGTTTCTATCAACTCAATCAATTGTATATTGTATGTTTTTTTAAATTTACGAATTCCTATGTATATGCTACTGTTAGGCCTATGTATTTATTCCCTCCAGCCTAAAGCACCTCATCTCCGGATGTTGACAATATTAAGTATGACACTAGATTGATGGTTCCGTTCGGTGGAACGCATATAATACCGACAGCTCCTATCGCCAATCAGATCCGAGGAAAATGCGGAAGCATTGAAACGCGTCATCAGCCATCGCCTGCTATTGACGTCACGTCCGGTTGCCGAAGCTGACTGCGCTCCAGCGTGAACCGCACGCCGTACGCCGTGGGGAACTGGTGTCCACACCGGCATAGAGGGACAGCTCTTCTTGCATCTACCGCTCTTCTGCCATCTCCCCATCGCTGTAGCAACACCGCAGTGCACTACCTCTTCATCTTGGCAGTATTCCACCACTGGGAGACTACAGACACACGGAGTGACTCATGCCCTCCGCAGACAACTTAGAAGGATATCTATTCATGCTTATACTCCACTTCCATCCTGTGAGTAGCCATTTGGCTGTTATTTTAATTATTTTTTAAATAAATTTCTAACATACTGCACTTAGTAGGCGCATTTGTTTTTTCTTTTCTTTGCTGCATATAGAGTCTGCTTCGCTCTACAATTGCTGCCAACGGTGCATATGTTTATAAGACTTGTTTTTAGTATTACATGGACTTCCAAAGAGAAAGACTTTCATACTCTAAACTCCATTGATTTTCATTTGATTTATCTTTATCAGTTAGGTTTTTGTTCCTTTCTTTTTGCGCCGTCATTTGTATTATAAAAAATGACACTGACACTGTCCCCTGCCTATCCTTCTCTCTCCCTGCACACAAGGTTTAGCAAAGAATATCACTGACACTGTCCCTGCCTATCCTTCTCTCTCCCTGCACACAAGGTTAGCAAAGAATATCACTGACACTGTCCCTGCCTATCCTTCTTTCTCCCTGCACACATTTTAAATGAACAAATAGCACTGACACTGTCCCTGCCTATCCTTCTCTCTCCCTGAACAAGGAACACACTACACAAAGCCACCGCGCTGGCGGCCTTTTATAGTGTGGGGTGTGTACTAAATCCCCCTGAGCTATAATTGGCCACAGGCATCCTGCCTGTGGCCAATTATGGCTCTCCTCGCTGCCGGCGCTGTGATTGGCCAAGCATGCGGGGTCACAGTGCATGCTTGGCCAATCACAGCGCCTGGATTGCACTGCGATGGCGTAGTGCATTGTGGGCCGTTCACGTCACTCGAATTTGGCACGAACGGCCCGAATCGTTCGATCTTCGTCGAACGATCGAACAGCCGATGTTCGAGTCGAACACCGAGCTCATCCCTAGTCTTATGTAGCTGAGGGCGGGGCCACCCATCACGTGATCCCGTCCCCCTCTGACGCAAGGGGAATCCCGGGCTTACCCAGTGATGTGCGGATGACCCCGCCCCCCTCTGATGCAACGGAAACCTGCGTTACATCAGAGGGGGTGGGGTCACCGACAGCGTTGGAGTGGAGACCGAGAGTGGATTACCACCTCTGGAATCTTTTTTTATTTTTATTTTTTTATTTTTAATAAAGGACTTATCCCAACGGTGTCTGTGTGTTTTTTTGAGAGGTGTGTACCGCTCCACACCTTTTAGATCAGTGAGTCATAGGGTTCGGCTCCCAATATATTAGTCACCATTAGGGATGAGCTTCGTGTTCGAGTCGAACATACGTTCGACTCGAACATCGGCTGTTCGATCGTTCGACGAAGATCGAACGATTTGGGCCGTTCACGCCAATTTCGAGTGACGCGAACGGCCCACAATGCACTACGCCATCGCAGTGTCATCCAGGCGCTGTGATTGGCCAAGCATGCACTGTGACCCCGCATGCTTGGCCAATCACAGCGCCGGCAGCGAGGAGAGCAATGATTGGCCACAGGCAGGATGCCTGTGGCCAATTATTGCTGAGGGTGTTTAGTACACGCCCCACACTATAAAAGGCCGCCAGCACGGCGGCCTAGTGTAGTGTGTTCCGGAGCAGGGAAAGAGAAGCATAGGCAGGGACAGTGACATTTATTTTTTTCTTGCTTAACCTGGATTCCTTTAGTTTAGGGAAAGAGAAGGATAGGTAGGGAGAGTGTCAGTGTGTTTTACTGTGCGAATCCTTGTTTCTTGGGACAGGGAAGGACAGTGAGGGAATTCTCCTTGTGCTATAGTGTGCTTTAAAAAAACATTTTTTCTAGGGACAGAAAACTATAGGTAGGAAGAGTGTCAGTTTCTTTCACTGTGATAATCCTTGTTTCTAGGGACAGGGAAGGAAAGTGAGGGAAATTCTCCTTGTGCTATAGTGTGCTTTAAAAAAACAATTTTTCTAGGGACAGAAAACTATAGGTAGGAAGAGTGTCAGTTTCTTTCACTGTGATAATCCTTGTTTCTAGGGACAAAGAAGGAAAGTGAGGGAAATTCTCCTTGTGCTATAGTGTGCTTTAAAAAAACATTTTTTCTAGGGACAGAAAACTATAGGTAGGGAGAGTGTCAGTGTGTTTTACTGTGCGAATCCTTGTTTCTAGGGACAGGAAAGGACAGTGAGGGAATTCTCCTTGTGCTATAGTGTGCTTTAAAAAAACATTTTTTCTAGGGACAGAAAACTATAGGAAGGAAGAGTGTCAGTTTCTTTCACTGTGATAATCCTTGTTTCTAGGGACAAAGAAGGAAAGTGAGGGAAATTCTCCTTGTGCTATAGTGTGCTTTAAAAAAACATTTTTTCTAGGGACAGAAAACTATAGGTAGGAAGAGTGTCAGTTTCTTTCACTGTGATAATCCTTGTTTCTAGGGACAAAGAAGGAAAGTGAGGGAAATTCTCCTTGTGCTATAGTGTGCTTTAAAAAAACATTTTTTCTAGGGACAGAAAACTATAGGTAGGGAGAGTGTCAGTGTCTTTTACTGTGTGAATCCTTGTTTCTAGGGACAGGGAAGGACGGTGAGGGAATTCTCCTTGTGCTATAGTGTGCTTTAAAAAAACATTTTTTCTAGGGACAGAAAACTATAGGAAGGAAGAGTGTCAGTTTCTTTCACTGTGATAATCCTTGTTTCTAGGGACAAAGAAGGAAAGTGAGGGAAATTCTCCTTGTGCTATAGTGTGCTTTAAAAAAACATTTTTTCTAGGGTCAGAAAACTATAGGTAGGAAGAGTGTCAGTTTCTTTCACTGTGATAATCCTTGTTTCTAGGGACAGGGAAGGAAAGTGAGGGAAATTCTCCTTGTGCTATAGTGTGCTTTAAAAAAACATTTTTTCTAGGGACAGAAAACTATAGGTAGGAAGAGTGTCAGTTTCTTTCACTGTGATAATCCTTGTTTCTAGGGACAAAGAAGGAAAGTGAGGGAAATTCTCCTTGTGCTATAGTGTGCTTTAAAAAAAAATTTTTCTAGGGACAGAAAACTATAGGTAGGGAGAGTGTCAGTGTCTTTTACTGTGCGAATCCTTGTTTCTAGGGACAGGGAAGGACAGTGAGGGAATTCTCCTTGTGCTATAGTGTGCTTTAAAAAAACATTTTTTCTAGGGACAGAAAACTATAGGTAGGAAGAGTGTCAGTTTCTTTCACTGTGATAATCCTTGTTTCTAGGGACAAAGAAGGAAAGTGAGGGAAATTCTCCTTGTGCTATAGTGTGCTTTAAAAAAACATTTTTTCTAGGGACAGAAAACTATAGGTAGGGAGAGTGTCAGTGTCTTTTACTGTGCGAATCCTTGTTTCTAGGGACAGGGAAGGACAGTGAGGGAATTCTCCTTGTGCTATAGTGTGCTTTAAAAAAACATTTTTTCTAGGGACAGAAAACTATAGGTAGGAAGAGTGTCAGTTTCTTTCACTGTGATAATCCTTGTTTCTAGGGACAAAGAAGGAAAGTGAGGGAAATTCTCCTTGTGCTATAGTGTGCTTTAAAAAAACATTTTTTCTAGGGACAGAAAACTATAGGTAGGGAGATTGTCAGTGTGTTTTACTGTGCGAATCCTTGTTTCTAGGGACAGGGAAGGACAGTGAGGGAATTCTCCTTGTGCTATAGTGTGCTTTAAAAAAACATTTTTTCTAGGGACAGAAAACTATAGGAAGGAAGAGTGTCAGTTTCTTTCACTGTGATAATCCTTGTTTCTAGGGACAAAGAAGGAAAGTGAGGGAAATTCTCCTTGTGCTATAGTGTGCTTTAAAAAAACATTTTTTCTAGGGTCAGAAAACTATAGGTAGGAAGAGTGTCAGTTTCTTTCACTGTGATAATCCTTGTTTCTAGGGACAGGGAAGGAAAGTGAGGGAAATTCTCCTTGTGCTATAGTGTGCTTTAAAAAAACATTTTTTCTAGGGACAGAAAACTATAGGTAGGAAGAGTGTCAGTTTCTTTCACTGTGATAATCCTTGTTTCTAGGGACAAAGAAGGAAAGTGAGGGAAATTCTCCTTGTGCTATAGTGTGCTTTAAAAAAACATTTTTTCTAGGGACAGAAAACTATAGGTAGGGAGAGTGTCAGTGTCTTTTACTGTGCGAATCCTTGTTTCTAGGGACAGGGAAGGACAGTGAGGGAATTCTCCTTGTGCTATAGTGTGCTTTAAAAAAACATTTTTTCTAGGGACAGAAAACTATAGGTAGGAAGAGTGTCAGTTTCTTTCACTGTGATAATCCTTGTTTCTAGGGACAAAGAAGGAAAGTGAGGGAAATTCTCCTTGTGCTATAGTGTGCTTTAAAAAAACATTTTTTCTAGGGACAGAAAACTATAGGTAGGAAGAGTGTCAGTTTCTTTCACTGTGATAATCCTTGTTTCTAGGGACAGGGAAGGAAAGTGAGGGAAATTCTCCTTGTGCTATAGTGTGCTTTAAAAAAACATTTTTTCTAGGGACAGAAAACTATAGGTAGGAAGAGTGTCAGTTTCTTTCACTGTGATAATCCTTGTTTCTAGGGACAAAGAAGGAAAGTGAGGGAAATTCTCCTTGTGCTATAGTGTGCTTTAAAAAAACATTTTTTCTAGGGACAGAAAACTATAGGTAGGGAGAGTGTCAGTGTGTTTTACTGTGCGAATCCTTGTTTCTAGGGACAGGGAAGGACAGTGAGGGAATTCTCCTTGTGCTATAGTGTGCTTTAAAAAAACATTTTTTCTAGGGACAGAAAACTATAGGTAGGAAGAGTGTCAGTTTCTTTCACTGTGATAATCCTTGTTTCTAGGGACAAAGAAGGAAAGTGAGGGAAATTCTCCTTGTGCTATAGTGTGCTTTAAAAAAACATTTTTTCTAGGGACAGAAAACTATAGGTAGGGAGAGTGTCAGTTTCTTTCACTGTGATAATCCTTGTTTCTAGGGACAGGGAAGGACAGTGAGGAAAATTCTCCTTGTGCTATAGTGTGCTTTAAAAAAACATTTTTTCTAGGGACAGAAAACTATAGGTAGGAAGAGTGTCAGTTTCTTTCACTGTGATAATCCTTGTTTCTAGGGACAGGGAAGGACAGTGATGGAAATTCTCCTTGTGCTATAGTGTGCTAAAGCATTCCTCATCAACCATCTTTGAAATCCTTGTTTTTTTGGACAGTCAGGGAAATTGTCGTTGTGCTATTCTGTGCAAAAGCAATCATCCTCAACCATATTTAGAAATCCTTAAGTAAAGGGACAGAGAAGGACACCTGAAGGTAGCCCTTATTGCTTTTTCCCATCTCCCTGCAGGCCATCTATTAGAATGTCTGGAAGGCAAACAAGGAGAGGCAGACAGTCAGGATGCAATAAAAGAGGGCAAGCAGGCTCTGTGTCTGGGGGCAACAGTGCTGGTCGTGGACGCGGTGCATTGTCATCAGCACATGGCCATGGGACACGCTTGTCCTTCTTTTCGGCAGCTGGACATGTTGAGCCACATCATGCCGAAGACTTGGTAGAGTGGATGACCAAGCCCTCCTCCTCCTCCTCATCCTCTCTCACCCAGGCTCAGGGTACTGGAAAAGCAGCTGCCAAAGCGTCCTCTTCCCTGGTATCAATGTCAGACTCATCATCAGTCACTCCTTCCCTAGACCCACCATGTCCTCCTCCTGAGGAGTCCCCCGAACTGTTTGAGCACAGTGTTGGGTACATGCTCCAGGAGGATGCCCAGCGTTTCGAAGGGTCTGATGATGAAACCCAGCTACAGGAAGGCAGTAGCGTGAGAGCAGACAGAGGGGATGCTCAAGAAGGACACCAATCTGGCAGTCATGTTCCAGCAGCTGCAGCATACTGCCAGATTGGCTCCAGTGATGAGGAGGGAGGGGATGATGAGGTCACTGACTCCACGTGGGTGCCTAATAGGAGAGAGGAGGAGGAGGAGGATGAGGAGGAGGCACATCTCCAACGAGGCAGGATGCCCTTTGGTGGCCAGCGTAAGGGCAGTACACCGACGGAATCACACCGCAGAGCTCCGCCTGTGCAGGGCGCTGCCTCTGCCCGTCATTCAAAAAGTTCTTTGGTGTGGGCCTTTTTTGAGGCTAGTGCATCAGATCGCACAGCTGCTGTTTGCAACATATGTCTCAAGCGTATATCGCGTGGCCAAAACATCAGCCGCTTGGGTACCACATGCCTGACCAGACATATGTTGACCTGCCATGCAGCTCGTTGGCAAGCCTACCTCAAAGACCCACACCAAAGAACAAAGCAGACCTCTCCTTGCACCGCATCAGCTGGGATCTCCAACCCCACTATAACTTCAGTCCTCTCTGAAACATGCACTGAGAGGAATGAAGGTGTAGAATTAGGTGTGTCACAGCCAAGTACTTGCGGCCACTCTGCTAGCAGTACACCGACGTCCGATTCTAGCAGGCAAATTTCCCTGCCCCAGCTGCTGGACCGTCGAAAGAAGTTCACTCCCAGCCATCCACATGCCCAGCGGTTGAATGCTAGCTTGGCTAAATTGCTAGCGCTTCAACTGCTGCCTTTTCAGTTGGTAGACTCGGCCCCCTTCCGTGAGTTTGTGCAATGTGCGGTTCCTCAGTGGCAGGTTCCCAAACGCCACTTTTTCTCACGGAAGGCTATTCCAGCTCTCTATCGGCATGTGGAAGGCAATGTCTTGGCCTCGCTGGACAGGGCGGTCAGCGGTAAGGTGCATATTACCGCTGACTCATGGTCCAGCAGGCATGGACAGGGACGTTACCTTTCTTTCACGGCCCATTGGGTCACTCTTTTGGCAGCTGGGAAGGATGCAGGACAAGGTGCAGTAGTGTTGGAGGTTGTTCCACCGCCACGCCTCCAAAATGCTACTACTGGTTGTGACACACCTCTCTCCTCCACCCCCTCCTCTTCTTCTTCCTCCATGGCCTCTTCCTGTGGTTTGTCCTCGGAACCAGCGGTGCTCCATAGGCGTTCAAGGGGCTACGCAAGTACGCAGGCAAAAAGATGCCATGCCGTGCTTGCGCTGGTGTGTTTGGGGGACAGAAGCCACACTGGGGCAGAGGTCCTGTCTGCTCTGCAGGGCCAGGCCGAGAGGTGGTTGACGCCACGCCAGCTTAAGCCAGGAATGGTGGTTTGCGACAATGGCACCAACCTCCTCTCCGCCCTCCGACAGGGACAACTGACCCATGTGCCCTGTGTGGCTCACGTCCTTAACCTGGTGGTGCAGCGGTTCTTGGGCAGGTACCCGGGCTTACAGGATGTCCTGAGGCAGGCCAGGAAAGTCTGTGTGCATTTCCGCAGATCTTATAATGCCAGTGCTCGCCTGGCTGAGCTGCAAAAGGAGTTGAACCTGCCCAAGAACCGCCTTATATGTGACATGCCCACCAGGTGGAACTCAACGTTGGCCATGCTGCAGCGGCTGCACACGCAGCAGAGGGCCATCAATGAGTACCTGTGCGACTACGGCACCAGGACAGGGTCAGGGGAGCTTGTTTTTTTTTCTCCACGCCAGTGGGGCATGATCAGGGATGCATGCACTGTCCTGGCACCATTTGAGGAGGCCACGAGGATGGTGAGCATTGACAGTGCATGCATCAGTGACACTGTACCTCTTGTCCACCTGTTGGAGCACACGCTGCGTGGAATAATGGACAGGGCACTTGAGGCAGAACAGAGGCAGGAAGAGGAGGACTTCCTTGCCTCTCAAGGCCCCCTTTACCCAGACAGTGTTCCTTCTGTCCCACCCATCGCACAGGAAGAGGAGGAGGAGGAGGAGGAGGAGGAGGAGGATTGTGTCAGCATGGAGGTGGAGGCTGCCACTCAGCATCATCAGCAGCAGTCTTTTAGGGATGATTTACAGTCCCAAGAAACCAGTGGACTTGTACGTGGCTGGGAGGAGGTGGCTGCGGATCATGTCGTCCTTAGTGACCCAGAGGACTCCGGAGCGAATGCCTCAGCAAACCTACGCTGCATGGCCTCCCTGATCCTGCAAAGTCTGCGGAAGGATCCTCGTATTCTTCGGATCAAGGAGAGGGACCATTACTGGCTGGCCACTCTCCTTGATCCACGGTACAAGGGTAAGGTTGCGGACCTTATGTTACCGTCGCAGAGGGAGCAGAGGATGAGACAACTCCGGGAGGCCTTGCAGAAAGGTCTGTGCAACGCGTTCCCAGAGACTGGGAGGTTACAAACTCCTGGTCCTGGACAACGAGTTGCTGAGGCTTCGGCCAGTCAAAGAAGGAGCGGTGGGGAAGGTGGCCGTCTGACCGATGCGTTCAGACAATTCTTTAGTCCGCAGCCCCAAAGTATGATCGGTTCCAGCAACCATCGCCAGCGTCTGATAAACATGGTGCAGGAATATCTAGGGGCAAGGTCAGACTTGGACACCTTCCCCACCGAAAATCCTCTGGCTTACTGGGTCTTGAGGATGGATCACTGGCCAGAGCTTGCACAGTATGCAATTGAGCTACTGGCCTGTCCTGCATCCAGCGTTCTTTCGGAACGCACATTCAGTGCTGCTGGAGGATTTGTCACGGATCACAGGGTGCGCCTGTCCACCGACTCGGTTGATCGACTGACTTTCATCAAGATGAACCAGTCTTGGATCACCACCAGCTACCACACACCTGATGCTGATGTAACAGACTAATTGATTTTAACATGTCACATCCCTTCAAGACTGATGCTGATGCTGAGTGCCTGTGCTGTTATGTTGACTGGCTATCCTCCTCCTCCGAGTCCTCAATGAAACGATTGATGATGATAGCTTGGAAGATCATTTTTGTTTATGGGTGCCGCCACCAGTGGCTAAGGCCCAATTTTTCAGCCCCTGTTTTACAGGGGCGTGTAATTACAATTTTTTTAGCAATAATTTGCCATAGGGCTCATTGCTGTGCTCCAAGTACAGTATCTGTGAGGGGTTGGAGTGTTGTGGCACCAGTGCCTAAGGCCCAATTTTTCAGCCCCTGTTTAACAGGGGCGTGTCATTACAATTTTTGAAGCAATACTTTGCAACAGGGCTCATTGCTGTGCTCCAAGTACAGTATCTGTGAGGGGTTGTAGTGTTGTGCCACCAGTGCCTAAGGCCCAATTTTTCAGCCCCTGTTCAACAGGGGCATGCAATTACAATTCTTGATCTAATAATTCACAGCAGGGCCCATTGCTGCACCCACCAAGAGTAACTCTGAGGGCTTACAGTGTTGTGGCAACGCCACCACCACCACCACCACGAAAGGCCCAATTTTTCAGCCCCTGTTCAAAAGGGGCATGTAATTACAATTCTTGATCTAATAATTCACAGCAGGGCCCATTGCTGCACCCACCAAGAGTAACTCTGAGGGCTTACAGTGTTGTGGCAACACCACCACCACCACCACCACCACGAAAGGCCCAATTTTTCAGCCCCTGTTCAACAGGGGCATGCAATTACAATTCTTGATCTAATAATTCACAGCAGGGCCCATTGCTGCACCCACCAAGAGTAACTCTGAGGGCTTACAGTGTTGTGGCAACGCCACCACCACCACCACCACCACGAAAGGCCCAATTTTTCAGCCCCTGTTCAAAAGGGGCATGTAATTACAATTCTTGATCTAATAATTCACAGCAGGGCCCATTGCTGCACCCACCAAGAGTAACTCTGAGGGCTTACAGTGTTGTGGCAACACCACCACCACCACCACGAAAGGCCCAATTTTTCAGCCCCTGTTCAACAGGGGCATGCAATTACAATTCTTGATCTAATAATTCACAGCAGGGCCCATTGCTGCACCCACCAAGAGTAACTCTGAGGGCTTACAGTGTTGTGGCAACGCCACCACCACCACCACCACCACGAAAGGCCCAATTTTTCAGCCCCTGTTCAAAAGGGGCATGTAATTACAATTCTTGATCTAATAATTCACAGCAGGGCCCATTGCTGCACCCACCAAGAGTAACTCTGAGGGCTTACAGTGTTGTGGCAACACCACCACCACCACCACCACCACGAAAGGCCCAATTTTTCAGCCCCTGTTCAACAGGGGCATGCAATTACAATTCTTGATCTAATAATTCACAGCAGGGCCCATTGCTGCACCCACCAAGAGTAACTCTGAGGGCTTACAGTGTTGTGGCAACGCCACCACCACCACCACCACCACGAAAGGCCCAATTTTTCAGCCCCTGTTCAAAAGGGGCATGTAATTACAATTCTTGATCTAATAATTCACAGCAGGGCCCATTGCTGCACCCACCAAGAGTAACTCTGAGGGCTTACAGTGTTGTGGCAACACCACCACCACCACCACCACCACGAAAGGCCCAATTTTTCAGCCCCAGTTCAACAGGGGCATGCAATTACAATTCTTGATCTAATAATTCACAGCAGGGCCCATTGCTGCACCCACCAAGAGTAACTGTCAGGGCTTACAGTGTTGTGGCACCAGCACCACCATCAAAGGCCCAATTTTTACTACCACTGTTCAACAATTATATGTAATTACAATTCCTGATATAATAGTTGACAGCAGGGCGTTCCAGCACCCACCAAGAGTAACTGTGAGTGCTTACAGTGTTGTGCCAACACCAACAACTAAGGGGCCTATTTCTGCAGAGTATATACGGCAGGTCCCTACTTTCAAACATCCAACTTACAAACGACTCCTACTTGCAAACGCAAGAAGACAACAGGAAGTGAGAGGAAATCTACCCCTAGGAAGGAAAATTCTCTCCTGTAAGAATTAATATGGGAGAAAGGTGTCTCCTCTGTACTGATGCTTTATCACCAATCCTTGTTTCAAGAAAAACACCACATTTCAAAAACAGTTGTCATTGGGACGGAAAGTGAGGTGAAATGTTCTGAACAGGGGCACAGACAGCAAAACAAATGTTACAGGGGTGATAACCCTTTTTTTTTTTTTTTTTTTCCAAAAACAGTTTATTGAAATGTAAAAAGCATTTACAGATATCTTGAACAATAGTAGTACAATAAGGTATTAATACAACCACAAAACATGGATGAATAACATGTGTCACATACAATTCAACTTGCGGGTAGTGAAAATGAAATGGCTATGTGCATCCTTCATGAACTAGGCCGTGTTGGGGTGGGCTACCTTAATTCAAGGTAGTTGTGGGGTCTAGTCAAAGTCCACTACCATTGACGGGGATAGATCTTGTTGGTAGGTTAGAGCTAGGTAGGTTCACGGATGCCGTTATGGACTTTTGGTCTGTGTGGGAGGGAAAGGCCAACAGGTGCAATATGGCAGAAAGGGAGGGAAGGAGCTATAAACAGGTTTATTTCGTTGAGAGTGTATGAATGCGGGAGTGTAGGCTGGAGCTATGTTAGTGGTTGTATTGTACAGAAGCTTGTGGATGAGAAAGTAGGAGGGGTAAGTGGTGGAAGGAGAAGGGGTGGGGTGGGGATCGAGGGGAGGGGAGTGAGGCAGGAAGGGATGGCGTTGGCAGGGGGTCCGTCTCTGACTTCCCCGACCCCTTGGGGTGTTCAAGGGGCGTGTTATGAGAAACTAGGGGCGGATCTGTATAGGGGGAGATATAGGAGGAGAGAGGTGTCTTTGTAAGGTTTAGGGTTAAGGGGAGATCCTGGCACGTCGTAGATTTTTAATGACAATTCTCAGAGGAGTAATTTATCCTTTGTCAGGGTTCAGGGAGTTTGCAAATTCTGGGGTCGTTTTATAGTGTAACCAGCAGGCCCATTTTTTACTAAATGATGATGGAGTCTCTCTTGCAATATGTATAAGATTTTCCATTTCCTCAATTTTGCATATTCTGTTAAACCATTCTTTTATGGTTGGTTGGTGAGTCGATTTCCAGTGTATAGGGATACACTGCTTTGCCGCATTGATCATGTGCATTGCTAGGGATTTGTGATAGGAATTGTGCGACAGGGGTGAATGGTGTAGAAGGAATTGAGAAGGGGAAAGGTCCAAATGATATGAGGTGACTCGAGAGGTTATATGGCATACCTTTTCCCAGAAGTCTTTTAGAGATGGACAGGACCACCAGATATGGAGAAGGGTTCCCCTTTCCCGGAGACATCTCCAGCAAACCTCTGGGATTGTGGGATTATATTTATGCAGAAGGGTGGGCGTGCGGTACCATCTAGATTGGATCTTAAAGCCGTTTTCCTGGGTCGACACATTCGTCGACCCTTTATGTATGTTGAGGAAAATTAGTTCCCATTGTTCCGCTGAAAGAGATACCGAGAGGTCTGACTCCCAGTTCTTACAGGCTAAGGTCTCGTTAGCTTTCATCTCGGCGAAGAGGAGTTCATGTGTGGTAGAAACTAGATGAGATTGGGGTGTCGTTTGGATACATAGCTTTTCGAAAGGGGTGAGTTCTCTGGAGCATTGTATATTCTTGTTAAGGGATTTTAGAAAATGAGCAATTAAAATATATGTCCAAGGGGGAATGGGTGGCTTGTTTAGTTGGGAGGAGAGTTGGGATGTAGACAATAGTTTGCCCCGGAGGAAGAACTGATGTGATCTAATTGGACTCTGTGTCCAGTTATCGGTAAGAAACTTTGCGTGCATACCTGGTGGGAACCCAGGGTTCATTTTTACAGGTGTCAGTGGGCCGGGAATCGAAGATATGGGTGATCGGTAGCAAAGCTTTTTGAAGCATTGCAAGGTTGGGCCTATAAGTGGGTGTACGTGTAATTCAGAGGGGACGTGGGGTGAGAGTAACCATGGGAGAGACTCCAAAGGGAGAGCAGAAAAAGATGCTTCTAGGGAAACCCAATCTTTGTGGAGAGATTGAGTATTCCAGTCCACTATCCTGGTAAGGTGTGTAGCAGTGTAGTAATTGAGAAGGTTGGGGAGGCCTATGCCCCCAAGTCTTTTAGGTCGGGTGAGCTGCGTAAAGCTGATTCTGGGTCTACGGTTCCCCCATAAGAATTTAGTGCATATGTTTCTATAAGATTTAAAAAAGGCCGGAGGTATATGTATAGGGATCGCCTGCAATATATAGAGTATTCTCGGGAGGGCATTCATTTTGAGGATCGCCGCTCTGCCAAACCAAGAGAAAAGCGGTTTGTTCCATGTTTCAAGATCAGAGGATATTCTGTGTAGGATAGGAACAACAACAGCGTAGAGGTTTGAGAGTTTGGAAGGGAGTTGTATCCCTAGGTATGTGATGGAATCATGTTTCCATTGGAACGGGAAGTTAGCCTTACATTGATGAACTATGTGTTGAGGTAATGTTATATTAAGGGCAAAGGATTTCGAGAAATTAATTTTAAGGTGGGAGAGGAACTGAAATTGTTTAAATTCAGAAAGAAGGTTTGGTAGGGAGATCAGTGGGTTCGACAGGAACAACAAAATATCGTCTGCGAAAGCAGCGTATTTATATTCTCTTTTGGAGGAACTTATACCTTGGATATCTGGGTTGTATGTCAGTTTACGGAGGAATGGTTCAAGTGTGAGTACAAAGAGGATGGGGGACAGGGGGCAGCCCTGTCTTGTGCCATTTCCGATGGGAAAGGCGTCCGACAGAGTATTGTTGACCCGTACCTTAGCAGATGGTCCCGTGTATAGTGACAGGATTAGGCCTAACATATATGGGCCCAATCCTATGGCCCTCAGAACCGCTGTCATATAGTCCCAAGCTACTCTGTCGAACGCCTTCTCCGCATCGAGTGACAAAAACAGGCCTTTTTGGGTTGTCTGTGTCATAAGGTGGTGTAAGTTTATTGCTTTAACAGTGTTGTCCCTGGCTTCACGTCCAGGGATAAAGCCGGTCTGGTCATGAGAGATTAAGGAAGGGAGAAGCGGTAAGAGTCTGTTTGCCAAAATCTTAGAAAAGATTTTGACATCTACATTCAATAATGAGATTGGTCTATAATTTCCCGTTTGGGTGGGGTCCTTATCTTCTTTGGGGATAACAACGATATGTGCTTCTAACATTTCGCTTTTGAAAGGATTTGTGGGAGAGAGTGTATTGAAGGCGTCAAGGAAGGGTTGTTGAAGAAGGTCTGAGAATGTCTTGAAATATACGGCGGAAAGACCATCAGGTCCCGGGCTCTTACCAGGCTTAAGTTGTTTTAAAGCTTTTTTCCATTCCTGAATAGAGATCGGGGATTCCAGAATCGTGGTGGTGTCAGTGGGGAGCTTTCCTGGAGCAAATTGGTCTAAGAACGAGTTAATATCATTGGGTCTGTCATTCGATAAGGTAGTAGGGGGTTCGGATTTATCTAGATTATATAGGGACGAGTAGTACTTCTCAAACTCTCTGGCTATGTCATTGTTATTCGTGAGAGTCTTACCCGTGGGGGATTGTATGTGGTGTATCGTATTAGCAGCCCTTTTCTTGCGTAAGGCTTGAGCAAGAAGATGGCCACTTTTGTTGCCGAATTCGTAAAAAAGTTTCTGAGATAGAGTGTATTTCTTCCTGAGGTGATGGCCCAATTCTTCCTGAATGAGTGTACGAGTCTCTAGTAGTTCTACGAGGGTTTGCTGGGCCAGGTTTCGTTTGTGTAGTGCTTCTAGTTTATTAAGTTTGGAAAAGAGATCAGCCAGTTTGGCCCGTTTTTCCTTTCTAATTGCGGCCCCCAGGGAAATCAATTTCCCTCGGACAACACATTTGTGAGCCGCCCACTGAGTAAGTTTAGAAATGTCCGGGGTGTTGTTCTCAGTGAAATAATTGCTTAGGCAAGTTTGAATCTCTAATTCTTTGGTTTTGTCTGTCAGGATGGAAGGGTCTAGTCTCCAAATTTGCGAGCGG
The DNA here is from genome assembly GCA_029206835.1 of Rana muscosa. Lineage (NCBI taxonomy): Eukaryota > Metazoa > Chordata > Amphibia > Anura > Ranidae > Rana > Rana muscosa. The sequence continues at coordinate 1,162,927,031 of CM055122.1, read as the reverse complement.
TATACTTTTTCAGGGAAAGTGAGGGTCATTGAGATAGGGTGGTGGTCCGAGAAGGTCATCGGTTCGACGGTTGCTGCTTTCAGGGACGGGAGATCCTGTTGGGTAAGAAATATGTAGTCTAGTCGTGAATATTTGTTATGTGGGGCGGAGAAGAATGTAAAATCCTTTACGTTCGGGTGTAAGGTGCGCCATGTGTCGTGGAGCAAGAGTTCTTGGAAACATTTTCTGATTTGTCGGAGCGCCCTGTATGGTAGGTGGGATTTCCCCGACGAGGTGTCTAAAAGGGGGTTCAGGGGTACATTGAGATCCCCTCCCAGTATAAGAATACCCTCTTGGAAATTGGTTAGGTGTCTTGTTACAGCCCTAAAAAAGGGAACTTGGGACGAGTTGGGGCTGTATATGTTAGCCAAAGTGATTGGTTTGTTCCTGAGTGTCCCTTTTAGGAAGATATACCTGCCTAGTTCGTCAAGGTGAGTGTCTGTAATTTGGATGGGAAGGTTTTTGGAAATGATTATGGAGACTCCTTTGGATTTCGAGATAGGTGAGGTGGCATGGAAACTATGGGGGAAGAGGCGATTAGTCATGTTGGGAACTGATTTCTTACAAAAGTGGGTTTCCTGTAAGAAGATTATGTCAGCTTTCATGCTGCGCATGAGGGAAAAGAGTTGTGTTCGCTTTTCAGGTATGTTCAGTCCTTTGGCGTTAAGGGAGACTACCTTTAGGGACAGGTTGGCGCCTCGGACATTATCGGGGCTCATGTTGGTAGTAGAGGTTTAAGCGAGTGGGGGGCGGGAGGATATGGGGAAGTCAGAGACGGGAGGAAAAGAAAGGGGGGGGTTATGCGGATGGGGAGAAGGGAAGATGTGGGGTAGGTGAGGTTAGGACGTTGAGGAGGAAGATAACCAGGGAGGAAGGAGGGGACAGGTAGGGGGATGGGGTATTATACCGGGTGTGGGACTTGACCTGCAAGCCCACCAATTAGGAGTGGGGGTACCGGTGAGGTTCAGCGGTGTCTACCAGAGTCCGCTGTGTGTGAGAGCGGTAGGTGGAGTTCAACTAGAGAGAGGTGAGGTCTGCGTCTCTCTATGAGGTCTTAAGGATAACAGACGCTGCTGATTGTTAGCGTCATCTATGGCTCATTTTGGTGTCAGAGGAGTAATCTTGTTGTGTAGATGACGGACAGGTCATCCTATAAGGACATGGTGAGAGGGTGATTCGTAGGTGACTTCAGGGCTGTGTGTAACGGCTTATTCTCATAAAGCATGAAGGCTGTGGAGTTGTAAGGGCATTTATTCGGCAATTAGAGGAGGATGTTTAGCATTGTGTAATCTGGGGGTTTGTGTGGAAGAGGGGGATAAGAAATTAAGTGTATTGCTCAAATTTCAGATGTCACATGACAGAGAATAGGGGGCATATACTTTGGTTTAGAGGAATATGCAGGGAACAGAGTCAGTAACATGGTGAATTAGTTAAAACAGAACAGAACAGAACGTACAGCTTGCGTTACCGTGAACAAGTATGCATCTGCAGTTATGGCTGACATCAAAAATCCAAATATGGATAACATAGCAAACAAAACATAGTAAACAAAAACATAGTAAACAAAATCATACCCAGGGGTTAAGGGCAGGCTGTCTAAATCCGAGGGGGGCACGCCCATTCCCAAACCTGAGAATGGATTCTACCGGACATCCACGTAGGCCACACACCTGTGCATGTCCCCCTCGGATCCCCGACCACCCTCAGTGCTGTAAAGCAGAAAATTCAGGAGCTAGGAGCTAGTAGGGCCTGTGGGGAGAAAGACAGCACATAATGCAATCGGGGGATTATATATCGACATGTCATTAGCTGCATTGGAGTAGATAGGAGAATGTAGGAAGAAGGCTTCAATAGAAAAAGGGTACAGCCGATGAGCAAGAATGAATACAGTGTGAGGAGAAGGAGGAAAAGACAATCAGTGCGGGAGAAGGTAGTCTCTGACCCGACATAAGGAAGTTAGGGCGACCGGGGAAACCTTCGGGAGTTGTCCAAGAGGGAAAGAGGGTACCAACCGTTCTGCCAGTGTTCCCTAGGGATTGCTGTATAAAGTTACCTGCGAATTGGAGTGGTCCAGAGTCCAGCTGTGAGGTGGAAACAGAAGGACGGTATTCATGTTTCTTGTTAGGCGATGCGTGCTTTGCGGGGCACTGGAGAAGCCGTCGGGCTACCATTACGCGGGGCTCTTTGATCCTTTGAAGGAGTGTGGGGAGGAGGTGGGTGAGAGCGTCGGCGGCCGATACTAAAGTTGCCTGCTTCTGCGATACCTTCCATGGAGGTGACTCTTCTGAATGGCGGTATACGGAAGTCGCTGTACCAGTCTGGTACTTCCACATACGGTATCTCCATGGCCGTGCAGAAGTGGTCTAAATCCTCCGGGACTTTTAGATTGGCTGTGCGGCCTTGGTGAGTTGCTGTCAGGCAGAAGGGGAACTTCCATCGGTAGATTATGGATCTGGCCCTCAGTGTTTCCAGGAGGGGACGTAGCTCGCGTCTGCGCTGCAGGGTGATGTTAGATAGGTCCTGGTAGATTCTGATATCCGTTCCCTGGAAAGACAGTTGGTTGCGGTGTCTGGCCTTGCGTAATATTTCCTCCTTCAAGGGAAAGTCTGTGAGGCAGCAGACTGCATCCCGTGGGGGATCTGTGTCCCTTCCCCGCGGGCGCAGTGCCCTGTGGAGCCGTTCGAACGCGATCGGGGTATCAGGGGCTCTTTCAAGTAGATCGTTAAAGATGGTAGTTACTGCCACTGGGAGCTGGCTGGCATCGATCATTTCTGGAATACCCCTCACTCTAAGGTTGTGACGCCTTCCGCGATTATCTAAATCTTCCATGTGGCGATTGATCTCCCTGAGGTGGATCGCATGCGACTCTGTTACCTGTTGAACGTGACAAATCGCTGTGTCTTGGCGGGCTTGAGCGTATTCCACCTCTTCCACCCTAAGCGTCATGGCGTGTATGTCCGACCTCATGTCCAAGATGGCCGCCATGAGGGTGTTTTTAATATCCGTAGCGACGCTGTGCAGGTCATTAAGGCTCACTGCCGGGGGGTGAGTCATCCCCGTTGCCAGACCTGGGGATCTCTGCTCCTCGGGTCGCTGCGGGCTGGAGCTCTGGGCACGTGGCGCTTGGGAGGAGGCTGCTTGCGAGGCCTGCATCCTGGCCGTAGGCCGTGACCGGAATATCTCGGGGATTTGCTGACTCAGCGGGGTGTCGGTGTTCAGCGGGGATCGGGAACGGGTTGCCGAGGCACTGCGAGCGGTTCTCACCATGTCCGGTGGAGCAGGTAAGCTGATAAGCTGAAGTTGCTGGACCTCGGGACGGGAGCTCGCACACTACACGTCCATCCTGGAACGGCACCAGACCACGCCCCCTATAACCCTTACCTATGTTTTCCAAAAAGTTTAAAAATAGATTTTTGGGCTGGAGCTACACTTAAACAATGTACCTGTTCAAAATTACAAACAGATTCTACATAAGAACAAACCTACAGTCCCTGTCTTGTATGCACCGCCTGTATACGGCTGTTCAGAGTATATAGGGCCTTTTTTATTTTATGTGCGGGGTTCCCCTTAATATCCATACAAGACCCAAAGGGGCTGGTAATGGGCTGGGGTAGGGGGGGGGTCATGGGGTAGCTATGCCATTTTTCTTAAAGATTTTCATCCATATTACCGGGACCAGACATTACATTAAAGCCGCAAGCAGTTTTAAATGGCTTTTTTTTCCTTTAGAAGTGTCATTTTGTGCAGGGACAGTTCTAAACACGGGAAACACGTGGCACTTCACAGGCATACTTTAGACACCCCCCAGGTATGATATTTAAAGGAATATTTGACTTTTTTTTTTTCACTTTATGCATCATTAAAATGACTGCTCCCGAAAAACGACCGTTTTTAAAACTGCTTTTTGCATTGATACATGTCCCCTGGTGCACAACCCGGGTTCCCAAACCCTTTTTAGGACAATAACATGCATAATAGTTGTTATAATTAGCACTTTAGAATTCGAACGTTCGCATCCATTGTATTTAATAGGGTTCTAATGTTCGTACGAACTTTCGGTCCGTTCGCGGGTTCTGGTGCGAACCGAACCCGGGGGTGTTCGGCTCATCACTAGTCACCATATATATATCCTAATTACACATACACACTGTATGGATATATTGCAAAGACACATTTCAGTCTTTTTTGCTAAATAAAGCAGGGTGACTCTTATATATATTTTTAAATAGTCATTTTAATAACTAGGGCAATATGATAAAAAGTTTTTTTAGATTTGAACTCAGACATTATAGCATGGCCCCTTTTTCTTGATATATATGCTTTCCACCGTCATGCATGTTCAATCATCACCATACTAACATACATTTGAATATTTGAATATGTATTGGCCGACCTATATATATATATATATATATATATATATATATATATATATACACATACATATTTTTTGTTTGTTCATTTTCCAGTTCATTTCCATTTTTATTTTTATTTTTTATTTTTATGTTCATTTATGTCCATTTTCAGTTTATGTGTACATCCAGCTTCAGATTACATTGTATCTATTGGCCCTCATATCTTGAGTAGATAATTTTGGGTGGATTTTTTCTTGTATATTTTTTTGTATCTGTATTTATATTCATATTTACGTTTACATACATAGATATATTTCACACATACACTAGAATAATACACATGGACTTTTTTGGCTATATAAATACATTCATATTCCCACCACTAAATATATATTTATATTTTTTGGTTCAATATATAGTTATTATAAATTTCTGTTTCAGTTTAAGCACCTCAGCATATATATTAGTATGAAATATAAATCTGCGTACCTGCGCTTAGGAGATTAACCACTTGTCCCCCGCCCACTGTCAATTGACGGCGGGCGGAGGATACTCTCGTTCTGGGAGGACGTCATATGACGTCCTCCCTTTAAAACGAGCTAGGAGGCGCGCGCTTGCCCGCCGCGTTCACAAGGCCCGGGTGCGCGTGCCCGGCGGCCGTGATTGCCGCCGGGCACCCGCGATTGCCCGGGAAACGAGCAGGAAAGTGGATCTCTGTGTGTAAACACAGAGATCCACGTCCTGTGAGGGAGAGGGGACCGATGGTGTGTCCCTTGTACATAGGGACAACCATCGTCACCTCCCCCAGTCAGTCACCTCCCCCCACAGTAAGAACACATTGAGGGAACATATTTAACCCCTTCCCGCCCCCTAGTGGTTAACCCCTTCCCTGCCAATCACATTTATACAGTAATCAATGCATTTTTATAGCAGGGATCGCTGTATAAACGTGAATGGTCCCAAAAATGTGTCAAAAGTGTCCGATGTGTCCGCCGCAATATCGCAGTCACAATAAAAAATCGCAGATCACCGCCATTACTAATAAAAAAATAAAAATGCTATAAATCTATCCCCTATTTTGTACACGTTATAACTTTTGCGCAAACCAATCAATACGCGCTTATTGCGATTTTTTTTTTTTACCAAAAATATGTAGAAGAATACGTATCGGCCTAAACTGAGGAAAATTTTATTTAAAAAAAAAAATGGGTATTTATTATAGCAAAAAGTAAAAAATAGTGTTTTTTTTTCCAAACTGTACGCTCTTCTTTTGTTTATAGCGCAAAAAATAAAAACTGCAGAGGTGATCAAATACCACCGAAAGAAAGCTCTATTTGTGGGGAAAAAAGGACACAAATTTCGTTTGGGAGCCACGTCGCACGACCGCGCAATTGTCATTCAAAGTGTGACAGCGCTGAAAGCTGAAAAATGGCTTGGGCAGGAAGGGGGTTTTCGTGCACAGTAGAGAAGTGGTTAATGTGAAAAGTGTATCCACAAAATAAAAATGTGGGAGCTGCAGCCCCCCTAGTGGGACCCTCTAAGAGAGTCCTAAAGCAATGTGACAAAGTTAAGTGGGGTGTGGCGCTGCTCATTGGTTATATTAGTAACCAATATAAGTGATAAAGTGCAATAGCTGGAAACAATAATCTAGTGTGATTGTGTAATCCCAAGAGATAATGGTAAAATGGATGATAGCCTTCTAAGTGAAGTCTGTCAGCCAATGGTACCATAAAACTACAATATTAAAAATGATGAACAGTGACTCATGTGATACAACTTATATAGAGAACAACAAATATCATCCAAAAAAGTGAGCAAAAAGAATATGTAAACTGTGAGCACAGGCTAGTACCTATACACAGACTGATGCATATATATCCAATACATATGTAAGGTATAAGGTGTCTCTGATGAGATCACAAAAATATATGTCCCTAATCTGGGCCAGCTATACTGGTGGCCCCTATAACCAGTCTATAAACATAGGAAGATGATTGGACTTGATGTAAGTAGGTCAGTTATTCTTCAGACAAATGGCAGACTGTAATATCAGATGTTCAGCAAATGCAGACAGTTCAGCCCCAACATGTGTCCCCACTCACCAGATATCTTCACCCCTGCAGGGGTAATCGGCATAGAAAGCTATCCCAGGTCAGCTTCCAGGAGCTTTCACGAGTGGTGGGTGTCAGCAGTGCTTCACTTCTGCTTCTCCGTTGGTGCCAAGTGTCAAGTGTAAGATCTCAGTTTTCCTCAGTGATAAAGCAAAAATACTCCCATAGTGCGGTAAAAATGGCTTTATTGATAAAACTTATATTAAAAAATAAAAAATAAGAGGCAGTAGAAAAGAAACGGTCCCTAATCGCGTATAGATCTGCGGTTAGTATGCGCTGGTAAGCAGCGTGCGCTTCAGCTGCGTTCCACCTAGACTTCCGGGTTTTGAGAAGCGTGGTGTGCGTAATACGGGGCTCCCCCTTATGCGTTTCGTCATTGGACTTCGTCCAGAGGCGGTGCCAACGTCCAACACTTCCACGCTTATATGGAACAAGAGCGTCAGTATGATCCCACCCCCATCGTACGGAATGTCGAATCAGGCTATGAGCTTAAGAAGAGGCGGGTTCATTAGCATGAAGCCTGTGTCCCTGATTGCGCTAATATTGTGAGGAGGGTTGGGTTATCAATTACATCCCGGGGCTTGTATATTAGACATGACGCTCTATTTCCAGGGATCGGTATGCAGGTTATCATATTAACAAATGTACAACAAAAGCTGTTTGGGCATTTACAAATATTACAATAGAACAAAACCTATAAGTAAATATATATAGAGAGAAATATATGTGCATCTATACCATAATCTTAGACGAACCATCAATACATTTGATTCCATCATTTACTATATCAGTATCCTCTCTGAAGGAATTGCCATACTAAGCTAATTATTCAGTTCCAAGGCCCTATCTGGCAGAAACAGGTATTGCACTGGATTTGCACATGCAAAGCCAGCTAGTACCTGGTAAAGGTGCAAGATACATAATGCATTCCATTTAATCTGCAGTTAACGGGTCATATGTTGATTCCCATACCCAAAGCTGGGTGGATAGGAGATGCACGCAGTGTAGGGTGTACTGTATGAAATAAAATAATACTAAAAATAATAAACCATATTTCGAAAATATAAAAATATCTTAATAGGTGTATCCACCTATATAGATATATCTGTATATGTGCAAGTACACGTACATACAGATACATGTAAAATCCCTAATATCTATGCGGGAATTCACATTTATCTCCTAAGCGCAGGTACGCAGATTTATATTTTTTACTTTGATCACCTTTATTGGTGAGACTAACCTGCAGCTATGGACATATTCGGGTATATGAATAGTAGGAATATTGATGTAGGGGGCATTTTTAGTCAAGAGGACATTACTAACAAACAAAACATGCAGGGGTTAATGAAACAGCTCAAACACACCATGGAGAAACAACTAAGGGTTTGGTGGGACATAGCGACCCTTGAAATGTATGTAAAAAAAAAATGACCCCCAGACGGCTTAGATGGGATATCCACCCGAATGACAATTTGGAAGATGCAGGTTTGATGAATGAATGGTACACATTCTTCAATACTTGTGAAAATGACTTATTACATAACATTGTCAAGAGAAGACAATTCAAACTTAGGGGGATAGAGAACAGTATTAGTGATATTAAAAACTCACTGTTACCATTCGCCAGTCATCAAGACTACAAAGATAAGGAGAAGGAACTCCAGGAACATATAAAAAAGTATGATACAGACATACAGGTTAAAAAACAAAAGAAATTCAAAAGGGATGTCTTAGATTACCAAAATATGAAAGTCTATAAATGGCAAGTGTCTATGGAAGATCAGAACGAGGAGCTAGAAGATAAAATAATGGATGAAAGTCCAGTAGAACTTCTAGCTTCAGTGGATATGGGGACACCCAGAGCCGTACCACAAACATCTGCATTGATCCATTTTAGGCCTTGGAACCGAGGAAGGCCAAGCTTTCCTAATAGGCAACATGACAGACCAGACAACAGGAGGGTGAACTATCAAGAACCCCAGGACTCCCGCAGTCCTTATCCAATCAGGTATAACTTACCCACAAATAATAGATTCTCACTTCTAAGGAGAAATCGCCAACATGATTGTAGCCCCCAATATAGAGGTGACTATAGAGACAGCTGGGATTTTCCAAGGAGAGGACCCCAAGACAGACCTCCCGGGTGATGAAAAGCTTGAGTACCCTACAACAACCCTGGATGGAGAGGTATGAGCAGGGACAGAGGAGCTCCCCGAGGAGGATTGAGACGAGGACCAGAACACCAGAGAAACGAGGGAGAATGGAGACAGGAAGAATATGGCAATCAGAGGAATGGCAGAGAAATGCATTTGGAAAGAAACACAGTGCCCCCGCAAAGAAATCCGGAAAGAGAAAACAGACTAGAGGATGCAGGGGAGGGAAGAAGAAAATGCCCAAGAGAATACTAGGGCAAGGCATCTATAATCTTAGCAACATAGAATTCACTAAGGAGGAAATGAAGGTACTGGATTTAGGACTCAAGTATGCGCCCGATAAACCCTTAAACAAATTTGAGGTCTTCATTGACCTCCAGAAGTTTTTAAGGAAGTTGAACCTAAAAAAACATTTTGCTCTGAATAAAGATGATAGGGAAATAGAGGAAACACTGTATGTACAGACAAGATTGAAAAATAATTAGATTTTTAATCCTAATACTCCAGGCAACCAATGTATAGGGGCATTCAAGAGAATGGTCGAAGATGACCTAAAAAATTTAAGCAATACAGGAAGAAAAAATGTCAAAACTAAGGACATCTGGAAAGCGATCAAGGATATAGGGAAGAAGAATGATGTTGTAATCAGACCAGCCGATAAGGGGGGGGGGGGGGGGGCTAGTCATCTTAAATAAAAAAGATTACGAAGATGAGATGCAAAACCTATTAAATGTTGAAGACACATATAAAAAACTAAAGGGGAACCCTAAGATTATGTTTGAAAATAAACTTAAGGAATTCGTGAAAAAAGGCCTAGCGACAGGTATTCTGAACAAACAAGAAGCCGAATACATGGTATCCAACTCTACCAAAACCCCGGTTATGTACTATACACCTAAAGTTCACAAAAGGCTTATAAAACCACCCGGGAGGCCAATAATAAGCGGGATAAATTCAGTATTTTCGAGACTAGGGGAATATCTGGACACTTTTTTGAAACCACTCGTGAAGAAGGGCAAATCATACCTAAGAGACAGTTTACAACTGATACAAGAGATACAAGAACTTAGGGGAACACAAGACTACCTACTAGCAACAGTGGATGTGAATTCCCTCTACACTACCATTTTCCAAAATGATGGTCTATTGGGTGTGGAAAAAGCACTACATGAAAACACCAACATGAAGCAACAACAAATAGACTACATATTGGAGGGCCTTAAAATGGCCATGGAATGCAACTACTTCTGGCATGACAAGGCATATTATGTCCAAACTAAGGGGGTAGCCATGGGGGCACGGTATGCCCCCAGTGTGGCGAACCTACTTATGAATATGTGGGAAGAAGAGTATATCTACCACAAGAACATCCCCCAAGTTAAATTCTATCGGAGATATATTGACGACTTAGTCATATTATGGGATGGACCGGAGGAAACCTTCCACATGTTTCTCCAACAATTGAAAATGAACCGGTATGGCCTTACTTTCACGGGAAAATGTGACCAACACAAAATCGACTATCTAGACCTAGAGATTTTTAAACAAGGTGATCTCCTTCATACGAAAACTTTTTTCAAAGTTACAAGTCGGAATGGATACATCCCAACCACTAGTTGTCACCACCCTAAATGGAAAGGGAATATCCCTAAGGGACAACTCCTGAGACTGCGGAGGAACTGTAGTTCACTAGCAGACTTCAACCAACAAGCAGACCTCATCAGTAAGAGGTTCCAGGAAAAAGGGTATGGGATAACATCTCTAACTAAAATGAAGGAAGAAATCTCTAGGACAGATAGATCTAGTCTACTGAATTAAAGTAACATCAAAAAGAACAAAATGGAAATGGCCTTCGTCACGGGGTACAATAACCAATATAGGGCCTTTGAGGGCATAATCAAAAAATACTGGCCTATCCTCAAGGAAGACCGTATTTTATCTACGATTCTACCCAAGAAACCAGCTTTCATGTACAGAAAAGCCCCAACCCTGCGCAATTACATTGTGCATAACGTAATCAATGCACCTAAAGCAGTCAACATCTTCCCAGGATATAAAGGTTTTTATAAATGTCAAAGATGTCTGGCCTGCAGGGTCAGTAAGAAACAACCCCGCAGGAAAGAGACATTCAAGTCTAGAACAGACTATAAAGAATATCAAATTTGTGAATTGATAACATGCCATAGCACACATGTCACTTATGTCATCGAGTGCCCATGCCACCTACAATATGTAGGCCGGACTACATGGCCGTTGTGTGTACGCATCAGGGAGCACATTAACAATATAAAGAAAGGGTTCCCTAAACACAATCTTTCACGACATTTTGATGAATTCCACCAGAGGGATCCAACTGGCCTCATATTTTATGGGATTGATTTGATCAAAGAAAACTGGAGGGGGGTAATAGAACTACTCTGGTCTCCCAAAATGAGACCAGTTGGATATACCGACTGGGCTCTCTGGCACCCAAGGGGTTAAATATAGACATAGATTTGAACTGCTTTATAGCCAACCCATAATCCATTACAACCTGTGTCCCCAGGAGTAGTGTTTGACCTTTAATTTATCCAGGTTCCTTTGGTCATATCATGTATTATTGACCTAATTCATCTATTGGCCTTCTTTTTGGTTGCCTGTGGATTTTTTATATATATATGTATTTATTATATACATACATTTTGGAAGTATATAATTCTTTTGTGTCTATCGTTTATATATATTTCATTGCATTAAGAACATATCTACATGTACACATCCTCTATCATACCTTAATATATCCATATATGACCTTTTGTGGCATATTCATGTGAGGCTTTTTCCCGAATAGATATTAGGGATTTTACATGTATCTGTATGTACGTGCACTTGCACATATACAGATATATCTATATAGGTGGATACACCTATTAAGATATTTTTATATTTTCTAAATATGGTTTAATTATTTTTAGTATTATTATAATTCATACAGTACACCCTACACTGCGTGCATCTCCTATCCACCCAGCTTTGGGTATGGGAATCAACATATGACCCATTAACTGCAGATTAAATGGAATGCATTATGTATCTTGCACCTTTACCAGGTACTAGCTGGCTTTGCATGTGCAAATATGGTGCAATACCTGTTTCTGCCAGAGAGGGCCTTGGAACGGAATAATTAGCTTAGTATGGCAATTCCTTCAGAGAGGATACTGATATAGTAAATGATGGAATCAAATGTATTGATGGTTCGTCTAAGATTATGGTATAGATGCACATATATTTCTCTCTATATATATTTACTTATAGGTTTTGTTCTATTGTAATATTTGTAAATGCCCAAACAGCTTTTGTTGTACATTTGTTAACATGATAACCTGCATACGGATCCCTGGAAATAGAGCGTCATGTCGAATATACAAGCCCCGGGATGTAATTGATAACCCAACCCTCCTCACATTATTAGCTCAATCAGGGACACAGGCTTCATGCTAATGAACCCGCCTCTTCTTAAACTCATAGCCTGATTCGACATTCCGTACGATGGGGGTGGGATCATACTGACGCTCTTGTTCCATATAATTCCATATAAGCGTGGAAGTGTTGGACGTTGGCACCGCCTCTAGACGAAGTCCAATGACGAAACGTGTAAGGCGGAGCCACGTATTACACACACCACGCTTCTCAAAACCGGAAGTCTAGCTGGAACGCAGCTGAAGCGCACGCTGCTTACCAGCGCATACTAACCGCAGATCTATACGCGATTAGGGACCGTTTCTTTTCTACTGCCTTTTATTTTTTATTTTTTAATATAAGTTTTATCAATAAAGCCATTTTTTACCGCACTATGGGAGTATTTTTGCTTTATCACTGAGGAAAATGGAGATCTTACATTTGACACTTGGCACCAACGGAGAAGCAGAAGTGAAGCACTGCTGACACCCACCACTCGTGAAAGCTCCTGGAAGCTGACCTGGGATATCTTTCTATGCCGATTACCCCTGCAGGGGTGAAGATATCTGGTGAGTGGGGACACATGTGGGGGCTGAACTGTCTGCATTTGCTGAACATCTGATATTACAGTCTGCCATTTGTCTGAAGAATAACTGACCTACTAACATCAAGTCCAATCATCTTCCTATGTTTATAGACTGGTATAGGGGCCACCAGTATAGCTGGCCCAGATTGAGGACATATATTTTGTGATCTCATCAGAGACACCTTATACCTTACATATGTATCGGATATATATGCATCAGTCTGTGTATAGGTACTAGCCTGTGCTCACAGTTTACATACAGTATTCTTTTTGCTCACTTTTTTGGATGATATTTGTTGTTCTCTATATGAGTTGTATCACATGAGTCACTGTTCATCATTTTTAATATTGTAGTTTTATGGTACCATTGGCTGACAGACTTCACTTAGAAGGGTATCATCCATTTTACCATTATCTCTTAGGATTACACGATCACACTAGATTATTGTTTCCAGCTATTGCACTTTATCACTTATATTGGTTACTACTATAACCAATGAGCAGCGCCACACCCCACTTAACTTTGGCATATATATTAGTATGGTTTGTATATTTAACCACTTCAATACCATGCACTTATGCACCTTCCCGCCCAGACCAATTTCCAGCTTTCAGTACTCTCACACTTTGAATGACAATTACTTAGTCATGCTACACTGTATCCAAACAAAATTTTTATCATTTTCTTCTCACAAATAGAGCTTTCTTTTGGTGGTATTTAATCGCCACTGGTTTTTTTTTTTTTTGCGATATAAGCAAAAAAACAGCATTTTTTAAAAAAAAAAAACACTTTTTTTTAGTTTCTATTGTAAAATTTTGCAAATAAGTAATTTTTCTTCATAAATTTGTGCCAAAATGTATACTGCTACATAGCTTTGGTAAAATGAACCCAAATTAGTGTATATTATTTGGTCTTTGTGAAAGTTATAGAGTCTACAAACTATGGTGGCAATCACTGAAAATTTATCACATCTGATCACGCCTGATGTACTGAAGGGATATCTCATTTCTTGAGACACTAACAAGCGAGGAAAGTACAAATACCCCAAAATTACCCCTTTTTGGAAAGTAGACAGTCCAAGGTATTTACTAAGAGGCGTGGTGAGTTTTTTGAAGTTGTATTTTTTTCCCACAATTCTTGGGAAAATTAATTTTTTTTTTTTTTTTTTACACAAACTGGTCATATTAACAGTTTTTTTCTCTCACACAGCATATGCATAATTGCAACTACACCCCAAAATACATTCTGCTACTCCTCCTGAGTGTAGCGATACCACATGTGTGAGACTTTTACACAGCCTGGCCACATACAGAGGCCCAACATTGAAGTAGCACTTTCAGGCGTTCTACAAGCATAAATCGCACATATCCTTTCTCAACCACCTATTACACTTTTGAAGGCCCTGGAGCACCAGGACAATGGAATTTTCCACAAAATGACCCCATTTTGGAAAGCACACACCCCAACGTATAATCTATGAAGCATTATGAGTCTTTTGAACGGTTCATTTTTTTCCAGAAGGTTTTGGAAAATGTGGAGAAAAAATGAAAATGCATTTTTTTTACACAAAGTTGTCCATTTATAAGATATTTCTAACGCATAGCATATACATAGCAAAAATGACACCCCAAAATGCATTCTGCTACTCCTCCTGAGTATAAGGATACCACATGTGTGAGACTTTTACACAGCCTGGCCATATACAGAGGCCCAACATTGAAGTAGCACTTTCAGGCGTTCTACAAGCATAAATCGCACATATCCTTTCTCAACCACCTATTACACTTTTGAAGGCCCTGGAGCACCAGGACAAAGGAATTTTCCACAAAATGACCCCATTTTGGAAAGCACACACCCCAACGTATAATCTATGAAGCATTATGAGTCTTTTGAACGGTTCATTTTTTTCCAGAAGGTTTTGGAAAATGTGGAGAAAAAATGAAAATGCATTTTTTTTACACAAAGTTGTCCATTTATAAGATATTTCTAACGCATAGCATATACATAGCAAAAATAACACCCCAAAATGCATTCTGCTACTCCTCCTGAGTATAGCGATACCACATGTGTGAGACTTTTACACAGCCTGGCCATATACAGAGGCCCAACATTGAAGTAGCACTTTCAGGCGTTCTACAAGCATAAATCGCACATATCCTTTCTCAACCACCTATTACAATTTTGAAGGCCCTGGAGCACCAGGACAATAGAATTTTCCACAAAATGACCCCATTTTTGAAAGCACACACCCCAACGTATAATCTATGAGGCATTATGAGTCTTTTGAACAGTTCATTTTTTTCCAGAAGGTTTTGGAAAATGTGGAGAAAAAATGAAAATGCATTTTTTTTACACAAAGTTGTCAATTTATAAGATATTTCTAACACATAATATGTACATAGCAAAAATTACACCCCAAAATGCATTCTGCTACTCCTCCTGAGTATGGCGATACCACATGTTTGAGACTTTTACACAGCCTGGCCACATACAGAGGCCCAACATCCAAGTAGCACCTCCAGGCATTCTAGCAGCATTAATTGCACATATCATTTTCTGACTACCGATCACATTTTTGAAGGCCCTTCATATATCTAACACATAGCAGGTACATACCAAATAACAAAAGATTACCTGTGGTTTTAGAAGTGCAGTGGTCCACAGAGGAGAGCATCGGTCCAGGCAGCAGGCAGGGATGAGGTCAACGACAGCAAAAGCAATCATCCAGGCAGCAGGCAGGAATACTGTCCATAGTTCGCACAGGCAGAGATACTGTCAGCACAGCCAGAGCACAGCCAAAGCACAGGTCCAGGTAGCAGGCAGAGGTGTCCCGGCAGAAATGCTGTCCAAAGTCAGTAGAGGCAGCAGGCAGATATATGGTCAACACAGCCAAAGTATTGGTCCAAGCAGCAGGAAGAAACATGGTCCATAATGTTATGGGTCATTACAGGCAGTAATATGGTCAGCACAGCCAAATTATTGGTCCAGGCAGCAGGAAGGACCATCAAGCTTAGGGCCAAGGGGACAGGGGTAGAGGCTTCTCCCACCCAAATCGCTTTGAAGCCTCCGGGCAACCAGACCCTGTTCTTGGAGCACAGAAAACGAAAAACTGGTTTTCTCTACTCAGAACGCTATTCTGAAGCCCCTCACATATGTGAGACCCCTGTGTACTAAAAGTAGATGGCCAAAAGATCAGTCCAAGTGGCAGGCAAAAACATGGTCGATTAACAGGCCAAGGTCGGTACACGTGGAAGTCAGAAACGTGGTTTAAATCGGCAGGCAGAGGCATCGTCGGTAAACAGGCCAGGGTCAGTTAATTAACATGGAAGGTAGTTAGTAACATGGTAGCAGGCAAATAGGGAAGTGGCAGTCTGTTAATAATAAGGGGAACTAATGGATGTATGATAATTTTTGAAGCAATTTCCGATGCACAGGCCAGGTTGGGAGGGACAATCGGGACAATAATAGCTGGTGTCTCTTCTTACTCCTCCTCTGCTGCATACACGGCATTTCTTTTGGCGTCTTCTTCCAGATTCTGTGGGGGGGATGCTAAAGGGATAGTGTCGCTCGTGAAGCCGACTCACACTATCAGAGCGAATGCTTCCTGGGGCGGGATCTTGTTGGTAAATGAGGGCATCGATGATATCTTCGATATATTGGAGGTAGTGGAGTCGGTGATTTTGAGTTGCTTTTTGGTAGCAGACAAACGAATTAAAAAGGGCCATGTGAAACAGGTGAAACGCAACTTTTTTGTGCCAATAATGGGACTTTCTGGTTGATAAGTAGGGCTGTAGCATCTGGTCGTTTAAATCCACCCCCCCATGTACAAATTGTAGTCGTGGACACATTCAGGCTTTACAATGGAGCCGCGTCTTCTTGGGATCTCCACCATGGTGTCATTGTGGATCGTAGAGAGGATGTGGACATCTTTCTTGTCCCTCCACTTCATGGCCAACACCTCCTCGTTCCTCATGGATGCCGATTCTCCAGGTCGCAATTTTTTTGTCAATAAATTTTGTGGGAATCCCTTCCGGTTTTTTTTGAAGGTACCGCAGGCCGGGGTTTGTTTACTGTAAAGGTGGCGAAAAAGGGGCAGGCTGGTATAATAATTATCAACATATAAATGGTAACCTTTTCCGAACAGGGGGTATGCCAACTCCCAGACAATTTTCCCACTGGTTCCAATATATGTGGGGCAATCACGGGGCTGGAGCTGGGAGTCTTTGCCTTTGTAGATCCTGAATTTGCAGACGTATCCAGTGGCTCGATCACATAATTTATTTAATTTTAACCCATACCTGGCTCTCTTGCTTGGTATGTACTGCTTGAACTGCAGTCGGCCGGTGAAATGTACGAGGGACTCGTCCACACAAATTTTTTGGTCTGGGATGAAAACTTCTTCAAATCGCTGGGAAAAGGCATTGATTAGGGGGCGTATCTTGTACAATTTGTCGTAGTTGGGATGATCTCGGGGAGGGCACTGTGAATTGTCATTGAAGTGGAGAAAGCGCATAATCATGTCGTATCTTTTCCTGGACATGACAGCGGAATATATGGGCATGTGTTGGATGGGGCGTTTGGACCAATATGAATGGACTTCGTTCTTTTTTGTAAGCCCCATATTGAACATAAGGCCCAAAAATAATTTAAATTCCTCCAATGTTAGACGCCGCCACTGGAACATGCGGGCGTAGGAAGAATCGGGGTTGGCAGCAATAAATTGGGATGCATACAGATTCGTTTGATCCACTATATTCTGCAGCAAATCTTGTGGGAAAAATAAACAAAAATAATCAAATTTAGAAAAATTTGTAGTGTCGGGCTGCACACCTGGCTGTGCGGTGAAAGGGGGGATGATAGCGGATCCTGAGTTGGCAGGCAACCATAAGGGGTTTGCCAGGGCATCGGGAAGGTAGGATTGGGGCTGGATTCTTCGGGTTGGGCGTGCATTTCCATTGCTTGTACTGGGATCCTCTTCCTGGGGTATGGCGCTGCTGGTGGTGGGCAGTTCTCCTGATCTTGGTGCTGATCTTGGTGCTGATCTTGGTGCCGATCGCATTCTTTTGGGAGGGACGGTTTCCTCCGGGGACTCGGACTCTGAGCCACTATCCTCCACTGGCTCGTATTCCAAACCAGAATCGGATAATGGGAGCTCCCCGCTGCTCTCATCATCCGACATGGCAAGAATGGCATATGCCTCCTCAGGTGTGTAAACCCTTTGGGACATTATGGCAGTGCTTATTGGTGGGCCTGTGTAATGGTACTGCTGGTGGTAGTGGTGGCGGTCTGTGTGGTAGTACCGATGGAGGTATTAGTGGTGGGCCTGTGTGGTGGTACCGATGGCGGTATGGGTGGTGGTGGTACCAATGGCGGTACAGGTGGTGGTGGTACCGATGGCGGTACGGGTGGTGGTGGTGGCGGCGGTACCGATGGCGGTACAGGTGGCGGTACGGGTGGTGGTGGTAGCGATGGCGGTATGGGTGGTGGTGGTACCGATGGCGGTACAGGTGGTGGTGGTACCGATGGCGGTACAGGTGGTGGTGGTACGGGTGGTGATGGTACCGATGGCGGTACAGGTGGTGGTACAGGTGGTGGTGGCACTACCGACGGTGGTACGGGTGGTGGTACTGGTGGTGGTACCGATGGCGGCACTAGTGGTGATACTGGTAGCGGGCCTGTGTGGCAGTATAGATGCTGGGCCTGGTGGCGGTACTGGTGGTGGTACTGGTACCGATGGCGGTACTGGTAGCCTGTGTGGCGGTGCCAATGGCGGTACCGATGGAGGTGGGCCTGTGACAGATGATTGACAGATGGGCTGATTGATTGACAGATGGGCTGATTGATTGATTGACAGATGGGTTGATTGATTGACAGATGGGGTGATTGATTGACAGGTGGGGTGATTGATTGACAGATGGGCTGATTGATTGACAGATGGGCTGATTGATTGACAGATGGGCTGATTGACAGATGGGCTGATTGACAGATGGGCTGATTGGCTGGGCTGATTGATGTGCTGGGCTGTGTGACAGGTCCTCTTTATGGGGGGGCGTGTTGTGCACTGTAAATTTATGTAGACAAACTACACTGAGCTAACTTACTGATCTCTTCTCTCTCCTCACAGATCGGTGTGTGAGGAGAGAGCAGGGATCAGGTAGTAACTCCTGTGGAGTTTGTTTACATTTGTGACCGGCTGTGATTGGACACAGCCGGTCACGTGGTAAACAGCCAATTCATTGGCTGTTTACTCTGATCGGGGACGCGCTGTGTCCAAGGGACACTCGCCTTCCCCGATCCCCGCTCTGCAAGCCTGTGGCGGTGCGCACGGAGCGCGCCGCCGTGTTTGTTTTGACAGGTGATCGGCTGTGACTTTGACACAGCCGATCACATGGTAAACAGCCAATGAAATTGGCTGTTTACCGTGATCGGGGAAGCGCTGTGTCCGAGGGACACATGCCGTCCCCGATCACCGCGCTGCGCGCCCCCGCTGGCGCGCGCAAGGCAATATCCTGCAGGACGTCATATGACGTCCAGTATCGATATTGCAACCACTTCCCGGACGTCAATTCGCTATTGACTGGGCGGGAAGTGGTTAATAATATTAAAACAAAGTTTTTCACGTTTTTTTCACTGACACTTACAATATCATATGGTAGCATTTTATATTAATTTTTTTTAAACACACACACACATGTTGTCCTCTCACTTAAATCAGCCTTGCTTTTTTAACACAGGTGTGTATATATACACATAGTGGTGTTTTTTGATACTATGGCTTTTTTTAAGTTTATTTTCACATGCAAAATAATGACTAGATTTTGATTAAATTTTCTGTCTTGCACATATATTTTGGATTCACATGTATGTTCAACATAATAAGTTTATGTTATTTTATTTATATATAATTTTTGCTTTTTTCACAGGTGCTTTTCCTACTTGGAGTGTGTTGGAGACAATCAGAAGTTCATTTTGTTCCTCTGTGTTCAGTTAACTTGATTGGTGCAGAGTCGGCTTTATCTGCCATATATATTCTGATAGTTCCCCTACACACTTCAGCTATGAGTAAGCATCTATCCTAGATGTGAAACGTGTCAGCTTTCCACCTCTGCATGTCAGTTTTCTGTTTTTGTTTGTTCTTGGACTTTTTTGAACTTATGGATTAATTTTGGATTTTAAATTTGAAAATAAATCATTCATACAGATTGCGGCAGTCCAGGGCTCTTTCCTTTTCCTGTGTGTTTTTTTTACAATTGTTTACACTTTCTTTGTGAAATTGTAGGGGTACAATGTACCCCTTACCAATTCACATAGGGGGGTGGGATCTGGGGGTCCCCTTTGTTAAAGGGGTCTTCCAGATTCCGATAAGCCCCCCGCCCGCAGACCCCCACAACCACCGGGCAAGGGTTGTGGGGATGAGGCCCTTGTCCCCATCAACATGTTGAGGGCATGTGGCCTGGTATGGTTCAGGAGCGGGGGCGCTCTCTCGTCCCCCCTCTTTTCCTGTGGCCTGCCAGGTTGCGTGCTCGGATAAAGGGTCTGGTATGGAAATTTGGGGGGAACCGCACGTCATTTTTTTTTTAAATTTGACGCAGGGTTCCCCTTAATATCCATACCAGAACTGAAGGGCCTGGCAACTGAATTTGGGGGGACCCCCACACATTTTTTTTTATCAATGACTTTCAATTATTTTTCTCTGTATTGCCAGGAGCCGACAATTAATTATAGTCGCTAGTACTTTTAACCACTTAACGACCGCTCACTGTACATATACGTCGGCAAAATGGCATGGACAGGCACAATCACGTACCTGTACATGACTGCCTTCGTATGGGTGGGGGGTTCGATCGGACCCCCCTCCGGTACAGTGATTGGTCGTTTTCTGATTGAAAGTGATCCGTGATGAGGGGGCGGCCATTTGTTTACTGCCACCGCCTCGCGATCGCTCCCGGCGAATGACAATCTTCCTCTGCCTGTGTAATGTATACACAGGCAGGAGGAAGTGATGTCATCTCTCCTGCGGCGCTCACATATACCGAGCACCGTGGAGAGAAGACATGAAGGTTAGTGCACAAACAGTACACTGACACCAGGACACATAGGCACACGATCGCCCCCCCAGTCACCCCAAGATCACCCCCCAGATCACCCCCCAGCCCCCAGTCACAGTGTCACTGATTGCAGTGATCATTTATTTACTGATCACTGCAAACAGTGACATTTGTTAAATTTAGGTCCAGGGTAGCACAGTGACAGTGACATTGCAGTTAGACTTAGGTCCAGGGTAGCACCCTAACCCTGCCCTAATAAAGGTTTAACCGCTTGATCGCCCCCAAGTAACCCTTTCACCCCCTAGCACCACTGCCACTAAGCAATCGTTTTTCTGATCGCTGTATTAGTGTCGGTGGTGCAGCTAGGTAGTCAGTTATTTTTTTCGGTTCGCCGCCAGGTTTTTATAGTGTCAGGTACCCCCATATATTACCTAATAAAGGTTTAACCCCTTGATCGCCCCCCAGGTAACCCTTTCACCCCCTTTTGCCACTGTCACTAAGCGATCGTTTTTCTGATCGCTGTATTCGTTATGCTGGTGCCGCTAGGTAGTCAGTTATTTTTTTAGGTTCGCCGCCAGGTTTTTATAGCGTCAGGTACCCCCATATATTACCTAATAAAGGTTTAACCCCTTGATCGCCCCCCAGGTAACCCTTTCACCCCCTTTTGCCAGTGTCACTAAGCGATCGTTTTTCTGATCGCTGTATTCGTTATGCTGGTTTCGCTAGGTAGTCAGTTATTTTTTTAGGTTCGCCGCCAGGTTTTTATAGCATCAGGTACCCCCATATATTACCTAATAAAGGTTTAACCCCTTGATCGCCCTCCAGGTAACCCTTTCACCCCCTTTTGCCAGTTTCACTAAGCGATCTTTTTCTGATCGCTGTATTCGTTATGCTGTTGTCGCTAGGTAGTCAGTTATTTTTTTAGGTTCGCCGCCAGGTTTTTATAGCGTCAGGTACCCCCATATATTATCTAATAAAGGTTTTAACCCCCTGATTGTCCCTAGAGTTAACCCTTTCACCGGTGATCACTGTATAAGTGTCACTGGTGACACTGGTTAGCCAGTTAGTTATTTTGTTATTTTGGTTCCCTGTCAGGTTTTTATATAGCGTCAGGTACCCCGTATATTACCTAATAAAGGTTTTAACCCCCTGATTGCCCCTAGTTAACCCTTTTACCAGTGATCACCGTATAAGTTTTACGGGTGACGCTGGTTAGTTAGTTTGCTTTTTATAGTGTCAGGGCACCCGCCGTATATAACCCAATAAAGGTTTAAAACCCTGCTCGCCCGACGGGTGATATCAATTAGGTTTTAGCATCAGAGAGGGTCTGCATCATACCCCAGGCAGCGTCAGGTTAGTGCCAGTAGCGCTAACACCCACGCGTGAGGCATACACCTCCCTTAGTGGTATAGTATCTGAACAGATAAATATCTGATCTGATCAGATCTATACTAGCGTCCCCAGCAGTTTATTGTTCCCAAAAACGCAGTGTTAGCGGGATCTGCCCAGAAACCTGCTAGCACCGGCGTTTTGCCCCTCCGTCCAGCCCAGGCCACCCAAGTGCAGTATCGATCGATCACTGTCACTTACAAAACACAACACACATAACTGCAGCGTTCGCAGAGACAGGCCTGATCCCTGCAACTCCAGTGCTGTAGGAGGTTATTTCACCACCACAGTTAAAAAAAAGAGCATATATGCCGAAGCATGGGGGCAGAAGGGGCGGAGGAGCGATTTTGCTCCTAATGCCGCGTACATATGGTCAAAATTCCGACGAAGGCTTTCCCGTGGAAAAGTCAGATGGTGTGTACGCCGCATAACTTTTGCGGGAGGCATATATAAATGGTGCATGTATGCCCATCATTAGAAGTGGGTGAATGAAGGGAGGTATTTTAATGGTGGGCATACCCACCGATTAATCTCTTTTTTTTTCGTTCAGCCAACAGGCTGCATGAAAAAAAAAAACAATTACAATACATGTCCAACAAGGACCAGCAACGTGCTGGTATGTTGCTGGACTTTGAATGGTTATACCAGAATGATGCCTGCGGATTTAGGTATCATCTTGGTATCATTCTTTTCAGCCAGTGGCCAGCTTTCATGTAAAAGCAATCCTAGCGGCTAATTAGCCTCTGGACTGCTTTTACAAGCAGTGGGAGCAAATGTCCCCACCCCCGGGTATAAAAAGCGCCATGTCCCCCCGGGTATAAAAAGCGCCATTGGGAAATTGGGAAAGCATTTTATCACACCGATCTTGGTGTGGTCATATGCTTTGCAGGCAGAGGAAAGATCTAGGGTCTAATAGACCCCAGTTTTTTTTTTAAAAAAGAGTACCTGTCACTACCTATTGCTATCATAGGGGATATTTACATTCCCTGAGATAACAATAAAAATGATAGAAAAAAAAATATGGAAGGAACAGTTTAAAAATAAAATAAAAAATAAAAATTAATAATAAAAAAAATAAAAAAGCACCCCTGTCCTGCCCTGCTCTTGCGCAAAGGCGAACGCAAGCGTCGGACTGGTGTCATATGTAAACAGCAATTGCATCATGCATGTGAGGTATCACCGCAAAGGTCAGATCGAGGGCAGTAATTTTAGAAGTATACCTCCTCTGTAAATCTAATGTGGTAACCTGTAAAGGCTTTTAAAGGCTTTTAAAAGTGTATGTAGTTTGTCGCCACTGCGCGTTTGTGCGAAATTTTAAAGCATGTCGTGTTTGGTATCCATGTACTCGGCCTAAGAACATATTTTTTTATTTCATCAAACATTTGGGCAATATAGTGTGTTTTAGTGCATTAAAATTAAAAAAGTGTATTTTTTCCCCAAAAAATGCGTTTGAAAAATCGCTGCGCAAATACTGTGTGGGAAAAAATGCAACACCCACCATTTTAATCTGTAAGGCCTTTGCTTTAAAAATATATATAATGTTTGGGGGTTCAATGTAATTTTCTTGTAAAAAAAATGTTTTCATGTAAACAAAAAGTGTCAGAAAGGGCTTTGTCTTCAAGTTGTTAGAAGAGTGGATGATGTGTGACATAAGCTTCCTAATGTTGTGTATAAAATGTCAGGACAGTTCAAAACCTCCCCAAATGACCCCATTTTGGAAAGTAGACAACCCAAGCTGTTTGCTGAGAGGCATGTCGAGTCCATGGAATATTTTATATGTTGACACAAGTTGCGGAAAAAATATATATATTTTTTTTTGCACAAAGTTATCACTAAATGATATATTGCTCAAACATGCCACGAGCATATGTGGAATTACACCCCAAAATACATTCTGTTGCTTCTCTTGAGTACGGGGATACCACATGTCTGGAACTTTTTGGGAGCCTAGTCGCGTATGGGACCCCAAAAACCAAGCACCGCCTTCAGGCTTTCTAAGGGTGTAAATTTTTGATTTCACTCCTCACTGCCTATAACAGTTTCGGAGGCCATGGAATGCCCAGATGGCACAAAACCCCCCAAATGACCCCATTTTTGAAAGTAGACACCCTAAGCTATTTTCTGAGAGGTATGGTGAGTATTTTGCAGATCTCGCTTTTTGTCACAAAGTTTTGAGAACTGAAAAAATAAAAAAATAAAAAATTTGTCTTTCTTTATTTTCAAAAACAAATGAGAGCTGTAAAATACTCACCATGCCTCTCAGCAAATAGCTTGGGGTGTCTACTTTCCAAGATGGGGTCATTTGGGGGGGTTTTGTGCTATTTTGGCATTTTATGGCCTTCAAAACTGTGATAGGTAGTGAGGAGTGAAATCAAAAATTTGCGCCCTTAGAAATCCTGAAGGCGGTGCTTGGTTTTCGGGGTCCCGTACGCGGCTAGGCTCCTAAAAAGTCCCACACATGTGGTATCCCCATACTCAGGAGAAGCAGCAAAATGTATTTTGGGGTGCAATTCCACATATAACCATGGCATGTGTGAGCAATATATCATTTAGTGACAACTTTTTGTAAATGTTTTTATTTTTTTTGTCATTATTCAATCACTTGGGACAAAAAAAAGAAATATTCAATGGGCTTAACATGCCTCTCATCAATTTCCTTGAGGTGTCTACTTTCCAAAATGGGGTCAATTGGGGGGGTTTGTACTGCCCTGCCATTTTAGCACCTCAAGAAATGAGGGCAGAGTAAAGATCTAGGGTCTAATAGACCCCATTTAAAAAAAAAAAAAGAAGAGTACCTGTCACTACTTATTGCTATCATAGGGAATATTTACATTCCCTGAGATAACAATAAAAATGATAATAAAAAAAAAAAAATATGAGGGGCATGCTGGGAGCTCACTGTGACAGACATGTCCTGCTGAGGCTCCCCTTTTCTCGGGACTTCACGGCCAGCATACACACCCGAATGGAAGGGTAATTATTTCAAAAGCTTACCCTGGTCTTCCTCAGTGCCCTGGGAACGTTTTAAGATGGTTAAAGGAGCTGTCCGGGGAAAAAATAAGGTGAAACCCCTCAGAGATAATTCATCTAGAGGCCTAAGTAAAATGGAACAGGCTAAATCACCTCACACAATCTCACCTCATGCTGCCAGGCAGCATCAGCAGTTACCTCATGAACTATATGATACAGACTGTGAGGACAGCGCCATCTGCCAGCCACAACAGACAGGCTCTTTACACCCAAATGTTTTAATTCAAATAGAAAAAATGCTACAGAAGGCATTAAAGCAGACCTCCGACCATATTACTGAGAAATTAACAAAAGAAATCCGTGACTTAGGTCAGCGCATGGCTGAATTAGAAAACAGAGTGGATGACATAGAAACTAATGTAATGACTCATGAAACTGAATTGGACACACTTAAAGATGAAAATTTCTTGCTGCAAACTCGTTTAGAAGATTTTGAAAATCGCGCACGTCGTTCAAACCTCCGCATTAGAGGTATACCGGAGTCTATTATTGATCTACAATCGACAATTACTGCCCTATTTCAAGAGTTATCACCGTCAATTCCAATTGAGAGACTGGAAATAGACAGAATACATCGAGCATTAGCACCACGCAAATCTGAAGGTCCCCCCCGCGACATAATTGCGAAATTCCATTTCTTTCGCACCAAAGAGCAGCTCATGGTCGCTGCAAGGAACAAAGAATCCCTCATCTTCCAAGGCCACCCATATCAGATCTTTGCTGACCTTTCCCCAATAACAGTCGCTAAACGGCGCTCGATGAAACCCTTATTACAAAACCTACAACAACATCAGATCCCATACCAATGGGGGTTCCCTTTTTCACTTCGCTTCACATATCAAGGCACCAAGTACTCATGCAAAACCCCTGATGAACTACAGAACACCCTACAAAAACTTCAGCTCTGCGAAAGTCCTTCAGCTGGCCCTCGCCGACGAACAGCATCCAGTTCTCCACAAAATGTATCCAAAATCAAAAATGACAGAACCAGACAAAGCCCATCGAAGAGGGGTCGATTCAACTCTCCAAACCAAGTTACTCCAGACTCAATGGACTGAATGCATTTTGCATATCAAATTGAAATTCACTCAATATTTTTGATCTTTCATCCACTTTTTGGATGCTAAACACTTAATGTCATTTAACCATCCTGAATTTACTTCCCTTAAGCAGGTTATGGTCTAATTTTATATATATTTTTTTTTAATTTTTTATTATTATTATTTTTTATTATTATTATTATTATTATTTTTTTTATTTTTTTTAATACTTTATTTTTATTTATTTATTTATTTATTTATTTATTTATTTTCCAATTTTTATCCCCTTTTTGGTCTAGGATAATTGACGTTTTAAATTATCCCCCAAAAAATTATATTCTCATAACACCCTTCCCTCCTCATCCTATCCTTCCTCACCTCACCCCCCTCTATCCCCTCTATCCCTTCTACTTCCCACATTTTACCCCCTCCTACCCGCCCCTTTCCCCTAATCCTTTCCTACCCACAACAAGGGTTCTATATTATTTTTGTACAAAATTGTTTACTGAATAGAAGTAAATATTACTAATATATTAGTAATAATTGATATTTTATTTATTTTTCATCCTAATTAATAAGGACATTACTGCCTCTCCTACAACTGGCAACCCAGAGGTAACCTGTATAATTCAACAAAATTTATAATCTAACACTCTCCCTGTGAAACCATAAAACACAATTGTTAGATTAAAATGTTACATGTACTAATGTCAAACATATAATATTTTCTTATATTTGATTCATTTTTGCTTACTTCCGCCCAGTTTGGGTGTCATAATATATTTTTCTTCTCTAGATATATTTTTGGTCGTGAGGGACCCTGAGAAACTGTCACTGCTCCCTCCATTTTTCTGTCTTTGGACTCTCCCCACACCTTTTTGTGTGGGGAGCCTCCCTGGTCAGACTCTGTGCCTCCGAGCTTGCACTTTTGCATGCTCGGAACGCCAACGTTTTACCTTCTTGCATTCTAAACGTTTTTTGTTAATTATTTGTTTAATAATGACTCTCATTTTCTCTTTCTTTCTCAACATTCTGTCTCCACTCTCCCTTTTCTCTTTGCTCCTCCCCGGGGTAAGTATGGATTTTCAATTGTTTTTAGATATGTCTTATAATATTTTCTATAAAATTTCATGATGGCTCCTTTAAATATTCTTACCTTAAATGTCCAAGGTCTAAATGTTCCACAAAAACGAACCAAAGTTTTTAGATCATTATCTTCTTCAAAGGCGCATATAATTTGCCTCCAAGAAACCCATTTCACTGAAACCTCGACACCTAAATATTTTGGTACAGCTTATCCCCAAGTTTTTACTGCTTCAGCTAAAACTAAACGAAGGGGAGTACTAATTGCATTTCATAGAGCTACACCCTTCTCTCTTCTGACAGAAACCAAAGACCCAGAAGGTCGCTATCTCATTATTACAGGGCATCTATGTGATACGCTAATCACAGTAGTATCCTATTATGCTCCTAATAAAAATCCGACAGCATTCCTCTCCCATTTGTTCCAGGTAATAGAGACTCATAAAATGGGCACACTTTTGATCTGTGGAGATTCGAACCAAGTTCTATACCCTTATTTAGATAAGTCCCCAATTCCTATCACTTCCAATTCTCAATCTCGTAGGTTCCAAAGACTTCTACAACAACATTCCTTGCTAGATTCCTGGCGAGAAATCAATCCCACGAAACGTCAATATTCCTTCTATTCCCATCCACATAAGTCTTTTTCCCGTATCGACCACTCACATCATCTGTAATACCCTTTACATGGACTGATCATTGTGCAATACTTTCTACTTTCACTTCCCTCATACCCAAACATCAAGACCCCACATGGTACATAAATGATTCAACCCTATCCCATCCATCACACTCTACTGACTTAGAAATAGCCATAAAAGACTATCTGAAAAACAATAAAACCCCTGATATTTCTCCATTAACATTATGGGAGGCACACAAACCTGTCCTTCGAGGAATCTGCTTACGCCAAGCATCATATCTTAAAAAAGAAAAAAAGAAGCTACAACTAATATTAGAAACAAAATGTAACACTTGCCACGCAAATTTTCAAGCGAATCCTACCCCTGTGACAAAAAATCAACTAGATGAAGCTAGCCTAAATCTTGATCTTTTCCTATCTGAATCCGCAGATAAAACCATACGCAAATCCAAGCATAAATTTTATATTAAAGCTAACAAGCCTGGCACTCTTCTCGCTCGAGCACTTAAAAAATTAAACAACCCATACAAACCGATTCGATTAAAATTAACTCATAATACTTACACCAGTAATCCAGAAAAAATCCTACAAACCTTCCACAAACACCTTACATCTTTATACAACAATCAGGGATTTTTTGACCGATCCGCTGCAGAATTATTTTTTTCACAAACCAAACTTCCAAAGATTCCTTTAACTCAACATGAACATCTTGAAAGTCCCATTACAACTGCAGAGGTTGAATTAGCCATTAAATCCCTTAAACCAAATAAACGCCCTGGTCCTGACGGCTTCTCTGCCCTATATTATAAAAAATTTACTCATCTTCTTGCGCCATTGCTGACAGATGCTTTCAATTCACTTCTGAACAACCAATCCTTTCGTCCTGAAACCTTAACAGCAATAATCACAATGATCCCCAAACCTCATTCAGATGATTCATCTTGTGCTAATTACAGGCCCATATCCCTGCTTAATCTTGATATCAAACTACTAGCGAAAATTCTAGCAACTCGTTTGAACAATATTATTGGTTCATTAATAAATAAAGACCAAGTTGGTTTTATTCCTTTTCGCCAAGCAGCTGATAACGTACGCAGGGCAACTTTATTAATCCAAGCAGCTAAAACACGGCGAATACCTATGTGTCTTCTGTCGTTAGATATTAAAAAAGCATTCGACACAGTATCATGGCCCTATCTACATTTTGCTTTACAAAAATGGGGGTTCGGTCCTCACTTTCTTAACTGGGTTTCATCACTATATAATAATCCCAAAGCCTATATTAAATATGCTGGATATAAATCTGGTTGCTTTAACATAAATAGAGGTACACGTCAGGGTTGTCCACTCTCCCCACTTTTATTTGCCCTACTTATTGAACCCCTAGCTCAGGCTATACGATCTGACCCTTCAATCAAAGGGATAGACTTAGCTGGTCATCAGCACAAATTATGTTTGTTTGCTGACGATATACTAATATTTATGTCTTCCCCTCATATTTCTGCTCCCAACCTTATAAGTAAGCTAGATCATTTTGCACAGATATCTGGACTAATTATAAACTCTCAAAAATCTACAGCCTTAAATATCTCCTTACCTCCCCATACTTTACAACAAGCACAAACTTCCCTCCCATTCTCCTGGTCTACATCGCACCTGACCTACCTAGGAATTACTCTTACTCCCAATTTAACTGAATTCTTCTCAGCTAACTTTCCGCCATTACTAAAGCAAATTACCAATCTCCTTAAACAATGGTCTTCTTTACCAATCTCATGGATTGGTAAAATAAACGTAATAAAGATGACTATTTTACCCAAGATACTATATCTATTTTGGGTTTTGCCCATTCCAGTTCCAGCATACTTTCTTAGAAATCTTCAACGCAAAACACTACCGTTCATCTGGGGCTCTTTAAAACATCGTTTATCTAAACACACACTCTACCTTCCCAAACTTAAAGGTGGACTAGGATTCCCCAATTTCGCCTCTTACTACCATGCAGCTTAAATAGCATGCATCCCCAAATATCACGCAAAATACGAAACCCCACTCTGGGTTGCAATTGAAGCAATTGACTGTGATCCATTTTCTATAACAAATTTAATTTGGTCCAAACCCTCAGATCATAAAAATATAAAAAATAAGATTACCAAACACACAGTTACTATCTGGGATAAATTTAAACTTATCAAAGGACTACAATCTCCTCATGTTCCCCTTCTATCATTTATTAGAAACCCACTATTCTACCCAGCCTGCACATTCCCTAATTCATTTAAAAAATGGATCTCCTCTGACATAACGCAACTCTGTGATTTATCGACATCTACCTCACTTATAACATTTCCTGAACTATGTGATAGACATCAACTCCCCCAATCAGAACTTTTCCGATATCTGCAGATCAAAAAAAAATTCATGCCATATATACAAAATATGAGTAAGCTCAACGAACTCACACAATTTGAACGTATATGTAAACGCGAACCTCACTCTAAGGGTCTCATATCAATAATATATAAACACCTTATTACTTTGCCTACTGCAGACCCACCGTGGCAAAATGGGAGAGAGACCTTGGACTTCAGTTGGAACCATCCGATTGGGATAAAATTTGGACCACAACAAAATCATCTTCACAAAATATAATAGCTCTAGAGGCAAATTATAAAGTACTTTTGCGCTGGTATTTGGTTCCTGTCAGAATCGCGAAATATATTCCGCAATACTCCCCACTCTGCTTCCGTGGCTGTGGTGAACTAGGATCACACATACACATATTTTGGGATTGTCCCGTTACAAAATGTTTTTGGAAAGAGGTTTTTCTTATCCTCTCTACCTTATTCAAAAAAACTATTAAACCTGACCCTTCAATTGCACTACTAAATCTAAAACCGACTTCTATTTCCCACACTCAATTCAAACTCCTTCTACAAATCACTACTGCAGCAAAGCAGACAATCGCCAAAGCGTGGAAAACCCCAACATTAATGATCTCAGAAACCAAAACCAGAATAAACCAAGCCATGACCCACTCAAAAACGGAAGCCATTACCAATGATAATATTGGAAAATTTGAAAAAATCTGGAATCCTTGGGTGACTAATTTTTTCCCTCCCAACTTTGACATCACATTATTAAGACCTTGGTAATATAACTACTAATAGCTATTTAATATACTAATATTATCAGACCAACATTATAAGATACCCCGGGGACCTTTTCGACCTTTTCTACCTACTATCTTTATTTTTTTTCTCTTCTTCTTACCCTTCCCTCTCTT
This sequence comes from Rana muscosa, assembly GCA_029206835.1. Classification (NCBI taxonomy): domain Eukaryota; kingdom Metazoa; phylum Chordata; class Amphibia; order Anura; family Ranidae; genus Rana; species Rana muscosa. The sequence continues at coordinate 1,162,895,823 of CM055122.1, read as the reverse complement.
CTATCTTCGCTCTTTAGCTCTTTTTTTGTTGTTTTTTCTTTCTTAGCATATATTGTTATTATATGCAAAAATGGTAGCAACATTTTTATTTATTTTTTATGTTTTTTATTTATCAGTATATTTCAGCTTTAGAGCTCCTTTGAAACAATACAAACCTTATATATTACAATAACCTTATATGAGGTCGAGAAATTATGACCCTTCATTTTTTCTTTATAAATCCTTATATTACCTTACATGTTATATATTATTACTAAATCTGGTTTGTAATTACTAAATTCAACACTAAGCATATATTTTAGCAAGTCTCCAGATAATGGTCAACATATGTTAAACTTAAATTACTGTTTTTTTTCTCCTCATCTGTTGTTGTTGCCTTCAAAAATCACTGGAGCTTGACATAAATATCTAATTTGTGTTCTCCTTAACTGCTACTATTTATAGTGACTATGTTTATTGACAATATATGCTTGTAATTTTGAAAATTGAATAAACAAATTTGACAAGAAAAAAAAAAAAATATGGAAGGAACAGTTTAAAAATAAAATAAAAATGCAAAATTAATAATAATTAAAAAAAAAGCACCCCTGTCCCGCCCTGCTCTTGCGCAAAGGCGAACGCAAGCGTCGGACTGGTGTCATATGTAAACAGCAATTGCATCATGCATGTGAGGTATCACCACGAAGGTCAGGTCGAGGGCAGTAATTTTAGGAGTAGACCTCCTCTGTAAATCTAATGTGGTAACCTGTAAAGGCTTTTAAAGGCTTTTAAAAATGTATGTAGTTTGTCGCCACTGCGCGTTTGTGCGAAATTTTAAAGCATGTTGTGTTTGGTATCCATGTACTCGGCCTAAGATCATATTTTTTATTTCATCAAACATTTGGGCAATATAGTGTGTTTTAGTGCCTTAAAATTAAAAAAGTGTATTTTTTCCCCAAAAAATGTGTTTGAAAAATCGCTGCGCAAATACTGTTTGGGAAAAAATGCAACACCCACCATTTTAATCTGTAAGGTCTTTGCTTTAAAAAAATATATAATGTTTGGGGGTTCAATGTAATTTTCTTGCAAAAAAAATGTTTTCATGTAAACAAAAAGTGTCAGAAAGGGCTTTGTCTTCAAGTTTTTAGAAGAGTGGATGATGTGTGACATAAGCTTCCTAATGTTGTGTATAATATGTCAGGACAGTTAAAAACCCCCCCTTTGGAAAGTAGACACCCCAAGCTATTTGCTGAAAGGCATGTCGAGTCCATGGAATATCTTATATGTTGACACAAGTTGCGCAAAAAATATATATATATTTCGTTTTTTGCACAGAGTTATCACTAAATGATATATTGCTCAAACATGCCCTGGGCATATGTGGAATTACACCCCAAAATACATTCTGTTGCTTCTCCTGAGTACGGGGATACCACATGTGTGGGACTTTTTGAAAACCTAGCCACGTACGGGACCCCAAAATCCAAGCACCGCCTTCAGGCTTTCTAAGGGTGTCAATTTTTGATTTCACTCCTCACTGCCTATCACAGTTTCGGAGGCCATGGAATGCCCAGATGGCACAAAACCCCCCCAAATGACCCAATTTTGGAAAGTAGACACCCCAAGCTATTTGCTGAGAGGTATGGTGAGTATTTTGCAGATTTCGCTTTTTGTCACAAAGTTTTGAAAATTGAAAAAAAAATAATATATATATATATATATATATTTTCTTTCTTCATTTTCAAAAACAAATGAGAGCTGTAAAATACTCACCATGCCTCTCAGCAAATAGCTTGGGGTGTCTACATTCCAAAATGGGGTCATTTGGGGGGGGGGGTTTGTGCTATTTTGGCATTTTATGACCTTCAAAACTGTGATAGGTAGTAAGAAGTGAAATCAAAAATTTGCGCCCTTAGAAATCCTGAAGGCGGTGCTTGGTTTTCGGGGTCCCGTACGCAGCTAGGTTTTCTAAAAACTCCCACACATGTGGTATCCCCGTACTCAGGAGAAGCAGCAAAATGTATTTTGGGGTGCAATTCCACATATAACCATGGCATGTGTGAGCAATATATCATTTAGTGACAACTTTTTGTAATTTTTATTTATTTTTTGTCATTATTCAATCACTTGGGACAAAAAAAAATATTCAATGGGCTCAACATGCCTCTCAGCAATTTCCTTGGGGTGTCTAATTTCCAAAATAGGGTCATTTGGGGGGGTTTTGTACTGCCCTGCCATTTTAGCACCTCAAGAAATGAGATAGGCAGTCATAAATTAAAAGCTGTGTAAATTCCAGAAAATGTACCCTAGTCTGTAGATGCTATTACTTTTGCGCAAACCAATAAATAAACGCTTATTGACATTTTTTTTACTAAAGACATGTGGCTGAATACATTTTGGCCTAAATGTATGACTAAAATTGAGTTTATTCGATTTTTCTTATAACAAAAAGTAGAAAATATAAAAAAAAAACAAAATTTCCATTTATATCGCAAAAAAAAATCGCAGAGGCAATCAAATACCATTAAAAGAAAGCTCTATTTGTGGGAAGAAAAGGACGCAAATTTCGTTTGGGTACAACATTGCATGTCCGCACAATTTCCAGTTAAAGCAGTGCAGTGCCAAATTGTAAAATCAGCTCTGGTCTTTATGCTGCGTATTGGTCCGGGCTTAAGTGGTTAAATGACTTTTTTTCCTTCAGAAATGACACTGTGTGTAGGGACAGTTCTAAGCACGGGAAACAAGCGCTGCTTGTTACAGGCATACTATACACACCCACTAGGTATGAAATTTAAAGGAATATTTCACTTTTATTGTTTCACTTTAAGCATTATTAAAATCACTGCTCCCAAAAAAACGTCAGTTTTTTAAACTTTTTTTTGCATTGAAACATGTCCCCTGGGGCAGGACCCAGGTCCCCAAACACTTTTTATGACAATAACTTGCATATAAGCCTTTAAAATTAGCACTTTAGATTTCTCCCATAGACTTTTACAGGGTGTTCCGCGGCTTTTCGAATTTGCCGCGAACACCCCAAATTGTTCGCTGTTTGGCGAACGGGCGAACAGGCAATGTTCGAGTCGAACATGAGTTTGACTCGAACTAGAAGCTCATCCCTAGTGACCGATTTACAGTGCCATAATATATGCATTAAATGACCTGGCTGTCCGCATTTACGCCAGCAGTCTGGTAAGATGTTTTTGTATATTTTGGATAATCAAACAGATGTCAAATACCATCTATAGAAGATTTTATATACATTTTCCCAATGTGAAACACAGTGTGAGGCTCCAAGACTACATTTAATAGCTTGGGTCCACTGTTGTACTGTATATGATTGTCCTAGATCTTTTTCCCATTTCAGTATGATGGATGTCTGTTTTATGGGAAATTCCTGTTGAAGTATAGAGTAGAGCCATGATATTTATGTGCTAATAGATTTCCCATAATTGTTTATCTATGCTTATAATATCAGAAGCCAAAACTTGAAGTACATTTTTAATCTGGAGGTTCTAAACCCATCTTCATATTTTAGATCTCCAGGAACTTCTGCCCAAGTGCTATATCATTGGTCTACCCATGTTTTCACTGATAGACCTGGAATAAGGAATTCAAAAGTCTGTAGTGGGATATCCCTTATCGGTATTAGGATAGGTTTCTTATTCATATCTAAGAGATCCCTCCAAGCTGCTAAGTGTGCAGATGTAGAGGGGTGATATTGTAAGTGAATTGGTTGTTTAGTGGCTGATTCTATTAGGTTTCTATTTTGTACCATAGCCTGTTCAATCAAAACCCATTGTTTTGTTGAGGTTGGATCGAACCATGCTTTAAGCTGATCTAATAGGGTTGCTCTATAATAATCTTTAATTATTGGGACTCCCATGCCTCTTCTAGATTTATGCTTAACCAGGGTTGAGAAGGCGAACCGTGCTTTAGTACTTTTCCAAATAAAGGATCGGAGGGAGGCATTAAGTATAATAAAGAAGGTAGTCAGGATTGGTATAGGTACTGTTCTAAATATATACAACATTATTGGTAGAATTACCATTTTAAAGGTTGCAATTCTCCCCAGCCAGGAAATTTCACATTTACTCAGTTGGGAAAGTTCAACTTGCACTGTATGTAGTTTTTTTTTTTGTATTTTGCTTCATACAGGCCTTTAGATTTAGCAGGTAAATAAATCCCCAGGTATTGTATTATATTAGACTTCCAGTTGCAAGGAAATAATAATTTTAATATAGATTAGCTTTGCTATTTAAATTGAGGGTAAGAACCTGGTATTTAGAAACATTAATTTTGTAGTAAGATATTGCTCCAAAGGCCTCGATTGTTGTGCATACCCCAGGTAGAGAAGATTCTAGGTTAGAAAGTGTCAATATAACATTGTCTACAAAGAGACCAATCTTATGGGATTTTCCTGCTACTGGAATCCCATTATGAAGGTAGAGGCCCTTATGCATTCTGCCAGTGGTTCCATCACCATTGTAAAGAAGATCAAGGGGGATAGGGGCACCCTTCTCTTGTGCCGTTTATAATGGTGAAGGCGTCAGAGAGTACTGCTGATGTAAAAACTTGTGCTGATGGGTTTGTATAAAGTGCTAGAATAGCGGAGCATATAAATCCAATAAATCCAAATTTGGTTAGTGTTGCTTTTAGGTATTCCAAATGGACCCTATCGAAAGCCTTTTCAGCTTCCAAAGCTAGAAAGGCTACTGGCATATTTTTACTTTCAGCTAAACAAAGCAGATTTAAAATTCTGCGGGTGCCATCAGGTTCCTGTCCCACAAATCCCACTTGGTCAGGGGCAATTATAGTTGGTGTTACTTCCATTATTCTATTTGCAATTATTTTTGCATATACCTTAAGGTCCATGTTCAGGAGGGAGGTTGACGGAAAGTTCTAGGGGGTGCCAGGATCGTTTTCCTGGTTTGGGCAGCGTAACAATTATGGCTTTAAGCATTTCAGCAGGTAATGAGCCAGAGGATGCTGCTTTGTTAAAAACCTCTAGTAAATGTGGCATTAGGATGTCGCTGAAGGTTCAATAGTATTCTGCTGAAAGACCGTCTGGACCTGGGGATTTTATTAGTGTTAAAGTTTCAATAACTTTAGTAATCTTACCGGTGGAGAAGGGGGCATTGAGATGTTCTAGAATCGATGGGTATATTGTGGGTAAGTTAATTGAGTCTAAAAATTGAGCAATCCCTTCTGCAGTTGGCTGGGGGTCTTTGGGTCAGAATTTAGATTGTAGAGGGCACTATAGTAATCTCTAAAAGTGTTTGCTATATCTTTAGGGTGGTATGCTTTAGTACCAGTGGTAGGATTAGTTAAATCTAGATTATTTTTTAAAGGGCCTACATGCTCACACCTGACCTTTTTACTATTATTTTTTTAAAGAATTTATTTGGGTTTGTCTTACACTTTTTTGCAATCTGTTGTTTGTTTTGAATTTGTGTGGCCTTGATTTCTTGTTTACATATTCAGTTATATTCTTTGTAACATTTAAATAATAATAGCGTTCCTTCATTTTTATATTTTTTAAAAGCTCTTTTCTTATCATTTATAGCTTTTTAAAATTTGGCCGTGAGCCACATAGGTTTTATTTTTAGCTTTTTAAACTTCTTCTTTTCAGAACAACAGCCAAACTTATGGAACAGTGACTTCAGAATCATCAGTTTGATTGGGACATTAGGCAGCAATGTAAAGGGGAGACATGTCCAAGGTAGTGTTCATTCAGGTGGGCATTGGCACATACTCATGTCTGCTGTGTGGAGATGTTGACTTTCTACTTCCTATGGTGCTGCAGCCAATCATATAGGTGGCAATGTCTTAAAGGGCTATTGTGTGGATACAAATACAAGTAAACATAACAACAATACAGAGAATACAAGAAAAAGTCCATAGCTCAACAAAGATACAGACATCATTAAACTGAAGATTACAAGGAAAGGGCTATAATTCAACTTAATATAGATTTCTATGAACGCATAAGAAACATTGATAATTAGCTTGTTAAAGTCCATTCAAACCATATTTTCCATTGTTTTTCAAATATTATTCCAACTCCTCGGGTGTTAGCTAGCATAGCCTCATACCCATGGTGTAGTTTTATGATCTCAAGAGCTTCTGAGATATTTCTGATATATCTGATTTCCATTTTTTTCTTCTAAGTAATCTGACTGCCAAAAATATGTGGGTGACCACAGTATGGCAGAGGGGAGGGAATTAATCTATTCCAAGGTTAGGGATTGCCAGACCTGGGTCAGGGGGTGTAAGTATACCTGTGATGGCAGAGATGAACTTAAAAATAGTTTGCCAGAAGCTAGTGAGATGTGTACACTTCCAGATATTTTTTAAGCAGCAGTAAGGCTAGAATATATTAATGCATCTCATCCCTAAGTTGACAGAAAAGGAGTGGATAGCTATTGGGATTATAGTGGTGCCAGAAAACAAGTCCATCCAGGTAATAAAGTTAAACAAACTTTAATTAATACATAGTAAAAACATAGTATTGGGTAAAATAGACATGTCCATAATATGGTCAACTTAAGTGCATTAGACAAAAGGTGGTACTGTAGTGTCTGCTCCCAACATGTTTTGCCAATGGTGGCTTCTTCAAGAGACTTTGATAGACACTAGTGATTAATTAACCAAGCAATCACCGAAAAAACTCCCACCTGGCGGCCAGCATCAAAGGATGGAGGAAGGATGCTGCATGACCACCGAAGGCATATAAAGACACACTGAGAAGTTTTTCAGGCATTTTAGCGCTAAAAATAGCGCCTAAATACCGCCTGAAGAACTCCTGCCCTGCAGTCTCAGTGTGAGAGCCCCGAAGTCTTTCACACTGAGGCGGTGCGCTAGCAGGACCGCTCCAAAAGTCCTGCTAGCTGCATCTTTTGAGCGGTGAAGGATCGGTGTGTATACCACTCCTTTACCGCAGCTGCCCATTGAAATTAATGGGACAGGGCGACTATACCGCCGGCAATGCGCCTCTGCAGAGGCGCATTGCGGGCGGTATTAACCCTTTTTCAGCTGCTAGCAGGGGTTAAAACTGCACCGCAAGCGGCCGAATATCGGAGTGAACCTCCGCTTTTCGGAACCCTCCCCCCTCCGGTGTCACATTTGGCACCTGTCAGGGGGGAGGGGGTGCAGATACCTGTATAAAACAGGTATTTGCACCACTTCTGGGTATAGACTCCCATGGGAGTCCCACCCCTTTGCGTCACCCACCCCCCCCATTGTGTTCTGGGAAACAAATGCCTCCCAGAACACAGCGGGGACCAGTGAGGACGGCGCAGCGCGACTCGCGCATGTGCAGTAGGGAACCGGGCAGTGAAGCCGCAGTGCTTCACTTCCCGATTCCCTCACCGAGGATGGTGGCGGGGGAAGCCGAGAGCCTAGCGGTAGCTCGGCTTTGGCTGCTGACGTCGCGGGCGACCTGGACAGGTAAGTGTCCATTTTTTTAAAGTCAGCAGCTGAAGTATTTGTAGCTGCTGGCTTTTAAAAAAAAAAAAATTCTGATGAAGCTTTAAGTGGTTAGAAGAGTGGGTGATGTGTGGCATAAGCTTGTAATGTTGGGCATAAAATGTCAGGATGGTTTAATACCCCCCCAAATGGCCCCTTTTTGGAAATCCCCCCCCCCCCCAAGCTATTTGCTGAGAGGCATGTTGAGTCCATGGAATATTTTATGTTTTGCCACAAGTTTCTGTAAAAAGACAAAAAAAAAAATAGTTTTACACAAAATTGCAAGTTGTCACTTACATGATATATTGCTCACACATGCCACGGTTATATGTGGATTTACACCCCAAAATAAATTTTTCTGCTTCTCCTGAGTATGGGGATACCACACGTGAGAGACTTTTTGGCAGTCTTGCCGCATACAGGACCCTGAAATCCAATCACTGACTGCAGGCTTTCTAAGGGTGTAAATTGAACATTTCACTTCCTCATTACCTATCACAATTTCAGAGGCCCTGAAATGCCAAGGTATCACAACCCCCCCCCCCCCAAATGACCCATTTTCAGAAAATAGACACCCCAAGTTATTTGCTGAGAGTCATGTTGAGTCCATGGAATATTTTATGTTTTGCAACAAGTTTCAGGTAAATTTAAATTTATTGATTTATTTTTTACACAAAGTTGTCAGTTAAATTATATATTGCTCAAACATGCCATGAGTATACGTGAAATTACACCCCAAAATACATTCTGATGTTCTCCTGAGTATGGGAATACCACACTTGAGACTTTTTGGCAGCCTAGCCAAGTACAGGACCCGGAAAACCAATCACCACCTTCAGGCTTTCTGAGGGTGTATATTGTTAATTTCATCTCCTCACTACCTATCACAGTTTTGATGGCCCTGAAATGTCAAGCTAGCACAACCAACCCCTGACCCCTAAATGTCAAAATGACCAATTTTTTTGGAAAGTAGACACTTCAAGGTATTTGCTAAGAGACATTATGAGTATTTTGCAGATCTCATTTGTTGCCATAATTTTTTGGAAAATGAAGACAGAAAAGGAAAATCTATTTTTTCTTTTCTTTTTTTGAATTTTTAAAACTTTGTGACAAAAAGCGAGCTCTGCAAAACACTCAACATACCTCTCAGCAAATAGCTTGGGGTGTCAACTTTCTAAAAGGGTGTCATTTTGTGCTATCTTGGCATGCCATGGCCCTTGAGACTGTGATAGTTAGTGAGGAAGTGAAATGAGCAATTTACGCCCTTAGAAAGCCTGAAGGCGGTGATTGGTTTTTGGGGTCCTCTCACATGTGGTATCCCCATACTCCGGAAAAGAAACAGAATGTATTTTGGGTGTAATTTCACATATACTCATGGCATGTGTGAGCAATATATAATTTAAGTGAAATCTTTGTGTAAAAAAAAAAAAATGTTTGTAATTTTCCCAAAACATGTGTCAAAATAAAAAATATTCCATGGACTCAACCGGCCTCTCAAAAAATAGCTTGGGGTGTCTACTTTCCAAAAAGGGGGCATTTGGGGGGGTGTCCTATCTTGACATTTCAGGGCCTCTAAAACTGTAATAGATAGTGAGGAAGTGAAATTAGCAATTTAAGTGGTTTCCGGCACCCAAACATGGCTAGGCTCTCAAAAACTCTCACACACGTGGTATGCCCGTACTCAGGAGAAGCAGCAGAATGTATTTTGGGGTGTAATTCCACATATCCCCATGGCATGTGTGAGCAATATATAATTTTAGTGACAACTTTGTGTAAATTTTTTTTTTTTTGGTCATTTATCAATCACTTGGGGCAAAAAAAAGAAATCTTCAATGGGCTCAACATGCCACTCAGCAAATTTGGGGTTTCCACTTTCTAAAAATGAGTAATTTGGGGAGGGTTGTACTGCCCTGCCATTTTAGTACCTCAAGAAATGAGATAGGCAATCAGAAAGTAAAAGCTGTGTGAACTTAACCACTTCCATACAGAACAATAAAGTTAGCCCCATTTTTTTGTAAAACGTAAAAGATGATGTTACACCGAATAAATAGATACGCTTTAAAATTGCGCACACTTGTGGAATGGTGCCAAACTTTGGTACTTAAAAATCTCCATAAGCGACAGTACCTCACATGTGTTATGTGAATGTCGTTTACATATGCGGGTATGATTTATGTGTGTGTTTGTTTCTGTGCGTGAGCACATGGGGACGGGGGATTTCATTTATTTTTATTTTACTTTCATTTTTTTATTTTTACACTTTCTCTTAAAAAAAAAAAAGATCACTTTTATTCCTATTACAAGGAATGTAAATAGGAATGGTGTGTGACAGGTCCTCTTTATGGTCTAAAGGACCCCAGATCGCTTCTCCATGCTGAAAAGATTGAGTTCTTTGCTTTTTTCACTTCCCGCAGCTGGACGTGACGTCATAACGACACGCCTGGGCCTCCGAATGCCATAGAGATGACTGGGGACCATCTGGTCACCGGCAATCTCTATGATCAGCATCCGGCGGTGGCGGATTCTTTCTCCAGTTCGCCGATCGTACGGGCAAGCCCGGAGAAGCACCCGAGAGAGGCGGAGGGGGGATGTCCCCTCCCACCACCTGTAAGCATAGACATGCGCACAGGGTGTGCCTGGGCACACCATAACCAGCCCGTGCTGTCTCCAGAGATTTGCCCCAAAATGCTGCATTCAAGAGAGCGTGTGGCCCGCGCTGCCTGTGAATCAGTTTCACAGGCAGCAGATCGTGAAAATTGCCAGAGCTGTTCAGTGTATGAAACTGTCAGATAATGACACTGCATGCAGGGAGAGACACCAACTGTCAAAAGTCAGTGGTAATGTTGGGAGTGGGCGGGACCGAACGACCATCAAACACCAGCCAATGGAATGGGGTCTAGGCAGGCCGCTACATTTATGTGGCTCCGCCCCCTCTCTGAAGCAGATTAATCATTTGCTGGTGTTTATAGCGCTTGGTCCTGCCCACCCCCGACATTGCGGCTGAGTTGTGAGTCATCACAACTCAGCCGCAATGTCGGGGGTGGACGGGACCAAGCGCCATCAGCACCAGCCAATGATTGGGCTGCATCAGAGAGGGGGTGGAGCCAGAGAAATGTAGCGGCCCACCCAGACCCATCCCATATGCTGGTGTTTGACAACTGTTCAGTCCTGCCCACCCCCGACATCACCACTGACTTTTAACAGCTGGTGTCTCTCTCTGCATGCAGTGTCATTATCTGACAGTTTCATACACTGAACAGCTCTGGCAATTCTCACGATCTCCTGAATGTGAAACTCCCCCTCTCCCCTATCGGTGCCAACCAGTGCCAACCAATGCTGCCTATCAGTGCCAACCAGTGCCAATTAGTGCTGCCTATCAATGCCAACCAATGCTGCCTATTAGTGCCAACCAGTACTGCCTATCCATGCCAGTGCTGCCTATAAGTGCCAACCAATGCTGCCTATCAATGCCAGTGCTGCTTATCAGTGCCAACCAATGCTGCCTATCAGTGCCAACCAGTGCCAATCAGTGCTGCCTATCAGTGCCAACCAATGCTGCCAATCAGTGCCAATCAGTGCTGCCTATCAGTGCCAACCAATGCTGCCAATCGGTGCAAACCAATGTTGCCTATCCGTGCCAACCAGTACTGGCTATATATGCCAGTGCTGCTTATCTATGCCAACCAATTCTGCCTATCAGTGCCAACCAGTGCCAACCAGTGCTGCCTATCAGTGCCAATCAGTGCTGCCTATAAGTGCCAACCAATGCTGCCTATCAGTGCCAGTGCTGCTTATCAGTGCCAACCAATGCTACCTATCAGTGCCAGTGCTGATTATCAGTGCCAACCAATGCTGCCTATCAATGCCAACCAGTGCCAGTCAGTGCTGCCTATCAGTGCCAATCAATGCTGCCTATCAGTGCCAGTGCTGCTTATCAGTGCCAACCAATGCTGCCTATCAGTGCCAGTGATGCTTATCAGTGCCAACCAGTGCCAGTCAGTGCTGCCTATCAGTGCCAATCAATGCTGCAAATCAGTGCCAACCAATGCTGTCAATCAGTTCTGCATATCAGTGCCCATCAGTGCCACCTATCAGTGCCAATTAGTGCCCATAAGTGCTGCCCATCAGTGCTGCCAACCAGTGCCCATCAGTGCTGCCAATAAGAGCCCATCAGTGCTGCATATCAGTGCCCATCAGTGCTGCCTATCAGTTTCAATCAGTGCTGCCAGTCAGTGCCCATCAGTGCTGCCTATCAGTGCCCATCAGTGCTGCCTATCAGTTCTGCCAATCAGTGCTGCCTATCAGTGCTGCAAATCAGTGTCCATCAGTGCTGCCAATCAGTGCTGCAAATAAGAGCCTATCAGTGCCCATAAGTTCTACGAATCAGAGTCCATCTGTGATGCATATCAGTGCCCATTAGTGATAATCAGTGCTGACAATCAGTGCCCATCAGTTCCGCCCAGCAGTGCCACCTATCTGTGCCAATCAGTGCTGCCAATCAGTGCTGCATTAGCAGGGATGGTGGAAACCCCTCTATAGATAATTGCAATACAAATTACCTTCAAGTGCAAAAACTTTTTAGTTGGGAGTTTCACACAATTATAGCACTTTGGATTTTTTTATTTTTTCGATTGTTACACCTAATTGTATATGTTTTAATTACAGTTATAATGTGAATTATTGCACTTGAAGTTAATTTTCCACCACCCTTGTTAAGTCCATGTCTTTATGGACCTTGCTTTGTGCACTGGTGCACAGTCATGTTGGAACAGGAAGGAGCCATCCCCAAACTGTTCCCACAAAGTTGGGAGCATAAAATTGTCCAAAATGTCTTGGTAGGCTGACGCCTTAAGAGTTCCCTTCACTGGAACTAAGGGGCCAAGCCCAACCCCTGAAAAACAACCCCACACCATAATCCTCCCTCCACCAAATTATTTAGACCAGTGCACAAAGCAAGGTCCATAAAGACATGGATGAGCGAGTTTGGGATGGAGGAACTTGACTGACCTGCACAGAGTCCTGGCCTCAAACCGATAGAACACCTTTGGGATGAATTTGAGCTGAGACTGCAAGCCAGGCCTTCTCGTCCAACATCAGCGCCTGACCTCACAAATGTACTTCTGGAAGAATGGTCAAACATTCCAATAGACAGACTCCTAAACCTTGTGGACTGCCTTCTCAGAAGAGTTGAAGCTGTTATAGCTGCAAAGGGTGGGCCAACTCAATATTGAACCCTACGGACAGTTGACAAACTAGAAGGAACTTAGCTCCATCCGGTGTTTAATCTTTATATTGCATCTACTTATTGTTCTAATGATATCAAAGCAAGGCATGCTGGAACTCGTAGTACAGGGAGAAAATGACTCCATTTGCCGTGGATAGTAAATAGATTATAGTACCCACAGTGCAACTGTACTCCCAATGTGCATTGCCTCGTCGCTTGGCCTTCTGGGACTGCTTACTTAAAGGAGGGGAGGAGCTACGGAAGGTCTCTCTCTGAACATCGCCCTGCTAGCAAGAGGAGCGTCTGAGAGGCCTGCTGTGTGTGTGTGTGGGCCACATAATCTGGGCCTACTGTCTGTAGAGAGGCCTGCCTGCTGCCTGCCTGCCTGCTGAAGGGAGAAGAATCCTCCTTTGAGAAGCCCAGCTGATTCTCTCCAAGTGTCCAGACATCTTTCCCCTACCGACGTCTCGTGTGGTGAAGTGAGGGATGGAAGACCGGGATAGCGGAGAGATCGTGTACCGGAGAATCAGCAACGGAATCAACCAGGCGGACTAGGCCTATTTGGGTGAGCGGGCACTTGCCCAGGATTTATCAGTTACTTTATAGGCGTGCGACTGTTAAGGCCCACCATCACTAGAATAGTGCGACACACACACGCCAGAACATGCATTGTGTGGTAGTGCACAGTTTAAAGTTGGCGTTTGCACCGCCTGACAGTTTCACGCTCTCAAAAGCATTGCAGGAGTTTTGTTTATTCTTCTACACCCTTTGGATTACATTTTACATGTGCACCAACATTGCTAGCAAAGACTCCATCCATTGAGGAACTTGTACACTAATATTGGTCAGGCCTGACTGGAACGTAAAGTGACGAGCCACAGGGTGGTATTGCCCACTAGGGGGTGCTCGCGAGCAATACAGTTCAGTCAACTGCAGAGTCAACTGTATGTATAACCTTGTTTTACCTTTATATCTTACCAAGTAAAGTTCACCCTTGGTTGAGTGCAAACCTGTGTGCAGTTTCTCTGTTATCTTGTGGAAGGAGAAGTGGCCAACTCAAGGTAACAATCTGTATTGCAATTTTACTGTGGTGGGGTTTTATTGTGTTCCCCAGCAGCCAGTGGGTTCCACAAAATTTGTATATGCCAGTTGCGCCAAGGGAGGGTTTGAGCCAATTCCAAGGGGTTGATAGGCAGAACGTAGACCCAAAACAAAACCAGCAGCTCCTACGGTAGGGTGACCAGACATCGCCTGTTTCAGGGGACAGTCCCCGGATTGAGGACACTGTCCCCGGACCAAGTCTGTCCCCGGTTTTGTCCCCGGATTGGATTTGAACAGGGGCTGGGGCAATTTCAAAGACAGTCAGTGCAGAATTAAAAAAAAAAACATTTTGAATTACACCCCCCCGCTCCGCCGCTCCTACTAGCTCAGGGGGGTGTATTTTATTCCATTATCTGTGCCCCTTTCTGATGATCATGTGCTGGTCGGAGTGGAGGGAATATTTCTTCAGTTTCGGGTGCATGCCCATTCAGCTCCGCTCCCATGTTCTTTTGCCTTGGCTCAAGTCCCGGCCAGCCGCCTGCTTGCTTATCTCCTTGCCTTCCCTGGCAGAGTGATCTGCCTCGGCTCCCCACCTAGTAGTAGCCGGGGCCCGGAGAGTAATGGCCCGTACACACGACCGGTTTTCCCAATGAGAAAACTGCCATTTTTTAGATTAGTCGGGAAAACCGGTCGTGTGTATGCTCCATAGCAGTTTTCCCGATGAGAAAACTGCCCGCAAAAAAATTAGAACCTGCTCTATTTTTTCCCGTCGTGTTTCCCATTAGTCTTTTTCTCGTCGCGAAAACCGCTCGTGTGTATGCTTTTCCGAGGGGAAAAAAAAAACACGCATGCTCAGAATCAAGCATGAGACGGGAGCGCTCGTTCTGGTAAAACTAGCGTTCGTAATGGAGATAGCACATTCGTCACGCTGTAACGGACTGAAAAGCACTAGGTTGAAAAGCGCGAATCGTCTCTCACCAAATGTTTACTAACACAAGGGTCAGCAAAAGCTATTTTATATATAGTGCCGTCATACGTGTTGTACGTCACCGCGCTTTGGTCAAGCGTTTTTTTGCCTGAACGTGTGTATGCAGGGCAGGCTTGAGAGGAATCCCGTCGGGAAAAACGTTGGTTTTTGGCATGTCAGGAAAACCGGTCGTATGTACGAGGCATTTGACTTGACTGGCTGTGAGGCGGGCGGCAGCAGCGATGGACAGAGAGTCGCTGATTGCCGCTATTACTAGTATAAAAAAATAATATGTCCGCAGATTTCATTTGAAAAATCTGGTCACCTTATGCTACGGGGGTAGTGCTACACATACATATACACATGTATGTGTGCTTGAGCTTTCGGGTGCACCCCCTAATGCAATAGGCTGCGCACGCCTATGCCTGTAAGAATGATCAAGCTGCTGACCTGCCGCTATGATTGTTCTTACGGTGCACAGAATCATCAGCAAAAAAGAATGACATCTGAATGATGCCTGCAGCTGCAGGCATCATTCAGATATCCCCAGTCAGTGACATCATATGACGTGATTGGGCTTGAAGTGGTTAAGTAAATATACCCTAGTTTGTAGATGCTATAACTTTTGCGCAAACCAATAAATATACACTTATTGAAAAACATTTTTTACTAAAGTCATGTAACTGAATAAATGTTGGCCTTAATGACAAAAATTAAGTTTATTGGACATTTTATATAACAAAAAGTAGAAAATATTATTTTTTTTTTCAAAAGCTTTGGTCTTTCTTCATTTATATTGCAAAAACGAAAAATCCCAGTGGTAAAAATACCACTAAAAGAAAGCTCTATTTGTGTTAAAAAAAGGATGTAAATTTCATTTGGGTACAGTGTTGCATGACCGCGCAATTACCAATTAAACCAGTGCAGTGCCAAATTGCAAAAAGTGCTCTGGTCAGGAAGGGGGTGAAACCTCCTGAAAGTCAAGTGGTGAATGTCCTTGAAGATTATATACACATTTTACATTTGGTTATGACACAGTCTATCCTTGCCTTATCAATATGATGCTTATACTTTTCTTTGAGCCCGGGGTGTGCATCTCTCAACCTCCATTTGACAACCCTCACCCCACTTGATGACAGAGATCTTCTGGTGCCTCATTTCCACGCAGACAAATTCTTCCAGCAGTCATTTTGGCACCTCTAGCCAAATAGTTTTCCTATGCTTTTTTGTTTTTTACCATCCTCCCCCATACCTCTCTTTCCCCCTAACTCCATCCTTACCACTGACACACCTCCTCCTGTCTTTCCTCCTTCCCAAACTCCTTTCTTACCTTTTCTGACTGATGTGAAGGATTTCACCTTATATTCACCTCCACATAACTCATACTCAGAGTTCGATTATTTCCTGATTTTGCACATTCCACTTGATTGGAAATATAACATGGTCAGACCATGCTCTAGTTTCTATGACTTTATCTCTCACTCAGGACAAACTCTCCAGAGAGTGTCAATCGTGTCCTAATGAGAGTCTCTACAAGACCCACAAACTCTGGCTGACGTCATTACAGAATTGCCACTTTGACACCAATGCTATCTCAGATTGTAGCCCCACACATGCCTGAGAGACACACAAATCCTTAATTCGAGGAGTCTTCATTAAACATAGATCCAGACTGAACCTTTCCTTTCCTTCTCCCCCTTCCCTTTTCCTACTACTTTATCTTTCTGGGTCTCTTTTCCACCCTTGATGCCGTGTACACACGATCGATTTTCTCGACAATGAAAACACCGTCGAGAAAATCGACAGGAAAAACGAGGAACGGCTTGTTCCCCTACACACGGTTTTCCTGACATTTTTTCTATTGGTCGAGAAAAACGACCGTGTGTAGGCTCCCTGGCAGTGTTTCCCTATGGGAAAACTGCCGCGGAAAAAAATGCTGTGAATCACGACGAGAAAACTTAGAGCATGTTCTAATTTTTCTCGTCGTGATTCATGCCGTTTTTCTCGTCGGGAAAAATGATGAAAAGCCCACACACGGTCATTTTTCTCGTCAAAGAGAAAAAATGTAATTTTTCCCGATGAGAAAAATGGTCATGTGTATGCGGTAGGGATGAGCTTCGTGTTCGAGTCGAACATACGTTCGACTCGAACATCGGCTGTTCGATTGTTCGACGAAGATCGAACAATTTGGGCCGTTCACGCCAAATTCGAGTGACGCGAACGGCCCACAATGCACTACGCCATTGCAGTGTCATCCAGGCGCTGTGATTGGCCAAGCATGCACTGTGACCCCGCATGCTTGGCCAATCACAGCGCCGGCAGCGAGGAGAGCAATGATTGGCCACAGGCAGGATGCCTGTGGCCAATTATTGCTGAGGGGGTTTAGTACACGCCCCACACTATAAAAGGCCACCAGCGCGGCGGCCTTGTGTAGTGTGTTCCGGAGCAGGGAAAGAGAAGCATAGGCAGGGACAGTGTCATTTTTTTTCCTTTACTAATCCTGGATTCCTTGTGTTTAGGGACAAATAAGGATAGGTAGGGAGAGTGTCAGTGACAGTGTGTTATTCTGTGCTAAACCTTGTTTGTAGGGACAGAGAGGTACAGTGAGGGAAAGTGTCAGTGTGCTATTCTGTGCTAATCCTTGTTTGTAGGGACAGAGAGGTACAGTGAGGGAAAGTGTCAGTGTGCTATTCTGTGCTAAATCTTGTTTGTAGGGAGGGACAGAGTAGGACAGTGAGGGAAAGTGTCAGTGTGCTATTCTGTTCTAAACCAATTTTGCTGTTCCATATTTTCAATCCTTGAGTTTAGGGACAGAGAAGGACACTCGTGGAAATTATCAGTGTGCTATTCTGTGCTAAATCTTGTTTGTAGGGAGGGACAGAGTAGGACAGTGAGGGAAAGTGTCAGTGTGCTATTCTGTTCTAAACCAATTTTGCTGAACCATATTTTCAATCCTTGAGTTTAGGGACAGAGAGGTACAGTGAGTGAAACTGACAGTGTGCTATTCTGTTCTAAACCAATTTTGCTGTTCCATATTTCAAATCCTTGAGTTTAGGGACAGAGAAGGACACTCGTGGAAATTATCAGTGTGCTATTCTGTGCTAAATCTTGTTTGTAGGGAGGGACAGAGTAGGACAGTGAGGGAAAGTGTCAGTGTGCTATTCTGTTCTAAACCAATTTTGCTGAACCATATTTTCAATCCTTGAGTTTAGGGACAGAGAGGTACAGTGAGTGAAACTGACAGTGTGCTATTCTGTTCTAAACAAATTTTGCTGTTCCATATTTCAAATCCTTGAGTTTAGGGACAGAGAAGGACACTCGTGGAAATTATCAGTGTGCTATTCTGTGCTAAATCTTGTTTGTAGGTAGGGACAGAGTAGGACAGTGAGGGAAAGTTTCAGTGTGCTATTCTGTTCTAAACCAATTTTGCTGTTCCATATTTTCAATCCTTGAGTTTAGGGACAGAGAAGGACACTCGTGGAAATTATCAGTGTGCTATTCTGTGCTAAATCTTGTTTGTAGGGAGGGACAGAGTAGGACAGTGAGGGAAAGTGTCAGTGTGCTATTCTGTTCTAAACCAATTTTGCTGTTCCATATTTTCAATCCTTGAGTTTAGGGACAGAGAAGGACACTCGTGGAAATTATCAGTGTGCTATTCTGTGCTAAATCTTGTTTGTAGGGAGGGACAGAGTAGGACAGTGAGGGAAAGTTTCAGTGTACTATTCTGTTCTAAACCAATTTTGCTGTTCCATATTTTCAATCCTTGAGTTTAGGGACAGAGAAGGACACTCGTGGAAATTATCAGTGTGCTATTCTGTGCTAAATCTTGTTTGTAGGGAGGGACAGAGTAGGACAGTGAGGGAAAGTGTCAGTGTGCTATTCTGTTCTAAACCAATTTTGCTGAACCATATTTTCAATCCTTGAGTTTAGGGACAGAGAGGTACAGTGAGTGAAACTGACAGTGTGCTATTCTGTTCTAAACCAATTTTGCTGTTCCATATTTCAAATCCTTGAGTTTAGGGACAGAGAAGGACACTCGTGGAAATTATCAGTGTGCTATTCTGTGCTAAATCTTGTTTGTAGGGAGGGACAGAGTAGGACAGTGAGGGAAAGTGTCAGTGTGCTATTCTGTTCTAAACCAATTTTGCTGAACCATATTTTCAATCCTTGAGTTTAGGGACAGAGAGGTACAGTGAGTGAAACTGACAGTGTGCTATTCTGTTCTAAACCAATTTTGCTGTTCCATATTTTCAATCCTTGAGTTTAGGGACAGAAAAGGACACTCGTGGAAATTATCAGTGTGCTATTCTGTGCTAAATCTTGTTTGTAGGGAGGGACAGAGTAGGACAGTGAGGGAAAGTGTCAGTGTGCTATTCTGTTCTAAACCAATTTTGCTGTTCCATATTTCAAATCCTTGAGTTTAGGGACAGAGAAGGAAACTCGTGGAAATTATCAGTGTGCTATTCTGTGCTTAATCTTGTTTGTAGGGAGGGACAGAGTAGGACAGTGAGGGAAAGTGTCAGTGTGCTATTCTGTTCTAAACCAATTTTGCTGAACCATATTTTTAATCCTTGAGTTTAGGGACAGAGAGGTACAGTGAGTGAAACTGACAGTGTGCTATTCTGTTCTAAACCAATTTTGCTGTTCCATATTTCAAATCCTTGAGTTTAGGGACAGAGAAGGACACTCGTGGAAATTATCAGTGTTCTATTCTGTGCTAAATCTTGTTTGTAGGGAGGGACAGAGTAGGACAGTGAGGGAAAGTGTCAGTGTGCTATTCTGTTCTAAACCAATTTTGCTGTTCCATATTTTCAATCCTTGAGTTTAGGGACAGAGAAGGACACTCGTGGAAATTATCAGTGTGCTATTCTGTGCCTAATCTTGTTTGTAGGGAGGGACAGAGTAGGACAGTGAGGGAAAGTGTCAGTGTGCTATTCTGTTCTAAACCAATTTTGCTGTTCCATATTTTCAATCCTTGAGTTTAGGGACAGAGAAGGACACTCGTGGAAATTATCAGTGTGCTATTCTGTGCTAAATCTTGTTTGTAGGGAGGGACAGAGTAGGACAGTGAGGGAAAGTTTCAGTGTGCTATTCTGTTCTAAACCAATTTTGCTGTTCCATATTTTCAATCCTTGAGTTTAGGGACAGAGAAGGACACTCGTGGAAATTATCAGTGTGCTATTCTGTGCTAAATCTTGTTTGTAGGGAGGGACAGAGTAGGACAGTGAGGGAAAGTGTCAGTGTGCTATTCTGTTCTAAACCAATTTTGCTGAACCATATTTTCAATCCTTGAGTTTAGGGACAGAGAGGTACAGTGAGTGAAACTGACAGTGTGCTATTCTGTTCTAAACCAATTTTGCTGTTCCATATTTCAAATCCTTGAGTTTAGGGACAGAGAAGGACACTCGTGGAAATTATCAGTGTGCTATTCTGTGCTAAATCTTGTTTGTAGGGAGGGACAGAGTAGGACAGTGAGGGAAAGTGTCAGTGTGCTATTCTGTTCTAAACCAATTTTGCTGAACCATATTTTCAATCCTTGAGTTTAGGGACAGAGAGGTACAGTGAGTGAAACTGACAGTGTGCTATTCTGTTCTAAACCAATTTTGCTGTTCCATATTTTCAATCCTTGAGTTTAGGGACAGAGAAGGACACTCGTGGAAATTATCAGTGTGCTATTCTGTGCTAAATCTTGTTTGTAGGGAGGGACAGAGTAGGACAGTGAGGGAAAGTTTCAGTGTGCTATTCTGTTCTAAACCAATTTTGCTGTTCCATATTTTCAATCCTTGAGTTTAGGGACAGAGAAGGACACTCGTGGAAATTATCAGTGTGCTATTCTGTGCTAAATCTTGTTTGTAGGGAGGGACAGAGTAGGACAGTGAGGGAAAGTGTCAGTGTGCTATTCTGTTCTAAACCAATTTTGCTGTTCCATATTTTCAATCCTTGAGTTTAGGGACAGAGAAGGACACTCGTGGAAATTATCAGTGTGCTATTCTGTGCTAAATCTTGTTTGTAGGGAGGGACAGAGTAGGACAGTGAGGGAAAGTTTCCGTGTGCTATTCTGTTCTAAACCAATTTTGCTGTTCCATATTTTCAATCCTTGAGTTTAGGGACAGAGAAGGACACTCGTGGAAATTATCAGTGTGCTATTCTGTGCTAAATCTTGTTTGTAGGGAGGGACAGAGTAGGACAGTGAGGGAAAGTGTCAGTGTGCTATTCTGTTCTAAACCAATTTTGCTGTTCCATATTTTCAATCCTTGAGTTTAGGGACAGAGAAGGACACTCGTGGAAATTATCAGTGTGCTATTCTGTGCTAAATCTTGTTTGTAGGGAGGGACAGAGTAGGACAGTGAGGGAAAGTGTCAGTGTGCTATTCTGTTCTAAACCAATTTTGCTGTTCCATATTTTCAATCCTTGAGTTTAGGGACAGAGAAGGACACTCGTGGAAATTATCAGTGTGCTATTCTGTGCTAAATCTTGTTTGTAGGGAGGGACAGAGTAGGACAGTGAGGGAAAGTTTCAGTGTGCTATTCTGTTCTAAACCAATTTTGCTGTTCCATATTTTCAATCCTTGAGTTTAGGGACAGAGAAGGACACTCGTGGAAATTATCAGTGTGCTATTCTGTGCTAAATCTTGTTTGTAGGGAGGGACAGAGTAGGACAGTGAGGGAAAGTGTCAGTGTGCTATTCTGTTCTAAACCAATTTTGCTGTTCCATATTTTCAATCCTTGAGTTTAGGGACAGAGAAGGACACTCGTGGAAATTATCAGTGTGCTATTCTGTGCTAAATCTTGTTTGTAGGGAGGGACAGAGTAGGACAGTGAGGGAAAGTTTCCGTGTGCTATTCTGTTCTAAACCAATTTTGCTGTTCCATATTTTCAATCCTTGAGTTTAGGGACAGAGAAGGACACTCGTGGAAATTATCAGTGTGCTATTCTGTGCTAAATCTTGTTTGTAGGGAGGGACAGAGTAGGACAGTGAGGGAAAGTGTCAGTGTGCTATTCTGTTCTAAACCAATTTTGCTGTTCCATATTTTCAATCCTTGAGTTTAGGGACAGAGAAGGACACTCGTGGAAATTATCAGTGTGCTATTCTGTGCTAAATCTTGTTTGTAGGGAGGGACAGAGTAGGACAGTGAGGGAAAGTGTCAGTGTGCTATTCTGCTCTAAACCAATTTTGCTGTTCCATATTTTCAATCCTTGAGTTTAGGGACAGAGAAGGACACTCGTGGAAATTATCAGTGTGCTATTCTGTGCTAAATCTTGTTTGTAGGGAGGGACAGAGTAGGACAGTGAGGGAAAGTTTCAGTGTGCTATTCTGTTCTAAACCAATTTTGCTGTTCCATATTTTCAATCCTTGAGTTTAGGGACAGAGAAGGACACTCGTGGAAATTATCAGTGTGCTATTCTGTGCTAAATCTTGTTTGTAGGGAGTAGGGATGAGCTTCGTGTTCGAGTCGAACATACGTTCGACTCGAACATCGGCTGTTCGATCGTTCGACGAAGATCGAACGATTTGGGCCGTTCGCGCCAAATTCGAGTGACGCGAACGGCCCACAATGCACTACGCCATCGCAGTGTCATCCAGGCGCTGTGATTGGCCAAGCATGCACTGTGACCCCGCATGCTTGGCCAATCACAGCGCCGGCAGCGAGGAGAGCAATGATTGGCCACAGGCAGGATGCCTGTGGCCAATTATTGCTGAGGGTGTTTAGTACACGCCCCACACTATAAAAGGCCGCCAGCACGGCGGCCTAGTGTAGTGTGTTCCGGAGCAGGGATAGAGCAGCATAGGCAGGGACAGTGACTTTTATTTCTTTCTTGCTTAACCTGGATTCCTTTAGTTTAGGGAAAGAGAAGGATAGGTAGGGAGAGTGTCAGTGTGTTTTGTGCTTGTGCTATATTGTGCTTAAAAAAAACATTTTTTCTAGGGACAGAAAACTGTAGGTAGGGAGAGTGTCAGTTTCTTTCACTGTCAAAGTCCTTGTTTCCAGGGACCTGGAAGGACAGTGAGTGAATTCTCCTTGTGCTAAATTGTGCTTAAAAAAAACATTTTTTCTAGGGACAGAAAACTGTAGGTAGGGAGAGTGTGTCAGTTTCTTTCACTGTCAAAGTCCTTGTTTCCAGGGACCTGGAAGGACAGTGAGTGAATTCTCCTTGTGCTAAATTGTGCTTAAAAAAAACATTTTTTCTAGGGACAGAAAACTGTAGGTAGGGAGAGTGTGTCAGTTTCTTTCACTGTCAAAGTCCTTGTTTCCAGGGACCTGGAAGGACAGTGAGTGAATTCTCCTTGTGCTAAATTGTGCTTAAAAAAAACATTTTTTCTAGGGACAGAAAACTGTAGGTAGGGAGAGTGTGTCAGTTTCTTTCACTGTCAAAGTCCTTGTTTCCAGGGACCTGGAAGGACAGTGAGTGAATTCTCCTTGTGCTAAATTGTGCTTAAAAAAAACATTTTTTCTAGGGACAGAAAACTGTAGGTAGGGAGAGTGTGTCAGTTTCTTTCACTGTCAAAGTCCTTGTTTCCAGGGACCTGGAAGGACAGTGAGTGAATTCTCCTTGTGCTAAATTGTGCTTAAAAAAAACATTTTTTCTAGGGACAGAAAACTGTAGGTAGGGAGAGTGTGTCAGTTTCTTTCACTGTCAAAGTCCTTGTTTCCAGGGACCTGGAAGGACAGTGAGTGAATTCTCCTTGTGCTAAATTGTGCTTAAAAAAAACATTTTTTCTAGGGACAGAAAACTGTAGGTAGGGAGAGTGTGTCAGTTTCTTTCACTGTCAAAGTCCTTGTTTCCAGGGACCTGGAAGGACAGTGAGTGAATTCTCCTTGTGCTAAATTGTGCTTAAAAAAAACATTTTTTCTAGGGACAGAAAACTGTAGGTAGGGAGAGTGTGTCAGTTTCTTTCACTGTCAAAGTCCTTGTTTCCAGGGACCTGGACGGACAGTGAGTGAATTCTCCTTGTGCTAAATTGTGCTTAAAAAAAACATTTTTTCTAGGGACAGAAAACTGTAGGTAGGGAGAGTGTGTCAGTTTCTTTCACTGTCAAAGTCCTTGTTTCCAGGGACCTGGAAGGACAGTGAGTGAATTCTCCTTGTGCTAAATTGTGCTTAAAAAAAAATTTTTTCTAGGGACAGAAAACTGTAGGTAGGGAGAGTGTGTCAGTTTCTTTCACTGTCAAAGTCCTTGTTTCCAGGGACCTGGAAGGACAGTGAGTGAATTCTCCTTGTGCTAAATTGTGCTTAAAAAAAACATTTTTTCTAGGGACAGAAAACTGTAGGTAGGGAGAGTGTGTCAGTTTCTTTCACTGTCAAAGTCCTTGTTTCCAGGGACCTGGAAGGACAGTGAGTGAATTCTCCTTGTGCTAAATTGTGCTTAAAAAAAACATTTTTTCTAGGGACAGAAAACTGTAGGTAGGGAGAGTGTGTCAGTTTCTTTCACTGTCAAAGTCCTTGTTTCCAGGGACCTGGAAGGACAGTGAGTGAATTCTCCTTGTGCTAAATTGTGCTTAAAAAAAACATTTTTTCTAGGGACAGAAAACTGTAGGTAGGGAGAGTGTGTCAGTTTCTTTCACTGTCAAAGTCCTTGTTTCCAGGGACCTGGAAGGACAGTGAGTGAATTCTCCTTGTGCTAAATTGTGCTTAAAAAAAACATTTTTTCTAGGGACAGAAAACTGTAGGTAGGGAGAGTGTGTCAGTTTCTTTCACTGTCAAAGTCCTTGTTTCCAGGGACCTGGAAGGACAGTGAGTGAATTCTCCTTGTGCTAAATTGTGCTTAAAAAAAACATTTTTTCTAGGGACAGAAAACTGTAGGTAGGGAGAGTGTGTCAGTTTCTTTCACTGTCAAAGTCCTTGTTTCCAGGGACCTGGAAGGACAGTGAGTGAATTCTCCTTGTGCTAAATTGTGCTTAAAAAAAACATTTTTTCTAGGGACAGAAAACTGTAGGTAGGGAGAGTGTGTCAGTTTCTTTCACTGTCAAAGTCCTTGTTTCCAGGGACCTGG
Organism: Rana muscosa; assembly: GCA_029206835.1. Lineage (NCBI taxonomy): Eukaryota > Metazoa > Chordata > Amphibia > Anura > Ranidae > Rana > Rana muscosa. The sequence goes on along the minus strand of CM055122.1, from coordinate 1,162,871,156 downwards.
AAGGACAGTGAGTGAATTCTCCTTGTGCTAAATTGTGCTTAAAAAAACCATTTTTTCTAGGGACAGAAAACTGTAGGTAGGGAGAGTGTGTCAGTTTCTTTCACTGTCAAAGTCCTTGTTTCCAGGGACCTGGAAGGACAGTGAGTGAATTCTCCTTGTGCTAAATTGTGCTTAAAAAAAACATTTTTTCTAGGGACAGAAAACTGTAGGTAGGGAGAGTGTGTCAGTTTCTTTCACTGTCAAAGTCCTTGTTTCCAGGGACCTGGAAGGACAGTGAGTGAATTCTCCTTGTGCTAAATTGTGCTTAAAAAAAACATTTTTTCTAGGGACAGAAAACTGTAGGTAGGGAGAGTGTGTCAGTTTCTTTCACTGTCAAAGTCCTTGTTTCCAGGGACCTGGAAGGACAGTGAGTGAATTCTCCTTGTGCTAAATTGTGCTTAAAAAAAACATTTTTTCTAGGGACAGAAAACTGTAGGTAGGGAGAGTGTGTCAGTTTCTTTCACTGTCAAAGTCCTTGTTTCCAGGGACCTGGAAGGACAGTGAGTGAATTCTCCTTGTGCTAAATTGTGCTTAAAAAAAACATTTTTTCTAGGGACAGAAAACTGTAGGTAGGGAGAGTGTGTCAGTTTCTTTCACTGTCAAAGTCCTTGTTTCCAGGGACCTGGAAGGACAGTGAGTGAATTCTCCTTGTGCTAAATTGTGCTTAAAAAAAACATTTTTTCTAGGGACAGAAAACTGTAGGTAGGGAGAGTGTGTCAGTTTCTTTCACTGTCAAAGTCCTTGTTTCCAGGGACCTGGAAGGACAGTGAGTGAATTCTCCTTGTGCTAAATTGTGCTTAAAAAAAACATTTTTTCTAGGGACAGAAAACTGTAGGTAGGGAGAGTGTGTCAGTTTCTTTCACTGTCAAAGTCCTTGTTTCCAGGGACCTGGAAGGACAGTGAGTGAATTCTCCTTGTGCTAAATTGTGCTTAAAAAAAACATTTTTTCTAGGGACAGAAAACTGTAGGTAGGGAGAGTGTGTCAGTTTCTTTCACTGTCAAAGTCCTTGTTTCCAGGGACCTGGAAGGACAGTGAGTGAATTCTCCTTGTGCTAAATTGTGCTTAAAAAAAACATTTTTTCTAGGGACAGAAAACTGTAGGTAGGGAGAGTGTGTCAGTTTCTTTCACTGTCAAAGTCCTTGTTTCCAGGGACCTGGAAGGACAGTGAGTGAATTCTCCTTGTGCTAAATTGTGCTTAAAAAAAACATTTTTTCTAGGGACAGAAAACTGTAGGTAGGGAGAGTGTGTCAGTTTCTTTCACTGTCAAAGTCCTTGTTTCCAGGGACATGGAAGGACAGTGAGTGAATTCTCCTTGTGCTAAATTGTGCTTAAAAAAAACATTTTTTCTAGGGACAGAAAACTGTAGGTAGGGAGAGTGTGTCAGTTTCTTTCACTGTCAAAGTCCTTGTTTCCAGGGACCTGGAAGGACAGTGAGTGAATTCTCCTTGTGCTAAATTGTGCTTAAAAAAAACATTTTTTCTAGGGACAGAAAACTGTAGGTAGGGAGAGTGTGTCAGTTTCTTTCACTGTCAAAGTCCTTGTTTCCAGGGACCTGGAAGGACAGTGAGTGAATTCTCCTTGTGCTAAATTGTGCTTAAAAAAAACATTTTTTCTAGGGACAGAAAACTGTAGGTAGGGAGAGTGTGTCAGTTTCTTTCACTGTCAAAGTCCTTGTTTCCAGGGACCTGGAAGGACAGTGAGTGAATTCTCCTTGTGCTAAATTGTGCTTAAAAAAAACATTTTTTCTAGGGACAGAAAACTGTAGGTAGGGAGAGTGTGTCAGTTTCTTTCACTGTCAAAGTCCTTGTTTCCAGGGACCTGGAAGGACAGTGAGTGAATTCTCCTTGTGCTAAATTGTGCTTAAAAAAAACATTTTTTCTAGGGACAGAAAACTGTAGGTAGGGAGAGTGTGTCAGTTTCTTTCACTGTCAAAGTCCTTGTTTCCAGGGACCTGGAAGGACAGTGAGTGAATTCTCCTTGTGCTAAATTGTGCTTAAAAAAAACATTTTTTCTAGGGACAGAAAACTGTAGGTAGGGAGAGTGTGTCAGTTTCTTTCACTGTCAAAGTCCTTGTTTACAGGGACCTGGAAGGACAGTGAGTGAATTCTCCTTGTGCTAAATTGTGCTTAAAAAAAACATTTTTTCTAGGGACAGAAAACTGTAGGTAGGGAGAGTGTGTCAGTTTCTTTCACTGTCAAAGTCCTTGTTTCCAGGGACCTGGAAGGACAGTGAGTGAATTCTCCTTGTGCTAAATTGTGCTTAAAAAAAACATTTTTTCTAGGGACAGAAAACTGTAGGTAGGGAGAGTGGGTCAGTTTCTTTCACTGTCAAAGTCCTTGTTTCCAGGGACCTGGAAGGACAGTGAGTGAATTCTCCTTGTGCTAAATTGTGCTTAAAAAAAACATTTTTTCTAGGGACAGAAAACTGTAGGTAGGGAGAGTGTGTCAGTTTCTTTCACTGTCAAAGTCCTTGTTTCCAAGGACCTGGAAGGACAGTGAGTGAATTCTCCTTGTGCTAAATTGTGCTTAAAAAAAACATTTTTTCTAGGGACAGAAAACTGTAGGTAGGGAGAGTGTGTCAGTTTCTTTCACTGTCAAAGTCCTTGTTTCCAGGGACCTGGAAGGACAGTGAGTGAATTCTCCTTGTGCTAAATTGTGCTTAAAAAAAACATTTTTTCTAGGGACAGAAAACTGTAGGTAGGGAGAGTGTGTCAGTTTCTTTCACTGTCAAAGTCCTTGTTTCCAGGGACCTGGAAGGACAGTGAGTGAATTCTCCTTGTGCTAAATTGTGCTTAAAAAAAACATTTTTTCTAGGGACAGAAAACTGTAGGTAGGGAGAGTGTGTCAGTTTCTTTCACTGTCAAAGTCCTTGTTTCCAGGGACCTGGAAAGACAGTGAGTGAATTCTCTTTGTGCTAAATTGTGCTTAAAAAAAACATTTTTTCTAGGGACAGAAAACTGTAGGTAGGGAGAGTGTGTCAGTTTCTTTCACTGTCAAAGTCCTTGTTTCCAGGGACCTGGAAGGACAGTGAGTGAATTCTCCTTGTGCTAAATTGTGCTTAAAAAAAACATTTTTTCTAGGGACAGAAAACTGTAGTTAGGGAGAGTGTGTCAGTTTCTTTCACTGTCAAAGTCCTTGTTTCCAGGGACCTGGAAGGACAGTGAGTGAATTCTCCTTGTGCTAAATTGTGCTTAAAAAATACATTTTTTCTAGGGACAGAAAACTGTAGGTAGGGAGAGTGTGTCAGTTTCTTTCACTGTCAAAGTCCTTGTTTCCAGGGACCTGGAAGGACAGTGAGTGAATTCTCCTTGTGCTAAATTGTGCTTAAAAAAACATTTTTTCTAGGGACGGAAAACTATAGGTAGGGAGAGTGTGTCAGTTTCTTTCACTGTCAAAGTCCTTGTTTCCAGGGACCTGGAAGGACAGTGAGTGAATTCTCCTTGTGCTAAATTGTGCTTAAAAAAAACATTTTTTCTAGGGACAGAAAACTGTAGGTAGGGAGAGTGTGTCAGTTTCTTTCACTGTCAAAGTCCTTGTTTCCAGGGACCTGGAAGGACAGTGAGTGAATTCTCCTTGTGCTAAATTGTGCTTAAAAAAAACATTTTTTCTAGGGACAGAAAACTGTAGGTAGGGAGAGTGTGTCAGTTTCTTTCACTGTCAAAGTCCTTGTTTCAAGGGACAGAGAAGGACACCTGAAGGTAGCCCTTATTGCTTTTTTCCCATCTCCCTGCAGGCCATCTATTAGAATGTCTGGAAGGCAAACAAGGAGAGGCAGACAGTCAGGAGGCAATAAAAGAGGGCAAGCAGGCTCTGTGTCTGGGGGCAACAGTGCTGGTCGTGGACGCGGTGCATTGTCATCAGCACATGGCCATGGGACACGCTTGTCCTTCTTTTCGGCAGCTGGACATGTTGAGCCACATCATGCCGAAGACTTGGTAGAGTGGATGACCAAGCCCTCCTCCTCCTCCTCATCCTCTCTCACCCAGGCTCAGGGTACTGGAAAAGCAGCTGCCAAAGCGTCCTCTTCCCTGGTATCAATGTCAGACTCATCATCAGTCACTCCTTCCCTAGACCCACCATGTCCTCCTCCTGAGGAGTCCCCCGAACTGTTTCAGCACAGTGTTGGGTACATGCTCCAGGAGGATGCCCAGCGTTTCGAAGGGTCTGATGATGAAACCCAGCTAGAGGAAGGCAGTAGCGTGAGAGCAGACAGAGGGGATGCTCAAGAAGGACACCAATCTGGCAGTCATGTTCCAGCAGCTGCAGCATACTGCCAGATTGGCTCCAGTGATGAGGAGGGAGGTGATGATGAGGTCACTGACTCCACATGGGTGCCTAATAGGAGAGAGGAGGAGGAGGAGGATGAGGAGGAGGCACATCTCCAACGAGGCAGGATGCCCTTTGGTGGCCAGCGTAAGGGCAGTACACCGACGGAATCACACCGCAGAGCTCCGCCTGTGCAGGGCGCTGCCTCTGCCCGTCATTCAAAAAGTTCTTTGGTGTGGGCCTTTTTTGAGGCTAGTGCATCAGATCGCACAGCTGCTGTTTGCAACATATGTCTCAAGCGTATATCGCGTGGCCAAAACATCAGCCGCTTGGGTACCACATGCCTGACCAGACATATGTTGACCTTCCATGCAGCTCGTTGGCAAGCCTACCTCAAAGACCCACACCAAAGAACAAAGCGGACCTCTCCTTGCACCGCATCAGCTGGGATCTCCAACCCCACTATAACTTCAGTCCTCTCTGAAACATGCACTGAGAGGAATGAAGGTGTAGAATTAGGTGTGTCACAGCCAAGTACTTGCGGCCACTCTGCTAGCAGTACACCGACGTCCGATTCTAGCAGGCAAATTTCCCTGCCCCAGCTGCTGGACCGTCGAAAGAAGTTCACTCCCAGCCATCCACATGCCCAGCGGTTGAATGCTAGCTTGGCTAAATTGCTAGCGCTTCAACTGCTGCCTTTTCAGTTGGTAGACTCGGCCCCCTTCCGTGAGTTTGTGCAATGTGCGGTTCCTCAGTGGCAGGTTCCCAAACGCCACTTTTTCTCACGGAAGGCTATTCCGGCTCTCTACCGGCATGTGGAAGGCAATGTCTTGGCCTCGCTGGACAGGGCGGTCAGCGGTAAGGTGCATATTACCGCTGACTCATGGTCCAGCAGGCATGGACAGGGACGTTACCTTTCTTTCACGGCCCATTGGGTCACTCTTTTGGCAGCTGGGAAGGATGCAGGACAAGGTGCAGTAGTGTTGGAGGTTGTCCCACCGCCACGCCTCCAAAATGCTACTACTGGTTGTGACACACCTCTCTCCTCCACCCCCTCCTCTTCTTCTTCCTCCATGGCCTCTTCCTGTGGTTTGTCCTATGAACCAGCGGTGCTCCGTAGCCGTTCACGGGGCTACGCAAGTACGCAGGCAAAAAGATGCCATGCCGTGCTTGCGCTGGTGTGTTTGGGGGACAGAAGCCACACTGGGGCAGAGGTCCTGTCTGCTCTGCAGGGCCAGGCCGAGAGGTGGTTGACGCCACGCCAGCTTAAGCCAGGAATGGTGGTTTGCGACAATGGCACCAACCTCCTCTCCGCCCTCCGACAGGGACAACTGACCCATGTGCCCTGTGTGGCTCACGTCCTTAACCTGGTGGTGCAGCGGTTCTTGGGCAGGTACCCGGGCTTACAGGATGTCCTGAGGCAGGCCAGGAAAGTCTGTGTGCATTTCCGCAGATCTTATAATGCCAGTGCTCGCCTGGCTGAGCTGCAAAAAGAGTTGAACCTGCCCAAGAACCGCCTTATATGTGACATGCCCACCAGGTGGAACTCAACGTTGGCCATGCTGCAGCGGCTGCACACGCAGCAGAGGGCCATCAATGAGTACCTGTGCGACTACGGCACCAGGACAGGGTCAGGGGAGCTTGGTTTTTTTTCTCCACGCCAGTGGGGCATGATCAGGGATGCATGCACTGTCCTGGCACCATTTGAGGAGGCCACGAGGATGGTGAGCAGTGACAGTGCATGCATCAGTGACACTGTACCTCTTGTCCACCTGTTGGAGCACACGCTGCGTGGAATAATGGACAGGGCACTTGAGGCAGAACAGAGGCAGGAAGAGGAGGACTTCCTTGCCTCTCAAGGCCCCCTTTACCCAGACAGTGTTCCTTCTGTCCCACCCATCGCACAGGAAGAGGAGGAGGAGGAGGAGGAGGAGGAGGATTGTGTCAGCATGGAGGTGGAGGCTGGCACTCAGCATCATCAGCAGCAGTCTTTTAGGGATGATTTACAGTCCCAAGAAACCAGTGGACTTGTACGTGGCTGGGAGGAGGTGGCTGCGGATCATGTCGTCCTTAGTGACCCAGAGGACTCCGGAGCGAATGCCTCAGCAAACCTACGCTGCATGGCCTCCCTGATCCTGCAAAGTCTGCGGAAGGATCCTCGTATTCTTCGGATCAAGGAGAGGGACCATTACTGGCTGGCCACTCTCCTTGATCCACGGTACAAGGATAAGGTTGCGGACCTTATGTTACCGTCGCAGAGGGAGCAGAGGATGAGACAACTCCGGGAGGCCTTGCAGAAAGGTCTGTGCAACGCGTTCCCAGAGACTGGGAGGTTACAAACTCCTGGTCCTGGACAACGAGTTGCTGAGGCTTCGGCCAGTCAAAGAAGGAGCGGTGGGGAAGGTGGCCGTCTGACCGATGCGTTCAGACAATTCTTTAGTCCGCAGCCCCAAAGTATGATCGGTTCCAGCAACCATCGCCAGCGTCTGATAAACATGGTGCAGGAATATCTAGGGGCAAGGTCAGACTTGGACACCTTCCCCACCGAAAATCCTCTGGCTTACTGGGTCTTGAGGATGGATCACTGGCCAGAGCTTGCACAGTATGCAATTGAGCTACTGGCCTGTCCTGCATCCAGCGTTCTTTCGGAACGCACATTCAGTGCTGCTGGAGGATTTGTCACGGATCACAGGGTGCGCCTGTCCACCGACTCGGTTGATCGACTGACTTTCATCAAGATGAACCAGTCTTGGATCACCACCAGCTACCACACACCTGATGCTGATATAACAGACTAATTGATTTTAACATGTCACATCCCTTCAAGACTGATGCTGATGCTGAGTGCCTGTGCTGTTATGTTGACTGGCTATCCTCCTCCTCCGAGTCCTCAATGATACGATTGATGATGATAGCTTGGAAGATCATTTTTGTTTATGGGTGCCGCCACCAGTGGCTAAGGCCCAATTTTTCAGCCCCTGTTTTACAGGGGCGTGTAATTACAATTTTTTTAGCAATAATTTGCCATAGGGCTCATTGCTGTGCTCCAAGTACAGTATCTGTGAGGGGTTGGAGTGTTGTGGCACCAGTGCCTAAGGCCCAATTTTTCAGCCCCTGTTTAACAGGGGCGTGTCATTACAATTTTTGAAGCAATACTTTGCAACAGGGCTCATTGCTGTGCTCCAAGTACAGTATCTGTGAGGGGTTGTAGTGTTGTGCCACCAGTGCCTAAGGCCCAATTTTTCAGCCCCTGTTCAACAGGGGCATGCAATTACAATTCTTGATCTAATAATTCACAGCAGGGTCCATTGCTGCACCCACCAAGAGTAACTCTGAGGGCTTACAGTCTTGTGGCAACGCCACCACCACCACCACCACGAAAGGCCCAATTTTTCAGCCCCTGTTCAAAAGGGGCATGTAATTACAATTCTTGATCTAATAATTCACAGCAGGGCCCATTGCTGCACCCACCAAGAGTAACTGTCAGGGCTTACAGTGTTGTGGCACCAGCACCACCATCAAAGCCCCAATTTTTACTACCACTGTTCAACAATTATATGTAATTAAAATTCCTGATATAATAGTTGACAGCAGGGCGTTCCAGCACCAACCAAGAGTAACTGAGTGCTTACAGTGTTGTGCCAACACCAACAACTAAGGGGCCTATTTCTGCAGAGTATATACGGCAGGTCCCTACTTTCAAACATCCAACTTACAAACGACTCCTACTTGCAAACGAAAGAAGACAACAGGAAGTGAGAGGAAATCTACCCCTAGAAAGGAAAATTCTCTCCTGTAAGAATAAATATGGGAGAAAGGGGTCTCATCTGTACTGATGCTTTATCAGCAATCCTTGTTTCAAGAAAAACACCACATTTCAAAAACAGTTGTCATTGGGACGGAAAGTGAGGTGAAATGTTCTGAACAGGGGCACAGACAGCAAAACAAATGTTACAGGGGTGATAACCCTTACCTATGTTTCCCAAAAAGTTTAAAAATAGATTTTTGGGCTGGAGCTACACTTCAACAATGTACCTGTTCAAAATTACAAACAGATTCTACATAAGAACAAACCTACAGTCCCTGTCTTGTATGCACCGCCTGTATACGGCTGTTCAGAGTATATAGGGCCTTTTTTATTTTATGTGCGGGGTTCCCCTTAATATCCATACAAGACCCAAAGGGGCTGGTAATGGGCTGGGGTAGGGGGGGGGGTCATGGGGTAGCTATGCCATTTTTCTTAAAGAATTTCATCCATATTACCGGGACCAGACATTACATTAAAGCCGCAAGCAGTTTTAAATGGCTTTTTTTTCCTTTAGAAGTGTCATTTTGTGCAGGGACAGTTCTAAACACGGGAAACACGTGGCACTTCACAGGCATACTTTAGACACCCCCCAGGTACGATATTTAAAGGAATATTTGACTTTTTTTTTTTCACTTTATGCATCATTAAAATGACTGCTCCCGAAAAACGACCGTTTGTAAAACTTATTTTTGCATTGATACATGTCCCCTGGTGCAGAATCCGGGTTCCCAAACCCTATTTATGACAATAACATGCATAATAGTTGTTATAATTAGCACTTTAGAATTCGAACGTTCGCATCCATTGTATTTAATAGGGTTCTAATGTTCGTTCGAACTTTCGGTCCGCTCGCGGGTTCTGGTGCGAACCGAACCCGGGGGTGTTCGGCTCATCACTAGTAGGGAGGGACAGAGTAGGACAGTGAGGGAAAGTGTCAGTGTGCTATTCTTTTCTAAACCAATTTTGCTGAACCATATTTTCAATCCTTGAGTTTAGGGACAGAGAGGTACAGTGAGTGAAACTGACAGTGTGCTATTCTGTTCTAAACCAATTTTGCTGTTCCATATTTCAAATCCTTGAGTTTAGGGACAGAGAAGGACACTCGTGGAAATTGTCAGTGTGCTATTCTGTGCTAAATCTTGTTTGTAGGGAGGGACAGAGTAGGACAGTGAGGGAAAGTTTCAGTGTGCTATTCTGTTCTAAACCAATTTTGCTGTTCCATATTTTCAATCCTTGAGTTTAGGGACAGAGAAGGACACTCGTGGAAATTATCAGTGTGCTATTCTGTGCTAAATCTTGTTTGTAGGGAGGGACAGAGTAGGACAGTGAGGGAAAGTGTCAGTGTGCTATTCTGTTCTAAACCAATTTTGCTGTTCCATATTTCAAATCCTTGAGTTTAGGGACAGAGAAGGACACTCGTGGAAATTATCAGTGTGCTATTCTGTGCTAAATCTTGTTTGTAGGGAGGGACAGAGTAGGACAGTGAGGGAAAGTGTCAGTGTGCTATTCTGTTCTAAACCAATTTTGCTGAACCATATTTTCAATCCTTGAGTTTAGGGACAGAGAGGTACAGTGAGTGAAACTGACAGTGTGCTATTCTGTTCTAAACCAATTTTGCTGTTCCATATTTCAAATCCTTGAGTTTAGGGACAGAGAAGGACACTCGTGGAAATTATCAGTGTGCTATTCTGTGCTAAATCTTTTTTGTAGGGAGGGACAGAGTAGGACAGTGAGGGAAAGTGTCAGTGTGCTATTCTGTTCTAAACCAATTTTGCTGTTCCATATTTCAAATCCTTGAGTTTAGGGACAGAGAAGGACACTCTTGGAAATTATCAGTGTGCTATTCTGTGCTAAATCTTGTTTGTAGGGAGGGACAGAGTAGGACAGTGAGGGAAAGTGTCAGTGTGCTATTCTGTTCTAAACCAATTTTGCTGAACCATATTTTCAATCCTTGAGTTTAGGGACAGAGAGGTACAGTGAGTGAAACTGACAGTGTGCTATTCTGTTCTAAACCAATTTTGCTGTTCCATATTTCAAATCCTTGAGTTTAGGGACAGAGAAGGACACTCGTGGAAATTATCAGTGTGCTATTCTGTGCTAAATCTTTTTTGTAGGGAGGGACAGAGTAGGACAGTGAGGGAAAGTGTCAGTGTGCTATTCTGTTCTAAACCAATTTTGCTGTTCCATATTTCAAATCCTTGAGTTTAGGGACAGAGAAGGACACTCGTGGAAATTATCAGTGTGCTATTCTGTGCTAAATCTTGTTTGTAGGGAGGGACAGAGTAGGACAGTGAGGGAAAGTGTCAGTGTGCTATTCTGTTCTAAACCAATTTTGCTGAACCATATTTTCAATCCTTGAGTTTAGGGACAGAGAGGTACAGTGCGTGAAACTGACAGTGTGCTATTCTGTTCTAAACCAATTTTGCTGTTCCATATTTCAAATCCTTGAGTTTAGGGACAGAGAAGGACACTCGTGGAAATTATCAGTGTGCTATTCTGTGCTAAATCTTGTTTGTAGGGAGGGACAGAGTAGGACAGTGAGGGAAAGTGTCAGTGTGCTATTCTGTTCTAAACCAATTTTGCTGAACCATATTTTCAATCCTTGAGTTTAGGGACAGAGAGGTACAGTGAGTGAAACTGACAGTGTGCTATTCTGTTCTAAACCAATTTTGCTGTTCCATATTTTCAATCCTTGAGTTTAGGGACAGAGAAGGACACTTGTGGAAATTATCAGTGTGCTATTCTGTGCTAAATCTTGTTTGTAGGGAGGGACAGAGTAGGACAGTGAGGGAAAGTTTCAGTGTGCTATTCTGTTCTAAACCAATTTTGCTTTTCCATATTTTCAATCCTTGAGTTTAGGGACAGAAAAGGACACTCGTGGAAATTATCAGTGTGCTATTCTGTGCTAAATCTTGTTTGTAGGGAGGGACAGAGTAGGACAGTGAGGGAAAGTGTCAGTGTGCTATTCTGTTCTAAACCAATTTTGCTGTTCCATATTTCAAATCCTTGAGTTTAGGGACAGAGAAGGACACTCGTGGAAATTATCAGTGTGCTATTCTGTGCTAAATCTTGTTTGTAGGGAGGGACAGAGTAGGACAGTGAGGGAAAGTGTCAGTGTGCTATTCTGTTCTAAACCAATTTTGCTGTTCCATATTTCAAATCCTTGAGTTTAGGGACAGAGAAGGACACTCGTGGAAATTATCAGTGTGCTATTCTGTGCTAAATCTTGTTTGTAGGGAGGGACAGAGTAGGACAGTGAGGGAAAGTGTCAGTGTGCTATTCTGTTCTAAACCAATTTTGCTGAACCATATTTTCAATCCTTGAGTTTAGGGACAGAGAGGTACAGTGAGTGAAACTGACAGTGTGCTATTCTGTTCTAAACCAATTTTGCTGTTCCATATTTCAAATTTTTGAGTTTAGGGACAGAGAAGGACACTCGTGGAAATTATCAGTGTGCTATTCTGTGCTAAATCTTTTTTGTAGGGAGGGACAGAGTAGGACAGTGAGGGAAAGTGTCAGTGTGCTATTCTGTTCTAAACCAATTTTGCTGTTCCATATTTCAAATCCTTGAGTTTAGGGACAGAGAAGGACACTCGTGGAAATTATCAGTGTGCTATTCTGTGCTAAATCTTGTTTGTAGGGAGGGACAGAGTAGGACAGTGAGGGAAAGTGTCAGTGTGCTATTCTGTTCTAAACCAATTTTGCTGTTCCATATTTCAAATCCTTGAGTTTAGGGACAGAGAAGGACACTCGTGGAAATTATCAGTGTGCTATTCTGTGCTAAATCTTGTTTGTAGGGAGGGACAGAGTAGGACAGTGAGGGAAAGTGTCAGTGTGCTATTCTGTTCTAAACCAATTTTGCTGAACCATATTTTCAATCCTTGAGTTTAGGGACAGAGAGGTACAGTGAGTGAAACTGACAGTGTGCTATTCTGTTCTAAACCAATTTTGCTGTTCCATATTTCAAATTTTTGAGTTTAGGGACAGAGAAGGACACTCGTGGAAATTATCAGTGTGCTATTCTGTGCTAAATCTTTTTTGTAGGGAGGGACAGAGTAGGACAGTGAGGGAAAGTGTCAGTGTGCTATTCTGTTCTAAACCAATTTTGCTGTTCCATATTTCAAATCCTTGAGTTTAGGGACAGAGAAGGACACTCGTGGAAATTATCAGTGTGCTATTCTGTGCTAAATCTTGTTTGTAGGGAGGGACAGAGTAGGACAGTGAGGGAAAGTGTCAGTGTGCTATTCTGTTCTAAACCAATTTTGCTGAACCATATTTTCAATCCTTGAGTTTAGGGACAGAGAGGTACAGTGCGTGAAACTGACAGTGTGCTATTCTGTTCTAAACCAATTTTGCTGTTCCATATTTCAAATCCTTGAGTTTAGGGACAGAGAAGGACACTCGTGGAAATTATCAGTGTGCTATTCTGTGCTAAATCTTGTTTGTAGGGAGGGACAGAGTAGGACAGTGAGGGAAAGTTTCAGTGTGCTATTCTGTTCTAAACCAATTTTGCTGTTCCATATTTTCAATCCTTGAGTTTAGGGACAGAGAAGGACACTCGTGGAAATTATCAGTGTGCTATTCTGTGCTAAATCTTGTTTGTAGGGAGGGACAGAGTAGGACAGTGAGGGAAAGTTTCAGTGTGCTATTCTGTTCTAAACCAATTTTGCTGTTCCATATTTTCAATCCTTGAGTTTAGGGACAGAGAAGGACACTCGTGGAAATTATCAGTGTGCTATTCTGTGCTAAATCTTGTTTGTAGGGAGGGACAGAGTAGGACAGTGAGGGAAAGTGTCAGTGTGCTATTCTGTTCTAAACCAATTTTGCTGTTCCATATTTTCAATCCTTGAGTTTAGGGACAGAGAAGGACACTCGTGGAAATTATCAGTGTGCTATTCTGTGCTAAATCTTGTTTGTAGGGAGGGACAGAGTAGGACAGTGAGGGAAAGTTTCAGTGTGCTATTCTGTTCTAAACCAATTTTGCTGTTCCATATTTTCAATCCTTGAGTTTAGGGACAGAGAAGGACACTCGTGGAAATTATCAGTGTGCTATTCTGTGCTAAATCTTGTTTGTAGGGAGGGACAGAGTAGGACAGTGAGGGAAAGTGTCAGTGTGCTATTCTGTTCTAAACCAATTTTGCTGTTCCATATTTTCAATCCTTGAGTTTAGGGACAGAGAAGGACACTCGTGGAAATTATCAGTGTGCTATTCTGTGCTAAATCTTGTTTGTAGGGAGGGACAGAGTAGGACAGTGAGGGAAAGTGTCAGTGTGCTATTCTGTTCTAAACCAATTTTGCTGTTCCATATTTTCAATCCTTGAGTTTAGGGACAGAGAAGGACACTCGTGGAAATTATCAGTGTGCTATTCTGTGCTAAATCTTGTTTGTAGGGAGGGACAGAGTAGGACAGTGAGGGAAAGTTTCAGTGTGCTATTCTGTTCTAAACCAATTTTGCTGTTCCATATTTTCAATCCTTGAGTTTAGAGACAGAGAAGGACACTCGTGGAAATTATCAGTGTGCTATTCTGTGCTAAATCTTGTTTGTAGGGAGGGACAGAGTAGGACAGTGAGGGAAAGTGTCAGTGTGCTATTCTTTTCTAAACCAATTTTGCTGAACCATATTTTCAATCCTTGAGTTTAGGGACAGAGAGGTACAGTGAGTGAAACTGACAGTGTGCTATTCTGTTCTAAACCAATTTTGCTGTTCCATATTTCAAATCCTTGAGTTTAGGGACAGAGAAGGACACTCGTGGAAATTATCAGTGTGCTATTCTGTGCTAAATCTTGTTTGTAGGGAGGGACAGAGTAGGACAGTGAGGGAAAGTGTCAGTGTGCTATTCTGTTCTAAACCAATTTTGCTGAACCATATTTTCAATCCTTGAGTTTAGGGACAGAGAGGTACAGTGAGTGAAACTGACAGTGTGCTATTCTGTTCTAAACCAATTTTGCTGTTCCATATTTTCAATCCTTGAGTTTAGGGACAGAGAAGGACACTCGTGGAAATTATCAGTGTGCTATTCTGTGCTAAATCTTGTTTGTAGGGAGGGACAGAGTAGGACAGTGAGGGAAAGTTTCAGTGTGCTATTCTGTTCTAAACCAATTTTGCTGTTCCATATTTTCAATCCTTGAGTTTAGGGACAGAGAAGGACACTCGTGGAAATTATCAGTGTGCTATTCTGTGCTAAATCATGTTTGTAGGGAGGGACAGAGTAGGACAGTGAGGGAAAGTGTCAGTGTGCTATTCTGTTCTAAACCAATTTTGCTGTTCCATATTTCAAATCCTTGAGTTTAGGGACAGAGAAGGACACTCGTGGAAATTATCAGTGTGCTATTCTGTGCTAAATCTTGTTTGTAGGGAGGGACAGAGTAGGACAGTGAGGGAAAGTGTCAGTGTGCTATTCTGTTCTAAACCAATTTTGCTGAACCATATTTTCAATCCTTGAGTTTAGGGACAGAGAGGTACAGTGAGTGAAACTGACAGTGTGCTATTCTGTTCTAAACCAATTTTGCTGTTCCATATTTCAAATTTTTGAGTTTAGGGACAGAGAAGGACACTCGTGGAAATTATCAGTGTGCTATTCTGTGCTAAATCTTTTTTGTAGGGAGGGACAGAGTAGGACAGTGAGGGAAAGTGTCAGTGTGCTATTCTGTTCTAAACCAATTTTGCTGTTCCATATTTCAAATCCTTGAGTTTAGGGACAGAGAAGGACACTCGTGGAAATTATCAGTGTGCTATTCTGTGCTAAATCTTGTTTGTAGGGAGGGACAGAGTAGGACAGTGAGGGAAAGTGTCAGTGTGCTATTCTGTTCTAAACCAATTTTGCTGTTCCATATTTCAAATCCTTGAGTTTAGGGACAGAGAAGGACACTCATGGAAATTATCAGTGTGCTATTCTGTGCTAAATCTTGTTTGTAGGGAGGGACAGAGTAGGACAGTGAGGGAAAGTGTCAGTGTGCTATTCTGTTCTAAACCAATTTTGCTGAACCATATTTTCAATCCTTGAGTTTAGGGACAGAGAGGTACAGTGAGTGAAACTGACAGTGTGCTATTCTGTTCTAAACCAATTTTGCTGTTCCATATTTCAAATTTTTGAGTTTAGGGACAGAGAAGGACACTCGTGGAAATTATCAGTGTGCTATTCTGTGCTAAATCTTTTTTGTAGGGAGGGACAGAGTAGGACAGTGAGGGAAAGTGTCAGTGTGCTATTCTGTTCTAAACCAATTTTGCTGTTCCATATTTCAAATCCTTGAGTTTAGGGACAGAGAAGGACACTCGTGGAAATTATCAGTGTGCTATTCTGTGCTAAATCTTGTTTGTAGGGAGGGACAGAGTAGGACAGTGAGGGAAAGTGTGAGTGTTCTATTCTGTTCTAAACCAATTTTGCTGTTTCATATTTCAAATCCTTGAGTTTAGGGACAGAGAAGGACACTCGTGGAAATTATCAGTGTGCTATTCTGTGCTAAATCTTGTTTGTAGGGAGGGACAGAGTAGGACAGTGAGGGAAAGTGTCAGTGTGCTATTCTGTTCTAAACCAATTTTGCTGAACCATATTTTCAATCCTTGAGTTTAGGGACAGAGAGGTACAGTGCGTGAAACTGACAGTGTGCTATTCTGTTCTAAACCAATTTTGCTGTTCCATATTTCAAATCCTTGAGTTTAGGGACAGAGAAGGACACTCGTGGAAATTATCAGTGTGCTATTCTGTGCTAAATCTTGTTTGTAGGGAGGGACAGAGTAGGACAGTGAGGGAAAGTGTCAGTGTGCTATTCTGTTCTAAACCAATTTTGCTGAACCATATTTTCAATCCTTGAGTTTAGGGACAGAGAGGTACAGTGCGTGAAACTGACAGTGTGCTATTCTGTTCTAAACCAATTTTGCTGTTCCATATTTCAAATCCTTGAGTTTAGGGACAGAGAAGGACACTCGTGGAAATTATCAGTGTGCTATTCTGTGCTAAATCTTGTTTGTAGGGAGGGACAGAGTAGGACAGTGAGGGAAAGTTTCAGTGTGCTATTCTGTTCTAAACCAATTTTGCTGTTCCATATTTTCAATCCTTGAGTTTAGGGACAGAGAAGGACACTCGTGGAAATTATCAGTGTGCTATTCTGTGCTAAATCTTGTTTGTAGGGAGGGACAGAGTAGGACAGTGAGGGAAAGTTTCAGTGAGCTATTCTGTTCTAAACCAATTTTGCTGTTCCATATTTTCAATCCTTGAGTTTAGGGACAGAGAAGGACACTCGTGGAAATTATCAGTGTGCTATTCTGTGCTAAATCTTGTTTGTAGGGAGGGACAGAGTAGGACAGTGAGGGAAAGTGTCAGTGTGCTATTCTGTTCTAAACCAATTTTGCTGTTCCATATTTTCAATCCTTGAGTTTAGGGACAGAGAAGGACACTCGTGGAAATTATCAGTGTGCTATTCTGTGCTAAATCTTGTTTGTAGGGAGGGACAGAGTAGGACAGTGAGGGAAAGTTTCAGTGTGCTATTCTGTTCTAAACCAATTTTGCTGTTCCATATTTTCAATCCTTGAGTTTAGGGACAGAGAAGGACACTCGTGGAAATTATCAGTGTGCTATTCTGTGCTAAATCTTGTTTGTAGGGAGGGACAGAGTAGGACAGTGAGGGAAAGTGTCAGTGTGCTATTCTGTTCTAAACCAATTTTGCTGTTCCATATTTTCAATCCTTGAGTTTAGGGACAGAGAAGGACACTCGTGGAAATTATCAGTGTGCTATTCTGTGCTAAATCTTGTTTGTAGGGAGGGACAGAGTAGGACAGTGAGGGAAAGTGTCAGTGTGCTATTCTGTTCTAAACCAATTTTGCTGTTCCATATTTTCAATCCTTGAGTTTAGGGACAGAGAAGGACACTCGTGGAAATTATCAGTGTGCTATTCTGTGCTAAATCTTGTTTGTAGGGAGGGACAGAGTAGGACAGTGAGGGAAAGTTTCAGTGTGCTATTCTGTTCTAAACCAATTTTGCTGTTCCATATTTTCAATCCTTGAGTTTAGGGACAGAGAAGGACACTCGTGGAAATTATCAGTGTGCTATTCTGTGCTAAATCTTGTTTGTAGGGAGGGACAGAGTAGGACAGTGAGGGAAAGTGTCAGTGTGCTATTCTTTTCTAAACCAATTTTGCTGAACCATATTTTCAATCCTTGAGTTTAGGGACAGAGAGGTACAGTGAGTGAAACTGACAGTGTGCTATTCTGTTCTAAACCAATTTTGCTGTTCCATATTTCAAATCCTTGAGTTTAGGGACAGAGAAGGACACTCGTGGAAATTATCAGTGTGCTATTCTGTGCTAAATCTTGTTTGTAGGGAGGGACAGAGTAGGACAGTGAGGGAAAGTGTCAGTGTGCTATTCTGTTCTAAACCAATTTTGCTGAACCATATTTTCAATCCTTGAGTTTAGGGACAGAGAGGTACAGTGAGTGAAACTGACAGTGTGCTATTCTGTTCTAAACCAATTTTGCTGTTCCATATTTTCAATCCTTGAGTTTAGGGACAGAGAAGGACACTCGTGGAAATTATCAGTGTGCTATTCTGTGCTAAATCTTGTTTGTAGGGAGGGACAGAGTAGGACAGTGAGGGAAAGTTTCAGTGTGCTATTCTGTTCTAAACCAATTTTGCTGTTCCATATTTTCAATCCTTGAGTTTAGGGACAGAGAAGGACACTCGTGGAAATTATCAGTGTGCTATTCTGTGCTAAATCTTGTTTGTAGGGAGGGACAGAGTAGGACAGTGAGGGAAAGTGTCAGTGTGCTATTCTGTTCTAAACCAATTTTGCTGTTCCATATTTCAAATCCTTGAGTTTAGGGACAGAGAAGGACACTCGTGGAAATTATCAGTGTGCTATTCTGTGCTAAATCTTGTTTGTAGGGAGGGACAGAGTAGGACAGTGAGGGAAAGTGTCAGTGTGCTATTCTGTTCTAAACCAATTTTGCTGAACCATATTTTCAATCCTTGAGTTTAGGGACAGAGAGGTACAGTGAGTGAAACTGACAGTGTGCTGTTCTGTTCTAAACCAATTTTGCTGTTCCATATTTCAAATCCTTGAGTTTAGGGACAGAGAAGGACACTCGTGGAAATTATCAGTGTGCTATTCTGTGCTAAATCTTTTTTGTAGGGAGGGACAGAGTAGGACAGTGAGGGAAAGTGTCAGTGTGCTATTCTGTTCTAAACCAATTTTGCTGTTCCATATTTCAAATCCTTGAGTTTAGGGACAGAGAAGGACACTCGTGGAAATTATCAGTGTGCTATTCTGTGCTAAATCTTGTTTGTAGGGAGGGACAGAGTAGGACAGTGAGGGAAAGTGTGAGTGTTCTATTCTGTTCTAAACCAATTTTGCTGTTTCATATTTCAAATCCTTGAGTTTAGGGACAGAGAAGGACACTCGTGGAAATTATCAGTGTGCTATTCTGTGCTAAATCTTGTTTGTAGGGAGGGACAGAGTAGGACAGTGAGGGAAAGTGTCAGTGTGCTATTCTGTTCTAAACCAATTTTGCTGAACCATATTTTCAATCCTTGAGTTTAGGGACAGAGAGGTACAGTGCGTGAAACTGACAGTGTGCTATTCTGTTCTAAACCAATTTTGCTGTTCCATATTTCAAATCCTTGAGTTTAGGGACAGAGAAGGACACTCGTGGAAATTATCAGTGTGCTATTCTGTGCTAAATCTTGTTTGTAGGGAGGGACAGAGTAGGACAGTGAGGGAAAGTTTCAGTGTGCTATTCTGTTCTAAACCAATTTTGCTGTTCCATATTTTCAATCCTTGAGTTTAGGGACAGAGAAGGACACTCGTGGAAATTATCAGTGTGCTATTCTGTGCTAAATCTTGTTTGTAGGGAGGGACAGAGTAGGACAGTGAGGGAAAGTGTCAGTGTGCTATTCTGTTCTAAACCAATTTTGCTGTTCCATATTTTCAATCCTTGAGTTTAGGTACAGAGAAGGACACTCGTGGAAATTATCAGTGTGCTATTCTGTGCTAAATCTTGTTTGTAGGGAGGGACAGAGTAGGACAGTGAGGGAAAGTGTCAGTGTGCTATTCTGTTCTAAACCAATTTTGCTGAACCATATTTTCAATCCTTGAGTTTAGGGACAGAGAGGTACAGTGAGTGAAACTGACAGTGTGCTATTCTGTTCTAAACCAATTTTGCTGTTCCATATTTCAAATCCTTGAGTTTAGGGACAGAGAAGGACACTCGTGGAAATTATCAGTGTGCTATTCTGTGCTAAATCTTGTTTGTAGGGAGTAGTGATGAGCCGAACACCCCCGGGTTCGGTTCGCACCAGAACCCGCGAACGGACCGAAAGTTCGAACGAACATTAGAACCCTATTAATACAATGGATGCGAACGTTCGAATTCTAAAGTGCTAATTATAACAACTATTATGCATGTTATTGTCATAAATAGGGTTTGGGAACCCGGGTTGTGCACCAGGGGACATGTATCAATGCAAAAAGAAGTTTTAAAAACGGTCGTTTTTCGGGAGCAGTCATTTTAATGATGCATAAAGTGAAAAAAAAAAAGTCAAATATTCCTTTAAATATCGTACCTGGGGGGTGTCTAAAGTATGCCTGTGAAGTGCCACGTGTTTCCCGTGTTTAGAACTGTCCCTGCACAAAATGACACTTCTAAAGGAAAAAAAAGCCATTTAAAACTGCTTGCGGCTTTAATGTAATGTCTGGTCCCGGTAATATGGATGAAATTCTTTAAGAAAAATGGCATAGCTACCCCATGACCCCCCCCCCCCCCTACCCCAGCCCATTACCAGCCCCTTTGGGTCTTGTATGGATATTAAGGGGAACCCCGCACATAAAATAAAAAAGGCCCTATATACTCTGAACAGCCGTATACAGGCGGTACATACAAGACAGGGACTGTAGGTTTGTTCTTATGTAGAATCTGTTTGTAATTTTGAACAGGTACATTGTTGAAGTGTAGCTCCAGCCCAAAAATCTATTTTTAAACTTTTTGGGAAACATAGGTAAGGGTTATCACCCCTGTAACATTTGTTTTGCTGTCTGTGCCCCTGTTCAGAACATTTCACCTCACTTTCCGTCCCAATGACAACTGTTTTTGAAATGTGGTGTTTTTCTTGAAACAAGGATTGCTGATAAAGCATCAGTACAGATGAGACCCCTTTCTCCCATATTTATTCTTACAGGAGAGAATTTTCCTTTCTAGGGGTAGATTTCCTCTCACTTCCTGTTGTCTTCTTTCGTTTGCAAGTAGGAGTCGTTTGTAAGTTGGATGTTTGAAAGTAGGGACCTGCCGTATATACTCTGCAGAAATAGGCCCCTTAGTTGTTGGTGTTGGCACAACACTGTAAGCACTCAGTTACTCTTGGTTGGTGCTGGAACGCCCTGCTGTCAACTATTATATCAGGAATTTTAATTACATATAATTGTTGAACAGTGGTAGTAAAAATTGAATTATCTTCACTCACCCCCCCCCTGGCTTCCTTCCTAGGTGACCCGAGATTTACCCATGCCTATGGAAACTGTCAATCGTTTGCCTATTGGATCAATAACAATCTTACTACACTCAAATCTTTACAATCTAAATGGGAATTCTCCTCATTCACCGCTTTGCAAGATAAATATGGCACTCCCCTATCCGAATTCCAACACTACAACCAAATCAAAGCTTTCTATGCAGAATATTACTCTCTCTCCACCCTTCCCGCTGTAACAACCTTTGAACGGATTTGCATATCTTCATCTAGAGATAAGGGCATCATATCCTGCCTATACAACCATCTCAATACTTTTCACTCACCTGACAAGTCCGTTCAAATGCTCCATTGGGAATCAGACATAGTTAGCTCCTTCACAGTGGATGAATGGCATAGCATGTCAGATAATCTACGCAAGAGTAACAAAGCTATCTCCTTCAGAGAGACTCCCACAAAAATATTCTCTAGATGGTATCTCACCCCGTCCAAACTTCACTCCTTCTATCCCTCAATCTCCCCAAACTGCTTTAGGGGTTGTTCGGAACCAGGCAACATCCTACACATATTTTGGAGCTGCAAACACCTACTTCATACATGGCGCAACGCAGTAGAAATTTTTGAAAACTCCACCAAACAAAGGTTCCCCATATCCCCACAAATATGCCTTTTATATGCTAAGGTTCCTAATATTCCAATCCCTTGCATGAGACTCTTTCACACTTTATGCAGCTCCATCCAATGGATGATTGCCTCTAATTGGAGATCCAAAGATCTCCCTTGGTCGCAGGTACTAGCTAGGATGGAGATGATGAAACTTTCGGAGAGAATCTATCACACTCTCCATGATACCTTCCATGTATATGAAAGGAAATGGTCATATTGGCGTACAACATAATTTAACAATTTAGTCCCTAAGGCTCCACTTACTCTCTTTCGCAATACCCTGAATTCTAGACCTATAGTGCTTGATTTGTGTGTTTGTGACATATACCCATGAACTATTTCTTTGTACCTTATTACTATGTCTACAACCAATATTTGCATATATGAACTCTACGTTTTTTATATTGATTACCTTTATCAACACCCTATGTACCTGTACATTTGAACTTCCAAATAAAACTTTGTAAACAAAAAAAAAAATTGGGGCTTTGATGGTGGTGCTGGTGCCACAACACTGTAAGCCCTGACAGTTACTCTTGGTGGGTGCAGCAATGGGCCCTGCTGTGAATTATTAGATCAAGAATTGTAATTACATGCCCCTTTTGAACAGGGGCTGAAAAATTGGGCCTTTCGTGGTGGTGGTGGTGGTGGCGTTGCCACAAGACTGTAAGCCCTCAGAGTTACTCTTGGTGGGTGCAGCAATGGACCCTGCTGTGAATTATTAGATCAAGAATTGTAATTGCATGCCCCTGTTGAACAGGGGCTGAAAAATTGGGCCTTAGGCACTGGTGGCACAACACTACAACCCCTCACAGATACTGTACTTGGAGCACAGCAATGAGCCCTATGGCAAATTATTGCTAAAAAAATTGTAATTACACGCCCCTGTAAAACAGGGGCTGAAAAATTGGGCCTTAGCCACTGGTGGCGGCACCCATAAACAAAAATGATCTTCCAAGCTATCATCATCAATCGTATCATTGAGGACTCGGAGGAGGAGGATAGCCAGTCAACATAACAGCACAGGCACTCAGCATCAGCATCAGTCTTGAAGGGATGTGACATGTTAAAATCAATTAGTCTGTTATATCAGCATCAGGTGTGTGGTAGCTGGTGGTGATCCAAGACTGGTTCATCTTGATGAAAGTCAGTCGATCAACCGAGTCGGTGGACAGGCGCACCCTGTGATCCGTGACAAATCCTCCAGCAGCACTGAATGTGCGTTCCGAAAGAACGCTGGATGCAGGACAGGCCAGTAGCTCAATTGCATACTGTGCAAGCTCTGGCCAGTGATCCATCCTCAAGACCCAGTAAGCCAGAGGATTTTCGGTGGGGAAGGTGTCCAAGTCTGACCTTGCCCCTAGATATTCCTGCACCATGTTTATCAGACGCTGGCGATGGTTGCTGGAACCGATCATACTTTGGGGCTGCGGACTAAAGAATTGTCTGAACGCATCGGTCAGACGGCCACCTTCCCCACCGCTCCTTCTTTGACTGGCCGAAGCCTCAGCAACTCGTTGTCCAGGACCAGGAGTTTGTAACCTCCCAGTCTCTGGGAACGCGTTGCACAGACCTTTCTGCAAGGCCTCCCGGAGTTGTCTCATCCTCTGCTCCCTCTGCGACGGTAACATAAGGTCCGCAACCTTACCCTTGTACCGTGGATCAAGGAGAGTGGCCAGCCAGTAATGGTCCCTCTCCTTGATCCGAAGAATACGAGGATCCTTCCGCAGACTTTGCAGGATCAGGGAGGCCATGCAGCGTAGGTTTGCTGAGGCATTCGCTCCGGAGTCCTCTGGGTCACTAAGGACGACATGATCCGCAGCCACCTCCTCCCAGCCACGTACAAGTCCACTGGTTTCTTGGGACTGTAAATCATCCCTAAAAGACTGCTGCTGATGATGCTGAGTGCCAGCCTCCACCTCCATGCTGACACAATCCTCCTCCTCCTCCTCCTCCTCTTCCTGTGCGATGGGTGGGACAGAAGGAACACTGTCTGGGTAAAGGGGGCCTTGAGAGGCAAGGAAGTCCTCCTCTTCCTGCCTCTGTTCTGCCTCAAGTGCCCTGTCCATTATTCCACGCAGCGTGTGCTCCAACAGGTGGACAAGAGGTACAGTGTCACTGATGCATGCACTGTCACTGCTCACCATCCTCGTGGCCTCCTCAAATGGTGCCAGGACAGTGCATGCATCCCTGATCATGCCCCACTGGCGTGGAGAAAAAAAACCAAGCTCCCCTGACCCTGTCCTGGTGCCGTAGTCGCACAGGTACTCATTGATGGCCCTCTGCTGCGTGTGCAGCCGCTGCAGCATGGCCAACGTTGAGTTCCACCTGGTGGGCATGTCACATATAAGGCGGTTCTTGGGCAGGTTCAACTCCTTTTGCAGCTCAGCCAGGCGAGCACTGGCATTATAAGATCTGCGGAAATGCACACAGACTTTCCTGGCCTGCCTCAGGACATCCTGTAAGCCCGGGTACCTGCCCAAGAACCGCTGCACCACCAGGTTAAGGACGTGAGCCACACAGGGCACATGGGTCAGTTGTCCCTGTCGGAGGGCGGAGAGGAGGTTGGTGCCATTGTCGCAAACCACCATTCCTGGCTTAAGCTGGCGTGGCGTCAACCACCTCTCGGCCTGGCCCTGCAGAGCAGACAGGACCTCTGCCCCAGTGTGGCTTCTGTCCCCCAAACACACCAGCGCAAGCACGGCATGGCATCTTTTTGCCTGCGTACTTGCGTAGCCCCGTGAACGGCTACGGAGCACCGCTGGTTCATAGGACAAACCACAGGAAGAGGCCATGGAGGAAGAAGAAGAGGAGGGGGTGGAGGAGAGAGGTGTGTCACAACCAGTAGTAGCATTTTGGAGGCGTGGCGGTGGGACAACCTCCAACACTACTGCACCTTGTCCTGCATCCTTCCCAGCTGCCAAAAGAGTGACCCAATGGGCCGTGAAAGAAAGGTAACGTCCCTGTCCATGCCTGCTGGACCATGAGTCAGCGGTAATATGCACCTTACCGCTGACCGCCCTGTCCAGCGAGGCCAAGACATTGCCTTCCACATGCCGGTAGAGAGCCGGAATAGCCTTCCGTGAGAAAAAGTGGCGTTTGGGAACCTGCCACTGAGGAACCGCACATTGCACAAACTCACGGAAGGGGGCCGAGTCTACCAACTGAAAAGGCAGCAGTTGAAGCGCTAGCAATTTAGCCAAGCTAGCATTCAACCGCTGGGCATGTGGATGGCTGGGAGTGAACTTCTTTCGACGGTCCAGCAGCTGGGGCAGGGAAATTTGCCTGCTAGAATCGGACGTCGGTGTACTGCTAGCAGAGTGGCCGCAAGTACTTGGCTGTGACACACCTAATTCTACACCTTCATTCCTCTCAGTGCATGTTTCAGAGAGGACTGAAGTTATAGTGGGGTTGGAGATCCCAGCTGATGCGGTGCAAGGAGAGGTCCGCTTTGTTCTTTGGTGTGGGTCTTTGAGGTAGGCTTGCCAACGAGCTGCATGGCAGGTCAACATATGTCTGGTCAGGCATGTGGTACCCAAGCGGCTGATGTTTTGGCCACGCGATATACGCTTGAGACATATGTTGCAAACAGCAGCTGTGCGATCTGATGCACTAGCCTCAAAAAAGGCCCACACCAAAGAACTTTTTGAATGACGGGCAGAGGCAGCGCCCTGCACAGGCGGAGCTCTGCGGTGTGATTCCGTCGGTGTACTGCCCTTACGCTGGCCACCAAAGGGCATCCTGCCTCGTTGGAGATGTGCCTCCTCCTCATCCTCCTCCTCCTCCTCTCTCCTATTAGGCACCCACGTGGAGTCAGTGACCTCATCATCACCTCCCTCCTCATCACTGGAGGCAATCTGGCAGTATGCTGCAGCTGCTGGAACATGACTGCCAGATTGGTGTCCTTCTTGAGCATCCCCTCTGTCTGCTCTCACGCTACTGCCTTCCTCTAGCTGGGTTTCATCATCAGACCCTTCGAAACGCTGGGCATCCTCCTGGAGCATGTACCCAACACTGTGCTGAAACAGTTCGGGGGACTCCTCAGGAGGAGGACATGGTGGGTCTAGGGAAGGAGTGACTGATGATGAGTCTGACATTGATACCAGGGAAGAGGACGCTTTGGCAGCTGCTTTTCCAGTACCCTGAGCCTGGGTGAGAGAGGATGAGGAGGAGGAGGGCTTGGTCATCCACTCTACCAAGTCTTCGGCATGATGTGGCTCAACATGTCCAGCTGCCGAAAAGAAGGACAAGCGTGTCCCATGGCCATGTGCTGATGACAATGCACCGCGTCCACGACCAGCACTGTTGCCCCCAGACACAGAGCCTGCTTGCCCTCTTTTATTGCCTCCTGACTGTCTGCCTCTCCTTGTTTGCCTTCCAGACATTCTAATAGATGGCCTGCAGGGAGATGGGAAAAAAGCAATAAGGGCTACCTTCAGGTGTCCTTCTCTGTCCCTTGAAACAAGGACTTTGACAGTGAAAGAAACTGACACACTCTCCCTACCTACAGTTTTCTGTCCCTAGAAAAAAAAATTTTTTTAAGCACAATTTAGCACAAGGATAATTCACTCACTGTCCTTCCAGGTCCCTGGAAACAAGGACTTTGACAGTGAAAGAAACTGACACACTCTCCCTACCTACAGTTTTCTGTCCCTAGAAAAAATGTTTTTTTTAAGCACAATTTATCACAAGGAGAATTACCTCACTGTCCTTCCAGGTCCCTGGAAACAAGGACTTTGACAGTGAAAGAAACTGACACACTCTCCCTACCTACAGTTTTCTGTCCCTAGAAAAAATGTTTTTTTTAAGCACAATATAGCACAAGGAGAATTCACTCACTGTCCTTCCAGGTCCCTGGAAACAAGGACTTTGACAGTGAAAGAAACTGACACACTCTCCCTACCTACAGTTTTCTGTCCCTAGAAAAATTTTTTTTTTTAAGCACAATTTAGCACAAGGAGAATTACCTCACTGTCCTTCCAGGTCCCTGGAAACAAGGACTTTGACAGTGAAAGAAACTGACACACTCTCCCTACCTACAGTTTTCTGTCCCTAGAAAAAATGTTTTTTTTAAGCACAATTTAGCACAAGGAGAATTACCTCACTGTCCTTCCAGGTCCCTGGAAACAAGGACTTTGACAGTGAAAGAAACTGACACACTCTCCCTACCTACAGTTTTCTGTCCCTAGAAAAAATGTTTTTTTTAAGCACAATTTAGCACAAGGAGAATTACCTCACTGTCCTTCCAGGTCCCTGGAAACAAGGACTTTGACAGTGAAAGAAACTGACACACTCTCCCTACCTACAGTTTTCTGTCCCTAGAAAAAATGTTTTTTTTAAGCACAATTTAGCACAAGGAGAATTACCTCACTGTCCTTCCAGGTCCCTGGAAACAAGGACTTTGACAGTGAAATAAACTGACACACTCTCCCTACCTACAGTTTTCTGTCCCTAGAAAAAATGTTTTTTTTAAGCACAATATAGCACAAGGAGAATTCACTCACTGTCCTTCCAGGTCCCTGGAAACAAGGACTTTGACAGTGAAAGAAACTGACACACTCTCCCTACCTACAGTTTTCTGTCCCTAGAAAAAATGTTTTTTTTAAGCACAATTTAGCACAAGGAGAATTACCTCACTGTCCTTCCAGGTCCCTGGAAACAAGGACTTTGACAGTGAAAGAAACTGACACACTCTCCCTACCTACAGTTTTCTGTCCCTAGAAAAAATGTTTTTTTTAAGCACAATTTAGCACAAGGAGAATTACCTCACTGTCCTTCCAGGTCCCTGGAAACAAGGACTTTGACAGTGAAAGAAACTGACACACTCTCCCTACCTACAGTTTTCTGTCCCTAGAAAAAATGTTTTTTTTAAGCACAATTTAGCACAAGGAGAATTACCTCACTGTCCTTCCAGGTCCCTGGAAACAAGGACTTTGACAGTGAAAGAAACTGACACACTCTCCCTACCTACAGTTTTCTGTCCCTAGAAAAAATGTTTTTTTTAAGCACAATATAGCACAAGGAGAATTCACTCACTGTCCTTCCAGGTCCCTGGAAACAAGGACTTTGACAGTGAAAGAAACTGACACACTCTCCCTACCTACAGTTTTCTGTCCCTAGAAAAAATGTTTTTTTTAAGCACAATTTAGCACAAGGAGAATTACCTCACTGTCCTTCCAGGTCCCTGGAAACAAGGACTTTGACAGTGAAAGAAACTGACACACTCTCCCTACCTACAGTTTTCTGTCCCTAGAAAAAATGTTTTTTTTAAGCACAATTTAGCACAAGGAGAATTACCTCACTGTCCTTCCAGGTCCCTGGAAACAAGGACTTTGACAGTGAAAGAAACTGACACACTCTCCCTACCTACAGTTTTCTGTCCCTAGAAAAAATGTTTTTTTTAAGCACAATTTAGCACAAGGAGAATTACCTCACTGTCCTTCCAGGTCCCTGGAAACAAGGACTTTGACAGTGAAAGAAACTGACACACTCTCCCTACCTACAGTTTTCTGTCCCTAGAAAAAAAGTTTTTTTTAAGCACAATATAGCACAAGGAGAATTCACTCACTGTCCTTCCAGGTCCCTGGAAACAAGGACTTTGACAGTGAAAGAAACTGACACACTCTCCCTACCTACAGTTTTCTGTCCCTAGAAAAAATGTTTTTTTTAAGCACAATTTAGCACAAGGAGAATTACCTCACTGTCCTTCCAGGTCCCTGGAAACAAGGACTTTGACAGTGAAAGAAACTGACACACTCTCCCTACCTACAGTTTTCTGTCCCTAGAAAAAATGTTTTTTTTAAGCACAATTTAGCACAAGGAGAATTACCTCACTGTCCTTCCAGGTCCCTGGAAACAAAGACTTTGACAGTGAAAGAAACTGACACACTCTCCCTACCTACAGTTTTCTGTCCCTAGAAAAAATGTTTTTTTAAGCACAATTTAGCACAAGGAGAATTACCTCACTGTCCTTCCAGGTCCCTGGAAACAAGGACTTTGACAGTGAAAGAAACTGACACACTCTCCCTACCTACAGTTTTCTGTCCCTAGAAAAAATGTTTTTTTAAGCACAATATAGCACAAGGAGAATTCACTCACTGTCCTTCCAGGTCCCTGGAAACAAGGACTTTGACAGTGAAAGAAACTGACACACTCTCCCTACCTACAGTTTTCTGTCCCTAGAAAAAATGTTTTTTTTAAGCACAATTTAGCACAAGGAGAATTACCTCACTGTCCTTCCAGGTCCCTGGAAACAAGGACTTTGACAGTGAAAGAAACTGACACACTCTCCCTACCTACAGTTTTCTGTCCCTAGAAAAAATGTTTTTTTTAAGCACAATTTAGCACAAGGAGAATTACCTCACTGTCCTTCCAGGTCCCTGGAAACAAGGACTTTGACAGTGAAAGAAACTGACACACTCTCCCTACCTACAGTTTTCTGTCCCTAGAAAAAATGTTTTTTTTAAGCACAATTTAGCACAAGGAGAATTACCTCACTGTCCTTCCAGGTCCCTGGAAACAAGGACTTTGACAGTGAAAGAAACTGACACACTCTCCCTACCTACAGTTTTCTGTCCCTAGAAAAAATGTTTTTTTTAAGCACAATATAGCACAAGGAGAATTCACTCACTGTCCTTCCAGGTCCCTGGAAACAAGGACTTTGACAGTGAAAGAAACTGACACACTCTCCCTACCTACAGTTTTCTGTCCCTAGAAAAAATGTTTTTTTTTAAGCACAATTTAGCACAAGGAGAATTACCTCACTGTCCTTCCAGGTCCCTGGAAACAAGGACTTTGACAGTGAAAGAAACTGACACACTCTCCCTACCTACAGTTTTCTGTCCCTAGAAAAAATGTTTTTTTTAAGCACAATTTAGCACAAGGAGAATTACCTCACTGTCCTTCCAGGTCCCTGGAAACAAAGACTTTGACAGTGAAAGAAACTGACACACTCTCCCTACCTACAGTTTTCTGTCCCTAGAAAAAATGTTTTTTTTAAGCACAATTTAGCACAAGGAGAATTACCTCACTGTCCTTCCAGGTCCCTGGAAACAAGGACTTTGACAGTGAAAGAAACTGACACACTCTCCCTACCTACAGTTTTCTGTCCCTAGAAAAAATGTTTTTTTTAAGCACAATTTAGCACAAGGAGAATTACCTCACTGTCCTTCCAGGTCCCTGGAAACAAGGACTTTGACAGTGAAAGAAACTGACACACTCTCCCTACCTACAGTTTTCTGTCCCTAGAAAAAATGTTTTTTTTAAGCACAATTTAGCACAAGGAGAATTACCTCACTGTCCTTCCAGGTCCCTGGAAACAAGGACTTTGACAGTGAAAGAAACTGACACACTCTCCCTACCTACAGTTTTCTGTCCCTAGAAAAAATGTTTTTTTTAAGCACAATATAGCACAAGGAGAATTCACTCACTGTCCTTCCAGGTCCCTGGAAACAAGGACTTTGACAGTGAAAGAAACTGACACACTCTCCCTACCTACAGTTTTCTGTCCCTAGAAAAAATGTTTTTTTTAAGCACAATTTAGCACAAGGAGAATTACCTCACTGTCCTTCCAGGTCCCTGGAAACAAGGACTTTGACAGTGAAAGAAACTGACACACTCTCCCTACCTACAGTTTTCTGTCCCTAGAAAATTTTTTTTTTTTAAGCACAATTTAGCACAAGGAGAATTACCTCACTGTCCTTCCAGGTCCCTGGAAACAAGGACTTTGACAGTGAAAGAAACTGACACACTCTCCCTACCTACAGTTTTCTGTCCCTAGAAAAAATGTTTTTTTTAAGCACAATTTAGCACAAGGAGAATTACCTCACTGTCCTTCCAGGTCCCTGGAAACAAGGACTTTGACAGTGAAAGAAACTGACACACTCTCCCTACCTACAGTTTTCTGTCCCTAGAAAAAATGTTTTTTTTAAGCACAATTTAGCACAAGGAGAATTACCTCACTGTCCTTCCAGGTCCCTGGAAACAAGGACTTTGACAGTGAAAGAAACTGACACACTCTCCCTACCTACAGTTTTCTGTCCCTAGAAAAAATGTTTTTTTTAAGCACAATATAGCACAAGGAGAATTCACTCACTGTCCTTCCAGGTCCCTGGAAACAAGGACTTTGACAGTGAAAGAAACTGACACACTCTCCCTACCTACAGTTTTCTGTCCCTAGAAAAAATGTTTTTTTTAAGCACAATTTAGCACAAGGAGAATTACCTCACTGTCCTTCCAGGTCCCTGGAAACAAGGACTTTGACAGTGAAAGAAACTGACACACTCTCCCTACCTACAGTTTTCTGTCCCTAGAAAAAATGTTTTTTTTAAGCACAATTTAGCACAAGGAGAATTACCTCACTGTCCTTCCAGGTCCCTGGAAACAAGGACTTTGACAGTGAAAGAAACTGACACACTCTCCCTACCTACAGTTTTCTGTCCCTAGAAAAAATGTTTTTTTTAAGCACAATTTAGCACAAGGAGAATTACCTCACTGTCCTTCCAGGTCCCTGGAAACAAGGACTTTGACAGTGAAAGAAACTGACACACTCTCCCTACCTACAGTTTTCTGTCCCTAGAAAAAATGTTTTTTTTAAGCACAATTTAGCACAAGGAGAATTACCTCACTGTCCTTCCAGGTCCCTGGAAACAAGGACTTTGACAGTGAAAGAAACTGACACACTCTCCCTACCTACAGTTTTCTGTCCCTAGAAAAAATGTTTTTTTTAAGCACAATTTAGCACAAGGAGAATTACCTCACTGTCCTTCCAGGTCCCTGGAAACAAGGACTTTGACAGTGAAAGAAACTGACACACTCTCCCTACCTACAGTTTTCTGTCCCTAGAAAAAATGTTTTTTTTAAGCACAATATAGCACAAGGAGAATTCACTCACTGTCCTTCCAGGTCCCTGGAAACAAGGACTTTGACAGTGAAAGAAACTGACACACTCTCCCTACCTACAGTTTTCTGTCCCTAGAAAAAATGTTTTTTTTAAGCACAATTTAGCACAAGGAGAATTACCTCACTGTCCTTCCAGGTCCCTGGAAACAAGGACTTTGACAGTGAAAGAAACTGACACACTCTCCCTACCTACAGTTTTCTGTCCCTAGAAAAAATGTTTTTTTTAAGCACAATATAGCACAAGCACAAAACACACTGACACTCTCCCTACCTATCCTTCTCTTTCCCTAAACTAAAGGAATCCAGGTTAAGCAAGAAATAAATATAAGTCACTGTCCCTGCCTATGCTGCTCTATCCCTGCTCCGGAACACACTACACTAGGCCGCCGTGCTGGCGGCCTTTTATAGTGTGGGGCGTGTACTAAACCCCCTCAGCAATAATTGGCCACAGGCATCCTGCCTGTGGCCAATCATTGCTCTCCTCGCTGCCGGCGCTGTGATTGGCCAAGCATGCGGGGTCACAGTGCATGCTTGGCCAATCACAGCGCCTGGATGACACTGCGATGGCGTAGTGCATTGTGGGCCGTTCGCGTCACTCGAATTTGGCGCGAACGGCCCAAATCGTTCGATCTTCGTCGAACGATCGAACAGCCGATGTTCGAGTCGAACGTATGTTCGACTCGAACACGAAGCTCATCCCTAGTAGGGAGGGACAGAGTAGGACAGTGAGGGAAAGTGTCAGTGTGCTATTCTGTTCTAAACCAATTTTGCTGAACCATATTTTCAATCCTTGAGTTTAGGGACAGAGAGGTACAGTGAGTGAAACTGACAGTGTGCTATTCTGTTCTAAACCAATTTTGCTGTTCCATATTTTCAATCCTTGAGTTTAGGGACAGAGAAGGACACTTGTGGAAATTATCAGTGTGCTATTCTGTGCTAAATCTTGTTTGTAGGGAGGGACAGAGTAGGAGAGTGAGGGAAAGTTTCAGTGTGCTATTCTGTTCTAAACCAATTTTGCTTTTCCATATTTTCAATCCTTGAGTTTAGGGACAGAAAAGGACACTCGTGGAAATTATCAGTGTGCTATTCTGTGCTAAATCTTGTTTGTAGGGAGGGACAGAGTAGGACAGTGAGGGAAAGTGTCAGTGTGCTATTCTGTTCTAAACCAATTTTGCTGTTCCATATTTCAAATCCTTGAGTTTAGGGACAGAGAGGTACAGTGAGTGAAACTGACAGTGTGCTATTCTGTTCTAAACCAATTTTGCTGTTCCATATTTCAAATCCTTGAGTTTAGGGACAGAGAAGGACACTCGTGGAAATTATCAGTGTTCTATTCTGTGCTAAATCTTGTTTGTAGGGAGGGACAGAGTAGGACAGTGAGGGAAAGTTTCAGTGTGCTATTCTGTTCTAAACCAATTTTGCTGTTCCATATTTTCAATCCTTGAGTTTAGGGACAGAGAAGGACACTCGTGGAAATTATCAGTGTGCTATTCTGTGCTAAATCTTGTTTGTAGGGAGGGACAGATTAGGACAGTGAGGGAAAGTGTCAGTGTGCTATTCTGTTCTAAACCAATTTTGCTGTTCCATATTTTCAATCCTTGAGTTTAGGGACAGAGAAGGACACTCGTGGAAATTATCAGTGTGCTATTCTGTGCTAAATCTTGTTTGTAGGGAGGGACAGAGTAGGACAGTGAGGGAAAGTTTCAGTGTGCTATTCTGTTCTAAACCAATTTTGCTGTTCCATATTTTCAATCCTCGAGTTTAGGGACAGAGAAGGGCACTTGTGGAAATTATCAGTGTGCTATTCTGTGCTAAATCTTGTTTGTAGGGAGGGACAGAGTAGGACAGTGAGGGAAAGTGTCAGTGTGCTATTCTGTTCTAAACCAATTTTGCTGAACCATATTTTCAATCCTTGAGTTTAGGGACAGAGAGGTACAGTGAGTGAAACTGACAGTTTGCTATTCTGTTCTAAACCAATTTTGCTGTTCCATATTTCAAATCCTTGAGCTTAGGGACAGAGAAGGACACTCGTGGAAATTATCAGTGTGCTATTCTGTGCTAAATCTTGTTTGTAGGGAGGGACAGAGTAGGACAGTGAGGGAAAGTGTCAGTGTGCTATTCTGTTCTAAACCAATTTTGCTGAACCATATTTTCAATCCTTGAGTTTAGGGACAGAGAGGTACAGTGAGTGAAACTGACAGTGTGCTATTCTGTTCTAAACCAATTTTGCTGTTCCATATTTCAAATCCTTGAGTTTAGGGACAGAGAAGGACACTCGTGGAAATTATCAGTGTGCTATTCTGTGCTAAATCTTTTTTGTAGGGAGGGACAGAGTAGGACAGTGAGGGAAAGTGTCAGTGTGCTATTCTGTTCTAAACCAATTTTGCTGTTCCATATTTCAAATCCTTGAGTTTAGGGACAGAGAAGGACACTCATGGAAATTATCAGTGTGCTATTCTGTGCTAAATCTTGTTTGTAGGGAGGGACAGAGTAGGACAGTGAGGGAAAGTGTGAGTGTTCTATTCTGTTCTAAACCAATTTTGCTGTTCCATATTTCAAATCCTTGAGTTTAGGGACAGAGAAGGACACTCGTGGAAATTATCAGTGTGCTATTCTGTGCTAAATCTTGTTTGTAGGGAGGGACAGAGTAGGACAGTGAGGGAAAGTGTCAGTGTGCTATTCTGTTCTAAACCAATTTTGCTGAACCATATTTTCAATCCTTGAGTTTAGGGACAGAGAGGTACAGTGAGTGAAACTGACAGTGTGCTATTCTGTTCTAAACCAATTTTGCTGTTCCATATTTCAAATCCTTGAGTTTAGGGACAGAGAAGGACACTCGTGGAAATTATCAGTGTGCTATTCTGTGCTAAATCTTGTTTGTAGGGAGGGACAGAGTAGGACAGTGAGGGGAAGTTTCAGTGTGCTATTCTGTTCTAAACCAATTTTGCTGTTCCATATTTTCAATCCTTGAGTTTAGGGACAGAGAAGAACACTCGTGGAAATTATCAGTGTGCTGTTCTGTGCTAAATCTTGTTTGTAGGGAGGGACAGAGTAGGACAGTGAGGGAAAGTTTCAGTGTGCTATTCTGTTCTAAACCAATTTTGCTGTTCCATATTTTCAATCCTTGAGTTTAGGGACAGAGAAGGACACTCGTGGAAATTATCAGTGTGCTATTCTGTGCTAAATCTTGTTTGTAGGGAGGGACAGAGTAGGACAGTGAGGGAAAGTGTCAGTGTGCTATTCTGTTCTAAACCAATTTTGCTGAACCATATTTTCAATCCTTGAGTTTAGGGACAGAGAGGTACAGTGAGTGAAACTGACAGTGTGCTATTCTGTTCTAAACCAATTTTGCTGTTCCATATTTCAAATCCTTGAGTTTAGGGACAGAGAAGGACACTCGTGGAAATTATCAGTGTGCTATTCTGTGCTAAATCTTGTTTGTAGGGAGGGACAGAGTAGGACAGTGAGGGAAAGTGTCAGTGTGCTATTCTGTTCTAAACCAATTTTGCTGAACCATATTTTCAATCCTTGAGTTTAGGGACAGAGAGGTACAGTGAGTGAAACTGACAGTGTGCTATTCTGTTCTAAACCAATTTTGCTGTTCCATATTTTCAATCCTTGAGTTTAGGGACAGAGAAGGACACTCGTGGAAATTATCAGTGTGCTATTCTGTGCTAAATCTTGTTTGTAGGGAGGGACAGAGTAGGACAGTGAGGGAAAGTGTCAGTGTGCTATTCTGTTCTAAACCAATTTTGCTGTTCCATATTTTCAATCCTTGTGTTTAGGGACAGAGAAGGATAGGCAGGGGACAGTTTCAGTGTCATTGTTGCTAAGCCTCCTGCACAGTATACACCTGAAGGTAGCCCTTATTGCTCTTTTTCCCATCTCCCTGCAGGCCATCTATTAAAATGTCTGGAAGGCAAACAAGGAGAGGCAGACAGTCAGGAGGCAAAAAAGAGGGCAAGCAGGCTCTGTGTCTGGGGGCAACAGTGCTGGTCGTGGACGCGGTGCATTGTCATCAGCACATGGCCATGGGACACGCTTGTCCTTCTTTTCGGCAGCTGGACATGTTGAGCCACATCATGCCGAAGACTTGGTAGAGTGGATGACCAAGCCCACCTCATCCTCCTCATCCTCTCTCACCCAGGCTCAGGGTACTGGCAAAGCAGCTGCCAAAGCGTCCTCTTCTCTGGTATCATTATCTTCATTAGTCAATCCTTCCCTAGACCCACCATGTCCTCCTCCTGAGGAGTCCCCCGAACTGTTTGAGCACAGTGTTGGGTACATGCTCCAGGAGGATGCCCAGCGTTTGGAAGGATCTGATGATGATACCCAGCTAGAGGAAGGCAGCAGCGTGAGAGCAGAGAGAGGGGATGCTCAAGAAGGACACCAATCTGGCAGTCATGCTCCAGCAGCTGCAGCATACTGCCAGATTGGCTCCAGTGATGAGGAGGGAGGGGATGATGAGGTCACTGACTCCATGTGGGTGCCTAATAGGAGAGAGGAGGAGGAGGATGAGGAGGAGGCACATCTCCAACAAGGCAGGATGCCCTTGAGTGGCCAGCGTATGGGCAGCACACCGACGGAATCACACCGCAGAGCTCCGCCTGTGCAGGGCGCTGCCTCTGCCCGTCATTCAAAAAGTTCTTTGGTGTGGGCCTTTTTTGAGGCGAGTGCATCAGATCGCACAGCTGCTGTTTGCAACATATGTCTCAAGCGTATATCGCGTGGCCAAAACATCAGCCGCTTGGGCACCACATGCTTGATCAGACATATGTTGACCTGCCATGCAGCTCGTTGGCAAGCCTACCTTAAAGACCCACACCAAAGAACAAAGCTGACCTCTTCTTGCACCGCATCAGCTGGGATCTCCAACCCCACTATACCTTCACTCCTCTCTGAAACCTGCTCTGAGAGGAATGAAGGTGTAGAATTAGGTGTGTCACAGGCAAGTACTTGCGGGCACTCTGCTAGCAGTACACCAATGTCCGATTCTAGCAGGCAAAATTCCCTGCCCCAGCTGCTGGACCGTCGAAAGAAGTTCACTCCCAGCCATCCACATGCCCAGCGGTTGAATGCTAGCTTGGCTAAATTGCTAGCGCTTCAACTGCTGCCTTTTCAGTTGGTAGACTCGGCCCCCTTCCGTGAGTTTGTGCAATGTGCGGTTCCTCAGTGGCAGGTTCCCAAACGCCACTTTTTCGCACGGAAGGCGATTCCGGCTCTCTACAGGCATGTGGAAGGTAATTTCTTGGCCTCGCTGGACAGGGCGGTCAGCGGTAAGGTGCATATTACCGCTGACTCATGGTCCAGCAGGCATGGACAGGGACGTTACCTTTCTTTCACCGCCCATTGGGTCACTCTTTTGGCAGCTGGGAAGGATGCAGGACAAGGTGCAGTAGTGTTGGAGGTTGTTCCACCGCCACGCCTCCAAAATGCTACTACTGGTTGTGACACACCTCTCTCCTCCACCCCCTCCTCTTCTTCTTCCTCCATGGCCTCTTCCTGTGGTTTGTCCTCGGAACCAGCGGTGCTCCGTAGGCGTTCAATGGGCTACGCAAGTACGCAGGCAAAAAGATGCCATGCCGTGCTTGCGCTGGTGTGTTTGGGGGACAGGAGCCACACTGGAGCAGAGGTCCTGTCTGCTCTGCAGGGGCAGGCCGAGAGGTGGTTGACGCCACGCCAGCTTAAGCCAGGAATGGTGGTTTGCGACAATGGCACCAACCTCCTCTCCGCCCTCCGACAGGGACAACTGACCCATGTGCCCTGTATGGCTCACGTCCTTAACCTGGTGGTGTAGCGGTTCTTGGGC
Source organism: Rana muscosa (assembly GCA_029206835.1). NCBI lineage: Eukaryota > Metazoa > Chordata > Amphibia > Anura > Ranidae > Rana > Rana muscosa. The sequence goes on along the minus strand of CM055122.1, from coordinate 1,162,834,213 downwards.
AGGTACCCGGGCTTACAGGATGTCCTGAGGCAGGCCAGGAAAGTCTGTGTGCATTTCCGCAGATCTTATAATGCCAGTGCTCGCCTGGCTGAGCTGCAAAAGGAGTTGAACCTGCCCAAGAACCGCCTTATATGTGACATGCCCACCAGGTGGAACTCAACGTTGGCCATGCTGCAGCGGCTGCACACGCAGCAGAGGGCCATCAATGAGTACCTGTGCGACTACGGCACCAGGACAGGGTCAGGGGAGCTCGGGTTTTTTTCACCACGCCAGTGGGGAATGATCAGGGATGCATGCACTGTCCTGGCACCATTTGAGGAGGCCACGAGGATGGTGAGCAGTGACAGTGCATGCATCAGTGACACTGTACCTCTTGTCCACCTGTTGGAGCACACGCTGCGTGGAATAATGGACAGGGCACTTGAGGCAGAACAGAGGCAGGAAGAGGAGGACTTCCTTGCCTCTCAAGGCCCCCTTTACCCAGACAGTGTTCCTTCTGTCCCACCCATCGCACAGGAAGAGGAGGAGGAGGAGGAGGATTGTGTCAGCATGGAGGTGGAGGCTGGCACTCAGCATCATCAGCAGCAGTCTTTTAGGGATGATTTACAGTCCCAAGAAACCAGTGGACTTGTACGTGGCTGGGAGGAGGTGGCTGCGGATCATGTCGTCCTTAGTGACCCAGAGGACTCCGGACTGAATGCCTCAGCTAACCTACGCTGCATGGCCTCCCTGATCCTGCAAAGTCTGCGGAAGGATCCTCGTATTCTTCGGATCAAGGAGAGGGACCATTACTGGCTGGCCACTCTCCTTGATCCACGGTACAAGGGTAAGGTTGCGGACCTTATCGTACCGTCGCAGAGGGAGCAGAGGATGAGACAACTCCGGGAGGCCTTGCAGAAAGGTCTGTGCAACGCGTTCCCAGAGACTGGGAGGTTACAAACTCCTGGTCCTGGACAACGAGTTGCTGAGGCTTCGGGCAGTCAAAGACGGAGCGGTGGGGAAGGTGGCCGTCTGACCGATGCGTTCAGACAATTCTTTAGTCCGCAGCCCCAAAGTATGATCGGTTCCAGCAACCATCGCCAGCGTCTGATATACATGGTCCAGGAATACCTAGGGGCAAGGTCAGACTTGGACACCTTCCCCACCGAAAATCCTCTGGCTTACTGGGTCTTGAGGATGGATCACTGGCCAGAGCTTGCACAGTATGCAATTGAGCTACTGGCCTGTCCTGCATCCAGCGTTCTTTCCGAACGCACATTCAGTGCTGCTGGAGGATTTGTCACGGATCACAGGGTGCGCCTGTCCACCGACTCGGTTGATCGACTGACTTTCATCAAGATGAACGAGCCTTGGATCACCACCAGCTACCACACACCAGATGCTGATATAACAGACTAATTGATTTTAAAATGTCACATCCCTTCAAGACTGATGCTGATGCTGAGTGCCTGTGCTGTTATGTTGACTGGCTATCCTCCTCCCCCTCCTCAATGATACGATTAATGATGATAGCTTGGAAGATCATTTTGGTTTATGGGTGACGCCACCAGTGGCTAAGGCCCAATTTTTCAGCCCCTGTTTAACAGGGGCGTGTAATTAAAATTTTTGATGCAATACTTTGCAACAGGCCTCATTGCTGTGCTCCAAGTACAGTATCTGTGAGGGGTTGCAGTGTTGTGCCACCAGTGCCTAAGGCCCAATTTTTCAGCCCCTGTTCAACAGGGGCATGCAATTATAATTATTGATATAATAATTCACAGCAGGGCCCATTGCTGCGCCCACCAAGAGTAACTGTCAGGCCTTACAGTGTTGTGGCACCAGCACCACCATCACCACCACCACCACCACCAAAGGCCCAATTTTTCAGCCCCTGTTCAACAGGGGCATGCAATTATAATTATTGATCTAATAATTCACAGCAGGGCCCATTTCTGCGCCCGCCAAGAGTAACTGTCAGGCCTTATGCCCCGTACACACGATCGTTTTTCATGCCGTTAAAAATGCCATTTTTAAAAATGGCCATTAAAAATGATCGTGTGTAGGCTCCAGAGCATTTTTAACGACGTGAAAAACGGCCATTAAAAATTCCGTACATGCTCTCTTTTTTCACGTCGTTTTTCATGTCGTTTTTTTTAACGGCGTGAAAAACGATAGTGTGTATGCTTTCACGACGTGAAAAAAAACGCACATGCTCAGAAGCAACTATGAGACGGGAGCGCTCGTTTTGGTATAGCTAATGTTGGAAATGGAGATGGCACATTCGTCACGGTGGAATTAATAGCATTGTTTTAATGCAGCGCATTCCGTTCTTCTTTTGACATTGAGAGTTTTATGCCAAACTTGTTTCTAAAGTAATTCCAAATTGCTCTAATGATTTTAAAATATTATTTATAAGCCGCACCTCCCTCCTAAATAATACTAATAATAATAAAATAAGTTAATTCTCCTTTTTTCTTTAAATTTTATATTATTTTTGGTTATTTTTTTTGGCCTTTTTTTAAGTATTTTGGATTAAATTATTCTTGTGTAAAGTTACCACAACAACCTTCCAAATGTGTCTCATTTGGCCTCAGGGAGGTTTGTGTCCCCTGATAATAACAATAATATAATTTGAGATGTCCCTGCCTGCTTCCTAGCAAGCTCTCTTTTGAAATACAAATCACATAGTCAAGTATTTAAAGGGCACTCAATTTTTTTTTATTTCAGAACATTAACAAATTAAAGTGGAAGGCAGCACTGGAGAGCCTGCTTGCATTTGTGCATTCCTTTGACCCCACAACAACCATACAAGATGTCCAAACCAAAATAGAGATTAGATCCCCCCAAAAAATGAGCCCAATCTTGTCTTGAGCTCCCAGAGGTCAGGAGCCACAGCAGATAAGTCCTATATGTCCCCAGTCTGTGGTACTACAGCAGGCATTATTTTCTTCTCTTCCTTGTAGCCTTCTCTCCAGCCTTCTCTGCAGCCTTGGTTGGTTTCTTCCTTGGAGGCTGGGGATCAGGAGGAGAGGTTGTGGCAGGAGGAGTAGTAGGAGGAGGAGGTGGAGGAGTAGGGACAACCTCCGTTATGTCCGTGTACCTAGTGAGTTCACCCAGCACGCCCTTATTGATGACTTTCAATAGCAGGGTCTCACTGTAAATTTTTTGCTGCAACTCCATTTGCCCTAGTTTGTGGGCGAGGACTGCGGCAAATCCCTCTTCAACAGAGGGTGCCTCTCTGAGGGCCGCTGTTGCCTCTCTGAGGAAGGCCCTGGTTTCCTCCTCCACCTGCCTACCTCTCCTTGGCCCTCGTGGTTTAACTACCAGGGGAGGCATCTGGGCTCTTGTGCTGGGCCCAGCCTCCTCCTGGGTGCCACTGGGCCCAGCCTCCTCCTGGGTGCCCCTGGGCCCTGCCTCCTCCTGGGTGCCACTGGGCCCAGCCTCCTCCTGATCCCCAACATCACCCTCTTCCTGGCTCTGCTCTGGCTGTAAAAAAAGAAAGGGACATTATTTATTTTGCCACATCATCATTCACAGACATTGTTCACCTCTAGACATTGTTGAAATCAATGCCAAAAGTTATGTCCTTTTCATTGATTACGCATCCTGGTTTTGTTGTCTTGGACACATAAAATTAGGCCACTACTGTATCTTGCTCTTCACAAACTTTATTGGTAGAAGTGTACATACCTTTAACAATACTAACATCTATTTAAAATCTACAATTTTGTATGATAGAAATATAGATAGCAAAACTTTACCTGGCTCCATATCTCCAAATCTGCCTCCTCAAGGCCCTGATCTTGATCCTCAGAGGAAGCCAGAGCAGGGTTGACAGGAAGGCTGGAGGACTGGCTGCAGGGAAGGCTGGAGGGTTGGGTACAAGGAAGGCTGGATTGACCTCTGGGGGGAAGGGTGGAGAGAGATTCCCGCACTTCCAGCTGGTCATCCAGAAAAGCAAGCTTACTGTAGTACCACAGACTGGGTTTATAAACCTTATCTGCTGGTGCACCTGACCTCTGGGACCTCAGGACCATAGTCCTCTGGGTCCTGTATGTCCCTCTGATGGTCCCAATTTTGTTTTTGACATCTTGGAGAGTTGTTGTGGGTATCTTTGTTTGCACAAATGCAAGCAGGCTCTCCAGTGCTGCTTTCCTGGCGTCTTTATTTTTATTTCCGCCACTTTTGGTTTGCCATAATATAGGGAGCTCTTGCCATTTGTCGATGAACTCCCCCATGAAGTCTGGGTTTTTAAAAGTATTCATGATATCTGTAAAAGCGAGAAACCAAAATAAAAATATATTTCAGGCAACATTCCTCAACTGTGCATTGTCTACATATTTTGAGCACACAAATCTCCTCGTCTGATGAACCTCAAAAAGTAAAATTGTTAGGTACCTTGGTCACTACGTTCGTTGCTAACTCTCTCTCCCGAAAAATGAACGTATTTCCCAGACATGGATCTTCACTTTATATACACAGCGCATGCGTGAAACTCCGCACGCTTTCCCCGCCCCTGACGTTCGATATTGTACTTTCCCCACCCCTTCTCGCTCGTAGTGCTGAACAAAACATGGCGGAGACACAGGTGGCTGAGATTACCTCTACAGAGGATGAAATTACAGAGGAGCCCAAATCAAGACCCAGGAGATATAAGGCATCCAACATGTCATTCGAGGAAATGGTGGAGATGGTCGCCATTTTAAAGAAGGAGGATTATGATGCCAAGCATGGTCCGTATAAAAGGCCTAATCTGGTCAAGTCCAGAATTATGGGCAAAGTGGTCAAAAGTCTCCACCAAAAATTCGGGGTGTGCAGAACGAAGGAACAGCTCAGAAAACGATGGTCAGATCTGAAGTTGCGGGAGGCCGACCAATATAAAAGAATCAAGAAAGTTATATTAAAAAGTAAGTTGTTTTTTTTGAGTTTCCATGGTACATATTATTTTCTTGTATTCTGTCGTGTATTTTTAACTTTCATATAGTACACTGAAAGATACCATCTTTTTTAGGTTCGTCCGCATAGTAAACGGACGTATTTTACCTCTTTCTCCGTACAGTTCCTCAAACGATGTTTTAGGATCATCCAGTGTGAACACCCATGTTTTTTTGTTTATTTGGGGGAGTACATTTGGGCCACACTTATTTTTGGTGTGCTAATCCAAAGGAGATTTGTTCATTTTGAAAAACGATATGCATGGTAATGTTAAAGGGAGTGAATGCTCAGCAGCTGATGAAACATCTGAACGCAGTAGTACAAGTGTGGGCCTAAAGCCAAAAAGCTTGATGGAGTCACACACAGGTGATCCAGTGTAGATACTTTGGGGTGTTACAATGTTTCAAATTTGTTCACAAAATGTATATGCTCTGTTTTGGCCTATGTATCCAATCATTTGTCCCGGTTGGCACAGGGGTTAAAAATTAAAATGGAGCATGCTTCAAAAGAATGATTAAAAAGTTTTTTTCCATGTTTCTTATTTTAGCAAAATTGAGTCGCTACTAATGAAACTATTCCTTTTATTTCAATCTCCCTAGGGATTCGAAAAGCTACCTCAGATGAGACGAGAATTGCAATACCTACAACAATACCCCCAGAACCCCAGGATGGAGAGGAATGTGATGTTGTGGAAGTTGAAAGTGGCACCACCACAGGTCAGAGAGAAACCAGACACATGCATGTTAAATAGATGTAGGCCTACATATTCTATCCTACATATTTCTTTTTACATTTAGGTGCAGTTCTGGCCGAAGACCCCAATAAGTTGTCACATCACAGTGCCCAGATCCTGATCCAATACCTGATGGTCTGCTGTCGTGACCTCGAAAAAATTAAGGGAGATTTGCGAGAGATCAGGGCAAATACAAAGCGGATGGAGGAAAGGCTCCAAAATATCATGGCTGTGCTTGGGCGTGTCTAATGTTTTTACACCAAATAACGTTTTACTTGCAGAGTTTTCTTTTTTTTTTGGTTATTTTACCCTTTAATGACTAGCACATGTTTAGCTTTTTCAAAATTTGGAGAACTATAGTTTGTTTATGCATGGCTGGTCATGCGTTTTAATACACCTGAAATTAAGGGAACATCCACATTTCTATGGAAGTTGCCCACCTAAACAAAAAAAATAAAGGTATTTTTACATAACAAATCATTGTGGCTTCATTATGTAAATGTGGTGCTGAGTGAACTAATCAATGTTTGGTGTTTACACTGACAATGAAGGCTAATTAAAAGATTTTTTAATCCACATGGCAAAACAAATGCACTAGGTAAACCTACCAGAAACATCAAACATTATACAATAAAAATGACAAACCAATCTTTACTTTTTTTAAAAGTTTTATTTTTTTGGTCTAAAATTATTAGAGATTGTCTGGCATTTCAATGGCCCCCCTACCCATAAAATAGTCCACATATTGGTTACGGACCTCACGTCCGGTTGGGGGGGCCAAGCCAGGACGGCCAGGTTCCAGGGCCACCAAAGTTTCTGCATTGATTAAAGAGGCCTCAGGCCCACTCAAAGATATATAACTCGTTGAATGCACCCTTAGGAAATTATGCAGCACACAGCACGTCATAACCACATGGTTCCATTTGTATGGGGCAAGGTGGATGGAGGTAAGGAAGAGGCGAAATCGGCTGGCCATGATCCCAAACGCATTTTCCACCACCCTTCTGGCTCTGGCCAGCCGATAATTGAAAACCCTCCTCTCAGGGGTGAGGGTGCGTTGCGGGAATGGCCTCATCAAATGGGGTCCCAGGCCAAATGCCTCATCCGCCACAAACACAAAAGGTAGTCCCTCCACATTCTGCTCCGCGGGTGGCAAGGCCAGCAGATCCAAAAGGAGCCGTTCTCCAAACTCCGTCTGGGCAAAAACTCCTCCATCAGACATCCTGCCATTCTTGCCAACGTCCACATAGAGGAACTCGTAGGTGGCCGACACCACTGCCATCATCACGACGCTGTGGAACCCCTTATAATTATAATAAAAGGATCCCGAATGGGGTGGTGGGACGACCCGAACATGTTTGCCGTCGATGGCTCCTCCACAGTTCGGAAAGTTCCATCGCTGGGCAAACTCGGAAGCCACATTCTGCCATTCATGTGGCGAAGAAGGGAACTGTGGAATTAAAGAAATAACAAATTAATACTTGGAGCCAGAAACATTGCAAGCTGATTTCATACACACATTCATGGCCAACATTGGTAGAAACTGTTAAAAACATAAAAAATTGGAAGCAAGAAAAAAAAAAAAAAAAATTATGGGGGGGGGAGGGTTGAAGATGAGTTGGGAATATCACACATGAAGGCTGTAGCACTCTGTATTGAAGTTAACAAAAATGAAACATTCCTAGGCAAAATTTAGAGTGTGTTTTGGGTAAAGCACTACGATGGAACATATAATAAAAAACATGGAAATGACTAGGCAAGGTAGGTATGGCCCCAGGATAGCATGCTGGAGAGGTTAGGTAAGCCAAATTTACAGGTAGGCCTCAAACACCAAACTTAAAATAATAAAACATGGGGAGAAAGGGGACATTCCCTGCAGCTAAGAATCATGTGAATTAGGGACTGCAAATAAAGCAAATTAAAAATATCCCAAAATAAAAACCATACAATGTGAATTTTTGAAGAAGAACACTTACCTTAATATAGTCCTCCTGCAAAACTTGAAGGATGGCAGAACAAGTCTCTGGTATAATGATCCCCAGAGCCTGGGGGGATATGCCTGTGGAGAACTTAAGGTCCTGCAGGCTTCTCCCAGTAGCCAGGTATCGCAACGTGGCGATGAGCCTCTGCTCAGCACTGATGGCTTCCCGCATAACGGTGTCCTGCCTGGTAATATAGGGGGACACCAAAGCCAACAGCTGCTGAAATACGGGGTCAGACATCCTGAGAAAATTCCTGAAATCATCAGGATTAGTGATGAGCCGAACACCCCCGGGTTCGGTTCGCACCAGAACCCGCGAACGGACCGAAAGTTCGAACGAACATTAGAACCCTATTAAATACAATGGATGCGAACGTTCGAATTCTAAAGTGCTAATTATAACAACTATTATGCATGTTATTGTCATAAATAGGGGTTGGGAACCCAGGTTGTGCACCAGGGGACATGTATCAATGCAAAAAGAAGTTTTAAAAACGGTCGTTTTTCGGGAGCAGTCATTTTAATGATGCATAAAGTGAAAAAAAAAAGTCAAATATTCCTTTAAATATCGTACCTGGGGGGTGTCTAAAGTATGCCTGTGAAGTGCCACGTGTTTCCCGTGTTTAGAACTGTCCCTGCACAAAATGACACTTCTAAAGGAAAAAAAAGCCATTTAAAACTGCTTGCGGCTTTAATGTAATGTCTGGTCCCGGTAATATGGATGAAATTCTTTAAGAAAAATGGCATAGCTACCCCATGACCCCCCCCCTACCCCAGCCCATTACCAGCCCCTTTGGGTCTTGTATGGATATTAAGGGGAACCCCGCACATAAAATAAAAAAGGCCCTATATACTCTGAACAGCCGTATACAGGCGGTACATACAAGACAGGGACTGTAGGTTTGTTCTTATGTAGAATCTGTTTGTAATTTTGAACAGGTACATTGTTGAAGTGTAGCTCCAGCCCAAAAATCTATTTTTAAACTTTTTGGGAAACATAGGTAAGGGTTATCACCCCTGTAACATTTGTTTTGCTGTCTGTGCCCCTGTTCAGAACATTTCACCTCACTTTCCGTCCCAATGACAACTGTTTTTGAAATGTGGTGTTTTTCTTGAAACAAGGATTGCTGATAAAGCATCAGTACAGATGAGACCCCTTTCTCCCATATTTATTCTTACAGGAGAGAATTTTCCTTTCTAGGGGTAGATTTCCTCTCACTTCCTGTTGTCTTCTTTCGTTTGCAAGTAGGAGTCGTTTGTAAGTTGGATGTTTGAAAGTAGGGACCTGCCGTATATACTCTGCAGAAATAGGCCCCTTAGTTGTTGGTGTTGGCACAACACTGTAAGCACTCAGTTACTCTTGGTTGGTGCTGGAACGCCCTGCTGTCAACTATTATATCAGGAATTTTAATTACATATAATTGTTGAACAGTGGTAGTAAAAATTGGGGCTTTGATGGTGGTGCTGGTGCCACAACACTGTAAGCCCTGACAGTTACTCTTGGTGGGTGCAGCAATGGGCCCTGCTGTGAATTATTAGATCAAGAATTGTAATTACATGCCCCTTTTGAACAGGGGCTGAAAAATTGGGCCTTTCGTGGTGGTGGTGGTGGTGGCGTTGCCACAAGACTGTAAGCCCTCAGAGTTACTCTTGGTGGGTGCAGCAATGGACCCTGCTGTGAATTATTAGATCAAGAATTGTAATTGCATGCCCCTGTTGAACAGGGGCTGAAAAATTGGGCCTTAGGCACTGGTGGCACAACACTACAACCCCTCACAGATACTGTACTTGGAGCACAGCAATGAGCCCTGTTGCAAAGTATTGCTTCAAAAATTGTAATGACACGCCCCTGTTAAACAGGGGCTGAAAAATTGGGCCTTAGGCACTGGTGCCACAACACTCCAACCCCTCACAGATACTGTACTTGGAGCACAGCAATGAGCCCTATGGCAAATTATTGCTAAAAAAATTGTAATTACACGCCCCTGTAAAACAGGGGCTGAAAAATTGGGCCTTAGCCACTGGTGGCGGCACCCATAAACAAAAATGATCTTCCAAGCTATCATCATCAATCGTATCATTGAGGACTCGGAGGAGGAGGATAGCCAGTCAACATAACAGCACAGGCACTCAGCATCAGCATCAGTCTTGAAGGGATGTGACATGTTAAAATCAATTAGTCTGTTATATCAGCATCAGGTGTGTGGTAGCTGGTGGTGATCCAAGACTGGTTCATCTTGATGAAAGTCAGTCGATCAACCGAGTCGGTGGACAGGCGCACCCTGTGATCCGTGACAAATCCTCCAGCAGCACTGAATGTGCGTTCCGAAAGAACGCTGGATGCAGGACAGGCCAGTAGCTCAATTGCATACTGTGCAAGCTCTGGCCAGTGATCCATCCTCAAGACCCAGTAAGCCAGAGGATTTTCGGTGGGGAAGGTGTCCAAGTCTGACCTTGCCCCTAGATATTCCTGCACCATGTTTATCAGACGCTGGCGATGGTTGCTGGAACCGATCATACTTTGGGGCTGCGGACTAAAGAATTGTCTGAACGCATCGGTCAGACGGCCACCTTCCCCACCGCTCCTTCTTTGACTGGCCGAAGCCTCAGCAACTCGTTGTCCAGGACCAGGAGTTTGTAACCTCCCAGTCTCTGGGAACGCGTTGCACAGACCTTTCTGCAAGGCCTCCCGGAGTTGTCTCATCCTCTGCTCCCTCTGCGACGGTAACATAAGGTCCGCAACCTTACCCTTGTACCGTGGATCAAGGAGAGTGGCCAGCCAGTAATGGTCCCTCTCCTTGATCCGAAGAATACGAGGATCCTTCCGCAGACTTTGCAGGATCAGGGAGGCCATGCAGCGTAGGTTTGCTGAGGCATTCGCTCCGGAGTCCTCTGGGTCACTAAGGACGACATGATCCGCAGCCACCTCCTCCCAGCCACGTACAAGTCCACTGGTTTCTTGGGACTGTAAATCATCCCTAAAAGACTGCTGCTGATGATGCTGAGTGCCAGCCTCCACCTCCATGCTGACACAATCCTCCTCCTCCTCCTCCTCCTCCTCCTCTTCCTGTGCGATGGGTGGGACAGAAGGAACACTGTCTGGGTAAAGGGGGCCTTGAGAGGCAAGGAAGTCCTCCTCTTCCTGCCTCTGTTCTGCCTCAAGTGCCCTGTCCATTATTCCACGCAGCGTGTGCTCCAACAGGTGGACAAGAGGTACAGTGTCACTGATGCATGCACTGTCACTGCTCACCATCCTCGTGGCCTCCTCAAATGGTGCCAGGACAGTGCATGCATCCCTGATCATGCCCCACTGGCGTGGAGAAAAAAAACCAAGCTCCCCTGACCCTGTCCTGGTGCCGTAGTCGCACAGGTACTCATTGATGGCCCTCTGCTGCGTGTGCAGCCGCTGCAGCATGGCCAACGTTGAGTTCCACCTGGTGGGCATGTCACATATAAGGCGGTTCTTGGGCAGGTTCAACTCCTTTTGCAGCTCAGCCAGGCGAGCACTGGCATTATAAGATCTGCGGAAATGCACACAGACTTTCCTGGCCTGCCTCAGGACATCCTGTAAGCCCGGGTACCTGCCCAAGAACCGCTGCACCACCAGGTTAAGGACGTGAGCCACACAGGGCACATGGGTCAGTTGTCCCTGTCGGAGGGCGGAGAGGAGGTTGGTGCCATTGTCGCAAACCACCATTCCTGGCTTAAGCTGGCGTGGCGTCAACCACCTCTCGGCCTGGCCCTGCAGAGCAGACAGGACCTCTGCCCCAGTGTGGCTTCTGTCCCCCAAACACACCAGCGCAAGCACGGCATGGCATCTTTTTGCCTGCGTACTTGCGTAGCCCCGTGAACGGCTACGGAGCACCGCTGGTTCATAGGACAAACCACAGGAAGAGGCCATGGAGGAAGAAGAAGAGGAGGGGGTGGAGGAGAGAGGTGTGTCACAACCAGTAGTAGCATTTTGGAGGCGTGGCGGTGGGACAACCTCCAACACTACTGCACCTTGTCCTGCATCCTTCCCAGCTGCCAAAAGAGTGACCCAATGGGCCGTGAAAGAAAGGTAACGTCCCTGTCCATGCCTGCTGGACCATGAGTCAGCGGTAATATGCACCTTACCGCTGACCGCCCTGTCCAGCGAGGCCAAGACATTGCCTTCCACATGCCGGTAGAGAGCCGGAATAGCCTTCCGTGAGAAAAAGTGGCGTTTGGGAACCTGCCACTGAGGAACCGCACATTGCACAAACTCACGGAAGGGGGCCGAGTCTACCAACTGAAAAGGCAGCAGTTGAAGCGCTAGCAATTTAGCCAAGCTAGCATTCAACCGCTGGGCATGTGGATGGCTGGGAGTGAACTTCTTTCGACGGTCCAGCAGCTGGGGCAGGGAAATTTGCCTGCTAGAATCGGACGTCGGTGTACTGCTAGCAGAGTGGCCGCAAGTACTTGGCTGTGACACACCTAATTCTACACCTTCATTCCTCTCAGTGCATGTTTCAGAGAGGACTGAAGTTATAGTGGGGTTGGAGATCCCAGCTGATGCGGTGCAAGGAGAGGTCCGCTTTGTTCTTTGGTGTGGGTCTTTGAGGTAGGCTTGCCAACGAGCTGCATGGCAGGTCAACATATGTCTGGTCAGGCATGTGGTACCCAAGCGGCTGATGTTTTGGCCACGCGATATACGCTTGAGACATATGTTGCAAACAGCAGCTGTGCGATCTGATGCACTAGCCTCAAAAAAGGCCCACACCAAAGAACTTTTTGAATGACGGGCAGAGGCAGCGCCCTGCACAGGCGGAGCTCTGCGGTGTGATTCCGTCGGTGTACTGCCCTTACGCTGGCCACCAAAGGGCATCCTGCCTCGTTGGAGATGTGCCTCCTCCTCATCCTCCTCCTCCTCCTCTCTCCTATTAGGCACCCACGTGGAGTCAGTGACCTCATCATCACCTCCCTCCTCATCACTGGAGGCAATCTGGCAGTATGCTGCAGCTGCTGGAACATGACTGCCAGATTGGTGTCCTTCTTGAGCATCCCCTCTGTCTGCTCTCACGCTACTGCCTTCCTCTAGCTGGGTTTCATCATCAGACCCTTCGAAACGCTGGGCATCCTCCTGGAGCATGTACCCAACACTGTGCTGAAACAGTTCGGGGGACTCCTCAGGAGGAGGACATGGTGGGTCTAGGGAAGGAGTGACTGATGATGAGTCTGACATTGATACCAGGGAAGAGGACGCTTTGGCAGCTGCTTTTCCAGTACCCTGAGCCTGGGTGAGAGAGGATGAGGAGGAGGAGGAGGGCTTGGTCATCCACTCTACCAAGTCTTCGGCATGATGTGGCTCAACATGTCCAGCTGCTGAAAAGAAGGACAAGCGTGTCCCATGGCCATGTGCTGATGACAATGCACCGCGTCCACGACCAGCACTGTTGCCCCCAGACACAGAGCCTGCTTGCCCTCTTTTATTGCCTCCTGACTGTCTGCCTCTCCTTGTTTGCCTTCCAGACATTCTAATAGATGGCCTGCAGGGAGATGGGAAAAAAGCAATAAGGGCTACCTTCAGGTGTCCTTCTCTGTCCCTTGAAACAAGGACTTTGACAGTGAAAGAAACTGACACACTCTCCCTACCTACAGTTTTCTGTCCCTAGAATTTTTTTTTTTTTTAAGCACAATTTAGCACAAGGAGAATTCACTCACTGTCCTTCCAGGTCCCTGGAAACAAGGACTTTGACAGTGAAAGAAACTGACACACTCTCCCTACCTACAGTTTTCTGTCCCTAGAAAAAATGTTTTTTTTAAGCACAATTTAGCACAAGGAGAATTACCTCACTGTCCTTCCAGGTCCCTGGAAACAAGGACTTTGACAGTGAAAGAAACTGACACACTCTCCCTACCTACAGTTTTCTGTCCCTAGAAAAAATGTTTTTTTTAAGCACAATTTAGCACAAGGAGAATTACCTCACTGTCCTTCCAGGTCCCTGGAAACAAGGACTTTGACAGTGAAAGAAACTGACACACTCTCCCTACCTACAGTTTTCTGTCCCTAGAAAAAATGTTTTTTTAAGCACAATTTAGCACAAGGAGAATTACCTCACTGTCCTTCCAGGTCCCTGGAAACAAGGACTTTGACAGTGAAAGAAACTGACACACTCTCCCTACCTACAGTTTTCTGTCCCTAGAAAAAATGTTTTTTTTAAGCACAATTTAGCACAAGGAGAATTACCTCACTGTCCTTCCAGGTCCCTGGAAACAAGGACTTTGACAGTGAAAGAAACTGACACACTCTCCCTACCTACAGTTTTCTGTCCCTAGAAAAAATGTTTTTTTTAAGCACAATTTAGCACAAGGAGAATTACCTCACTGTCCTTCCAGGTCCCTGGAAACAAGGACTTTGACAGTGAAAGAAACTGACACACTCTCCCTACCTACAGTTTTCTGTCCCTAGAAAAAATGTTTTTTTTAAGCACAATTTAGCACAAGGAGAATTACCTCACTGTCCTTCCAGGTCCCTGGAAACAAGGACTTTGACAGTGAAAGAAACTGACACACTCTCCCTACCTACAGTTTTCTGTCCCTAGAAAAAATGTTTTTTTTAAGCACAATTTAGCACAAGGAGAATTACCTCACTGTCCTTCCAGGTCCCTGGAAACAAGGACTTTGACAGTGAAAGAAACTGACACACTCTCCCTACCTACAGTTTTCTGTCCCTAGAAAAAATGTTTTTTTTAAGCACAATTTAGCACAAGGAGAATTACCTCACTGTCCTTCCAGGTCCCTGGAAACAAGGACTTTGACAGTGAAAGAAACTGACACACTCTCCCTACCTACAGTTTTCTGTCCCTAGAAAAAATGTTTTTTTTAAGCACAATTTAGCACAAGGAGAATTACCTCACTGTCCTTCCAGGTCCCTGGAAACAAGGACTTTGACAGTGAAAGAAACTGACACACTCTCCCTACCTACAGTTTTCTGTCCCTAGAAAAAATGTTTTTTTTAAGCACAATTTAGCACAAGGAGAATTACCTCACTGTCCTTCCAGGTCCCTGGAAACAAGGACTTTGACAGTGAAAGAAACTGACACACTCTCCCTACCTACAGTTTTCTGTCCCTAGAAAAAATGTTTTTTTTAAGCACAATTTAGCACAAGGAGAATTACCTCACTGTCCTTCCAGGTCCCTGGAAACAAGGACTTTGACAGTGAAAGAAACTGACACACTCTCCCTACCTACAGTTTTCTGTCCCTAGAAAAAATGTTTTTTTTAAGCACAATTTAGCACAAGGAGAATTACCTCACTGTCCTTCCAGGTCCCTGGAAACAAGGACTTTGACAGTGAAAGAAACTGACACACTCTCCCTACCTACAGTTTTCTGTCCCTAGAAAAAATGTTTTTTTTAAGCACAATTTAGCACAAGGAGAATTACCTCACTGTCCTTCCAGGTCCCTGGAAACAAGGACTTTGACAGTGAAAGAAACTGACACACTCTCCCTACCTACAGTTTTCTGTCCCTAGAAAAAATGTTTTTTTTAAGCACAATTTAGCACAAGGAGAATTACCTCACTGTCCTTCCAGGTCCCTGGAAACAAGGACTTTGACAGTGAAAGAAACTGACACACTCTCCCTACCTACAGTTTTCTGTCCCTAGAAAAAATGTTTTTTTTAAGCACAATTTAGCACAAGGAGAATTACCTCACTGTCCTTCCAGGTCCCTGGAAACAAGGACTTTGACAGTGAAAGAAACTGACACACTCTCCCTACCTACAGTTTTCTGTCCCTAGAAAAAATGTTTTTTTTAAGCACAATTTAGCACAAGGAGAATTACCTCACTGTCCTTCCAGGTCCCTGGAAACAAGGACTTTGACAGTGAAAGAAACTGACACACTCTCCCTACCTACAGTTTTCTGTCCCTAGAAAAAATGTTTTTTTTAAGCACAATTTAGCACAAGGAGAATTACCTCACTGTCCTTCCAGGTCCCTGGAAACAAGGACTTTGACAGTGAAAGAAACTGACACACTCTCCCTACCTACAGTTTTCTGTCCCTAGAAAAAATGTTTTTTTTAAGCACAATTTAGCACAAGGAGAATTACCTCACTGTCCTTCCAGGTCCCTGGAAACAAGGACTTTGACAGTGAAAGAAACTGACACACTCTCCCTACCTACAGTTTTCTGTCCCTAGAAAAAATGTTTTTTTTAAGCACAATTTAGCACAAGGAGAATTACCTCACTGTCCTTCCAGGTCCCTGGAAACAAGGACTTTGACAGTGAAAGAAACTGACACACTCTCCCTACCTACAGTTTTCTGTCCCTAGAAAAAATGTTTTTTTTAAGCACAATTTAGCACAAGGAGAATTACCTCACTGTCCTTCCAGGTCCCTGGAAACAAGGACTTTGACAGTGAAAGAAACTGACACACTCTCCCTACCTACAGTTTTCTGTCCCTAGAAAAAATGTTTTTTTTAAGCACAATTTAGCACAAGGAGAATTACCTCACTGTCCTTCCAGGTCCCTGGAAACAAGGACTTTGACAGTGAAAGAAACTGACACACTCTCCCTACCTACAGTTTTCTGTCCCTAGAAAAAATGTTTTTTTTAAGCACAATTTAGCACAAGGAGAATTACCTCACTGTCCTTCCAGGTCCCTGGAAACAAGGACTTTGACAGTGAAAGAAACTGACACACTCTCCCTACCTACAGTTTTCTGTCCCTAGAAAAAATGTTTTTTTTAAGCACAATTTAGCACAAGGAGAATTACCTCACTGTCCTTCCAGGTCCCTGGAAACAAGGACTTTGACAGTGAAAGAAACTGACACACTCTCCCTACCTACAGTTTTCTGTCCCTAGAAAAAATGTTTTTTTTAAGCACAATTTAGCACAAGGAGAATTACCTCACTGTCCTTCCAGGTCCCTGGAAACAAGGACTTTGACAGTGAAAGAAACTGACACACTCTCCCTACCTACAGTTTTCTGTCCCTAGAAAAAATGTTTTTTTTAAGCACAATTTAGCACAAGGAGAATTACCTCACTGTCCTTCCAGGTCCCTGGAAACAAGGACTTTGACAGTGAAAGAAACTGACACACTCTCCCTACCTACAGTTTTCTGTCCCTAGAAAAAATGTTTTTTTTAAGCACAATTTAGCACAAGGAGAATTACCTCACTGTCCTTCCAGGTCCCTGGAAACAAGGACTTTGACAGTGAAAGAAACTGACACACTCTCCCTACCTACAGTTTTCTGTCCCTAGAAAAAATGTTTTTTTAAGCACAATTTAGCACAAGGAGAATTACCTCACTGTCCTTCCAGGTCCCTGGAAACAAGGACTTTGACAGTGAAAGAAACTGACACACTCTCCCTACCTACAGTTTTCTGTCCCTAGAAAAAATGTTTTTTTTAAGCACAATTTAGCACAAGGAGAATTACCTCACTGTCCTTCCAGGTCCCTGGAAACAAGGACTTTGACAGTGAAAGAAACTGACACACTCTCCCTACCTACAGTTTTCTGTCCCTAGAAAAAATGTTTTTTTTAAGCACAATTTAGCACAAGGAGAATTACCTCACTGTCCTTCCAGGTCCCTGGAAACAAGGACTTTGACAGTGAAAGAAACTGACACACTCTCCCTACCTACAGTTTTCTGTCCCTAGAAAAAATGTTTTTTTTAAGCACAATATAGCACAAGGAGAATTCACTCACTGTCCTTCCAGGTCCCTGGAAACAAGGACTTTGACAGTGAAAGAAACTGACACACTCTCCCTACCTACAGTTTTCTGTCCCTAGAAAAAATGTTTTTTTTAAGCACAATTTAGCACAAGGAGAATTACCTCACTGTCCTTCCAGGTCCCTGGAAACAAGGACTTTGACAGTGAAAGAAACTGACACACTCTCCCTACCTACAGTTTTCTGTCCCTAGAAAAAATGTTTTTTTTAAGCACAATATAGCACAAGCACAAAACACACTGACACTCTCCCTACCTATCCTTCTCTTTCCCTAAACTAAAGGAATCCAGGTTAAGCAAGAAAGAAATAAAAGTCACTGTCCCTGCCTATGCTGCTCTATCCCTGCTCCGGAACACACTACACTAGGCCGCCGTGCTGGCGGCCTTTTATAGTGTGGGGCGTGTACTAAACCCCCTCAGCAATAATTGGCCACAGGCATCCTGCCTGTGGCCAATCATTGCTCTCCTCGCTGCCGGCGCTGTGATTGGCCAAGCATGCGGGGTCACAGTGCATGCTTGGCCAATCACAGCGCCTGGATGACACTGCGATGGCGTAGTGCATTGTGGGCCGTTCGCGTCACTCGAATTTGGCGCGAACGGCCCAAATCGTTCGATCTTCGTCGAATGATCGAACAGCCGATGTTCGAGTCGAACGTATGTTCGACTCGAACACGAAGCTCATCCCTAATCAGGATTATTCTCCCTGATCTCCCGCAACAAAGGCATGTGACAGAATTGGTGCCGCTGGAGCAACCAATTCTTGGTCCATGAACTCCTCCTGACCCTGCTCATGGCATGGAGTCGGGATACAGCATGAACCCCTGCACCAACTACAGCACGAACTCTACGACGAGTACGTAGCCGCAACATGGCTAGATAACGGTCGGCTGAACAGAACGTACTAGAAGAACGCACGGAAGAACAGCAAGGCCTATGAAGAACAAGCTGAAAAACACGAACGTGCAGAGCAGGCCGCACTGAATAAACAGATACGAACTGACTACAAGCAGTGCTAAACAGATACGAACCCACAGGCGCAATCTGAACTCCCGAAAACGATCTTCAAAGCACGAAGACTGAAAAGCGCGAATCGTCTCTCACCAAACTTTTACTAACACGCGGAAACACGGAATTAGCAAAAGCGTCCCAAAGGGTGGCGTCATTCGAACGGAACTTCCCCTTTATAGTGCCATCATACGTGTTGAACGTCACTGCGCTTTGCTTGATCGTTTTTTTTAATGATGGTGTGTACGCAAGGCAGGCTTGAGAGGAAACATGAAAAAAAACGAGGAGAAAAACGTTGGTTTAAAAAATGACATTAAAAACGATCGTGTGTACGGGGCATTACAGTGTTGTGGCACCAGCACCACCATCACCACCACCACCACCACCAAAGGCCCAATTTTTCAGCCCCTGTTCAACAGGGGCATGCAATTATAATTATTGATCTAATAATTCACAGCAGGGCCCATTGCTGTGCCCACCAAGAGTAACTGTCAGGCCTTACAGTGTTGTGGCACCAGCACCACCATCACCACCACCACCACCACCACCAAAGGCCCAATTTTTCAGCCCCTGTTCAACAGGGGCATGCAATTATAATTATTGTTCGAATAATTCACAGCAGGGCCCATTGCTGCGCCCACCAAGAGTAACTGTCAGGCCTTACAGTGTTGTGGCACCAGCACCACCATCACCACCACCACCACCAAAGGCCCAATTTTTCAGCCCCTATTCAACAGGGGCATGCAATTATAATTATTGATCTAATAATTCACAGCAGGGCCCATTGCTGCGCCCACCAAGAGTAACTGTCAGGCCTTACAGTGTTGTGGCACCAGCACCACCATCAAAGGCCCAATTTTTACTACCACTGATCAACAATTATATGTTATTACAATTCCTGATATAATAGTTGACAGCAGGGCGTTCCAGCACCCACCAAGAATAACTGTGAGTGCTTTCAGTGTTGTGCCAACACCAACACCTAAGGGGCCAATTTCTACAGAGTATATACGGCAGGTCCCTACTTTCAAACATCCAACTTACAAACTACTACTACTTGCAAACGGAAGAAGACAACAGGAAGTGAGAGGAAATCTACCCCTTGGAAGGAAAATTCTCTCCTGTAAGAATTAATATGGGAGAAAGGTGTCTCCTCTCTACTGATGCTTTATCACCAATCCTTGTTTCAATAAAAACACCACATTTCAAAAACAGTTGTCATTGGGACGCAAAGTGAGGTGAAATGTTCTGAACAGGGGCACAGACAGCAAAAAAAATGTGACAGGGGTGATAACCGTTCCCTATGTTTTACAAAAAGCTAAAAAAAAGGAATTTGGCATGGAGCTCCACTTAAACAATGCAGCTGTTCAAAATTACAAACAGATTCTACATAAGAACAAACCTACAGTCCCTGTCTTGTATGCACCGCCTGTATACGGCTGTTCAGAGTATATAGGTCCTTTTTTATTTTGTGTGCGGGGTTCCCCTTAATATCCATACAAGACCCAAAGGGGCTGGTAATGGGCTGGGGTGGGGGGGGGGGTTGATGCGGTAGCTATGCCATTTTTCCTAAAGATTTTCATCCATATTACCGGGACCAGACATTGCATTAAAGCCGCAAGCAGTTTTAAATGGCTTTTTTTCCTTTAGAAATGTTATTTTGTGCAGGGACAGTTCTAAACACGGGAAACACGTGGCACTTCACAGGCATACTTTAGACACCCCCAGGTACAATATTTAAAGGAATATTTGACTTTTTTTTTCACTTTATGCATCATTAAAATGACTGCTCCCGGAAAACGTCCGTTTTTAAAACTTCTTTTTGCATTGATACATGTCCCCTGGTGCAGAACGCGGGTTCCCAAACTCTGTTTCGGACAATAACATGGATAATAGTCGTTATAATTAGCACTTTAGAATCTGAACGTTCGCATCCATTGTATTTAATAGGGTTCTAATGTTCGTGCGAACTTTCGGTCCGTTCGCGGGTTCTGGTGCGAACCGAACCCGGGGGTGTTCGGCTCATCACTAGTATACGGCATAAGTGCAAAAATGGTAATGGAATATGGATACAAAGGTCCACACTCAGTGTTGTACAAACCTGTAACCATTCTTTAATAAAGAATTTAAACAAAAATGGGTCTACAACCATTTTATTGTCCAGTTTCTCTGGGTTTCAGAAAAGATATCCTGTTTTGAGGTTTCAACTAATCTTCAGTATTTAAAGTGATTGTAATGTTTTTTTTTTTTGTTTGTTTTTTTAACCACTTCACTACCATGCACTTATGCACCTTCCCGCCCAGACCAATTTTCAGCTTTCAGTACTCTCACACTTTGAATGACAATTACTTAGCCATGCTACACTGTATCCAAACAAAATTTTTATCATTTTCTTCTCACAAATAGAGCTTTCTTTTGGTGGTATTTAATTGCCACTGGGTTTTTTATTTTTTGCGATATAAGCAAAAAAACAGCAATTTTTTTAAAAAAAAACACTTTTTTTTAGTTTCTATTGTAAAATTTTGCAAATAAGTAATTTTTCTTCATAAATTTGTGCCAAAATGTATACTGCTACATATCTTTGGTAAAATGAACCCAAATAGTGTATATTATTTGGTCTTTGTGAAAGTTATAGAGTCTACAAACTATGGTGGCAATCACTGAAAATTTATCACATCTGATCACGCCTGATGTACTGAAGGGATATCTCATTTCTTGAGACACTATCAGGCGAGGAAAGTACAAATACCCCAAAATTACCCCTTTTTGGAAAGTAGACAGTCCAAGGTATTTACTAAGAGGCGTGGTGAGTTTTTTGAAGTTGTATTTTTTTCCCACAATTCTTGGAAAAATTTAATTTTTTTTTTTTTTTTTTTTTTACACAAACTGGTCATATTAACAGTTTTTTTCTCTCACACAGCATATGCATAATTGCAACTACACCCCAAAATACATTTTGCTACTCCTCCTGAGTGTAGCGATACCACATGTGTGAGACTTTTACACAGCCTGGCCACATACAGAGGCCCAACATTGAAGTAGCACTTTCAGGCGTTCTACAAGCATAAATCGCACATATCCTTTCTCAACCACCTATTACACTTTTGAAGGCCCTGGAGCACCAGGACAATGGAATTTTCCACAAAATGACCCCATTTTGGAAAGTACACGCCCCAACGTATAATCTATGAAGCATTATGAGTCTTTTGAACGGTTCATTTTTTTCCAGAAGGTTTTGGAAAATGTGGAGAAAAAATGAAAATGCATTTTTTTTACACAAACTTGTCTATTTATAAGATATTTCTAACGCATAGCATATACATAGCAAAAATGACACCCCAAAATGCATTCTGCTACTCCTCCTGAGTATAGCAATACCACATGTGTGAGACTTTTACACAGCCTGGCCATATACAGAGGCCCAACATTGAAGTAGCACTTTCAGGCGTTCTACAAGCATAAATCGCACATATCCTTTCTCAACCACCTATTACAATTTTGAAGGCCCTGGAGCACCAGGACAATAGAATTTTCCACAAAATGACCCCATTTTGGAAAGCACACACCCCAACGTATAATCTATGAAGCATTATGAGTCTTTTGAACGGTTCATTTTTTTCCAGAAGGTTTTGGAAAATGTGGAGAAAAAATGAAAATGCATTTTTTTTACACAAAGTTGTCCATTTATAAGATATTTCTAACGCATAGCATGTACATAGCAAAAATAACACCCCAAAATGCATTCTTCTACTCCTCCTGAGTATAGCGATACCACATGTGTGAGACTTTTACACAGCCTGGCCATATACAGAGGCCCAACATTGAAGTAGCACTTTCAGGCGTTCTACAAGCATAAATCGCACATATCCTTTCTCAACCACCTATTACAATTTTGAAGGCCCTGGAGCACCAGGACAATAGAATTTTCCACAAAATGACCCCATTTTGGAAAGCACACACCCCAACGTATAATCTATGAAGCATTATGAGTCTTTTGAACGGTTCATTTTTTTCCAGAAGGTTTTGGAAAATGTGGAGAAAAAATGAAAATGCATTTTTTTTACACAAAGTTGTCCATTTATAAGATATTTCTAACGCATAGCATATACATAGCAAAAATAACACCCCAAAATGCATTCTGCTACTCCTCCTGAGTATAGCGATACCACATGTGTGAGACTTTTACACAGCCTGGCCATATACAGAGGCCCAACATTGAAGTAGCACTTTCAGGCGTTCTACAAGCATAAATCGCACATATCCTTTCTCAACCACCTATTACAATTTTGAAGGCCCTGGAGCACCAGGACAATAGAATTTTCCACAAAATGACCCTATTTTTGAAAGCACACACCCCAACGTATAATCTATGAGGCATTATGAGTCTTTTGAACGGTTCATTTTTTTCCAGAAGGTTTTGGAAAATGTGGAGAAAAAATTAAAATGCATTTTTTTTACACAAAGTTGTCAATTTATAAGATATTTCTAACACATAATATGTACATAGCAAAAATTACACCCCAAAATGCATTCTGCTACTCCTCCTGAGTATGGCGATACCACATGTTTGAGACTTTTACACAGCCTGGCCACATACAGAGGCCCAACATCCAAGTAGCACCTCCAGGCATTCTAGCAGCATTAATTGCACATATCATTTTCTGACTACCGATCACATTTTTGAAGGCCCTTCATATATCTAACACATAGCAGGTACATACCAAATAACAAAAGATTACCTGTGGTTTTAGAAGTGCAGTGGTCCACAGAGGAGAGCATCGGTCCAGGCAGCAGGCAGGGATGAGGTCAGCGACAGCAAAAGCAATCATCCAGGCAGCAGGCAGGAATACTGTCCATAGTTCGCACAGGCAGAGATACTGTCAGCACAGCCAGAGCACAGCCAAAGCACAGGTCCAGGTAGCAGGCAGAGGTGTCCCGGCAGAAATGCTGTCCAAAGTCAGTAGAGGCAGCAGGCAGATATATGGTCAACACAGCCAAAGTATTGGTCCAAGCAGCAGGAAGAAACATGGTCCATAATGTTATGGGTCATTACAGGCAGTAATATGGTCAGCACAGCCAAATTATTGGTCCAGGCAGCAGGAAGGACCATCAAGCTTAGGGCCAGGGGGACAGGGGTAGAGGCTTCTCCCACCCAAATCGCTTTGAAGCCTCCGGGCAACCAGACCCTGTTCTTGGAGCACAGAAAACGAAAAACTGGTTTTCTCTACTCAGAACGCTATTCTGAAGCCCCTCACATATGTGAGACCCCATGTGTACTAAAAGTAGATGGCCAAAAGATCAGTCCAAGTGGCAGGCAAAAACATGGTCGATTAACAGGCCAAGGTCGGTACACGTGGAAGTCAGAAACGTGGTTTAAATCGGCAGGCAGAGGCATCGTCGGTAAACAGGCTGAGGTTGGTGCACGTGGAGGTCAGAAACGTGGTTTAAATCGGCAAGCAAAGACATCGTCGGTAAACAGGCCAGGGTCAGTTAATTAACATGGAAGGTAGTTAGTAACATGGTAGCAGGCAAATAGGGAAATGGCAGTCTGTTAATAATAAGGGGAACTAATGGATGTATGATAATTTTTGAAGCAATTTCCGATGCACAGGCCAGGTTGGGAGGGACAATCGGGACAATAATAGCTGGTGTCTCTTCTTACTCCTCCTCTGCTGCATACACGGCATTTCTTTTAGCGTCTTCTTCCAGATTCTGTGGGGGGGATGCTAAAGGGATAGTGTCGCTCGTGAAGCCGACTCACACTATCAGAGCGAATGCTTCCTGGGGCGGCATCTTGTTGGTAAATGAGGGCATCGATGATATCTTCGAAATATTGGAGGTAGTGGAGTCGGTGATTTTGAGTTGCTTTTTGGTAGCAGACAAACGAATTAAAAAGGGCCATGTGAAACAGGTGAAACGCAACTTTTTTGTGCCAATAATGGGACTTTCTGGTTGATAAGTAGGGCTGTAGCATCTGGTCGTTTAAATCCACCCCCCCCCATGTACAAATTGTAGTCGTGGACACATTCAGGCTTTACAATGGAGCCGCGTCTTATGGGGATCTCCACCATGGTGTCATTGTGGATCGTAGAGAGGATGTGGACATCTTTCTTGTCCCTCCACTTCATGGCCAACACCTCCTCGTTCCTCATGGATGCCGATTCTCCAGGTCGCAATTTTTTGTCAATAAATTTTGTGGGAATCGCTTCCGTTTTTTTTTTAAGGTACCGCAGGCCGGGGTTTGTTTACTGTAAAGGTGGCGAAAAAGGGGCAGGCTGGTATAATAATTATCAACATATAAATGGTAACCTTTTCCGAACAGGGGGTATGCCAACTCCCAGACAATTTTCCCACTGGTTCCAATATATGTGGGGCAATCACGGGGCTGGAGCTGGGAGTCTTTGCCTTCGTAGATCTTGAATTTGCAGACATATCCAGTGGCTCGATCACATAATTTATTTAATTTTAACCCATACCTGGCTCTCTTGCTTGGTATGTACTGCTTGAACTGCAGTCGGCCGGTGAAATGTACGAGGGACTCGTCCACACAAATTTTTTGGTCTGGGATGAAAACTTCTTCAAATCGCTGGGAAAAGGCATTGATTAGGGGGCGTATCTTGTACAATTTGTCGTAGTTGGGATGATCTCGGGGAGGGCACTGTGAATTGTCATTGAAGTGGAGAAAGCGCATAATCATGTTGTATCTTTTCCTGGACATGACAGCGGAATATATGGGCATGTGTTGGATGGGGCGTTTGGACCAATATGAATGGACTTCGTTCTTTTTTGTAAGCCCCATATTGAACATAAGGCCCAAAAATAATTTAAATTCCTCCAATGTTAGACGCCGCCACTGAAACATGCGGGCGTAGGAAGAATCGGGGTTGGCAGCAATAAATTGGGATGCATACAGATTCGTTTGATCCACTATATTCTGCAGCAAATCTTGCGGGAAAAATAAACAAAAATAATCAAATTTAGAAAAATTTGTAGTGTCGGGCTGCACACCTGGCTGTGCGGTGAAAGGGGGGATGATAGCGGATCCTGAGTTGGCAGGAAACCATAAGGGGTTTGCCAGGGCATCGGGAAGGTAGGATTGGGGCTGGATTCTTCGGGTTGGGCATGCATTTCCATTGCTTGTACTGGGCTCCTCTTCCTGGGGTATGGCGCTGCTGGTGGTGGGCAGTTCTCCTGATCTTGGTGCTGATCTTGGTGCTGATCTTGGTGCCGATCGCATTCTTTTGGGAGGGACGGTTTCCTCCGGGGACTCGGACTCTGAGCCACTATCCTCCACTGGCTCGTATTCCGAACCAGAATCGGATAATGGGAGCTCCCCGCTGCTCTCATCATCCGACATGGCAAGAATGGCATATGCCTCCTCAGGTGTGTAAACCCTTTGGGACATTATGGCAGTGCTTATTGGTGGGCCTGTGTAATGGTACTGCTGGTGGTAGTGGTGGCGGTCTGTGTGGTAGTACCGATGGAGGTATTAGTGGTGGGCCTGTGTGGTGGTACCGATGGTGGTATGGGTGGTGGTGGTACCAATGGCGGTACAGGTGGTGGTGGTACCGATGGCGGTACGGGTGGTGGTGGTGGCAGCGGTACTGATGGCGGTACAGGTGGCGGTACGGGTGGTGGTGGTAGCGATGGCGGTATGGGTGGTGGTGGTACCGATGGCGGTACAGGTGGTGGTGGTACCGATGGCGGTACAGGTGGTGGTGGTACCAATGGCGGTACGGGTGGTGATGGTACCGATGGCGGTACAGGTGGTGGTACAGGTGGTGGTGGCACTACCGACGGTGGTACGGGTGGTGGTACTGGTGGTGGTACCGATGGCGGCACTAGTGGTGATACTGGTAGCGGGCCTGTGTGGCAGTATAGATGCTGGGCCTGGTGGCGGTACTGGTGGTGGTACTGGTACCGATGGCGGTACTGGTAGCCTGTGTGGCGGTGCCAATGGCGGTACCGATGGAGGTGGGCCTGTGACAGATGATTGACAGATGGGCTGATTGATTGACAGATGGGCTGATTGATTGATTGACAGATGGGTTGATTGATTGACAGATGGGGTGATTGATTGACAGGTGGGGTGATTGATTGACAGATCGGCTGATTGATTGACAGATGGGCTGATTGATTGACAGATGGGCTGATTGATTGACAGATGGGCTGATTGACAGATGGGCTGATTGGCTGGGCTGATTGATGTGCTGGGCTGTGTGACAGGTCCTCTTTATGGGGGGGGGCGTGTTGTGCACTGTAAACTTATGTAGACAAACTACACTGAGCTAACTTACTGATCTCTTCTCTCTCCTCACAGATCGGTGTGTGAGGAGAGAGCAGGGATCAGGTAGTAACTCCTGTGGAGTTTGTTTACATTTGTGACCGGCTGTGATTGGACACAGCCGGTCACGTGGTAAACAGCCAATTCATTGGCTGTTTACTCTGATCGGGGACGCGCTGTGTCCAAGGGACACTCGCCTTCCCCGATCCCCGCTCTGCAAGCCTGTGGCGGCGCGCACGGAGCGCGCCGCCGAGTTTGTTTTGACAGGTGATCGGCTGTGACTTTGACACAGCCGATCACATGGTAAACAGCCAATGAAATTGGCTGTTTACCGTGATCGGGGAAGCGCTGTGTCCGAGGGACACATGCCGTCCCCGATCACCGCGCTGCGCGCCCCCGCGGGCGCTCGCAAGGCATTATCCTGCAGGACGTCATATGACGTCCAGTATCGATATTGCAACCACTTCCCGGACGTCAATTCACTATTGACTGGGCGGGAAGTGGTTAAATAACAAACATGTCTATCCCTTTCATGACTAAGCCTATTTCTGACATTTGGTGTTTACAAGTTAAAATCTGTATTTTTTGCTAGAAAATTACTTAGAACTCCCAAACATTATATATATTTTTTAGCAGAGAATCTGCTAATTTCTGCTAATTTCATGAATTTTAAAAAAATTTAAAAGTAAATTTAGCCCAATTTTTTTTGTATAATGTGAAAGATGATGTTATGCCGAGTAAATAGATATCAAACATGTCATGCTTTATAATTGCACGCACTCGTGGAATGGCGACAAACCACGGTATCTAAAAATCTCCATAGGCGACGCTTTAATTTTCTTTTACGGTTACCAGGTTAGAGTTACAGAGGAGTTCTATGGCTAGAATTATTTATCTTGCTCTGACGATCACGGCGATACCTCACATGTGTGATTTGAACACCGTTTACATATGCGGACACGACTTCCATATGCATTTTCTTTGCTCGCGGTGACAGGGGCGCTTTAAATTAGTTTTTTTTTTCTTATTTCTTTTATTTCTTTTTATAATATAAAATTGTGTTTTTAAAAAAAAAATCTATTTTGATCACTTTTATTGCTGTCACAAGGAATGTAAACATCCCTTGTGACAGTAATAAGTGGTGACAGGTACTCTTTATGGAGGGATTGGGGGTCCCTCCTTTGCACTTCAAAGTATTCAGATCGCCGAAAACGGCGATTCTGAATACCGTGTATTTTTTTAAATCCGGCGCCATTGGCAGCCGAGTAACCCGGACAGGACGTCATGACGTTGCTTCTGTGGTTACATTGAAGAAACTAAATCAAAGCCATTCGCGGCTTTTTTTCAGTCTCTTTCTAGAGCGGCGGAGGCGACGGGAGGGGGGATGTCCCCTCCCGCTCCTCCGGGATAACAACCGAGCGGCTTTTAGCTGCATCGGTTGTTATCCCTGTAAAGCCAATCGCCGGCTCTAAAAAAAATGATACTGGGATGATGCCTGCAGCTGCGGGCATCATCCCGGTATAACCCCTGAAAGCCGACGAGGCCTCATATCTGCGTACGCTCGGCGGCAAAGGGATAAACGTACCTGCTCTGTTGTGAACCTCTTCTTTTCGGGTCCCCTGTCGGCACTCCTACCCCCTTCCATCTGTCCAGTGGCCCCATGGGAATCAGCTTCCCATGGGGACACTCGTGCATGTTCGCTCCCGAACCCCACTGCTGCGTCCATTAACACAGACAGCAGGACTCGGCCCTGCCCCCTCTGCTCCCTTGTCACTGGCTTTGATTGACAGTACTGGGAGCCAACGACTCCCGGCGCCCCAGCAAAGCTAGCGAGACCCTGAAGTGAGGGGAGAGAAGAGCTGCAGACATGCAAGGTGCTGGACTAAATAAGGGCTCAGGTAAGTAAAAGGGGGAATGCATTAAGGTAAAAAATGTTTAGTGAGCACTAGGGAAAAATAAGCTTCTCCTTTTGCAAGAGAAAAGTTCCTCTTAATGAATGAGGTAAAGCTTTGCTGACTTCAATTATCCAATCATGTGCAAGTAAAATCACTTTTTCATTTTCCTTGTACTTGTGATTGTGAATTTTCACCACATACACTAAACTAAGGGAACATTTTCTTTTTAAAGTGAAAATTCCCTTGCTAAGCAAAAATCCTATTTGTCTTTAGTAAACCAACCCCACAGAGTGCAAATTTAACAAACAATCCCATGCGCAGTAAATAGAAAGCTGCCCCAAAAAGTAGCTGGCACAAAAAAAGGCTTTTTTTTTGCTATGGTATGTTTATTTATTTTTATTTTTACTATATTTAGGACTGGATAAGATGAATCATTGTCTAAAGTGAAATGTCCAACAATAGCATATCACATCTAGAACTGTAATACATCCTTTTAATTACCCATATATACCTGTGGGATGTTGAGGCATGTTTGAATGCACTATTTCTTTGAAGTGCTGTAGAAGGTAACTTTCAAGTTCAATCTCTGTATTGCTGATCATCCAATATACAATACATCCAGTACTTGCATCATTCTGAAAGTGCTTCTGTACATTTCCTGAGATATTTATTTCTTCCAGTGCAGTCTTCTGTTTCTCCTCCACTAAATTATGTTGTTTGAGTTCACTTCTCACAAGCTGATCAGATTGCTCCTCTGCTGCTTCTATGTTGGTTATATTTAGGTCAGAAAATAATTCTGCATTGCACAGCAGTGCTTAGAAAGAGCAACTTCAAATATTACTGGAGTGATAGACTGTGGTTATACATGATTACCCCTACCTGAGTCTTATGACCTGGATAGGCTTTGGGTGGTGACTTGGATGGATCCAACAGAGCAGAGATTGCAGTCCATTTTAACTGTGGCTCAGATTTTTCCTACAAGCTATGGAGCATCGCCAGGTAGGAGGAATATATTTCCTTGATGAGATTAATGGAAATGATTTACTAAAACAGTAGACCATGTTTACGTTCAAAGTGAATTTTCACTTATCTTAGTGATTTATGAAAATGTTCTTTAAAAAGTATACATAATTATGCATACTGTAAGAAAAATTAAACAAACTGGATTTTCCTCACATATGATTGGATGATTAACTAAGCAAAGTATTTTTTTTATTCGTAAAGGGAATGTTATTTTTGTAAAGGAAATTCTCACCTAGCCTAGTGAGAGGTAAGTCACCCTGACTGCAGTCATCAAATTTATCAAATCATGTGCAAGCAAAAATCCATTTTTTAATGAAGAGGTATTACACCCAAAATGTAATTTATTGCAGCTTACTAATCATTAGATGTGATGGCTGTATTCATTTTTATTTTTTAGACTTTCTTCCCTCTGTTTCACCGGGTGATCTGGCCAGTAATATACCACTTATATTAGAGTGCCCCCACTATAGATGAAGGAGCATGGGGGCACCCTTGTACAGCAGCATTGTTCACCACTTGCTGACCGCCTTATAGCAATTTCACTGCTACAGGGCAGCAGCTATGTGCCAGATCATGTATATATATGTAATCCTGCACATACAGTATATACATGTAGCAGAATACATATTGGTCTTTATAAAGAAATTCGATTTTTTTCAAATTTTTGTTTATAGCGGAAAAAATAAAAAAACATAGTGGCACCTACCACCAAAGGAAATCTCTATTTGTGGGAAAAAAATGACATAAAAATGATTTTGGGTACAGCTTTGCATGACTGCGCAATGGTCAGTTAAAGCAGTGTTTCTCAACTCCAGTCCTCAAGGCGCCCCAACAGGTCATGTTTTCAGGATTTCCCTCAGATGAAACAGCTGTGGTAATTACAAGGCAGTGAAACTGATCAAATCACCTGTGCAAAATAATGGAAAGCCTGAAAACATGACCTGTTTGGGCGCCTTGAGGACTGGAGTTGAGAAATCCTGAGTTAAAGTAATGCAGTGCCGTATCACAATAAGTGGCCTAGTCACAAAGGGGGGTAAATCTTCCAGATGTCAAGTGGCTAATTTGGGGAAGGGGGAAAAAATAAAAATAATAAGTAACAAATTACTGTATATTTAAAATACATGTAGAGAACAATGCATGTGAAGAAAGAAACATTTACAGATCAAAATCTCAACAAAGGTTTAACCATTGGGGACCCAAGTCTGTAAACTGTGTATCTACCACACCCCCCTTTCCAGGAGTCTGTGGTGGTGATTACCTCCTCTGGCCGTGGAAAACACCCTCTTCATACCACAACAGTCAAATGAAGGCATATTCATTCGCATACCCCTCTAAAATAATTGGACCTCTGTTTGGCATTGATATTTAATGAATCACAATATTATTCCCCTCTGTGGGTTCCCAGTGAGTGTGTGTTACAGCCTACATACTGTAGAGAACATGCAAAACAATGTATCAAATAAACTACATAATTAGACTATATATATATATATATACCGTATATATATATATATATATATATATATATATATATATACGGTATATATACGGTATATATATATATATATATATATATATATATATATATATATATATATATATATATACTAAAGCTATTTTCAGTGGTTAAAGAAACAAAAATTGTGTGACCAAGTTAACAGTGTCTGCAGGTATTTGCCCAACACTGAAAAGAACCAGCACAAGACAACTATGTACTGTATACTTGGAACTAGCAGGGGCAAAAGAGCTTGAAGAAAAAAGATACCATAAGGCATGGGTGTTTAATCTGTGGCCCTCCAGCTATTGCGTAACTACAAGTCCCATCGTGCCTCTGTCTTTTAAAGTCATGCTTGTACCTGTCAGCCTTGCAATGTATCATGGGACTTCTGGTTCCACAACAGTTGGAAGACCAGCAGTTGAGCATGCCAACCTGCTAAGCGCTAGGGGGTCATGCACACTGCAGCTCAAAAACCCCTGATTTACTGGGGTTTGAGCTTTTATTTCCTCTAAATGCCCCTCCATGTTAACCTATGTGTCCATGTACACATACGCATTTAGTGTTAATAGATGGGGCATTTAGAGGCAGAAAAAACCCTCATCAAAGTCAAGTTCAGGAGAGGAGCTTTTGAGCATAACAAGTGCTCAAAAGTGCCTAAACATGCATAAATGCACGCTAATGCCAAGCATTTTAGAGAGGTACATGGAGGCAATGGGGGTCATTTACTATAGCGCCGTGCGGTAATTACTGCTAATTAGCACTCAAATTACAGCGATCACGGTAATTAGCGCCCAAACCGAATTCACAATAGCGCTAGGGCAAAAATACTCCCAAACCCTTACTCTTGCTAGGACCTGGAGTATTGCACATGGAAATAATGTTTAAAGCTGTGTTAAAAAGTGTTATATAACTGAAATATCTTTAACGAAAGGTAAATTCCCTGTCTCTTTACAACTACTGTAGGTGCCAGCACAACTGAGCATGCCCAGACCTGCAAACAACTCTCATTTTTTTTTTGTCAAATATTTATTGGATTATTGCAATGCAAAGTATAAATCAGTCTACAATGAAAAGTATTGAGCTGAGAAACTCTAAAACATGGTAGCAGTTCATTGTATAAGATAAGCAGGGGGGGATAAGGGGTGGGGGGTGGAGGGACGTAAGGGGGAGGGGAGGGAGCAGAGGAAGGGGAAGAAAGGGGTGTAGTTACCTGTAAACAATGCTATACTGAATTATTACATATAATGGAAGTGACAATAGCAGGATAACAAACTGTGAAACCCTCAACAGTGGAAGCATCATTATCAGTATTAGAGTGAGGACTGTCAAGTGGTAAAAAATATAAATTATATTGATACACAGGTTTGCCTGTCTGGGACTAGGGGATTGTTGTCAGTGAACAACACTAGAACATTAGCACAATGAGGGGGGCTCAAAGCGACAGGGGGTTGGAAGGATTGGGCAGATCAGATGTTTTGAGTTTGCCCAAGGTGTTAGTTAGATCTCGTTTCAAGTACCAGTCAGTATATTGGAATGGATGTATGATAGACGATAATTCTTCAGTAGTGAATGTATTCCATATATTTTTGCCAAGTAGTAGAGCAGAAATTTAAGACCATGGTGTCCAGCCTCTCAATATGGAAAAGCGTCAGTATTGCTCACTTCACAGCTTGTAGGGCAGGTGAAGATGGTTTGATCCAGTGGCACATGATCGTTCTGCGAGCCACTAGTAGACATATATGAGACCATTGTGTGAGAGTGGGTGATCCTGTCGATGTGGAGGGGAGACTGGTGGGTCACATCCAAATAGACACAAGAATGGATCTTTGAGTAGCCGTATCTTGCTAAACCTTAAAGTTATATGTGAACACTGAGTCCCAATACATAGATATTGCAGAGCATTCCCACAAACAGTGCAGCAGTGTAGGGCGGGATAAAGAGCACCAAGGGCATTGAGCTTGGGTAGGTTCCAAGATGTTGGTGCGGAATGGATACTATGCTCTGTGAATGACTTTAAAGTGGGTTTCCCGCCATGCTTCTGAGATAGTGAGTTTGTGAATGTGGCAATAGCTTTGTAGGATTTTTTCCGGCAGTTCAGTGTGGTTGAAGCCTTAAATTTGCCCCTCCACGTAAGCTTAATAAGTGTAACACCTTTGTGGATATACATAAGTATATTAGGAAAATTTATATCCAACGCTACATTACTTCAAATCCCACCAGGAATGTAGCAAGGGCAGCGACTTCAGGCACTGTCCATTCGGGGTTAGATAACCCCTCACTTTTTAACCCTCCTAACCAACTAGCGCCAGCATTAAATATGTTTAGGGACTTGGTCCTTCAGGATTTGGCCAAGCTCCCCCTTAAAAAGATTTCTAACAATCCTTTACCTAGTATGGGTCTTAAAACCCTATGTGACAACAAAAATCTTGTCATACGCCCCGCCGACAAAGGCGGAAGCATAGTTTTGTTAGATAAAGCTAGCTATATGGAAGAGATGTACAAAATCTTGAGCGATCGAGACACCTACAAAGAAATACCAAGTAACCCAACTTTTAAATATAAGAAAAAGTTAACTAACATCATCACTAGAGGTTTTGATTCAAAGATTTTAAATTATAAAGAGAAGTCGTATCTTGTCCCTTTAGCCCCTAGAATTCCGATTATATATTATCTGCCTAAAATTCACAAGGATCCACTTCATCCCCCTGGGCGTCCCATTATCAGTGGAATAGATTCCATCACATCCAGGATAGGGAAATACATAGATTTTTTCTTGCAACCCTCTGTTAGAACCATGCCTTCCTATCTTAAGGATACTAAGGACGTTATCGAACGCCTTAAGTCAACATCCTTTGAGGGCGAACTTATTATGGCTACGGCGGACGTGGCGTCCCTGTACACCTGTATTCCACATCATAGGGGTATGGAGGCTGCCCAACAGTTTCTAGACAGAGACCTTACGCTAGCTGCTCCCCAAGTAAACTTTGTTATGGAATTGTTGGAATTCGCCACTCAACATAATTATTTTTGGTTCGATGGACAATACTACCTTCAACAGAAAGGGGTTGCAATGGGCGCCAAATTTGCGCCAAGTTTGGCCAATCTGTTCATGGCCAAGTGGGAAGAGGATGTCGTCTATACCCTGGCAGACCCTCAGCTTTTGCTTTGGGCCAGGTATATCGACGACATCCTCCTCCTATGGGCTGGTACTTCACAAACACTAGAGGATTTTTTCTCAGTGTTAAATGATAATAATAGAGGTATTACTCTTACATATGATTCCAGCCAGTCTATTATACATTTCTTGGATCTACAGATCGAAAGATCAGGACAACAGTTTAAGTTCAGTACTTATTTTAAGCCCACTGACCTGAATGGCTTTATACCCATGAATAGTTGCCATCATAAGGTGTGGCTCAAATCGGTCCCTAAGAGTCAATTTCTGCGTCTTTGCAGGAATTGTACTGAAACCGATATTTTTGTGGCACAAGCAAATGTATTGAAGAAACAATTTCTAGAAAAGGGGTATAACCAGGAAGAAATTGAAAGTGACCTAAAAAAAGTGTTGAACATAGAAAGATCTACACTATTTGAGGATAGACCCCCTAGAGAGGAAAATGACTCTTTCAGATGGTCCTTCCTCACGACTTTCTCCACTCAACATAGGCAAATTAAAGCCATTTTTGATAGACACTGGGGGATATTGCGTAATGATAGGATATTGGGTGCACTAATTCCTGAGAGACCCAAGGTCATCTATAAAGGAGTACCATCTCTCCAAAATAAAATTGCACCTAATATTATAAACCCACCTATCAAACCTAGTTTCTTTCATAATTGGACTGGTTATTATCCCTGCAAAAAATGTGTCGTCTGTCAACATAACACATGTGGAAGAAAGCCTACTAAGGAATTCAGATCCTCAGTTACTAACAGGGTTTACCCTATTAAACAGTTTTGCACATGTGCCACAACTCATGTCGTATATTTGCTGACGTGTCCATGCGGCAAACAATATGTGGGCAGAACTATAAGAACCTTTACTGCCAGGGTATCTGAACATATCAGTAAGATAAAACTTGGCAGCATAAAACACACAGTCCCTAGGCATTATCGACTACACCATGCTCGAAATCCTAGTGGCACTCAATTTTTGGTCATAGACCACTTTGTGTCTCCATGGAGGGGAGGAGCTACTACTAGGGGAGTATCCAAATTGGAAACATTCTGGATATATGAGCTCCAGACCCACCACCCACAAGGAATGAATGTAGAGTGGGACATTAATTCTTTTATTAACATGTCTTGATACAATCTAAATACGACTTCTCTCAAATTCTCGAATCAGTACTTATTTTATATTTTTAATTTTAATTTTTATTGTCATTTAATATATTTCTTAAAAATTGAATTTATATAATAGTATACATTTGTATTCTCATGGAGTTTGTGTATAAGACACGGATTAACAATCTGTGTGTGAACCATGTATACTATACTGTTTATGATGCACGTGTGTGGTTCTTTTTCTGTATTGTGATTACACACAACATAAAAAGATTGGTACATTATTTTATATTTATTTTATTTACCAAATTTATATACTGTATCAGTATAATCTTATCCCAAAGAAAACCTTTACGTTTGTGTGATGTACATAACCCCCCCTGGCCGCTACATTTTATTAATGGTTGCCAGGTCTGCATACTTGTTAACATCCTGGTATGCTGGCAATAGGGGGACGTATTGGTTCTATTCACAAGTGTCTATAGTACACACACAGGCGCAGTCTCTCTGTATTTGGAGGAGCGGCTGTGTAAGAAATCGGATCCACGCCTCGTTTTCAGAGCGAGGCGTGGATGGTGCTGTTGCGCTCCACCGCTACGTCGTATCAACTATTAGGATGTGGCGTTGCGGCATTAGGTTTTGGAGGCGTGGCTGTGTAGGATGTCAGATCCACGCCTCGTTTTTGGAACGAGGCGTGGACGGCGGTGTCATGCCTGGCTGGCAGCGTCATATGACGCATGTGGATATGACATCGCGGCACGAGATCCAAGCCTCGTTTTCACAGCGAGGCTTGGATACCGCTCTTAACACCAATGGGACGCTGCTGTGGGAATGACGCAGCATCCTGAGATAGAGGCCTGGTTATTTATTTATACGGTGGTGTCACCATATGTGACATGCCGCTCTGGGCAACAAAATAGTAATCGAATAATAACAAACCAATTTACATGATATGTACTCAATGTAACCACACAGGTGTCACCATATTTTAATCAATTTAACCAATTCCTCTAATATAAAGAACCGGAAGTGATGTAATGGTGGTTCACTTCCGGGGTCACAGAGGTAATTTTATCTATTTAGTGCGATGCGTGGAGGACAGAGTCCATACCCCAGATGATGACTTATGAGTCGAAACTAGTCGGGTGGACCTGTCTACATGTATCGCTCCTGTACCTGAATCTATGCCTTTTTATACCATCTCAAATGTGAGTGTTTTATTGTTACTCTTTTTTTGCCATTAAACCTTTCCAAACGGTATCACGCTATGTGAGTTTTTTTACTTCCATATGCACAAATACGGATACCAAGCCTTTTGTATATGCTTATGAATACGGGATCAACATATTAGATGTCCTATGAGATTGAAGTGGAAGGAAAGGGGAGGAGCCAAAGAATTTTCTCCTCCCACCTATGGGGTCGGGGCAGACTACAGGCTGAAATGACAGTTAGAATTTAAAGTTATTTGTTGTAATATGATTGGCTAAAGGCTGGTCACATGTTAATAGTGGCACGAGCTAGTCCTTATATAAAGATTACAGCTGCGTAGGAGAAGCAGACAGCGGAGGATCAACAGAAGAAGAAGGAACATGTCACTCGCTGTGAAAACTCTGCTGTGTGAGAGCTGGTGTTCCTGATGGAGATGAATGGATGACACAGTGCTTGTCATTACAGCCTTCTTCTATTCAGGTTGTTCCCCCTCCTGCTCCAGCTATCATTTCTCCTCCCTTTCCTATTACAGCCAGCTCTCCTCATGACGCTCTCCAGATGCCGCTGCTTAGTGACTGTACATTGCATTCCAGTGCATCAGCGTCATTTCCTCCTCCTTCTGACCTTCCTATCTCTGACATATATGCTATTAAGAAATGAATGGAGTGTCCCTCTGATTCTCGCTCATGCGCAGTTGTTAATTCTTCCTTTAGTAATCTATTTCAGCAGGCTCTATCCTCTTCATACGCTCCTTCTGCTGTCAATCAAAAGGTCAGACCTGGTCATCCATCTCTACGATCCTCTTCCAGTCTTTCAGTAGCAGTATCTCAGCCTGCTGTTTCAGCTAGAGGAAGAATTTAGAAGCCAAGTCACAAGAAATCCCCCTCCCCACCTAGTAGGTTTCCTTGGTAAGCACCCCCCTCCTCCCTCCTCCTCTGCTAAGAAAGCAAAGTTATCTCATGTGCCTAATCACAACAATGCTCAGCCGTCTCCAATTTTTACTGACTGTGTCCTTCCTGCATGTTTAACTCTGTCACCTCCTGAATGTTTAATGAATGCACCCACTAGTCATCCTACAGGATCCTCTCCTGTTGCTGCGTCACAAACTGCAGGTTATTGATGACGCCATAGATGTTACTGCTGCTCCACACAATGTTAACCCTTTCTCTCCTGTGCCTATGCAGAAAATGCCTACTGGTGAGTTACAGAACTATGAAATGTTATGTACATTTGCTCGCAATTTTGGTTCATTTGTTGAACATTTAAATAAGAATGCATCTCCTAGTGTAGCACGAGTTTGGCTAGATGATAGTGCTCACAGTGAACCTGTTGCTTCACATTCTTCTGTCACTTTACAGCCTGTTTCTCCTGTTATCCCTATTTCTACTTCTATTCCTGAAAGTACGTTTAAAGAAGTTTTTCCTTGTGTGTTATCGCCACTTGGATTTCATCTGCCTTCTGCGATGAAAGATAAAATACGGAATGGCGATTATATAGATATTATGTCTTTGATTCCTTCTGTGAAAGATAACCGCTTTGATAAAAAGGATTTGGAAAAAATTTCTGACGACAAAACGAAAATTAACCCACGCAATTTTTCTAATTGGTTACATGCTTTTTGCATATACGCCAGTGTTTTGGGTGAGAGACATCCTGAGCTATGCAGCAGCCTTTTTCAGCACGTGGACATCATCTTGGAGGCGTATAAGAACTTTAGTGGCTTGGCATGGTTCTTCTATGACGAAGCATTTCGACAAAAGATTTCCGTTCATAAGAACTTGAACTGGGGTGTAAAAGACGTGTGTTTATGGTTGAATTTGTTACTACCACTGAAGCAATATGTGAAACCTACGCCTGCTAATGCTTCAGGTTTCCGTCGCGGTGTTTGCTTTGGTTTTAATGAAGGCCATTGCAAATGGCCTCATTCATGTAAATATAAGCACAAGTGTGCTTTTTGCGCTGGTAATCATCCAGCCTCTAGGTGTTTCAAAAAGGCTTCTGCTTCTACGTCTACTCCATCTCGTGATCTTTTTCTTAAAAGCGGACACACCAGTGAGACTTATAAACATGGTTCCATGGCTTCGGCTATGGCCAAATCGTCAGATGGCGGTCCTGCTGTTTAATGGTTTTGCTGACGGTTTCCCTTTACCTAGTTTTCAGGGTTCAGGTTGTTTAATCAACAAGAATTTATCTTCCATTAGTCAACATATTCCTATAGTTGCAGAAAAAATTTCAAAGGAAGTATATGATGGTAGAGTTGCGGGTCCTTTTCTTTCTCCCCCGTTTGCTGATTTTAGAATTTCCCCTTTGGGTATCATTCCCAAAAAAGAGCCAAACACGTTTCGGTTGATACATCTTCTTTCATATCCATTTGGGGCTTCACTGAATGATGACATTGATGCGACGCTTTGCAGTGTCACTTATTCCTCTTTTGACGACGCGTTATTAATGATAAGGAGGTTAGGTCATAGAGCGTTATTGGCGAAAGCGGATATTAAATCTGCTTTCAGGCTTTTACCTATTCATCCCTCGGCTTTTAATTCATTAGGGTTTTATTTTGGAAATTCATATTATTTTGATAAATGCCTTCCCATAGGCTGCTCGTTATCTTGCCGTTATTTTGAAATGTTTTCCTAATTTTTGGAATGGGTTGTCTCCTATCAATCGGGTTCAGCACATTTATTACATTATTTGGACGATTTTCTTTTCATGGGTCCTGCTGATTCCGATGAATGTTTTTATCTTTTTACTGAATTTCAATGTATTTGCCCTCTTTTTGGAGTCCCTCTTGCTCATGAGAAATCTGCTCTTCCTACTAGTTGTTTGGAATTTTTGGGAATAACTATCGATACTGACTTGATGCAATTTCGTTTACCTCCACAGAAAGTTTCAAAACTTATTTTTTGGTAGATTTTGTCATCTCTAAAAGGAAAGTGGTTTTGCGTACATTGCAATCCTTATTAGGCTTGTTGGCCTTTGCTTCAAGAGTTATTCCTATGGGTAGGGTTTTTTTTTTTTTTTTTTTTCTAAGCGTTTGTATCCGTCCATTTCTGGCATTAAGTCTCCTTGTCATTTTGTTAGGATTACGGCTTCATTGCGTGCCGATTTGGATTTGTTGGTGTGGAATTTTTTATTTTTTTATCTTCCTTTAATGGTTGTTCTTTTTGGCAAGAACCCTTCTGTTCTTCAGTGGCCCTTATTCTATTTACAGATGCTTCTGGTTCTGTAGGTTATGGAGTTTTTTGGCAGGGTCATTGGTCAGCTGGTAAGTGGCCCGGTTCTTGGATTGACAATGGTTTGACGGTTAACATTACCCTTTTGGAAATATTTCCGGTTTAGATTGCTCTTGAACTTTGGGGTTCTTGTTTCGCAAATCAGAGAATTTTATTGCATTCTGATAATAAGGCTGTTGTATATGCTATTAATTGTCTATCGTCCAAATCTTTGCCAGTGTTAGCTGTTCTTCGTCAATTGGTGTTGAAATGCTTAGTATTGAATATTTGGTTGAAAGCTAAATATGTGCCAGGTATTGATAATGCTATAGCTGATTCTACAGTTGGACCGTTTCCGAATGTTAGTTCCGGAAGCGGATGCATGCGGACTGCGATGCCCGGCTCAGCTGTGGGATCTGGTTTTTTAAGAATTGGTCGGGCCATCAGTAATTCCTTGGCCCCTTCTACGTGGGTGGAGTATAATGCCGCGTGGAATTCATGGCGGGCTTACCTGGATGTACATGGTCAGGTTGACATTATGATCTCTGAGCACTTAATATTGTTTTTTTTAGAACATCTCATGGTTGAAGGTTATTCTTATTCGCATATAGTGAAGCAATTGGCTGGAATTTCCTTCTTCGCTAAATTGCTTGGTCTTCCTGCATGTATGAGTTTTTTCTCTGTAAAGCAGGTGTTAAAGGGTTATCGTAAGTCTACGGTAAGCCGTGATACTCGTTTGCCGATTTCAATTGACATTTTGGAAAAAATTTGTGCTTCTACTGAGTCTGTTTGTTTCTCCGCTTATGAATCTTTATTTCGTTTGGCATTTTGTTTATGTTTTTTCGGTGCCTTTCGGATTTCTGAACTTTTACCTACTAATATTCGCGGTTATTCTGGGTTTTCTTTTTCTGATTTGGTTTTGGGTAGTGATTTTATATAACTTAGGATTAAACGGAGCAAAACGGATCAAATAAGTCGGGGACACTGGGTCACTTTACGTCGTCTCGACTCTTCTACTCTTTGTCCGATCTTATTAGTTCATCAATATCTGCGAATCCGCCCAGTTGGGTCGAGTGTTCTCTTGGTTCATTGTTCTAGTTTACCTCTCACTCGATATCAATTTTGCTCTGTTTTGAAGAAATGTTTGAATCATTTAGGTTTGGGTCACCTACCTATTACTTCTCATTCTTTCCGAATTGGGGCGGCTACTACTGCTTCAGGCCTGGGGTTGTCTAATGATATTGTTATGAATTTTGGTAGATGGAGATCTAGTTGCTATCGCTCTTACATACGCCCTAATTTTTCTGTTTGAATTCCAGGTAACCTGTACAACGTCTGGATCGTCGGGACACTCGTACATATATTGGGCTTTCCGCAGAGCTATGGTTAGACAATATGGTATTAATTTAGGTTTTAAAGTTGAGAATTTTCATTTATGGTGGTCTGGTCTTCGTGGTATGAGATTAAATGATATGCGTCAGGCTTTATCTGCACTATATGCTTCTTGGCCTCCTCCTCATATTGTCATACTTCATGTCTCTGGTAATGATATAGGTGCCCATCATACTTTAGACATCATTTCACAATTGAAATTTGATCTTGTTCAATTGCATTCCGTTTTGCCTAATTCGGTTCTTGTGTTTTCAGAAATTGTTCCACGTTTACAGTGGTTGATTACTCCTGAACTACAATTTTGTGATGAAATACGCAAAACGATCAATAGAGCAATGGCTAAATTTATGCCTTCCATTCAAGGCTCATCTTACCGTCATGTTGATTTGGAGGGTGGTTTAATTGGTTTTTATAGGTCTG
Organism: Rana muscosa; assembly: GCA_029206835.1. NCBI lineage: Eukaryota > Metazoa > Chordata > Amphibia > Anura > Ranidae > Rana > Rana muscosa. The sequence continues at coordinate 1,162,792,667 of CM055122.1, read as the reverse complement.
GCGCTGTTCATTTATCTGATGTCGCTTTGGATGTATTTAATGTTGGTATTCAGAATTGTGTTGAATTGGCCGTGGGGCGGTTGGGGTGCCAGGCTCCTGTTTGATGAGCCTGGCGTATGGGACAGTTATAGAGTTTTTTGTACATGTTATAGTATTAACTCGAGCTGTCATGGCTGAGTTGAAGTGATTTTATAGTACAAAAGTAAAGGAGTTTGTGTGATATAAATTGGAAGTATTTTTTATACATTGGTAAATAAATATGATACCAATAATAAAGGGCCCCGGCCATTCAAATCCATTGTTAAAGTTTTAAATAAAATTTTAAATAATACTATATTGGTTTACTATTGATTATTATTATAATTGTAATTGTTCTGCATACGATCCCATGGAAAGGGGAGGAGCCAAAGAATTTGCTCCTCCCACCTATGGGGTCGGGGCAGACTACAGGCTGAAATGACAGTTAGAATTTAAAGTTATTTGTTGTAATATGATTGGCTAAAGGCTGGTCACATGTTAATAGTGGCACGAGCTAGCCCTTATATAAAGATTACAGCTGCGTAGGAGAAGCAGACAGCGGAGGATCAACAGAAGAAGAAGGAACATCCCGCCCTCCCGCCCATCGTCGAGGCCCTTATTATGTGGTTTGGTCCTTTCTCATGGAAAGGGACAGTTATAGAGTTTTTTGTACATGTTATAGTATTAACTCGAGCTGTCATGGCTGAGTTGAAGTGATTTTATAGTACAAAAGTAAAGGAGTTTGTGTGATATAAATTGGAAGTATTTTTTATACATTGGTAAATAAATATGATACCAATAATAAAGGGACAGTTATAGAGTTTTTTGTACATGTTATAGTATTAACTCGAGCTGTCATGGCTGAGTTGAAGTGATTTTATAGTACAAAAGTAAAGGAGTTTGTGTGATATAAATTGGAAGTATTTTTTATACATTGGTAAATAAATATGATACCAATAATAAAGGGCCCCGGCCATTCAAATCCATTGTTAAAGTTTTAAATAAAATTTTAAATAATACTATATTGGTTTACTATTGATTATTATTATAATTGTAATTGTTCTGCATACGATCCCATTAAGAAACCCCTCAGACTCCAGACCATCTATATTGGGTTTGTAAACCCCCATGCCTTTCTCGACCTAAGTAGTGATGAGCCGAACACCCCCGGGTTCGGTTCGCACCAGAACCCGCGAACGGACCGAAAGTTCGCACGAACATTAGAACCCTATTAAATACAATGGATGCGAACGTTCGGATTCTAAAGTGCTAATTATAACGACTATTATCCATGTTATTGTCCTAAACAGAGTTTGGGAACCCGGGTTCTGCACCAGGGGACATGTATCAATGCAAAAAGAAGTTTTAAAAACGGCCGTTTTCCGGGAGCAGTCATTTTAACCACTTAACGACCGCCCACCGCCGATTTACGTCGGCAGAATGGCACGGACAGGCAGAATCACGTAGATCTACGTGATCGCCTTTGTGCAGTTGGGGGGTCCATCCGGACCCCCCTTCACTGCAGTGAGCGGCCGTTAAGTGTTCGGGAGCGATCAGGCATGAGGGGGCGGCCGCTCGATTCCGCCCCCCCCTCGCGATCGCTCCCGGCCAATGAAAATGCTTCCTCCGCCATGTGATGTAAACAAGGCTGGAGGAAGTGATGTCATCTCCCTCGCCGCGGTCTTTTCGTTCCCGGCGCCGAGCAGAGAAGAAGCAGGTTAGTGCACCAACAGTCCACTGACACGTAGGTACACATAGGCACACAAATCACCCCCCAGTCACCCCCAGATCACCCCCCAGGTCACCCCAAAGCCCCCAATCACAGTGTCACTGATTGCAGTGATCATTTATTTTACTGATCACTGCATTTAGTGTCATCTGTGATTGTAAAAAGTTGCAGGGCAGTTAGGATTAGGCCCCTTTAGGTCCAGGGTAGCCCCCTAACCCCCCCTAATAAAGGTTTAACCCCTTGATCACCCCCCAGGTAACCCTTTCACCCCCTAACTTCAGCGTCACTAAGCAATTGTTTTTCCGATCGCTGTATTCGTGTCGCTGGTGTTTTAGATTATTAGTTATTTTTTTTTAGGTTCGCCGCAGGTTTTTATTAGTGTCAGGTACCCCCATATATTATTTTAACCCCCTGATTGCCCCTAGAGTTAACCCTTTCACCAGTGATCGCCGTATAAGCGTCACTGGTGTCACTGGTTAGCCAGTAAGTTATTTAGTTATTTAGGTTACCCGTCAGGTTTTTATATAGTGTCAGGTACCCCCATATTTAACCTAATAAAGGTTTTAACCCCCTGATTGCCCCTAGTTAACCCTTTCACCAGTGATCACCATATAAAGGTTACGGGTGACGCTGGTTGATTAGTTTTCTTTTTATAGCATCAGGGCACCCGCCGTATATAACCCAATAAAGGTTTAACCCCCCTGATCGCCCGGCGGGTGAGATCAATTAGGTTTTAGCGCCAGAGAGGGTCTGCGTCGCCCCAGGCAGTGTTAGGTTAGTGCCAGTAACGCTAACACCCACGCGCAAAGCATACACCCCCCTTAGTGGTATAGTATCTGATCAGATCTATACTAGCATCCCCAGCGGTTTAGGGTTCCCAAAAACGCAGTGTTAGCGGGATCAGCCCAGATACCTGCTAGCGCCTGCGTTTAGCCCCTCCGCCCAGCCCAGCCCAGCCCAGCCCACCCAAGTGCAGTATCGATCGATCACTGTCACTTACCAAACACAACACACATAACTGCAGCGTTCGCAGAGACAGGCCTGATCCATATCAACCAGTCCATAGCAAACGTCCATAGCAACCAGTCCATAGCAACCGTCCATAGCAACCATCCATAGCAACCAGTCTATAGCAACTGTCCATAGCAACCATCCATTGCAACCAGTCCATAGCAACCGTCCATAGCAACTGTCCATAGCAACCATCCATAGCAACTATCCATAGCATCCAGTCCATAGCAACTGTCCATGGCAACCAATCCATAGCAACCGTCCATAACAACCAATCCGTAGCAACCGTCCATAGCAACTGTCCATAGCAACCGTCCATAGCAACCAGTCCATAGCAACCAGTCCATAGCAACCATCAATATCAACCAGTCCAAGGTGAATGTTTTGAACGCTACCACTCAAAAGTGAAGTTTTAGTGTAGGGTACAGCATTTCACAGACAAGGACACACTTACACAGGGTCTCCCAAGATGCCATTACATTTTGAGAGACCCGAACCATTACAGTTGTAAAGTTACAAAAAAAAGTGTAAAAAAGAAAAAAAAAACGTAAAAAACAAAACACAAAAAAAATATAAAATAAAAAAGCCAAAAATAGTTGTCGTTTTATTGTTCTCTCTCTCTCTATTTTCTCTCTATTGTTCTGCTCTTTTTTACTGTATTCTATTCTGCAATGTTTTATCATGCTTGCTTTTCAGGTATGTAATTTTTTGTTTTCAGGTGCGCCATTCAACTGCAGCGCGGAATTATTTATCTTGACAGCAACAGCGTTTGCTCCCACGATACATAAAGCCGTGACACCACAGTTAAAAAAAAGAGCATATATGCCGAAGCATGGGGGCAGCAGGGGCGGAGGAGCGATTTTGCTCCTAATGCCGCGTACATACGGTCGAAATTCCGATGGAGGCCTGCCCGTGGAAAATTCCGACCGTGTGTACGCGGCATAACTTTTTTGCGGGAGGATGCCCCCATGCTTCGGCATATATATATTTTAGGCACAGGTTGCGTTAAAACATTTTTTTATTTTTTACTAGGTTTTGTTTTGGTATTTACTTTGCAGGTATGGCATGGTAAGGTCTTACTGTTGTACTGTAATGTTACTTTGTTTTAATGTTAACCACCATTTGCTTAGCAGGTACGCCATTCAGTTGCAGTGCGGATCTATTTATCTTGACAGCCGTGACTCCAACGCTGTAGGAGGTGATTTCACCACCACAGTTAAAAAAAAGAGCATATATGCCGAAGCATGGGGGCAGCAGGGGCGGAGGAGCGATTTTGCTCCTAATGCCGCGTATATACGGTCGAAATTCCAACGGAGGCTTGCCCGTGGAAAAGTCCGACCGTGTGTACGCGGCATAACCTTTTATGCCGCGTACATACGGTCGAAATTCCGACGAAGGCTTGACCGTGTGTACGCGGCATAACTTTTTTGCGGGAGGATGCCCCCATGCTTCGGCATATATGCCCATCATTAGAAGTGGGTGGATGAAGGGAGGTATTCTAATGGTGGGCATACCCACCAATCAATCTCTTTTTTTCGTTCAGCCAATAGACTGTATGAAAAAAAAGATTACAATACATGTCCAACAAGGACCAGCAACGTACTGGTATGTTGCTGGACTTTGAATGTTTATACCAGAATGATGCCTGCGGGTTTAGGTATCATCTTGGTATCATTCTTTTCAGCCAGCAGCCGGCTTTCATGTAAAAGCAATTCTAGCAGATAATTAGCCTCTAGACTGCTTTTACAAGCAGTGGGAGGGAATGTCCCCCCCCCGGATATAAAAAGCGCCATTGGGAAATTGGGAAAGCATTTTATCAAACCGATCTTGGTGTGGTCAGATGCTGTAAGGGCAGAGGAAAGATCTAGGGTCTAACCCCCCAATTTTTTTCAAAAAAAGAGTACCTGTCACTACTTATTGCTATCATAGGGGATATTTACATTCCCTGAGATAACGATAAAAATGGTAAAAAAATAAAATATGGAAGACACAGTTTAAAAATAAAATAAAAAAGCCAAATAAATAATAAAAAAAAAAAAAAAAAAAGCACCGCTGTCCCCCCCCTGCTCTTGCGCAAAGGCGAACGCAAGCGTCGGTCTAGCGTCATATGTAAACAGCAATTGCATCATGCATGTGAGGTATCACCGCGAAGGTCAGATCGAGGGCAGTAATTTTAGCAGTAGACCTCCTCTGTAAATCTAACGTGGTAACCTGTAAAGGCTTTTAAATGCTTTTAAAAATGAATGTAGTTTGTCGCCGCTGCGCGTTTGTGCGCAATTTTAAAGCATGTCGTGTTTGGTATCCATGTACTCGGCCTATGATCATCTTTTTTATTTCATCAAACATTTGGGCAATATAGTGTTTTTTAGTGCATTAAAAATAAAAAAAGTGTGTTTTTCCCCCAAAAAATGCGTTTGAAAAATCGCTGCGCAAATACTGTGTGGAAAAAAAAAATGCAACACCCACTATTTTAATCTGTAGGGCCTTTGCTTTTAAAAAATATATAATGTTTGGGGGTTCAACATAATTTTCTTGCAAAAATTTTTTTTTTTCATGTAAACAAAAAGTGTCAGAAAGGGCTTTGTCTTCAAGTGGTTAGAAGAGTGGATGATGTGTGACATAAGCTTCCTAATGTTGTGCATGAAATGCCAGGACAGTTAAAAACCCCCCCAAATGACCCCATTTTGTAAAGTAGACACCTCAAGCTATTTGCTGAGAGGCATGTTGAGCCCATTGAATATTTTTTTTTTGTCCCAAGTGATTGAATAATGACCAAAAAAAAATGTACAAAAAGTTGTCACTAAATTATATATTGCTCAAACATGCCATGGGCATATGTGGAATTACACCCCAAAATACATTCTGTTGCTTCTCCTGAGTACGGGGATACCACATGTGTGGGACTTTTTGGGAGCCTAGTCACGTACGGGACCCCAAAAACCAAGCACCGCCTTCAGGATTTCTATGGGTGTAAATTTTTGATTTCACTCCTCACTGCCTATCACAGTTTCGGAGGCCATGGAATGCCCAGATGGCACAAAACCCCCCCAAATGACCCCATTTTGGAAAGTAGACACCCCAAGCTATTTGCTGAGAGGTATGTTGAGTATTTTGCAGATCTCGCTTTTTGTCACAAAGTTTTGAAAATGTAAAAAAATAAAAAAATAAATAAAAAAAAATGTCTTTCTTAATTTTCAAAAACAAATGAGAGCTGTAAAATACTCACCATGCCTCTCAGCAAATAGCTTGGGGTGTCTACTTTCCAAAATGGGGTCATTTGTGGGGGTTTTGGGCTATTTTGACATTTTATGGCCTTCAAAACTGTGATAGGTAGTGAGGAGTGAAATCAAAAATTTATGCCCTTAGAAACCTTGAAGGCGGTGCTTGGTTTTTGGGGTCCCGTACGCGGCTAGGCTCCCAAAAAGTCCCACACATGTGGTATCCCCGTACTCAGGAGAAGCAGCAGAATGTATTTTGGGGTGTAATTTCACATATAACCATGGCATGTGTGAGCAATATATCATTTAGTGACAACTTTTTGTACATTTTTTTTTTCTTTTTGTCATTATTCAATCATTTGGGACAAAAAAAAAAAATATTCAATGGGCTCAACATGCCTCTCAGCAAATAGCTTGGGGTGTCTACTTTCCAAAATGGGGTCATTTGGGGGGGTTTTGTGCCATCTTGGCATTTTATGGCCTTCAAAACTGTGATAGGTAGTGAGGAGCGAAATCAAAAATTTATGCCCTTAGAAACCTTGAAGGCGGTGCTTGGTTTTTGGGGTCCCGTACGCGGCTAGGCTCCCAAAAAGTCCCACACATGTGGTATCCCCGTACTCAGGAGAAGCAGCAGAATGTATTTTGGGGTGTAATTTCACATATGCCCATGGCATGTGTGAGCAATATATCATTTAGTGACAACTTTGTGCAAAAAAAAAAAAGTTTGTCATATTCCCGCAACCTGTGGCAAAATATAAAATATTCCATGGACTCAACATGCCTCTCAGCAAATAGCTTGGGGTGTCTACTTTCCAAAATGGGGTCATTTGGGGGGGGTTTTGTGCTATTTTGGCATTTTATGGCCTTCGAAACTGTGATAGGTAGTGAGGAGTGAAATCAAAAATTTGCGCCCTTAGAAATCCTGAAGGCGGTGCTTGGTTTCCGGGGTCCCGTACGTGGCTAGGCTCCTAAAAAGTCCCACACATGTGGTATCCCCGTACTCAGGAGAAGCAGCAGAATGTATTTTGGGGTGCAATTCCACATATAACCATGGCATGTGTGAGCAATATATCATTTAGTGACAACTTTTTGTAATTTTTTATTTTTTTTTTGTCATTATTCAATCACTTGGGACAAAAAAAAAAAATATTCAATGGGCTCAACATGCCTCTCAGAAATTTCCTTTGGGTGTCTACTTTCCAAAATGGGGTCATTTGGGGGGGTTTTGTACTGCCCTGCCATTTTAGCACCTCAAGAAATGAGATAGGCAGTCATAAATTTAAAGCTGTGTAAATTTCAGAAAATGTACCCTAGTTTGTAAACGCTATAACTTTTGCGCAAACCAATAAATATACGCTTATTGACATTTTCTTTACTAAAGACATGTGGCTGAATACATTTTGGCCTAAATGTATGACTAAAATTGAGTTTATTCAATTTTTCTTATAACAAAAAGTAGAAAATATCATTTTTTTTCAAAATTTTCGGTCTTTTTCTGTTTATATCGCAAAAAATAAAAATCGCAGAGGCAATCAAATACCATTAAAAGAAAGCTCTATTTGTGGGAAGAAAATGACGCAAATTTCATTTGGGTACAACATTGCATGTCCGCACAATTTACAGTTAAAGCAGCGCAGTGCCGAATCCCAAAAACAGGCCTGGTCCTAATGGCCCGAAATGGTCCGGGGCTTAAGTGGTTAATGATGCATAAAGTAAAAAAAAAAAAGTCAAATATTCCTTTAAATATTGTACCTGGGGGGTGTCTAAAGTATGCCTGTGAAGTGCCACGTGTTTCCCGTGTTTAGAACTGTCCCTGCACAAAATTACATTTCTAAAGGAAAAAAAAGCCATTTAAAACTGCTTGCGGCTTTAATGTAATGTCTGGTCCCGGTAATATGGATGAAAATCTTTAAGAAAAATGGCATAGCTACCCCATCACCCCCCCCTCCCCCTACCCCAGCCCATTACCAGCCCCTTTGGGTCTTGTATGGATATTAAGGGGAACACCGCACACAAAATAAAAAAGGCCCTATATACTCTGAACAGCCGTATACAGGCGGTGCATACAAGACAGGGACTGTAGGTTTGTTCTTATGTTGAATCTGTTTGTAATTTTGAACAGCTACATTGTTTAAGTGTAGCTCCAGCCCAAATACCTATTTTTAAGCTTTTTGGAAAACATAGGGAAGGGTTATCACCCCTGTAACATTTGTTTTGCTGTCTGTGCCCCTGTTCAGAACATTTCACCTCACTTTGCGTCCCAATGACAACTGATTTTGAAATGTGGTGTTTTTATTGAAACAAGGATTGGTGATAAAGCATCAGTAGAGAGGATACACCTTTCTCCCATATTAATTCTTACAGGAGAGAATTTTCCTTCCAAGGGGTAGATTTCCTCTCACTTCCTGTTGTCTTCTTCCATTTGCAAGTAGTAGTCGTTTGTAAGTTGGATGTTTGAAAGTAGGGACCTGCCGTATATACTCTGCAGAAATTGGCCCCTTAGGTGTTGGTGTTGGCACAACACTGTAAGCACTCACAGTTACTCTTGGTGGGTGCTGGAACACCCTGCTGTCAACTATTATATCAGGAATTGTAATAACATATAATTGTTGAACAGTGGTAGTAAAAATTGGGCCTTTGATGGTGGTGCTGGTGCCACAACACTGTAAGGCCTGACAGTTACTCTTGGTGGGCGCAGCAATGGGCCCTGCTGTGAATTATTAGATCAATAATTATAATTGCATGCCCCTGTTGAACAGGGGCTGAAAAATTGGGCCTTTGGTGGTGGTGGTGGTGTTGACACAACACTGTAAGGCCTGACAGTTACTCTTGGTGGGCGCAGCAATGGGCCCTGCTGTGAATTATTAGATCAATAATTATAATTGCATGCCCCTGTTGAACAGGGGCTGAAAAATTGGGCCTTAGGCACTGATGGCACAACACTGCAACCCCTCACAGATACTGTACTTGGAGCACAGCAATGAGGCCTGTTGCAAAGTATTGCATCAAAAATTGTAATTACACGCCCCTGTTAAACAGGGGCTGAAAAATTGGGCCTTAGCCACTGGTGGCGGCACCCATAAACCAAAATGATCTTCCAAGCTATCATCATTAATCGGATCATTGAGGAGGAGGAGGAGGATAGCTAGTCAACATAACAGCACAGGAACTCAGCATCAGCATCAGTCTTGAAGGGATGTGACATTTTAAAATCAATTAGTCTGTTATATCAGCATCAGGTGTGTGGTAGCTGGTGGTGATCCAAGACTGGTTCATCTTGATGAAAGTCAGTCGATCAACCGAGTCGGTGGACAGGCGCACCCTGTGATCCGTGACAAATCCTCCAGCAGCACTGAATGTGCGTTCTGAAAGAACGCTGGATGCAGGACAGGCCAGTAGCTCAATTGCATACTGTGCAAGCTCTGGCCAGTGATCCATCCTCAAGACCCAGTAAGCCAGAGGATTTTCGGTGGGGAAGGTGTCCAAGTCTGACCTTGCCCCTAGGTATTCCTGCACCATGTATATCAGACGCTGGTGATGGTTGCTGGAAACGATCATACTTCGGGGCTGCGGACTAAAGAATTGTCTGAACGCATCGGTCAGACGGCCACCTTCCCCACCGCTCCTTCTTTGACTGCCCGAAGCCTCAGCAACTCGTTGTCCAGGACCAGGAGTTTGTAACCTCCCAGTCTCTGGGAACGCGTAGCACAGACCTTTCTGCAAGGCCTCCCGGAGTTGTCTCATCCTCTGCTCCCTCTGCAACGGTAACATAAGGTCCGCAACCTTACCCTTGTACCGTGGATCAAGGAGAGTGGCCAGCCAGTAATGGTCCCTCTCCTTGATCCGAAGAATACGAGGATCCTTCCGCAGACTTTGCAGGATCAGGGAGGCCATGCAGCGTAGGTTAGCTGAGGCATTCAGTCCGGAGTCCTCTGGGTCACTAAGGACGACATGATCCGCAGCCACCTCCTCCCAGCCACGTACAAGTCCACTGGTTTCTTGGGACTGTAAATCATCCCTAAAAGACTGCTGCTGATGATGCTGAGTGCCAGCCTCCACCTCCATGCTGACACAATCCTCCTCCTCCTCCTCTTCCTGTGCGATGGGTGGGACAGAAGGAACACTGTCAGGGTAAAGGGGGCCTTGAGAGGCAAGGAAGTCCTCCTCTTCCTGCCTCTGTTCTGCCTCAAGTGCCCTGTCCATTATTCCACGCAGCGTGTGCTCCAACAGGTGGACAAGAGGTACAGTGTCACTGATGCATGCACTGTCACTGCTCACCATCCTCGTGGCCTCCTCAAATGGTGCCAGAACAGTGCATAAATCCCTGATCATGCCCCACTGGCGTGGTGAAAAAAACCCGAGCTCCCCTGACCCTGTCCTGGTGCCGTAGTCGCACAGGTACTCATTGATGGCCCTCTGCTGCGTGTGCAGCCGCTGCAGCATGGCCAACATTGAGTTCCACCTGGTGGGCATGTCACATATAAGGCGGTTCTTGGGCAGGTTCAACTCCTTTTGCAGCTCAGCCAGGTGAGCACTGGCATTATAAGATCTGCGGAAATGAACACAGACTTTCCTGGCCTGCCTCAGGACATCCTGTAAGCCCGGGTACCTGCCCAAGAACCGCTGCACCACCAGGTTAAGGACGTGAGCCATACAGGGCACATGGGTCAGTTGTCCCTGTCGGAGGGCGGAGAGGAGGTTGGTGCCATTGTCGCAAACCACCATTCCTGGCTTAAGCTGGCGTGGCGTCAACCACCTCTCGGCCTGCCCCTGCAGAGCAGACAGGACCTCTGCCCCAGTGTGGCTCCTGTCCCCCAAACACACCAGCGCAAGCACGGCATGGCATCTTTTTACCTGCGTACTTGCGTAGCCCCTTGAATGCCTACGGAGCACCGCTGGTTCCGAGGACAAACCACAGGAAGAGGCCATGGAGGAAGAAGAAGAGGAGGGGGTGGAGGAGAGAGGTGTGTCACAACCAGTAGTAGCATTTTGGAGGCGTGGCGGTGGAACAACCTCCAACACTACTGCACCTTGTCCTGCATCCTTCCCAGCTGCCAAAAGAGTGACCCAATGGGCCGTGAAAGAAAGGTAACATCCCTGTCCATGCCTGCTGGACCATGAGTCAGCGGTAATATGCACCTTACCGCTGACCGCCCTGTCCAGCGAGGCCAAGACATTGCCTTCCACATGCCTGTAGAGAGCCGGAATCGCCTTCCGTGAGAAAAAGTGGCGTTTGGGAACCTGCCACTGAGGAACCGCACATTGCACAAACTCACGGAAGGGGGCCGAGTCTACCAACTGAAAAGGCAGCAGTTGAAGCGCTAGCAATTTAGCCAAGCTAGCATTCAACCGCTGGGCATGTGGATGGCTGGGAGTGAACTTCTTTCGACGGTCCAGCAGCTGGGGCAGGGAAATTTGCCTGCTAGAATCGGACGTCGGTGTACTGCTAGCAGAGTGCCCGCAAGTACTTGGCTGTGACACACCTAATTCTACACCTTCATTCCTCTCAGAGCAGGTTTCAGAGAGGACTGAAGGTATAGTGGGGTTGGAGATCCCAGCTGATGCGGTGCAAGAAGAGGTCAGCTTTGTTCTTTGGTGTGGGTCTTTAAGGTAGGCTTGCCAACGAGCTGCATGGCAGGTCAACATATGTCTGATCAAGCATGTGGTGCCCAAGCGGCTGATGTTTTGGCCATGCGATATACGCTTGAGACATATGTTGCAAACAGCAGCTGTGCGATCTGATGCACTCGCCTCAAAAAAGGCCCACACCAAAGAACTTTTTGAATTACGGGCAGAGGCAGCGCCCTGCACAGGCGGAGCTCTGCGGTGTGATTCCGTCGGTGTGCTGCCCATACGCTGGCCACCCAAGGGCATCCTGCCTCGTTGGAGATGTGCCTCCTCCTCATCCTCCTCCTCTCTCCTATTAGGCACCCACGTGGAGTCAGTGACCTCATCATCCCCTCCCTCCTCATCACTGGAGCCAATCTGGCAGTATGCTGCAGCTGCTGGAGCATGACTGCCAGATTGGTGTCCTTCTTGAGCATCCCCTCTCTCTGCTCTCACGCTACTGCCTTCCTCTATCTGGGTATCATCATCAGATCCTTCGAAACGCTGGGCATCCTCCTGGAGCATGTACCCAACACTGTGCTCAAACAGTTCGGGGGACTCCTCAGGAGGAGGACATGGTGGGTCTAGGGAAGGATTGACTAATGAAGATAATGATACCAGAGAAGAGGACGCTTTGGCAGCTGCTTTGCCAGTACCCTGAGCCTGGGTGAGAGAGGATGAGGAGGATGAGGTGGGCTTGGTCATCCACTCTGCCAAGTCTTCGGCATGATGTGGCTCAACATGTCCAGCTGCCGAAAAGAAGGACAAGCGTGTCCCATGGCCATGTGCTGATGACAATGCACCGCGTCCACGACCAGCACTGTTGCCCCCAGACACAGAGCCTGTTTGCCCTCTTTTTTTGCCTCCTGACTGTCTGCCTCTCCTTGTTTGCCTTCCAGACATTTTAATGGATGGCCTGCAGGGAGATGGGAAAAACAACAATAAGGGCTACCTTCAGGTGTATACTGTGCAGGAGGCTTAGCAACAATGACACTGACACTGTCCCCTGCCAATCCTTCTCTGTCCCTAAACACAAGGATTTGCAATATGCTTCAGCAAGATTGGTTTAGCACAGAATAGCACACTGTCAGTTTCACTCACTGTCCTACTCTGTCCCTACAAACAAGATTTAGCACAGAATAGCACACTGATAGTTTCCACGAGTGTCCTTCTCTGTCCCTAAACTCAAGGATTTCAAATATGGTTCAGCAAGATTGGTTTAGAACAGAATAGCACACTGACACTTTCCCTCACTGTACCTCTCTGTCCCTAAACTCAAGGATTTCAAATATGGTTCAGCAAGATTGGTTTAGAACAGAATAGCACACTGTCAGTTTCACTCACTGTCCTACTCTGTCCCTGCAAACAAGATCTAGCACAGAATAGCACACTGATAGTTTCCACGAGTGTCCTTCTCTGTCCCTAAACTCAAGGATTTCAAATATGGTTCAGCAAGATTGGTTTAGAACAGAATAGCACACTGACACTTTCCCTCACTGTACCTCTCTGTCCCTAAACTCAAGGATTTCAAATATGGTTCAGCAACATTGGTTTAGAACAGAATAGCACACTGTCAGTTTCACTCACTGTCCTTCTCTGTCCCTACAAACAAGATTTAGCACAGAATAGCACACTGATAGTTTCCACGAGTGTCCTTCTCTGTCCCTAAACTCAAGGATTTCAAATATGGTTCAGCAAGATTGGTTTAGAACAGAATAGCACACTGTCAGTTTCACTCACTGTCCTACGCTGTCCCTACAAACAAGATTTAGCACAGAATAGCACACTGATAGTTTCCACGAGTGTCCTTCTCTGTCCCTAAACTCAAGGATTTCAAATATGGTTCAGCAAGATTGGTTTAGAACAGAATAGCACACTGACACTTTCCCTCACTGTACCTCTCTGTCCCTAAACTCAAGGATTTCAAATATGGTTCAGCAAGATTGTTTTAGAACAGAATAGCACACTGTCAGTTTCACTCACTGTCCTACTCTGTCCCTACAAACAAGATTTAGCACAGAATAGCACACTGATAGTTTCCATGAGTGTCCTTCTCTGTCCCTAAACTCAAGGATTTCAAATATGGTTAAGCAAGATTGGTTTAGAACAGAATAGCACACTGTCAGTTTCACTCACTGTCCTACTATGTCCCTACAAACAAGATTTAGCACAGAATAGCACACTGATAGTTTCCACGAGTGTCCTTCTCTGTCCCTAAACTCAATGATTTCAAATATGGTTCAGCAAGATTGGTTTAGAACAGAATAGCACACTGTCAGTTTCACTCACTGTCCTACTCTGTCCCTACAAACAAGATTTAGCACAGAATAGCACACTGACACTTTCCCTCACTGTACCTCTCTGTCCCTAAACTCAAGGATTTCAAATATGGTTCAGCAAGATTGGTTTAGAACAGAATAGCACACTGTCAGTTTCACTCACTGTCCTACTCTGTCCCTACAAACAAGATTTAGCACAGAATAGCACACTGACACTTTCCCTCACTGTACCTCTCTGTCCCTAAACTCAAGGATTTCAAATATGGTTCAGCAAGATTGGTTTAGAACAGAATAGCACACTGTCAGTTTCACTCACTGTCCTACTCTGTCCCTACAAACAAGATTTAGCACAGAATAGCACACTGACACTTTCCCTCACTGTACCTCTCTGTCCCTAAACTCAAGGATTTCAAATATGGTTCAGCAAGATTGGTTTAGAACAGAATAGCACACTGTCAGTTTCACTCACTGTCCTACTCTGTCCCTACAAACAAGATTTAGCACAGAATAGCACACTGACACTTTCCCTCACTGTACCTCTCTGTCCCTAAACTCAAGGATTTCAAATATGGTTCAGCAAGATTGGTTTAGAACAGAATAGCACACTGTCAGTTTCACTCACTGTCCTACTCTGTCCCTACAAACAAGATTTAGCACAGAATAGCACACTGACACTTTCCCTCACTGTACCTCTCAGTCCCTAAACTCAAGGATTTCAAATATGGTTCAGCAAGATTGGTTTAGAACAGAATAGCACACTGTCAGTTTCACTCACTGTCCTACTCTGTCCCTACAAACAAGATTTAGCACAGAATAGCACACTGACACTTTCCCTCACTGTACCTCTCTGTCCCTAAACTCAAGGATTTCAAATATGGTTCAGCAAGATTGGTTTAGAACAGAATAGCACACTGACACTTTCCCTCACTGTACCTCTCTGTCCCTACAAACAAGGTTTAGCACAGAATAACACACTGACACTCTCCCTACCTATCCTTATTTGTCCCTAAACACAAGGAATCCAGGATTAGTAAAGGAAAAAAATGACACTGTCCCTGCCTATGCTTCTCTTTCCCTGCTCCGGAACACACTACACAAGGCCGCCGCGCTGACGGCCTTTTATAGTGTGGGGCGTGTACTAAACCCCCTCAAGAATAATTGGCCACAGGCATCCTGCCTGTGGCCAATCATTGCTCTCCTCGCTGCCGGCGCTGTGATTGGCCAAGCATGCGGGGTCACAGTGCATGCTTGGCCAATCACAGCGCCTGGATGACACTGCGATGGCGTAGTGCATTGTGGGCCATTCGCGCCACTCGAATTTGGCGCGAACGGCCCAAATCGTTCGATCTTCGTTGAACGATCGAACAGCCGATGTTCGAATCGAACGTATGTTCGACTCGAACACGAAGCTCATCCCTAGACCTAAGTGGCATATGCTTCTTTAGGTCCGAGATTTCCGGTAAGCCTCCTTCAACTCACTATTGGTGACGGTTCTCACAGCACTTCATTTTTGGATTTCAAGTTTATGTCACTAATGAACATTATTATTTGGGATTGATTCTCACTTCACCTCCCAATTAGATGAATGTGTATTTCTCCTTGGACTTTTTTTCTATTTAATTTTGAATATTGAGTTTTTTAGAGTTAAACACTTATTGCTTTTATGATTATCAGTAATTATCATAGTATTCTTGCTTTTATATGTACACTGGTTTTTGTTTTGGTGACACATTTAACCACGTATATCCAAGTGCGATTTATTATTTCACTTAGACTAAACAAAAATTAGCGCCACACTTATATCTATACTTTCTGTTTGAAGATTGAGGACCACTTCTGGAATCAGGTGAGATGATATTTATCCAATTGATGCGTATTAAGGTGAGAGTAGAGACTGGATATAGAGTAATCATTTTTTTTGGAACACTACATCAAGGTAGGATTTTTGAAGGGGATCTGTTTGAGGTTTGTGACAAGTTCGTAGATACCTGAGCAATTGATGGTGGTGAAAAGCATAGGATGGTGGCAAAGAGAATTCCCAGATAGGATTTAAATTCACCCGGTTTGTCACAATATAAAAGAATAACAGTAGTGAGGCTACGTGTGTTCCAAAAGTTGAAGGCTGTGTAGATAGTGAAAGGGAAAAATATGGGATTACCCTGGATGGTAAGATGGTTGAATATATTTGAGGGTAGCCCTAGATACCTCCGCACCTCACTCCAGGCAACCACTGCCTCCCTGATGAGGACATTTGATCGAAGATGTAGGGGCAAAGCTTTAAGTGTGAAGTGGAGGATAGCTGAAAGGGTGTGTGGGGAGACCAAAGCTCCCTCAAGCATATAGTTTGAATACCGAGATTTACCCGACAGCCAATCTAGACCTTGTCTAAGTAGATATGAGAGATTATAAAAACTTAATTTGGGCAAGCCTGCACCACCCTCGGACTTAGGGAGACAACGTTTCTGGAGAGCAATGCATGTTTTTTTGTTCGACCATAAGAAGGCAGTTAATCTGCACATCCAAGTGTCTTAGTAAAAGAGGGATGGTCTGCATTGGATAGAGTAATCGTGCAAATGACACCATTTTAAAGAGGTGACATCTCCCAAAGAGCGAGAGGGGGAGGGTTGCCCAAGCTTCCAACTCCTTTACAATTTTTGTTATTAAAGATGGGTAATTGAGAGTATATAAGGATGATGGCCCTCACCTATGTGTATGCCCAAGAATGTGATATAATGAGTGGCTAAAGTAAATGGCAAAGTCAACCACCATTTAGTGGATAACCGGGGGTTTAATGCAAGAACCTCACTTTTGTCAAAATTAATTCTAAAGCCAGAGCTGAGTCGAAAGGCTGCAAATAGGTCACGTAGTGTATCAAAATCTGAGAGATGATTGGTGGAGAAGAGTAGAATATCATCCGCAAATAAAGCAGAATGGAAAGTTTGGTCGCCGATAGTGACACCACTAACACCAGCAGATGAGTTAAGGATTCTAGACAGAGGTTCAATCGCTATATAAAAGAGCAGAGGAGCAAGATGGCCGCGACCTCTTAGAGCTCCGTACCACCACGGCCCTACTACAGCCCGCTACAGCAAACGGAGCGCCCGCCTGACCACCACAACAGGACGTACAGCTAGAGGAACGACCCGGGAACAACCTGATGACCTCGGGAGCGGCCAGAAGAAGCCTCGCTCGCCAGATGGGCCCTGCTGCGGGCCCGCTCAGCTATGCCAAAATGGCGGCCGCTCCACAAGGGGGATACACGGAGCCTGTAGCAGAGGAATCAATAGCAGACCAGGACACGGCCCCCCTGTCCCCACCAGGTACCGCAGAATGCCCATAGACTGAAGCACCCTCTCCAACATCCACTGAATCCCTGCTGGGGAGATCATTGCCAGGGATGACTACTACCCCTATGCAAGACCCCACCACAGGCCTTTTTGGCTGTGAGGGGGATAACTATGACTCCACTCCAGCTCCCACTGACTTTCCTTCCATAATGGCAGCTTTCTCACAGATGCTGACCAGAGGCCTTGCTCTAAATGCAGCCCAAATCACCTCATCAATACATGCAGACCTGCAGCAATTGGGAACAAGGATAGAAGCCATAGAAAAGAAATCAGATCAAGCGGTTGCCAGAATAAACAAAAATTGCCACAACACTGTAAGCCCTCACAGTTACTCTTGGTGGGCGCTGGAATGGGCCCTGCTGTGAATTATTAGATCAAGAATTGTAATTGCATGCCCCTGTTGAAGAGGGGCAGAAAAATTGGGCCGTTGGTGGTGGTGGTGGTGTTGCCACAACACTGTAAGCCCTCACAGTTACTCTTGGTGGGCGCAGGAATGGGCCCTGCTGTGAATTATTAGATCAAGAATTGTAATTACATGCCCCTGTTGAACAGGGGCAGAAAAATTGGGCCTTAGGCACTGGTGCCACAACACTGCAACCCCTCACAGATACTGTACTTGGAGCACAGCAATGAGCCCTGTTGCAAAGTATTGCATCAAAAATTGTAATTATACGCCCCTGTTAAACAGGGGCTGAAAAATTGCGCCTTAGGCACTGGTGCTGGTGCCACGACACTGCAACCTCTCCCAGATACTCTAGTTGGAGTGCAGGAATGAGCCCTGCTGCAAAGCATTGCATAAAAAATTGTAATTACATGCCCCTGTTAAACAGGGGCTGGGGGCGTGGCCTGGACATGGCTGGATAGAGACGTGTTTCATCTGAGCTCCTGACCATCTCCCGAACACCCCGACATTTCTATTAGATTCACTAAAGCATGTACGTCGCAAAGAAGAGGACAGCAAAGAAGAACGCTAAAGCTGCAAAGCCCGCACCCCAGACACCGTCAGCTGGTGAAATAGGGCGCTTATTCAGGCTCTCTCAACTGGGTTCACCGGACCCCAAAATGGCGACTGCACGTGGGAGCCTGGAGGGAGCCTCAGCATCTGGAGATTTGCCGGCGTCGAAACCGACTATAGACACTTCGTGGATCCCCTGCCTTGATGCTCCGAGCCCATCACAGGCTCCTGTTCAACTGCTCGGAATTGCGCGCTTTGTTTCAAGTGCTGCCCACGAAAGCGGACATTGCGGCCCTGATTAGTTCCGTGGAGGCGGCCCATAGAAAGGAGCTCGGGGAAGTCAGGACGGAGCAGAAGGGCCTATCATCACGCATAGGGAAAGGGGAGAAGTCCTTATCTGCTCTGGATCGCAGGATCCTGGCCTTAGAAGCGCAGCAGGAATCGCACATGGATGCCCTGGTCGACCAGCAGCGACCGGAGCCGAAGGAATAACTTGCGCCTTCGGGGCCTCCCAGAAGCTGCGGGTGCAGAGGACTTGGCTGACACTGCCCTTGCCATTTTCCGCAGTATCGAGGGAGTGGAGCTGCCAGACAGAGTCGTCCTGGACCGCATCCATCAAACCCTAGGCCCCAAGCCGACGGATCCAGCGCGACCCAGAGATGTCATCTGCAGATTGCACCACTATGTACACAAGGAGCAGATTGTCTGCAAGGCCTGGGAGGCAGGAGAACCAGAGTTTGATGGAGCCTCCATCAAGATACTCCCGGATCTCTCCCGAGCGACGCTGCACAGGAGAGCCATGCTTAAGCCGCTACTAGATCTTGCTAGGAGACAGGAAGTCACCTACTGCTGGGGATACCCGCTCTCAGTGACCTTCCGGAGGGAGCAGAGAACATTTGTCCTCCGGTCACCGTCATCATTGCCAGCTCTTTTTGTTTTCCTAGACGTAGAGCCGATTGATGTCCCTGACTGGCTGACCCTGCACCCTAGCTTCCCTAGCCGTCAGTCGTTCCCACGCCTGGAGAGAAGAAACCTTCCACCCAGACCGCAGAGAAGCCGATGCCGCCCCAGAGCGCCTTTCCCGGAGGGAGCAGGGGAACCGTGAACCTCAGAGCCGTGAGTAATCCCCCTCCAGTAACCCCTGCCTCTGATCCTCTGTCCCTTATTGACAGATGATGGTTCTTACCATCCTTCGACCCACATGCCCTGTTATGCTACCTTGACCAGATGGCAATCCCCCGGTGGACGCAGTTCTGAGGAGAATAACACCCGCCAGGTACTGCCCCCACTTCCAACATCACTTTCCTCCGTATCGGCATGTACATATAAGACTGCCTGCTCAGAAGTTTGTATGTGTCCCTAGTTTAAATGTGCAGATCCCGCCTCACCTGACCTATCATACCCCCTTGTTGGCTGAGGGACCCGGGTGGTCCCCTCCTCCCCCCCTCCCCCGTGCACTTTCCCGGAGAGACACCTAGACTTCCAGTGACCTCTATATCGGGAGATATTTCCACATTTATTGATCAGACAAGGAGGTATGAGCTGCAGCTCCAATCCCCCTTTGACTACAGGCTCAGGTACTGTGTGAGAGAACTGGGGTGCTGACCCCTCCCTTTCCCCATCCACTCACATGTGCTCCCAGAGGAGGCTGGCATTATATAGGGAGTTGGAATATCTTACCCATCCAATACTGGGGTTGTCGCTGTGGGAGGGGGGCGAGGGAATTGTCGGGTTCCACCCAACTCTTGAGGGAAACTCTGCATTACACTGCTACCTGGAGACCTGACTATGTTGAACTGTCAGTATTACTGATATGCTTTTAAAGTATGCCGGCAAGGAGCAGACTTTAACTTCACAGATTTTTGTAGACCCTATACTGTTGATAAATGCAGTGGAGGAAGGGGGATGCAGATGAGGGAGAAAGTCCTTTATGTGATGTATGTGATTTACTTGAAGTGGAGAGACAAGAGGGCGAACGACCATAGGGTGGAAGGGAGTGAAAGTAACGCGCTGATTTTACAGATGATCGAGGGGGAGGGGGGAAGCAGAGGGGGGTTACGACTAGCTTCCTACATGCCTTTGCACTGCTGTTATGTTTGTATTCTTATGTTTACTGTCCTCATATGAGACTATTGTTGTTGCAATTATTATTTTTTATTTTTTTTTGTTATATACATTTTATGTCGGGGTAGACGGGAGGACTGGGGGAGCACCTTTCCGGCCCTGTCCTTCCTCTCTCCCAATTAGGTTAGCATTTCCCCGGGGGTTAATTTCAGACCCCTTGAGGGATTTATATGCAAATACCGTGATACTGTCGTGGAAATACAGCTTGTGTACAGAGCACACAGCCTATATTTCCTGTGCTTACCTAAGCACACTTCAGATTCATCTTTTTGCAATAATGCTATCTTTAAGTTTGCTAAGTTCCACTCACCGTTCATCCCATCATTCATTCAAGGAAAGCAGCATCATCACAGGTCTTATCATCAAGTCATCCCAAAGCAGAGTGTCCCCTGGGATAGCCAGCTCTCTTTATTTATAGTCAACATGAGTAACAAAAGAAGGTGTTGGCTTCACAAAACAGCCATTCAGACATTTTGTATATTTTCAGAAGAACCAATCACAGACATGTTTAAATTCAAATATAATGCTAGCAGTGATGTGTGCAAAAGGCTGTGTACAGGGGTCATGCTTTCTGTGAGACAAAGGAACAGTAGAAAGCATGGCTTTGTACAAAGCCGTGTGCAAACCAAACTCACTGCTACCAATGACGGGAACTATACGACAATTATGCCTCAATGAACCACAACTGTCGTATAGCTATGCTACTGTTCTTGTGGACACAGATCTGTGTGCTCAGAGTCTTTTAACACCCCCATCAGGAGGTGGCCAGTCCCCCGACGAGGCGCAAAACAACATCTCTAAATGGAGTAAACATCGCTGTTTCCGTAGGAAGATTTTCCCACCACCGATCTTCCACCAACGTCTGTATGTGCAAATACGCTCAGATGAGCGCATTACAGCAAAACTGACATTGGGGGGACATCTGACAACATACATTAATAAAATATTCCACAACAGTCCTCCCTTTTTTGTCATATGCTCCCCATGTCCATCGATGAAACTTGATCTGCTTCTTACACCTGGAAATGAATCAGTCCTTAGTCCATAAAAAGGAAAACACGGCTTGACATGTAGACTCTACTCTTCAGGGGCATGACTTATAAAGGAGGACACGACATGGTGAGCTGTAGTAATCGCCAATCCGTCTGTGATCCTCTGTGTCTTGTATGTGAGTCCGGCTTCGGGGCGTCTCATCAAGGAAACTCTGGTCACGCGTCAAATCAGGCAACAGGAGCATCTCGTCACGAAATAGAAAGAATAGAAATAAAAACGACATGAGTATATATATTCCCACTTCCTTTAACCACGATCCGCTGTAAAAATAAAAATTAGATCCCCAAAGATCCCCAGACCCTTAAAAGGACTCCCAACCTTCACTTAGCTACAGCTCTGGCTTCAACAGTTAAATGAAGAACCCTATCCTTAATGGATGAGAATTGTTCAATCGTATCCCAAGCCCAAGCCCCCCCCCCACCTTGTACATGCAGGACACCATGCCCAGACCTGGTCAGGGTTGGTGAACAAATCCCTTCTAGCTGTCCCTGCCATTCTTAATTTCCTGCGCCATCAGATCCTCGCGATCGGCCACGAGATAAGATGCTGGGACAGCTTCACCATCACGCATGAATCTCTTGCTTTCGGGGAATTACCTTATAAGCTGCAGATCCGCATAAACACCAACCTAAAGTTCAAACACACTTGTGGGCTGCCTAGATACCCAAACCGACAAGAGGCAGAGCTATTAAAACTAACCAATTTTACCCTCTAAAAATACATCGTTAGATTCCATTGACAAGTGTCTGTTTGGAGTCTTCACTAGTTTGTCAAAACTCCTCATACCCATAATAACTTCATAAATGGCATGTACCTCTGTCATCGCTGGGGACTAAAACTCGGTGAAGACTCAGAACAGACCTAGCAATTGGTCCTGTTCACTTTCTGAGCTAGTCAGGACATACACTTTAAAATAATAACTTTGGATGCTTTTCATCGTTACCCATGCTAAAATTTACTAAACAACAAAAATATAAATAAACAAAGATACTCCTCATTCTTTGGTGTGGTTGAGCCGCTTCTTGCAGTGGCTGGCGTGGTCTCATCCCTCAAGCTTCTTTACAACGACCCAGTCACCTGGTTGGAAAGAATGTAAACTGATTATTGTGTCAGGGTCCAGGAGGGACTCGTGAACCCTGTGGTGGACATTTTGAAGTTCATGTCACAGCGATCGCACCTCCCCCATCAGCCGAGAATATAAGTGACAGCTAATGAGGAAAGTACGACTCTGGTTTTGATTGACCTCCAAACAACCCTCATATGACAATAACCCAGACATCGGAACTGTGGTCACTGCATAACCTGGACGTGGCTTACAATACCTGGAACCATTGACAAAAGGTTCTTAGCATCTGGGATGGGAACCTACTTCACCAGACTGCTGCTTGCCGATTCAAATTATATCAAAGAAAGACAGTCTTGGCACAAACTTGGTTAGAATTACAGAGGTTATTATCAGTTTGAAAAAAAACAAAAACTGTCACTCTTACATTTATCACTTCTCCCCCCTTTTCTTCCTCATTACAGACTGAAGGAAGAAATGCGTGGTGCAGGAAAAAAGAAACAATTAAATAGCCTATGATACTTTTACCTCCCTTAGACTCATGTATTTATCCATATGTACAGCTGTCTACATACAACTGTTCTCTGTGTACAAACTCCTTGGACCTGAAAAATACTTATAAGCAAAATCATTACTCTATCCTTCATATTTAACCTGAAAAGAATGGTAAACAATAATGACATTCCTGTACATTGGTAAATTGTCAATGACATTCTTTCAAAACCGATTCAAATAAAACCCTCTGTAACCCTTACTTTTCCCGTTCCTACAAAAATACAACAGCCGCGACGCATCGAAGGATCGCCGCGGTAAGTTCAAAACATATTTACGTTACTACATACAAACACTCAGATACAAATGTGGGGGAGATATGTA